>OX578136.1:112600127-113308635 GCA_951213105.1 Amaurobius ferox
CCTTTTTACCCAGTTTTATTCGTTCGTTCATAAACACATTTGGCGAAATTCTGTGCTTAGAACTGCTAGATTAAACTATATATCGCGCAATTTGGCAAGGAGGTTTTAAAAAACACAATGAAGGAAACTGCGAATACGAGATATGCTGGCAATGAGCATCATAGAATAGAGACTTACTTCCACGGTCAGAAATATTTTTTTAACCGTCTTGGGTCTTAATTTTACTATTTGTAATAAAGAAAAATACTTATAAAAAAATATTTGCAAGGAATATACCAAAATAAACCAATTATTGTATAGAATGCTGTTTTCTGCCATAGATTAGCAAAATATAATTATAAAAGAGTATCATCTTTTAAATTATTTGCAAAATTTACTTTCTCTATACTATAGTATAGAGATAGTATTGTTTTCACGAAAATTTTCGATTTTGAAGATTTGAGAATTTGATGTCAATATTGCCCCGATTTATTGATGCCCCGAATTTGAGATTTTGATGCCAATATATGTTTTAAGACCTCCTGAACACGTTTTGACTATTTTTGGAGTGATATCTATCAGTATGTCTGTGGTCGATTTCTTTGTGTATGTGCTAGCGGCCACAAATATTAATGGATTTTAATGAAGTTGTATCCTCGCTCGGAGAGCAAGTTACATCTCCGGTCGGGGGGATACATTGTTAAGTAATATTTTGTTCATGACGTCATTAGCCCCCACCTTTGCAATGAAGGGTAACATACTATAATTGTGATTATTTAGACCAACGATGCCGATTTTTCAACTTTTTTTTCTTTCATAATTTGCACACACACAAAAGCACAAGCTACTTACAAATAGATTTTGGTATGAGAAAGTCGAGTTGAGCCTTATTCCAGTTAATTAATCTTGAAAATAATTACGGAATTAATCCTGTAAAATGAGTTTTTAAATCTGGGATTTTATTGCCATAAAATTGGATTAACCAAATAATGCCAAAAGAATTGAAGTTTTGAACAGCCATTGATTTTGAAAACGAGAAAGACGTGTTTTATTGAAATATGTTTAAAATGGGAAATACAGTTTTAGAAATTGATTAATTTAAACTAAAAACATCAGATTTATGCAAAATATTTTAGATATTAACTATTTATAATATTAAACAAATTGAACTATATTCCTTATCGGTGGGTTACAGGTTTTCCTATATTTCTCGGTTCTCAAGTTAGGTTTACCCGAAGTATAGATGGTTTTTATATAGTTTTCACTATAGAATACTTCTCTTTTTCATGTCCAGAGACGACCATGTGCGAAACCCTGCTATGAGTGAAGCTTTAGAGCTATATTGAAGAGCCTACCTTTGTACTATTGTCAAACATAACACACATCAACCTTTTCCCATTCGAAATATGCTAAAGGAGTGATGTTTTGCATCAATTTATAACGAGTAACAGGGTCACTCACTATTTATTTATGTTTGTTTATAAAATATTATTTTTATATAATTCGTGCATAGGGCTTAAAAGGAATAACTTTAATAGAATAATTTATATAGAAGAAAAGTTAGCTCCTTCTATTTAAATTTTTTTATTTTGACGCATTTAATGATTTATTGCATGTGAAACAGACGTCTTCTTAAAATACTTCTTTGGCTTAGGGCAAGGAGTCCTGAATTTTAGCGGGCGGCCTCAATCTGAAAACTATGACGTAAATATCATGACTACGACAATAACATATCATAATTATGACAATGCCAAAACAGGGGGAAGAGGTGGTGTCTACATATAAAGGGCCCTAAGAATAGAACTTGACATATCATTTTTTTCTTGCAAACCTTTACAACTTTGAATATTGTTGGAAATGAAAATTTAAAAATGTTAAATATTGTAAGCGGTTGAGGGAGGGGCGTTACTTACAATTTCTACCTGTCTTTATACCCTGACGTTACTTACAATTTCTACAATATTCATATTTTCCTCAAGGATTTGGAAGTTCCGCCACTGGTGTCGCCACGCCTGACACAGCAGTTGTACTAACGGTTAGAGTGTAACTACAAAGTCAAAATGCGTATTCATATGTATACCGTAGAATACTGTGCAATATTAAGTAAAGCATTCAAAGCTGCTGAAAAATAGCTAAAACGTATGATATTCGTTAAAAATGCAGCTTAAAACAAATTAGTAATGGTATCAACCCGTTTCAGAGGCAGAAAATCGCCTCTTTCTTCAGGGTATAAAGACAGAAAGGTAAGCAGACGTTTGCCCTATTATTATCTATGTTCTAATGAAAATCTCATCGTTTTAATACATGATAAGAATGCACACACGATACTCATGCATTTTCTAATGTTAAGTAATTTAATTAATTAAAAACTTTGCGTTAATGATTGGATATTTATTTTAAAATGACAACCATTATAGATAAGAGTAATTCACGATGTATTAAAAAACTAAGGGTGTGTGTAGAATTGCATCCTTGCATTCCCTCTGGGTAGGCCAACTGACAAAGATATAATCTCGTACTTTATAATTCTTTCAGACAAATGCTAGAAAGTAGAGTTCTTACAATAATTCACTTTTAGTCGAAATTTTCGGATACAGTTTCATTGCTTGGAATTGTTTCCTGGTCATAAAACGTAGTTGCCACTCGCAAAAAGGAAATGAAGGGGTCCCCTATCTCGTCTTCATGGGCGAATTGTGATCAAGGAAATGGCAATGGACATTTGGAAATGGCAAGCATTTTAAATCTGTGATACTATGGGTCTGATATTTCACTATTACTTTGTGTTTGGCTATTGCATCAAGCTCCGTATACAGTGGAAGAATGAAGTATTTTGAAAATATTTGGTTACTGCAAATTGTTCACTAACAGTTACTTGTGTGTTAGTTACAATTATATATATATAAAATCAAGGTATTACTGTATTTCTTCGGGAACTTAAGGCATTTAATACCTGTATCTCGGTATTCCTATAGATATCTTCAAGTTTTAGCACTAAGCTCATAGGAAAAATTGGAGAAATTTTTAGGAAAATTCGTAAGGTTGTAACGTATAGAAATATCATTTATTACTTTCCTTATATACATAATGTATAAGGAAAGTATTGTGACGGGGTCGAAAATTCGCATTCGAGTTTTCGACGGAAAAGAACGTTTCAAGCATGCCTGATTACGAATCAAACATTTTTGAAGTGATGTCTGTGTGTGTGTGTCAGTGAGTCTGTGGAGATAACTGACGAACGAATGGACCGATTCGAACGAAATTTGGTACAAAAATCACAATCCGTAAACACTGGAAGCCTATTGTTTTTATACGTAATCGAATGTTAAGAACCCCCTATATTTTCGAGTGAAATTTTGAAAAAATCGTCAAAAATCAAAACTGCTAATAAAGTTACGCAAATAGACATTTCTTATGTAATTTTTTATTAGAAAACGATTGACATAAATTTTAGAACGCTAACATGAACCGTTCTTGAGATATTGCACATTAAAAAAAAAAAAAAAAAAAAAAAAAATTCCTATTGAGAAACATGTTCACTTTTCATATATAATACCATGCGATAAATTTGGTGACATCATTCTCGTGGATATAGCTCGTTCCATTCATAAAAAAAGATACTTTGAGTAATGCTTTTGTATTTGAACGCTAATAGTCATTTATCTGCTGTAAGAATAACTTATTTCTTCGTCCATAACGCTTGGCGAGATTTTGGCGACGAAGTTGGTGGATTTTTAAATGTTGCTAAATTAACGAAAAACTCGCCAAATGGATAAATGACGCTAAATCAATGACGACTCATTGTTTATGACGACATGGAAAATGACGACTCATTGACGAAAATTCAATATCTTGGAAAGAATATAAATAACTACTATAAAAATAATCTATTATTTCTTTTACTGTAAAAGTAGTAAATTCATTGCATTATATAAGGAAAGTCATGTGCTGCCCACATCAGATTTTTCTTTTTAATTATTTTTCTAATTAAATATGTACAAAAAGCAACAATGAAATGAGAAATTTTAAAGTAATAAGATAGCATGTTAACACGTATCTCGGCCCGTTATTAAAAGAAAATATCAACTGAAAACAACAAAACAAAATGAATAATTAAAAAATAATAATAAGACACCATAAATGAAACATAATTGCCTATAATAGATCCTGTGAATTCGGCATTATGGCCGTGAATTTGCTTCTATGGTGATGTTAATATTACTTGAATTGTATTTTTTTTTTTTTTTTTTTTTTTTTTTTTTTTTTTTACATAATTCTTATATTCTTATTATTACATTTCAAATATATATATATATATATATATATATATATATAAATTAGTAAATCCAATGTTAGAATGTAAGTAGTAACTCATATAATACTATATATATTATACTGATAGAATTAGGAATTTTAAAGGTTTTATATTTTCGGTTGAAATGAATGAATTTCAAATACATTTCAGAAGTAAGTTATCGTTATATGGTAAAAAACAAAATAACTATAATTCTCTGAAATAATGGAGGAATGACTAATTAATAAGCTGAATTACGGGAAAAAACTATAATTAGTGAATTGAATGAAGGGGGTAATAACTATAATTAAAAAGCTGAATTAAGGAGAAAATGACTATAATGAACTGAATTAAGGAAAAAATGGCTATAATTACTAAGCTAAATTAAAGAGGAAGTGAGCTGAATTAATAAGCTAAATTAAGAGGACTATAATTAATTGGCTGAATTAAAGGAAAAATGACTATAATTAGTAAATCAAATAAATATTTCGTGTTTTTCGCATTGTAATTTGCATGTTTTGTATTGTAAATACAGAAATTTTTAAATGCGAATTTTTGTATATTTAAAGTATTCTGATATCTTTAAGACATTATCTTAAAAGTCTTTTAAACCGAGAATAAGACATGAAGCCACCATCGAACGCATCCGACATGGCATGCCCCGGCTTTTATATTTCCGCTTCGACACGCTTTTCGGAATAATTTACATTTCAAAACCAGTTTTAGATGTGCAATTAAAAAAATCCCCACTAAATATTTTTTGCCTTGCTGAATAGACAACTCATAAATCGAAACCCCTGTTTGTAATATCTTTGGCACTCCATTTCAAGTTTCGGCAATATCTTAATGGATGAAATTAGATTTTAAGTTCAATCTCCCCCCTTTACCCACCTGAACCACAGAAAAAAAGCATCTCCATATATTTGAGATATAGCTGTGTGAGTGAGAGAAAGTCTTTGCTATATTTATTTTTTATTTTGATTTTAATACAATAAGTAAATCGAATTATCCGTAATTCGATTTAATATAATTCTGTTAAAATATCCTGTTTAAAATATATCGAAGTCGGTTGGTTCTAGAGAAATGGAGTTGCTTTTATTATTACTTTCCTTATATACATAATGTATAAGGAAAGTATTGTGACGGGGTCGAAAATTCGAATTCGAGTTTTCGACGGGAGAGCACGTTACAAGCATCCCTGGTCACGAATCAAACATTTTTGAAGTGATGTCTGCGTGTGTCAGTGAGTCTGTGGAGACGATAACTGACGAACGAATGGACCGATTCGAACGAAATTTGGTACAAAAATCACAATCTGTAAACACTGGAAGCCTATTGTTTTTATACGCAATCGAATGTTCAGAACCCCCCTAAATTTTCGAGTGAAATTTTGAAAAAATCGTCAAAAAATCAAAACCGCTAATAAGGTTATGCAAATAGACATTTCTTATGTAATTTTTCATTAGAAAACGATTGACATAAATTTTAGAACGCTAACGCGAACTGTTCTCGAGATATTGCACATTTTTCAAAAAAATTATCAAAAAGTTATATAAAATTTTAAAAAATATTTCCTATTGAGAAACATGTTTACTTTTCATATGTAATACCATGCGATAAATTTGATGACATCATTCTCGTGGATCTAGCTCGTTCTATTCATGAAAAAAGATACTTTGAGTAATACTTTTGTATTTGAACGCCAATAGTCATTTATCTGCTGTAAGAATAACTTATTTCTCCGTCCATAACGCTTGGCGAGATTTTGGCGACGAATTTGGCGAAATGTCGCCAACTTAGCGACATTTTCCATTGTTGCCAAATTAACAAGAATCACGCCAAATTGATAAAAATGGCGCTAAATCAATGAAAATGACAACTAATTGAAGAAAATTCAATATCTTGGAAAGGATATAAGTATCTATTATAAGAATAAAATTTTTTTAACTGTAAAAGTAGTAAATTCATTGCATTATATAAGGAAAGTCATGTGTTGCCCACATCAGATTTTTTTTGTCTTTAATTCAAATTGTCTTAAAAATTACGTACGAAATTAATTATTACATTTAATCAATACAATTATATATACGCAGTTTTACATTACAGGTTTTGCGGGCCATTTCATTAAAAAAAGCAGGTTATTATTTTTTGAATGCTACTATAATCTAATCGCCACCAGGGTAACCCATAAGTGGGTAATCTATCTACCAAATTTTGTGAAAATTCGTCGAATATGTTTTGAGCTAGAGTGGACATTGCACAGACACATAGACAGCACGCTAAAAATATTTTTTGTGTTCTAGAGGACTCTAAACTCGATTTTCGACACGATTCCAATACTTTCTCAATACCATTACCGTGTATTATAGGTAAATTAAAAAAAGGGTTTAAATTTAGAAATACATAAATATTCTATGCGGTCTAAAGCAGTCAGCAGCTGCAATTTAATATTTTCATTCAGTGCATGTGCTTTTGAAAAGTTTTAAAATAATTAATTTTTTATACAACGAAAAAAAAATAAATATTCTAAATCATAAATATAAGACATTGCATTAAAGAAATAGCAATTAAATAAAAAATAATTTAATGTTATTAAACCTTTTTAAAATCATAAATAATTTACTGTTTTATTATAAGTATAAAAAATAAATTATTAAACATATTATAAATTTATAAAATGCTTGTATTTTAAAAGTAAATTATTAAATAGTGTTGTGAACGTGTTCCTTTCTTCCTGGAACTATACCCTCCCCCTCTATTCGTCTCTCTCTCATAGACAGACCAGAAGGTGAAAATAACCGACGGCCTTTTCTAGAGCTCCTCTACTACCTATTGCCTTTTCAATGACGTAAGCATGAATTGCTTCTACGGTTCCATAATTTTAAAGTCGAAGAATGGTTTCCAGATTTGGCGACTTCCCGAATCTTCGATAAACTCCACAAAATAATGATTAGTGTAGGAGATATGAAGATATTTCCAGAAGTTTCTATAGAGAGATTATAAAAGGACTGACTCATCACTCCGTTGGAGTTCAGTTGACAAGATACGAGCTACATTGGACTGTGAATTTTATCAATGTTTCAAGAATAGTAGCTGCTGTTTTGTGAAATTACTTTTGTCAATGTTTTGAGATTAATATCAGTTATTTTGTGAAATGAGTGGACCATTTAAGTGCTGTTTGAATGTATATTGTTCCTGTTTACTTTGTGCTTGTGAGTAAACGTGCTTAGTCATCCAGAAATTGAGACTCATTCTTGCATCCTGCGTGCACATCCACGATTCCATAGGATATGTTCGTAACAATATTATATTAAAAAACGTTTAAAAAAATACATTCCATGTAGGACCGCCCATATAATTGTGGGTCCCCCTATAAATAAATACTGCAGTTCCCCTTTCATATTTGATTTTCCCATATGAATCATTCACGCCTTTTCCTCCCTAAAAAATCGAGTCTGCGGGCCTTTATTAACGCCCCCCCCCCCTTCTTTACGTGGCACTGAGCTATGCAAATATAAATGAAAAAAAAAGGGGGGGGGGGGGTACATTAATTTGTTATACAAAAATTTCACAAATTAATGTTTTTGACATACTGAGATAAATGTCATTTACGGCTGTATCGGGACTACTCAAATATCTTCTTTACGGATCAAGCTGTAGTTTTAGTTTTACTTATGAAAATTTCTTCGAGCTTGGACTGGATTCAAACATTAGTTCTGACAAGTCAGACCCACACTTGCACTATATTGGATGCAATTTTTATTTTATTTTTTATTTATTTATTTTATTTTATTTTATTTATTTATTTATTTTTTTAAGAAAGATAATTGAATCCAAAAATAAATTATGCGTCTTCAATGTACTGCAGGGCGTAGTTTTAGATTAAATTCAACTTTTAAAACGCATATTTTCTGAAAACAAATTAATCCCAGTAAAATCATAAAAATAATGACTACATGATTTTGTTTTCTATTATTATTATTATTATTATTATTAACAAAATGAAAAGGCAGTATGGGGATGGAAAAAAAAAAAAAAAAAAAAGAAAAAAAACAGAAAAAAAAACGATTCCATTCTATGAAATTTCTTTGAATTTTTTCCCGAACATCCATTAAAGTCTAGATTTAGGAACAATAATTGTTTTCGCATCCAGATTAAAAAGAAACAAAAAAAGGAAATGTCAGAATTTTTCGATTATGGTTGTATTGTTATCTTCCGGCATTTTTACTCCAATTTATTTTGTTGAGTTATCCAAGTAAGAGTTTTTGGGAGAACTTGAACATCTAATTATTGTTATCCAAAAGAAAATAATTCATAGATAACAGCAGAAGATAAACAATCAAAACTATTTTCAAAAAGAACTTTTTTATGCGCCGTGCATGTCGTAAATTGGGAACAAGAAAACTTATAAAACCAACAACATACGATTTAAGAAGTAAATTTTTCGGGAATTAGGTTTTTAAAGAGGCGAATCTATTTTTATTTAATTTGCATAAAATGAATTGAAACTTTAGTTTTACCTCTGATGTTTATTTATTTTTTATTATTATTATTTTTTTTATAAGTAAAATTAAAAAAAAATTCTATTCTTATGAAAATGATGTTTGGCGCAGCTCATGGCATTTTTTACATATTCTAATAAATCTTCATACTTTATTTGTGTTGGCAAAGTAAAGTTAAAACAAGTATTTTACATATTCGCGGTTAAAATTTACAAGAAAATAACATTATTTTAATATATCAATATTTAAATAAATAAATTAAAAACTGCTTTTT
Organism: Amaurobius ferox; assembly: GCA_951213105.1. Classification (NCBI taxonomy): domain Eukaryota; kingdom Metazoa; phylum Arthropoda; class Arachnida; order Araneae; family Amaurobiidae; genus Amaurobius; species Amaurobius ferox. The sequence goes on from OX578136.1 coordinate 112,609,174, forward strand.
GGCGACTATTACTAATTAAAAATTAAAATTTTGCCCAATGATTTGAGTGCATATCAACTAATTCTTACAATTAAAATTCAATATTATATTCATTGTTTTTCATATTTAGTAAGAAAAGTATTCTAAATTCAATATACATTCAACATGAATATTGTTACTTTCGGTAGCATCTAGTCAATGCATGCAGATTGGACATATATTAACAAAAATTAACAGACATTTCACCAGCCCGTCATAGCTTCCACAGTGCATTCAGGTTAACTTTGCCGCAAGTATGGCTCTAATTTTTTACGTATCGTGTCCACTCTTCACACTGACGAACATCCTTTCAAATGTGTTCGAAATCTTAAAACGTGCAAAATTACGAATTTGTCAAAATTACGAATTTTAAAGTTTTCCTTAAAACTCTGTAGAATAATAGTTTAAGAAAGTTAAAATGTAATATATGAGGTACGTTCGGCTACTAAGCGTTAGATTTTGGTACTAATAAAATAAGTACAACTAAGCTTCTTTTTTTTAGAAAAATACAACTAAGCATCTAAAAATCGAAAAAAAAAGTAAAGTGAAACCAAACGACAAATACGCTTAACTGTTAGTAAGTGGTACTTTCTTATGCCATTTTAAAAATGACAAAGCAAATTAAACTTCTCCCTCTACAATAAATTGTTCTTAATATGTTTCAGTATTTTGAAATTGTGGCTACTTGGCATCATCATATGAAAAATGAAATTATTTTGAAACTGAAATGAATTCAGATAAATAAATGATGAATTTGAATCTGTAAAAAAGTGAGGTGTTTCCCTTATCAGATTGGGGGGGGGGGGGGGGGTCAGATTTTCCTTATTTAAATCAGATTTATTTCATTTCAATTATTTGTGTTGCTTTTTTCAGTTTATATAGTGTAGTAATATATTAGAGCCATTCTGATGTACTTCCTAAAAATACATTAATTATAATAATAATAATAAAAACTATTTTAAATTATATTTGTAATTAAATATATACTTGTATTTTCAACATATTCCAAGATTAAATGACAATGGAATATTATTACTGAAACATTTATAAAGTATGTTTTTTTTTTTTAATCAAAATATTTAAATGTCAGGGTTGTTCATTTAAAAAATAAATAAGATGTTAAGAATAATCTTTGTTTTTCTAGCTTGCTTATAACATACAGAATCTGAAATATCTTGTTTATCTTGTTAATGTCCTTATTACCGTTGCACAGGAAAAAAAAATGAAAGATTGTCAATTGATTTGAATGTTTTTATCATCGGTATATACTTCCTTTTACAAAAAAAGAAGTTCTGTTGTAAGTTAAGAAAATGTTATAAATTAATGTTAAAGTTAAAGAAACCCTTTTCTTAAGTTAAATAAAAATTTGTTTAAATCAGTGATCTTCGAAAAATTCGTATGATTTAGATCATGATTTAAATAAAATCACTACAAGTTTCTTCACGACCTGGGCGTTTGAGACAGACGCAACTGTGTTATTCACTAGAGCTCTTCCAAATACTTTTCAGTTGTCAACACATTAATGAACGGTTCAACATTAATTTAGCAAATTGAAGATGGGCTCCAAACTTCCGCTGCAACAAGACACCTACAGAATGACTCATTTTTCCAATTCCTAAACTGCATCAACAACCAGAAAAATAATTAACTTTTCCCATTACATTTAAAAATTTATTTTTTTCTGAACTGAAAACTGATCTTTGCATTCCGGCTGTTATTTCGCTTTCCACACCTTAAAAAATTACTGGGAGGGAAAAAACGATGGAAGATATGCATTTAGGAAAGAAAAAAAGAAACCTCATTCATCACAAAATCCTAGGTGGAGGATTGCTCCAAAGAAGAGCAAGGAAGTCTTCTTAAGCGTAGGTTGACAATTGCGTTTGTAACCAAGCCGTAGAAAATAGAAAATGCTGTTTACAGTGCTCCATAGGATAAAGTTTGGGCCTAGGTCAGCTAAAAGTTTTATTATAATTAAGCGCTTTTTTTATAGTTTGTCTAATCGTGTGTGAGCTATCGTATCAGTTTCAATTTATTTTCTTCTAAATTATACCTCGAAATCTTGACGTATATAGGTACAGGATGATTAAAAAAAGATGCGTCAAACTTTACGAGATGGTAGTACACATCAAACCAAGTTGGTAGGTCGGACGGTTTGGGTCTCAACAACAACAACACCAAACCAAGCATTTTTCGTCGTAGTTTACTGGGTCGGAAATGAAACATAAAGACGCCAGTGGGCTCTTAATGGTGAAACCGATGAGGCGAGGCGGAAACACAAGAATGACTTAGAAGTAATAAAATGACATTTAATAAACAATAATTACAGTAATGGATCAAAAGAGTTACCGCCAACCTGAATGCACGTTTCAAAATGGCAATAGAGCGATTGGCGAACTCTCTTGAACAGATCAGGCATGTCACGCACATCGGCAGCAGCGGCTGAAATTCTGGCGACGAGTTCATCTTCAGATTCAAGGGGTTCTTCTTCTTCCCCAGGTGAAATAACTTATATATGCAGTACATCAGTTCAGGTCCCATGGATCGCTCTGCATTTTTGATTTTGTTTCGCCCGATGGAATTTTATAATTTTTTATCACCAAGTATAATCTTTTATTCCCATTGTTTCGCCCAATGGAATTTTATAATTTTTTATCACCAAGTATAATCTTTTATTCCCATAGTTTAATTCATGATTTACAAAGTTTAATTCATGATCACTAAGTACCATAGTTTAATTCGTGATCACTAAAATTCATGATTTTTTTCCCCTCAAAGCTATCAAAGAAATAGAAAAATAAGTTAAGATGTCGCTGTATGGAAATCTGGCATTTGTCTCACATTTTCATTTTATCGCATTTGCTGATTGTTTAAAAAAGAAAAAGAAAAATCTCGTGTAAATGTTGATACATAAAGAATTTCAAATATTTCATTTTTAAGCCATCCGACTTTTTAATGGAAATTTGCGATTTTTGATTTAGACATAATCTAAATTGATAATCGTTAAGATTTTCGCTACATTTTATTGGTAATCAACAAAAGGAATTTTTTTTATCATAAATTGCGAAAAATGCAACTCAACCTCTATTATTATAATTTTGATAGCTCTATGATAGCTCAACCTCTGTCATTATGATTTTACATTTATTAAATGCAGAGAAAAATCATTTTATTAATTCAGTAGAGTTTAAGTCAGCTTAAATTTTAAATTGTGACCACATTCATGCATTTACTCTCAGAAATCTGATTTCCCAAAAAGTTAAATAAAATCCCCAATGTTTAAAATTTACGTGCTTAAAGAGCTGCAGCTGAAACTGTAGACTTCGCAAACTTTAACCAATGACAGAAAATTATATCCTGCAGAGCGTTCAGGTGTATATCCTGTAGCTTCCGTTCAGGAGGTTTTCAGTCTACATGTAGGATTTCATAGTTTTCAATGTTATTACGGCCGAATTACTTTAAAATTCATTCACTCTTTCGCAGTATGGTTGTATCTAGTTTTTTTAAATATCTTCTCCTTCCAAAGTTGCTATTTTTAAAAACGTATGCTATGTACGAGAGATCTGCTTGAAATTCTACTCGCTGAGTGAAAAATTATCGTGCTGAACTCCGCCCTGTTGGGTTTGAATTTTCCTGAGCGAATACGATTCAACCATGACCTCTGCGAGCACTCGGGCCTATTTCTTGAACCAATCTCTCAATTTGCATCGGCTTGTTTTCATTAGATTAAACTTCTATTATCATGACTTATTTTGGCCGCACATGCATAAACACACACCTGCAAACAAGATCAACACATGTGTATATGCCAACTTCATCTAAGCAACTGTAAAATCACCCTGCAGAGCAGGGGTGCATCCTGTGTTGCGGCGCAGCTCTCCAGGAAAGTGGGCAGCGATTCGTCTCGCTTGGGTTGAAATGAACCAGCGGTTAAGTCATGCTACGATAGTGAGTGTTGCCCTTAAATAATTGACAACAGTTGGAACAAAATGCCAGAAGCTCCATCGAGGTATTTCCGCCGTCCTTCTGAATCACTGGCCTCGGGTTATGTGCAAACAACGGTTGAGTGGATAAACCTGTTATAGGATTTGTGAGTGTGATAACATTGGATGTAATTTCAGATCAATACGGGTAAAAGTATAAAAAAAAAACTAGATGATGACAAATTAAAGCGATCTGCGATTCTGCAGGAATTAAGCAGGCTTGGATCTTCCTAATAATTATTCACAAGATATAGATGTGTAAACTGTAAAAAAATGTTGTTCGCAATTAGGGTTGAGTAAGTTACTTTAAAATTGTAAATTTTTAGAGTAACTATTACATTAAGAAATGTCCAGAATTCAAGTCTACATCCGATTTTTTTTTGCCATACATTCTCAGAATGAAAAAATAAATTATTCTCAGAATTAAAATAAATATATATATATATATATATATATATATATATATGTATATATATATATGTATCATTTCTTCCCCAGACTAAAACCGTATTTTAAAATTATTTGTATAAATTCTTCAAAAGTTTATTTTGTCATCTGTGATAAATAAAATAAGCTATTGTGAAGCAATTAACATCCATACATAGTTCAAATTATCAATCCCCCTATATACTACCATCATTATTATTTTTAATAGGAAATGGTGTTACTGTACATTGCATACTAACTGTATAACTGTATATTGTATGTACGTATTGTATGCTAAATACCTATAACATACTAGGTAAGCCACGCTAGAGAAAAAACTCGCTTTTATTCGAAATTATATATATATATATATATATATATATATATATATATATATATAATCGCACATTAAATATATATATATATATATATATATATGTATGTTTTTAATGTGCGATACCGTCGAAAATGGAGTTTATAAAATTGTAGAAAATCAATTGACTTAGTTTTGATCAAGAAATACCCAATTTCCTTTTTTCTTTTTGCTTCTTTTTCTTCACATACAAACCCTAAATTATTAAGAAAAACGGCTTTATGTTGGGAAGAACCTCTTCAAAAGAAGATAAACTTGAGAATTTTTTTTTTTCACTTAACTTAGAATCGGTTAAAAAAAAAAAAAAATCTTTCTTATTCTGCCAGTGTTCGATAATGAAAGAAGATGGAAGACCGGGGGGGGGGGGGGGGATATAAGAAGTTTTGGAACAAAAGAAAATGCTGAGACGCCCCCGTCACCCTCCCCCCCCTTGTTAGTAATTAACCCCATTTCGTTCTTGGGAGTTTTAAAAATTTTAAACAGGTTACTTTGCTAATTGAAGTTGGTTTTTAAACTTGGCCGGAACAGAAATTACAATGACGCCCACTTGTTTTGAGGGTGAGCTGATTAACGAGGAAGAGTAATTGGATGGCAGGGGATAAATAGTGCAGTATTTTGAAACAAGACTGTACAGCAAGCATTGATAAAGTAATAAGTTATTTGCGTCTTAAGAATAATGAAGTAGTATTTACGTTTTGTTTTTCAGTTTTCTTGATGCATATACTTTTGTTTCTGTTTTAATTTTGATAGAAAAGCTCACCTATCTTCCTTAATAAAGGAAGATGTCTGTCTGTGCAATCTATAGCGAGAAATCATATCATTGTACGACCATGAAATTTGGTACGCAACTACTTCAGGACCCGAATAGGTGCACTTCGGTTTTAGTTATTTTATTATTTGCTAGTTTTTTAGTTATTTTGTTTTAGCATGGTTCATAATGATAGGACCAGCCCAATCTTAACACTGCCGGAAAAACTATCTTTCAAACAAACTGTGAACGGAATTCCTAAGATTATTAGACGACTTTCAGTGAATTTTTTAAATGTATATACTTTTCATGCGTTTTAAACTTCTCCGATGTTTATATTACGATATACAGAAATTGACTTGTCATCCATCGTTCAATTTTTTTTTAGTACCTACAATATCACATATTACTGTAGAAAAAAAAAATAATTTCATAAATTCATCCGTTGTTTAATTATAAATTTTTTATCCGATGCATGTCTTTGACTTTTAGAACGAATCTCCCAGGCTGTCGCAAGTCTCGGATTCCTTCCGAGGTAGAAACAGACCGTGTAAGAAGGTTACATGTGGATTTCTGCGGAATCTGATTATCGCCTGCTTTATGAGGGGCAGAATATACGGTTAAATGTCATTCTTGTATTTTTTATTTTTGTGAAGAGCTCGTGCTATTTGATGAGTGCAATTTTCGGCTCGGAGCCATTTTAAATTGTGTCCAAATGTATTATTAAGGTATCAGACACTTATTTAATTATTTATACTTAGTGGAGGCTTATTTAGAACCCGAGTAATTCGTTCTAGTAACATAATAAATTCAGACGACTGGGATTCCATATTCCGCGGGTAAATTGATATAGTGAAAATGCCTCCATGTGCCTCATCTCTATACAGAGTTCAGGGCCGCCCATACAAATTGTGTACCCTCACAAACATTTTTTACTTTCCTTATATACATAATGTATAAGGAAAGTAGTGTGACGGGGTCGAAAATACGAATTCGAGTTTTCGATGGGAGAGCACGTTTCAAGCATCCCTGATCACGAATCAAACATTTTTGAAGTGATGTCTGTGTGTGTGTGTGTGGAGACGATAACTGACGAACGAATGGACCGATTCGAACCAAATTTAGTACAAAAATCACAATCCGTAAATACTGGAAGCCTGTTGTTTTTATACGCAATCGAATGTTCAGAACCCCCTAAATTTTCGAATGAAATTTTGAAAAAATCGTCAAAAAATCAAAACCACTCATAAAGTTACGCAAACAGAAAGTTACGTGTGTGTGTGTGTGTGTGTGTGTGAAAGTATGTGTGTGGGTGTGTGTGTGTGTGTGTCAGTGAGTCTGTGGAGACGATATCTCACGAAGGAATGGAGCGATTCGAATGAAATTTGGTACAAAAATCGATTTATATTTCGATGACGTCATTTAAATAAAGTTCTTTTTTTTCATTTTAAGTTTTCAAATGTAATAAAATACTGTAGTACTGTCATAATTTAAAATATATCAGCGCTGAATGTATCTCATTTTAGAATTGTTTAAATATAATTGCATTTCAATTGGAAAGTGTTTCATAATCAATGCTTTATGCATGATTGATCTTTCTTGTTTATTATGTTGAGGAGGAGGTGATAATATACTCTTTTCCATCATTTCAGATGCTATTTCTATATATGTGTATTATTATGTGAAATGTGCATAAATGAGAGATATTGTTTTACTAATGTATTTTTCCTTTTTTTTTTCAGGTAAGGATATGGTGATATTTTATGACAAATGATTGTATTATTGTGTGCATCTTACTTAACGGTAATACAGTTTTTCTTTTGATTGATTGCTTTCTATAGATATTTAATTCTTACATTGTTAACACTAATTTACGATTTGTTAATGGTGAAGGTTATTTTACTTAACCATTCGACTCACGTGAAATAATTATGAAGACATTTAACATCCTTTTTCATCGCTGTCACCAAGAAGCTGGATCGAAACAAAATGTTAAAATGTTAAACAAAATCTCATTTTATATGATATATATATATATATATATATATATATATATTAATGATATGATGTAGAGAGTCTAAAACTTGCACTTTTGAGGTGTCTTCGTACCCTATAAATATGAAAAACCCGCTTATTGTAATCTATCTGTCTATCTTCTTTTTTCTTCGACTCAGACCGTCCGACCTACCCAAAGGTGTAAGCTATCTGTTTGGAAGGTCGGGAAGTGTCACCCAATTTAGACCGGAATCCAGTGGGGGACCGTATCCTCCTTCCCCTACCACGAACGTCTCGAAAGGACTTACGGACCCACATGTTTAACGTGATTGTACTCCGCGTGAACACGGCGACAGTTTAGGCAGAGGAGGGAACGAACTCGGGTCGTCCGAGTGCAATCCCCGCGCGCTAACCACTGGGCTATCGCGCCCCTCTGTCTGTCCGCATGTAACATAACAAAAATTGCGAGACCGAACATAAAACTGAAAAAAAGTTAGAAGCAATTTTATATTTTTACTTTTGTTTTCCAATGGGAGAAAAATCCATCTTAAAGTGAGTCAACCAAATGTTAATAAACTTGTGTTGCCATTAACTGTTTTGATACGCGAAATATATAGTTTGCAGTTAATTAAAATGATTTTTTAATACTTGTGTGTAATGTACCATGTAATCACGTGACATGTAATCAAGACCATTTTGGGGTGAATATTTAAATATTAAACTGAAAGTACCTACTGCATTACTGTCTGTAGTTGTATCAATGAGGTAGTTGAGAAAGCATGCAAACATACTAACTGAATTAACAATTTAAAAATAAATTGATGCCCTTTGTGCTATGAAACCGCAATCTTATGTTGATGTAATCTTATTTCCATAATTTTATGTTGATAAAAAAAAAAGATGTTCGATTACCACAAATTAGAAGACTGTAACAATTAAATACAAATTTATCAATACCAAAATATCAGACTAAATAGAATTCCACGCTATGCAGACTCCCGACCATTCAAATGGTTGCTCTTAGTCCTCGGACGAGTCGGATGGTCTGGGTTTTCGACGCTATGCAGACTTGGTTGTCTTCAAAGGCATGTGTGGGAAATTTCAATATATAGAAAAGGCACAATTTTTTTCTGCTCATTTAGGCAATAGCTTCTGTATCCATCTATTTTCATCAATATCTTCAAAATGTAAGGAATCACCAGATAATACTTAAAGTAAGTATACAGAATTACTAAGTATGTAACTCGGAGAAAATGCGTGAAAGAGACGTATTATTAGTTTTAAAAAAGGGTTCTTAAAAGAACTTTTGGGTCGGAACATAAAGGGTTAAAATTAGCTTCCCTATTGTAGGACATTTTCTTTTCCATTGGCTATTTTCGACTGCGTTACAAGAATGTCTGACTCAGGGTTACTAATTTAGCTATTTTATGGCTAGATTTATCTATTTTTTGGAACGTTTAACACCAAAAAAATAGTAATAAAATGGCTGAGTGTGCAACTAATAATGGTCGTGCATGAAATCCAACCATTTTTTGCTATAATTCTATCCATAGGGTTTTTCAAATTGTTGATAGTCCAAGTTCGCTGTATTTCTAAATTCCATTTCATTTGAGCAGATATTATTAAATCACCTTTTAAACCAATGGCATAATTTACCAAAATCGTCTGTTTCCTCCACCATATTATCTTCCTTCATTTCTAAATTGTGCGAGTTCTGTTGTACGAAATGTTGCTCCTGGAATGAATTATCTATTGTATCCGGCTAGTGAAAATGGATTGCCGGACACGATCTCTGTGCAGTCGGAACAGTCTTTTAATGGGTTTTCGCGTCGTCTATTCTCTCTTCTCCTGGATATCCGTTCCGTTTCTATCCGTTCATTCTATTTCGTATCTCACCATCGATGAATGAGAGTTAAGAATTCTTTTGAAAGATTCTTCGGGGTTTTATGGATTGAGCAACTTTTCAAAGGAGTAATTAAAAATGTAATGAGTAATTTGTTAAATTTTTCTGAAAGAAAAAAAAATATGCAGGTTTGATTATAAATAAATTATCCCAATTCAAAGCCTTTTAAGCAAAGTATCCATTTTCCAAAAGTCAACCAAGCATAATAATACTCACAGAACTTGCATAAAAGGGCCGTTCACAAAGCTGTGATCGCACGCCCATATTATATAACAACATTCATTGGCCAATTACGCACATTTCAGCATGGAATAGTCGATAATTATACGTCGGAAGTGTGGCGATTGAGCGTTGCCGGGCCCCGAACCAGGGACCTGATGCATATTGTAGACCGACATTATAATCACTGAGCAAAAGCTAGCTCCTACTTTACAAAAGTTTCTAAGCATCTTTGATAGATGTCTTTGCTGCCGCAGAAGCAAGAAAACTTGCCATGTACGACAGTTTTCGAATATCATGCGTTGCTGACGCAGTGGCGTCACCAAAATCGCATTAAAGTTCGAAGAAAAGGGGAGCAAAATATTTGGTTAGACCATTTTTTCTTACGACCCTACTATACTTACGAACGCATGAAAAGCTCCATGGATGCTATTATCTGCAATGGGAGCGCGATCCTAATTTGGGGAATACCACCTATTGGCTGGTTCTGTAAGTATGAAGCTATTATCGGAAGGTGTAGGTAATTGTTGACATGTATCGGCTCTTTTAAGCTGACAAGCAATTAATAAACTCGAAACCGGGCTTTGGGTGCTGTTATCTATGGGAGCGCAATCTAAACTTTGAAAACGTCTCTCGCGGGTTTTTGTGGGTATGAACTTGATTGTTGCAAATGTTAAACGTCTAACAGGATTTTGAGCAGTTAGTTCAGTCTCCTATTTTCCATGGCGGAATCCGTTTAAACAACATCTTTAAATAATCTAAAATACAAAGTGACTGTGAATGTTGAAAGGAAGAGGCAAATCTGGTGGCAGAAAAGAAAAATCCCTCTTTGTATTCTATTTTGTCATTCTAAGCAGTATCCTTTGCCTTGCATCTGTATCATTGAATAAAAGAACAAAACCCGAGAACCTTTATCTCCATACACCTGAGTGGGCATGAGCTATTTTAGTACTGCGTGCCAAAAAAAAAAAGGGGGGGGGGGATAATGATAAATAAATAAAAAGAAGAGTATATCGATCCTCTGTTTATTCGCCAGCTTTGATTCTGCATCCAGAACTGGCAGGTGATTGTGTGGAAGTGTGGATCTGAATTTTTGATCTATCAGATTTTAAATTTTTGTTCATGATGGATTGTGTTTTAATATAACCTGCTTATCGCGTTTACCGAATACAATGAGTATGAATATGCAATCTTTATTTGATAAATGCAGATGGTAAAAGAGCATTTTGATTTTAACTTTTCTATTCAGAGGCTATGAGCTTGAAATCAAATGCTTATTACCATTGTTTTCTTCCGTGCAGCTGCGTTGTGTACTGTAATCAACCCCACATTATAACACATGGATTGATATTATGTTCACAGGACCCGCGTAAAGAGGACGTTCCTTAAGTTAAGATCACGCTACCAATGCTGATAAATAGCATCCATGGACCGTATGTGTTCTTCACCATGGAATTACCGTTATTTTTACCGAGATTGATATAATGGCTTGGATTATTATTAGTTAACTAGGATTATTATGTTATAGTATGGATTACTATTAGTCTATTGTTATTTATTTATTACTAATATAAATTTCTGTGTTCTCGAAATATTTCACGTTTTGATACAAAATTGTAAATAAATAAATTAAAATGCTCACTAATAAAATAAATAACTGCTGCGGGAGTATTTTTTTTAATCAGGTATGCTGGACCACAAATTGAGGTATCGCAAGCCGTTTTCAAGATATATATAAATTTTGTATTTTCAAAGGTGTCGTGATATATCCCAAAAGAATCAAGCTAACCTTATGAAATTTGATGTACTTATTGGTATTAATAACATAAATATAAGCTGACCGATTTTTAGCGAAATATAGTATAAGAAAGTTCTAATTTCTGTTTTTGTTTTCCTTTACTAATTTATTTTGTTATTGTTCGTTAAATATTTTTGTAATTAATAAATATAAAATATATCAATTGAGGGTGCGAAACATAGGTATCTTGATATGCATAGGCGTAGTGTCAAGGGGGGGGGGGGGGGGGAATGACGGAATAAGGGGTTACTGCACTTTATTTCCTTTTCCGATGTGGACCTCATAGACAAATACTGTAAATTTTTTACCAGTGGGGTGTTATTTCCCTCTCTTGACAACGCTAATAATGGTATGTGCTTATATTCTAAAATAATATCAGGCTTATATTATAATATTCGTTTGCCTCCTGGAAATCCTTAGAAACTCCTGTATTTAGGGGGGGGGGGGTTAAAAGGCCCTTTAAAACTTTTTTTTTATTCCTTTAGACTTAGATTCTTGGAAATCGGAAAGTACGAAAGTCACACTGAAATTTTGAAACATGGGCAGACGATATGCGCTAGGAAAAAAATTATTGGTCGGATATTTAAATTTGAACTCTTTTATATCCGTAGACGATGACTTATGACAATAATTACAATTTAGCTATGTGAGAATTAATTTTGAAAGAAAATAAAATGGAGTTGACGCGAAAGCATTATCGAGCTATGATATTTTATGATTTTAAAGTGGAGCTAAATCAAGAAGAATGTCTTCAACGTCTACAATTAGCATATGGAAATGATGCTCGTATTCAGATGGTTTACAGAGTTTAGAAGAGGTCGAAATTCTCTCCTAGATGAAAAACACACAGGAAGATCTTTGCCAGCTGTAGTCCCAGAAAATGTGGCCATTCGAAAAATGTTAACCGATGATAATCGTTGTACCTACCAAATGAAAATTAGTTTGTCGTTGAGTCCCCTATAATTTAACAGAACACCAAAAAGCGGAGCTTGTTAGAATCAGTTAAGAAACCCTGAAATGAGTGATGAAACGTACATACCGTTTTTTGATGTTCTAATACGTCAATAAAGTATGGGTCTTTGAAGATGACCCCAAACCAACAATGGTGAAAAGACAACGAGCTATGAAAAAAGTAATGTATGCCGTATTCTTCAGAAGTGCAGGTCTGGTCAAAGCCATAAAGCTAGAGGGACAGAAGACAGTTACAGCTAACTGGTACATCTCTAAGTGTTTTCCAGAAATTCTTCAGGAAGTGAATGTTAGGGAACTCATGCTTCACCATGACAATGCATCTTCTCATTCAGCAAGAATGACAGTCGAATTTCTTAAACAAAAAAGCATCAAAGTGATAGAACATCCACCCTATTCTCCTGATCTTTCTATGTATGATATTTGACTAATTTTTAATCTAAAAAACATTTTACGTGGACGTCGTTTTCTTCCCGAAGATGAGATTGATGAGGCTATAAAAGCATATTTTTCATCAATTCCAAGAAATGGATGGCTTGTAGCATTTAATCTTTGGAAAATTCCCCTACAAAAGTGCATTGATGTTGGAGGGGAGTTCTTTGAACACTCCTAAGAGGAGTTGGTAAGTTTAACTTGTACCACTTAACCGACCGTTTCTCAAAAATTTCAGTGTGACCCTCGTACTCCCGGAAAATCGATAGTAATTGCATCGCAATATGTTATTTCCGAATACGATGTATGAATCGAGAATTTTAGTAGCCTTTCATAAAAAATCACGAATTTTAGCATTGTTTTGTAAAAATCAAGGATTTTAATGCATTATCATAAGAATCGCGAATCTTTAGTAAGAATTGCGATATTTAGTGAAAAAAATTACGAATTTTTTGTGAAAAAAAATTACAAATGTCTTATAAGAATCGTGAATTTAAGTGATCTTTCGAAACAAAAAAAAACAACTCGCGAATGTTAGCGTTTTTATGTAAAATATAATGTTTATGTAGAATCGCGAATTTTAACACTTGTGCGTTAAAAAACAGCGATCTTTACGAAAGCCTTAATGTTAAGTTGAGAGAGAGAAAGAGAGAGGGAGTTTTTTGACATACTAAATGTTTGTACATCGTAAATACATAACATAGTAAATGTTTGGGCATAGTAAACATAGCAAATGTTTGTACATCACTAATATTTAATAAATTATAGCGTGGAAATTAGTAAACATTCCTACCCCCCCCCCCCCCCACTCTGTTCGCGCCCGTGTATATTACAGTTTAATTCAAGGGGAATTCTTTGTGTAACTGAAGTGATGTAGCTGGTACCAAACCCTGATTTTGAGAGAAACTGCAGTAGAATATTTTGCTTTTAGTGTTTAAGAAAACTCCTGTGAAAATACTTGAAATCCCCCCCTCTCCCCCTTCCGAAATTTCATTAAAATATCCTGTCAATGTGTTCTTGTAAGAGCTTATTGCAAAAAGAGTATGAACCCTGCAAGTAATGGATGGGAGAATAAATCTGTGATTTGAAGTGCATGCTGGAATTATTGCTATAGCCTCCTCCTAACGTGCTAAATTTGGTGCTGAATTTTGTATTCTTGCTTCCCTATTCAGGATAACAACCATGCATGCATTTTTTTTATGTAATTTCTCCATATCTTTTTATCGCTATCAAAATATTATATAGTCTTCTCCGGCCGAAAAAAAAATTGCATTTATCTAAATAACTAAACACAATGGACAACATGTCTTGAATGAAGGATTTCTTAATTACAGCGTTCAGGAGCTGTGCCTTTTAATTTTCTTCCAAGGCGGAAGGGGGCGAGGGGGGCAAGAGACACTTTATTCCATGATTACATGTATAAGCCGTCTTCTGTATAATTTTACTCTCGCATTCAGGTGTATATTTTTACGAAACGCTGTCATCTTATTTACGTTATTTCCTCTGATGTGATCCGAATGTGTAATAACGAATAAGTCCAGGATGGTGTTTCGGTATGTATTTATTTAGCGCTTTTCTTTTATTGGCTGTCTTCTGCCCACTGTGTTCGTAAGTTGTCGGAAGAAAGGTTTCTTTGTTTGATTTGACGTGTTTGGATAGCTAATTAATTCGGATATTGGTGGATTTACAGGAGGGGGACCACCTTTAAAGTTTCTAAAATCCGCTTATTACTTTCCCTGCAATACATGGTAATGTATAGGGAAAGTATTGGAATCATGTCGAAAATCGCAACTCGAGTTTTCGACGGATCTTCACGTTTCGAGACCTCTAGAATACGAAAAAACTATTTTTAGCGTGACGTCTGTGTGTGTGTGTGTCTGTCTGTCTGTCAGATTTTTTTGTTTACTTAATTATTAGAAATGAAGCACTCTGAATCATTTAACGAGGAGCTTGTCAAACAATTCTGATTAGTATGGATGTTAGAACCGACATGACGCAACGCATGCTGCAGTATTTATTTAATATTTTGAACTTCAAACTGATTTTTCTCAAAACTATATTTTTAAGTATAAATTTCAAAATATATTTTTATTTTAAAAATATGTTTGTAAATTTAGGTATAAGTCAAGTTACACCTTATTATGATTAGACAAAATGTAAATTTTTCCCGCAGTACCAAGAACACAAAAGTTTATTTTTATAAATATGTTGAAAAATATTTATTTTTATTGACTGTATTGCAATGCAAATAAAAGTGTAAATATATACAGTCAAATGTAAGAAATTCAGCATAAAATACAAAAACGGAAGTTAAGACCCGATAAATTTTAACAATCTATTAATTGGCGTAAATTCAATTTGATTTTGAATGATTAAATATTAAGTAATGAGCACATGACGATCCACCATCTTTATATAGATATATTAAAAAAAAAGTTTAGATTTTTTACTACATAACGCTGTATTGTAAAATACCTATTTTTATTGGCCCTATCACATTGCAAACAAAAATGTAAATATATACAGTCAAATGTAAGAAATTCAGCATAAAACACAAAAATGGAAGTGAAGACCCGATGAACTTTAATAATATATAATATTAAATACATGAAGATCCACCATTTTTATAAAGAAATATGAAAAAGAAAAAGTTTGGATTCTTTACTACCTTATCGTAAGCGAATTCCATACACAAACGTATGCTTCGAACAGAAACACATGTTGCTACTGAGCACGTGTTACATAAATGTTTTTTTTTTTTTTTCGATTGGAGTCTGTAAAAAAATCATCCTTGTGCAGATACCAGAAAAATCGCTTAAATTATGATAAAATGAGAATCATAAATTGAACCTCCTCCCCCAAAGAAAAGCCCTCAAATAAAAAAAAATATTTAAATATTTATCTGATAAAATGAAACAAATTGTAGTCATTTTACATGTAATTGCCATTATTATTTTTTTATTATTTAAAAGCGGATGGCATAATTTATAGAATGCTAACATATGCCATACTCGATATATTTCATGTTTATTGAAAAATATAAATTAAGCGAAGTAATATGGAATTTAAAATATTTACATCCAATCGTACACCACCTATTATGAAGTAAATACATACCGTGCACTTTTCAGTAAAAATGCATTCATATAATTGTTAAGAAATTATCACAAGTCGTTTTTGATATGCATTTGAAGTTTACTTTTTCACGAAAAGTGTGATATCTATTTTAAGGATCAAGAAATTTCCATGAAATTGGGTATGCTTATTTTATAATATCATTGATTTTCTACGTGATAAACGCTATAATTTGCATTTTTGCTTCTCCCCACTACCAAAATTTGTTTATTTGTATGATCAATTATTATATGTTGGACATCTTGTGTTTCTTCTTTCTCTTCATTTTATCAAATTATATATGTTGAAACTGGACGTTCGAAAACCAAATTATAGTAGAAGACGGTGTTGTACCTTGGGCCTACACTTATTCTAGCCTTATCTGTAGGGTTGTGCAAAAGATAATGAGTGTATTCTACACATGTCATGTGCCACTAGATATCACTGTAAAGTTTAGTCCATTCAAGCTGTATTGTCTGTCAAAAATAGTTTAAAATAGCTGTACTGTGTGTCAGTAAGTTTTTTAAAAGGCTACTTTTCATTATATATTTTTAACATGTATTATGTCATGGCTGATAGAGCAACAGAAACATGGCAGTTTTAGTAACAAAAACATGTGTTGAAAATCAAATTTGACATAGCCTTTTACACTAGGTCGTACAGAACTAGGTACAGCATGCCTGGAACCAAGGTACGGCACAGGTGTTGTACATTGGCCCTAAAAGCAGTTTCTTTTAAGCGGTTAAAATACATAGAAAGGAATAACATAAAAACTTCGCAAAATTATATGTAATGCACAACATCCCATAGTCGCCATAGCAACAAATATAATTATTAGTTCTCATATTACAATCGAATTGAAATGCTGACAAAGGCCCGAGGTACAGCACTTTCCCCGACATATGGACGTCAAAATGAAGAAAGTCTCTGAAACGATGTCCCACATATTCTCATGTTGGTATTTACTATATTAATATTTTTACTTTCCTTATATAAATAATGTATAAGGAAAGTATTGTGACGGGGGTCGAAAATTCGAATTCGAGGTTTCGACGGGAGAGCACGTTTCAAGCATCCCTGATCACGAATCGAACATTTTTGAAGTGATGTCTGTGTGTGTCAGTGAGTCTCTGGAGACGATATCTCACGAACGAATGGATCGATTCGAATGAAATTTGGTACAAAATTCACAATATATGAATACTGGAAGCCTATTGTTTTTAAACGCAATCGAATGTTCAGAACCCCCCTAAATTTTTGAGTGAAATTTTGAAAATATCATCAAAAAATCGAAACCTTTAATAAAGTTACGCAAATAAACATTCTTATGTAATTTTTCCTTAGAAAACGATTGACATAAACTTTAGAACGCTAAAATGAACCGTTCTCGAGATATTGCACATTTTTCAAAAAAATTATCAAAAAGTTATATAAAATACAAAACAAAATATTTTCTATTGGGAAACATGTTCACTTTTCATATGTAATATCATGCGATAAATTGGGTGACATCATTCTCGTGGACCTAGTTCATTCCATTCATGAGAAAAGATATTCTGAGTAATACTTTTGTATTTGAACGAAAATAGTCATTTATCTGCTATAAGAATAACTTATTTCTCCTTCCATAACGCTTGGCGATATTTTGGCGACGAATTTAGCGGAGTGTCGCCAATTTGTCGACTTTTTTTAAATGTTGCCAAATTAACGGAAATGTTGCCAAATGGATAAAAATAACGCTAAATCAATTAAAATGACTACTCATTGACGAAAATTTAACACCTCGGAAAGAATATAAGTATCTACTATAAGAATGATAATTTTTTTTTTCTTCTTTTTTTTTTTTAATTGTAAAAGTTGTAAATCCATTGCATTATATAAGGAAAGTCATGTGCTGCCCACATCAGATTTTTTTATTAAATGGTCAGGCACTTATACATCCATCATTCGCTTATACATCGGGCAGAATTGTGAACCATTTAGCCGTCATATGGCGTTGCCCCGGCACACCAATGAGGGCTGAGCATGCCGCGTCCAACAAAACAATATCCATGCCCGCAGGTGGGACTCGACCCCCCCCCCCCCCCCCAATCCGGCAGTCGAGTGAGCACAAGGAAACGCTTGCCGTGTCCGCTCAGCGTTGGCTACTATATTAATTTAGTTTCTTTTATTTCTATTTTAAATTTTTGAAGTTTTGATCTACGGACAATTATAAAGCCAAACCTACTAAATCTGATTACCCGGGTTACATTTAAGCACTGTTCAGGTGAGTGTCATAATTTCGACTGGAATCGCGCAGATTAATTCCTCTCTCGTCGTCCCCATCCATCCTGCGCTTTATACCTGCGTTTAGGATTACTTTACCGCCTCAAATCCACTGTCAGCACAACACAACCATTTAAAATATGGCTGTGCAGCCAGCTCCATCAAAGATGCCTTTTATCTGCTTTTCTAATGAGCTGTCCTCTCATTTCGAAGCTTCGTTAGCATAATTCCCCGACCAGTAAATAAGCTGATTCCGACATTGATAAAATATGTATGTATCTTTTCTGAGATCGGGAGGTGCCGAATTTCAAAATGTTTCAATAATATCTTTTACGGTACGAAAATGTAAAATATATAACTTAATTTTAAGATTCGCTTTTAGAATATGTGATGTCATTGGTTTCAGCAGGGCTCTTATATAGAGAGCTGGCTCATCCGCCATTTTGAATCCCACTTGCACATTTGTTTACTATTGTGCAGTGACTCGATATCGTGCTTTGTTGCTTAAATTCGCAATAAAATGAAAGGGTGTTCGGCCGTAAAATATTTCGATAATTTTCGAAAAGGGATACGAATGTTTAGATTCCCGAAAGAACATTAGAAAGAAGGGAAAAAATGGATAAATTGTAGAACAGATGAATGTAAGAATATCGTTTTTTCGCCGCTATTGGCGATAAGTGCGCCGAAACAGGTGTGTTCCACTGAGAAGTATATATTGTGGAGATCAGTGGTGCTGGTTCTCATTCCTTGTCGCCAAGGCGTTTCTCACTAGGAGTCAGCATGACGATCATAAGTCAGCCTGTGTTGTAAGAGCTTTGGATTGCAGTAATTTTGATATTAAAAGCAGATAGTAAGACATTAAAAGAAAAATATGGTTCAAACATACAAAGAAAGTCTTTTGCTTCCAAACAGTTGGCGATCTTACTAATTTATTTTATGATTTCTTAACGAATACTTTACTTTTTAGCTATTTTTGCAGCAGCTTGTGAAATTTAATGTACAAGACATTAAAAATTTTCTCTGAAATGGACAATTTCAGAACAATTTCAACTTGACTGTCGGTGTATTATGTGATTTTTATGTTTTCTAGAAATATAAGATATATGTATTAGTATTATGGAAATTCTATTAATAACGGAATCCCTGATTATCCCAGTTTTCATTTACCTGTATTATTGGTGTTAAAAATTTTGCATTACTATATTGCTTTTATGAAAAAAATTTCCTTGAAACGTCCATTTCTCCGGATCTGCTATAGATAGAGCTCAGATGATGACTGATTTGGATTCAACATCATATTTCGTAGGAAATGATGAATTCACTAAAGTTTTCCACTTTCAGTTCTTATTCCATTTCCGGTTTTAAAAAATGTAATTTTGACTGACACGTCTAATTTTCAAAATTGGCTATAGAGCTTAGATAATAACTCATATAGATTCAGCTTCAAACTCTGTAGGAGTTAGGGTTGGTATACTAAAAATGTTCACTTACGATTTTTTTCCATTTCCGCTTTAAACATTTTCCTTAAAACATAAATTTCTTAAGATTAGCTGCAGATGGAGCTTAGATAATGACTGATATGGATTCAGCGCCGGCTTGATAAATTATTTGGGGGGGGGGGGGGCGCAAATTTTTAATCGAATTTTAATTCCATTCAGTCAGATTATCTGACACAAAATGACGCCTGAAATGCTAAAATAAAGCAAATTATAGTTAAATACAGATAAATATATTTTTTTTCTCTAGATAATTATATATTTCATTTATTTTGCTTTTGTAGGCGCAAGAGTAGTATATTATATACAATATACAGATACTGTGTAAATTTCCAACTCAATTATCTTTATAAAAGTATTATAATTTTACCAATGTTAAAAATGTAAATAAATCTCTTTACATCGTTTCTAAATTAAAATCTTATATTCAGAGCATTATAAGTAGTCCGGGGGATAAATTTTTATCCACTCTTTATATATAGTAAACGAAGAATGATTAATGAAAAACTTGGGAATAAAAAAAAAATATCATTATATGCGTACAATTTCCCCACTAAATACACGCAAAGTTACTAGGGGTTAGAGGAACCCACAACAAAATTATTTAGGGTTCAAAAAGTGCCTAGAACAGGGCCATAGTCAGAGTCATAACGAACAGAGTCTTAAGACGGGCCGGAGTAACACTCGAGGGGGAGGGGGGGCTCAGCAGTCTTGAAGGACGAACTCGCCAAAAACACAGTTAATCATTAGCATTTATTAACTATAATAATTTAATGCCACAATGAACCTCACAATAATACAAAAGTATCCAAATACTGTTGTCTTAATTTTTGAATATTTTTAAATCAAATATGTGTTATTAACTGTAGCATCAGTGTAGCCACAAATTAAGCTAAATTAAATTATCTTTAAAACAAAGTAATTTATATAAAAAAAAATATCATAAAGAAATTTTTTATGCAAAAATTGGATGACATGTTGGATGAAATTTCTTATCACTACTAAATATTTAATGTTTTTGTCAGGGGAGCTGAGTGTACTTCTTGGGGGGGGGGGGGGGGGGGGAAGGGGCTTAGTCCCCTCTGACCCCTGCTTGGCTACGGCCCTGGTTTAGAACCTATGAAGTCGGCGCCGCTGCCTTAGCTACATTTTATGGCATTGCTATATCCCCTATGTCACGCTTATGGACTTTGGAAGAGAGAAAGAAATTTTTCATTAAATTTTCGACTTAGTTCGACTATCTATTTCCATCCATCCCTAGCCGCGTTTAGGATTACTTTCTAATTCCCTGTCCGAGTTTCTCAAATTCCGTGGCATCATATCATTTAAAATATGGCTTTGCTGCATATTAAGCAAGCATTACTCTTCATAAAAGATATCTTATATCTGCCCTCTAATGAGGCGTCCTCTCATTTCGGAGCTTCGTTAGCATAATATCCCATTTTATTGTTATGCAAATTAGCTGATTCTGACATTGATAAAATATCTGTCTGAGAGCTAGCTGTATACAACAGTGCGATTGCGAAGGGCGGTTATTAATTTAATGTTTTGCGAAGAGCGTCCTTTTGCTGGAACGTAGAGATGTTTAATTAAAAGTGCTTTCATTTCGGAATATTTTTTTTCTGTGAATTGAATGTGTTTTTGTGTAAGTTGGAAGTGTTGATTATTATTATTATTATTATTATTTTTACTTTTTAACGTTCTGTAATACATGGTAATTTTTTTTGTGCAAGTTGGAAGTGTTGATTATTATTATTATTATTACTATCACTTTTTAACGTTCTGTAATACATGGTAATTTTTTTTTAGAAAATATTAGAATAGGGTCGAAAATTTGAATTGTTGATGGATTTACACGGCTTGAGCATTTCCGGGGGGGGGGAGGGGGGGGCATATTTTATAACTGCAAAAAATAGAATTTTTTGTTTAAATAAGTATACGTTTTGTGTGTTATTTTATGCGATACGCCATTAATTAATGCATTAATTAATATATGAAGAAACATACCTGATTCTGTGTGTGAATTCATGTGCTGTTCGCATTAGATTTTTAAAATTGAATACTATATAGAATTTAAAAAAAAAAATATTAGAATAAAGTCAAAAATTTGAATTCGAGTTTTTGATGGATTTACACAGCTTGGGCATTTCAGGGGTGGGGGAAGACCATGTTTTTATAACTGCAAAATAGAAATTTTTTATGCGTTTTGTGTGCTATTTTATGCAATACAACTTAAATTAATGCATTAACTAAGATATAAAGAAGCGTATATGATTCTGTGTGTAAAGTCGTGTACTTTTCGCATTAGATTTTTGAAATTGGAACGGACTGCTATTATAATAAAGTTTGTACGGCTATGGCGAGTACTAAATTAAGCACACGTCAAATTATATCTCTTTATCACCTTTATGGGCATGGAACGAAGGGATGTGTTAAATTTTTTATCTCGAATTAATTTTTCGATGCGTCTAAATAGGGAGAGGATAGATATACCTCTCAATATTTCCATTTAACCTTTTGATCCCGCGGTTTAGTTTATTTTCGAATTCCCGTTCAAGTATCAAATTCAGTGATACCATTGTTTTAAATATGGCTATGCTGCATTTTAAGCATGCATTATTCCCCATACGACTTTCTAATGAGCCGTTCTCTCATTTCGAATCTTCGTTAGCGTAATCTTCCATTCCACTGTCATGCAATTTAACTGATTCTGACATTGATTAAAGTATCTCTGTCAGAGCTAGCTGTATACAAGGGGACGATTGCGAACGGAGATTTGCGAAGCGCAATTATAATTTTTTTGTTTTGCGGAATGTGTTATTTTTCGTAGAAAAGACTAACGCGGAAAGCGGCATTATTAAAAGAACTTTCTCTTCAGAATTTGTTGATGACTTGGTTTTGCTTACAAATAAAGAGTGTGGATATTTATTTATTTAAATTAGAGTGTACAGAAACAAGTAACATAACCCAATCGAGCTGACTATAAAGTAAAAACTGCGTCAAATATAAAATCATATTCAGCTACCAAAAGTATTTGAATGAACAAAGGACGGTCCTCAGTTTAGATATACACTCGGTTTTAAAATTTACTAAAGTTATCAAAGTCCCAACAGCAGTTATTAAACAGTTTACAAAATTTGTTTACAGTCAAAACTACTTGCAACATTTAATCTACAGAATTTTTTAATGATTTTTGATGATGTATTTTATTTTTTCTTGAGATATTAATTATATGCTAGTGGTTGCAATTTTTATATATTTAGAAAGTTTTCTTAAAATGTAGTAGCTGATGTATGAGAGCACACATAAGTTTGTTATATTTACACAAATACGATAAATGTTTTTATTCATTAACTACTTCTATTTCGAATTTAACTAAAACATTGCAACATAGAGTCATGATTTTTTATTTGATGCACGCATACAATTTTCCATACATGAAATTTCATGTTAGTATTGTGGTGTCGAGGTTTGAGATCCTCGCACCACTCGAGTGAAATTATAACTTCTGTAATCTGTTTCTATATTTATGACATACATATTTATCTATATAATTATTTGTTTTATCCTTTTGAACACCCTCTTGTCAATTCTATGTTTAATATAAAAAAATATCCCTTTTGCATTTAAAATCAAATCGAATATTCTTAGCCATTTTCAATTTAACAGTATGTATACATTTGATTTTGAGTTGTGTCCAACCTGTGTTTGTTTGGCCGGGACGGGGGGCAAATAGAACTTGAGAATTACATATATTTTATATGTATAGTAATTACATTTGAATCGGTAACATAATATACCGAGGATCGGGACTTTGACCCCCCCCCCCTCCCCAGATGTACGCCTAAAAAAATACCGTCTTTCAAAAAGTCTTTAAAAATGTTTATCCCGCAAAATCTCGATTTATTTTAGAAAAACTGAGTTTTTCCTATATAATAGTATGATAAAGTTAAAATTGACTTGAGCATTTCTGTTTTTGGAGTCCTGTGATTCCATTTCCAGTATAGAATAACCTGGAAGCATGTGATTCAATTGTACATCCACCCGTCATGCACACCCAACTTACCATCGGAAATTAAAATCATGCGCTCAAGCATCGGCGAGGGTAATTCTATTTGCGTTACTGTCCCCACTTAGAAGAAGAATCCATTTACATTAAAACAGTTTCATAAACGCGCACATGTCTCAGCACCAGTGCAACTCAACCCAACCGCAATGTATTTTTACGGCTCGCCATTCCTGGAAATGCTAGGCTCAAAGGGGTCGTATCTGCTCGCCATCGCACGGCTTCCATTATTCATAGAGCGCCGAAGAATTACGTTTTCAGTGCGTAAATGCCAGAATATTATAATTTATAGCAACGATTTCAAAAGAGAAGCGCTATTGGGTGTGTCGCGCATAAATGCGGTCTTCCCTCTCCTCCCTTTTCCGGCCCTCTTCCTGTAGGTGCGATAATTTGCCAGCCCGTTGTGTAGTCTCCAGATTCGTTTTACCTTTATCACTTTTAATATTTGTTCGGTCATTTAGCATAGATCTGGGAATATGTATTGCCATAGATGAAACGCATGTAAAAAATATATGGGAAGTTTAACGTGGAATTGTTAACTCGTATTGAAATGAAAATTTAGAGTACAATCGGAATAGGAGGCGAATGCAAATTATCAATGTACTACATTGCATCATAGATCGCAACAATGGCTCACATCGTTTTTCTATTATCGAACCGATTTCGACGTTATATTTTCACCGCGAACTCTGTGACCTATTTTGCTTTCTTTGCTAAAGGGAAGGGTTAGTATTATAGAGGTCTGCAAGGTTCGATGCGCATTTCGTTCAAGTCCGGTTCAGACCGAGTTTGAAAATTCTCGCGCCGGACGAGGTTTACGTTTTGAAAGGTTATTAATGAATATTAACGCGATTTTTAAAAAATATTTTTAATTCCTTTTAAATATTTAAATATTTTTTATTAATTTCCGCAATGCAGAGATAAAAGCGTCATAAACTCCATTTTACAGAATTTTCAGCACGTAGATTGCTTCCATTTGAGATTTTAGTTATATATCTGATTCAAATAGTATCGGTCCGGGTTTGATCTGTTTCATTTCTTTAACTTTTCCGATACTGAACATTGTAAAAGTCTTAAAATTACGGCCCATATAAGTTACGGCCCATATTCTAGTTAATATATAGTAGAACTCTGTCGTATTTGCTCGTTAAATACTGTTACGAATATCTAACATGTCTTTACGGCATATTACCTGTCCCACTGCTGCCACCAATCGTTCCGACATATCGTCAGGAATCGTGAGAGTATTCAAACTTCATAGAATACAAGAATGAGCCTTAATTTTTCGATAATTAACGCTTTCATTTAAAGCACCAATAAGCGTAAACAGAAGCAATATACATTCGGCCCTACGTAATAGGATATATTCACAAACCCCGCTTATATGCATAGAATATTATGGAACGAAAACGAATCCCATAGGGTTTATGTTAAACATACCTGTTTTATCGTGTAGCAATCCCCGGCTAATTGCGTAAAAGCTGAGACATACATCTATCTTGTGAATTTCCGTTTCAGTGTTTAAAGACATTGTGAGGAAAAGTGATAAATCGCCAAACTTGGCATCCTTCAGTTTTTCCCTATGTAATTTAATGATTTAAAAGGTATACACATAATAAATAGAAATAATGTATATGGTAATAAATTACTTCTATTTATTATGTAAATTGTTATAATTTTTATATTCGTTATCTTTATAGTATATAATCAAGAGAGGTATTAAAATATTAATATGTGTACTCGCTTAATCGCATACAATAGAGTGGAACCAAATGTATGCAATTAAGCATAGCCAACTATATATAGCTAATAACTCTGTAGCTATCGGATAAAGTTGCAAAGCACCTAATTTAATTGTCAAGTAACATAAAACAGCAATTAAATGCTCATTTCATTCACAAAGCAGAAGATTTATTTTCTCAAGATACTAACTTATTCACAGTTCACTCTTACTTTTTACTAGTATCACATCAACAACCTCTAACTGAATGACTGGCTTATATACACTCTAAAAATTTCTAGAAAAACCGACGTAACGAAAATTTTTTAACCAATCTACAACACTCGAGCAGTTTCCGAAACGTCAACAAATTTCGTGATATTTCACCACGGTCGCCCAATTTGTCGCCAAGGTCAAGCGATCGGGAACAACTTCGAATAATAACAATAGTTGCTGTAAATATCATTTTTCCCTCGGGGGTCGGCAATATACTGTGAAGACATTAAGTATTAGTAACAATATACGGAAATTCGGTGAGTTTGTTCTGCGGCAAGAAATATAATTTAAGGATATGAGTGCCAATGTGAAAAAATAAACTTTAAAAGAATTCTTTAAAGAAATATTTCAAAAGAATAATTTAGAAATGAAACCTCTAAACTTTTCTTTTTTTTTTCATTTTTATATAAGTGGATCTCATTAATAAATTTGATATGAATATAGGAGAATGTCAAGTGGATTTCTTCAGCTTCACATCTCACTTCAGATATTTATATTTTGACATCATAACATTATCTTCCTTCCTAACTTTAGCATCATGAGAATGCATCGAATACAAAACTTTCAAATTAATAAACGAATTTTCTTTCAAATTAATGAATGGTATTTCTTTCAAATTAATAAGTAAATTTAATTGAAATCAATAAATTAACTCACTTTCAAATGATTAAATTAATTTACTCTCTAATTAAATGAATTTAATTCAAGTTAATAAATGAATTAACTTTCATAGGATTAAATAAATTTACTTTCAAATTAATAAATGAATTTATTTTCAAATTAATAAATGCATTTACTTTCAAATTAATAAATGAATTTACTTTCGCATTAATACTGAATTTACTCTCAAATTAATAAAATGAACAACCTCAATATGGACACTATGAGATGAATATAGGAGAGCACGGGCGTTGCATCCGGGCATTATCGTCAGCTCCTTTCAGATCTAGGTTCTCCTTATTTTTACGATTGGCGCTCAATGGTAAGAGAAGAAAGGAATCGGAAATTTACGAACCTTTCTTTTTGTTCATTTTTTGCCTTCTTTCTATTGGTAATGTTCTTGACTTGTGCATTCAGGCCATATGAGTCCCATATTGGATTGATAAAAGTTTGGGGGGTATAAGATTGTAGGGGTTACTGCGCTTCATGTGGATTGATATATTTTATTACATCGCCAAATTTGGCGAATAAGTTAGCGTATTTAAAAGCATATGTATTTATTTTCATTGCAAGGCTTGATCGTATAGTTGCTCTTCGTCAGTAAAAAGGAGGCGTAGTTGCACATACGGGGTCTTTTTAAAAGTGTAGTAATAGCCGTGAAAATAATCATTTCAAATATCTTATAAATAATTAATAAACATTGTTTTTTCAGAACCTTTTTAGTGTTCCAGGGTGGTCTACCTGGTGGGGGCAACCCAATGGATAAAAATTTATTAATTGTCAACTTTTCTGAGACAAATTTTTAATTATATTGACTCATTTAGATAACTAACACACTCTAAATTTACGCAGAAACAATTTTTTACATTGAACATGTATTGAACTTACAGTGAAAGATCTGGAATAAAAATCTAATATTTTAACAGATGGAAAAATTTAGAGGCTTCTTGAGTAACAAATACTTGAGTAGAACGTCTACAACAAATTAAAATTATTACATATAGCAGTCACTGCAAAAAACAATTCCATGAGGTGTTCCAAGGTGACCTCGACTGACCAGATTTTTTCTGAAGGTACCCATGCTTTTAGGCTTAACTCTGTAATTGCCCTTTCCCTTTAAATAAATTAAATTAATATTAATTAAATTAAATATTAAATAATTAATATTAATTAAATTAATATTAAATTCTAATCTCGCTGTCATTGTCTGCAAAGTTTACAGACTGTTATAAAAACTGAAAAAGTTTGATAAATATTAGAGCTTATCTAGCACCATTAAAATGCACTGAATATAAAATATTCAAATTAATAAATGAATTTTCTCTCAAATTAATAAATGAGTTAATTCAAATTAATAAATTAATTTCATTCAACTTAATAAATTAATTTACTTTCAGATGATTAAAGGAATTTACTTTCAAATGATGGATGAATTTACTCTCAAATTAATAAACGAATTAACTTTCAAATGGTGGAATGAATTTACTTTCACATTAATAAATTGATGCACTTTTAATAAAATGATTAAGCTTTAATATTTTAATATTAAATTTTGATAAAATGAATAAGCACCCTCGATATGGATACTAGAGGAGATAAACATAGGATAGCACGGGAGTAAATTATCTTTAGCTCTTTTCAGATATCTTGGCCGAGATCTTAAATAGTACGAGTTCATGATAAAATAGCAAGATTTTAATCTCAAAACCTATTTTAAAATCTAATGTACCCCAATGTGCCTCCTTCTCTCCTACATTTCATTTCCCTTGAATCATACGTGTAAATATAAATTTGAATATTGCTCTAAGGTGATTTTTTCCACTTAATTGATTTAGCTACTTGAATCAAAAAACACCTCCCACTAGCATGAATTCATGTAGCCCAAATGGGCATTCATAAAATTCATTCAGATTTTGATATCGTTGGGTCTTTCGTTATCGCTGTCTGGTGAGATTTTAGAGTGATTCGATAACGCGATTAAGACAAAACTCGAAACTAACGATACGAAAATATACATAATTATCTGGTCCGATTTCACAAGGCTTTCGATTTCGTACAGTGTTTCGTTTACTTTTCGATCGAACTGTTTTCCTCTCAAAAGACTCTCTGGACCAATACAGTAGAACCTCGCTCCTATGCTACAGGCAGGCAAGGTCCGTAGAATATCTTATATATATAATCAAGCCCTATTTTATACCTGCCTGTCAAGGTTAATTCTATTAACCTTGACAGGCAGGTACAAAATCACTATGCGAAACCAATGTTTTTTTCTGGCATACATCCGGGGGAGGGGCGAACCCATCCCCCGGGGGCTATTATTCGTCCCCCCCCCTAGGAGACATTTTATATTAACTTAGTTTCTATTTATGTAACAGCATTTAGATATATTTATATAGGGCAAACAGACCCCCTCCCCCCTAAAATTTCATTCGCTCCCGGCCAAAAGGTCCTGTAAGACTGCTTGCGTGAAACCCCGCTATAGTCGGCCAGGACTGGATTGCCCACTGAAGGGAACAGTTAAGGCTCCTAAATATACAGGCTGGCGACCGGCTACAGTACTCTGGTCAAAGGAATTTCCTTGGATTACCCTACAGTTTTATAATTTGGAGTTACAATATATCTAACATTTTCTAGTATTTTATACGCCCATTTGATATATTTTGTAAAAAATAAAAATAAAAAAGAAATATCACCGTAATTTAGGGATTACCAAAGTTTTGAAGAAATTACTTAGATTGATGATTTAATTCTATATTCTATCAAAAAAGAAATATATCGATTAGTCGCCAAGGCGAGGAAACCCGCCTTTCCCGCTCTTCCAAAGATAGACAAGAGGCCGTATTTTTCCTTCAACGAAACGGCCCGGTGTTTTTACGACTTTCCTACCGTCAAACCTCCCAGCCCTTCCGTGGATGTGGATGCTTGCTGAGTTGAAAAGTTGTTCCTTTTTCTCGTCATGTTTATTATCACAGCTGTAGTAGCTAGACTACTCAGATTTTATGGCCCTCGGGCTGATCGAACCCCCGTTGCCATTCACTATATTGGTATTTGGTATTTGGGATGAGGTTACT
Source organism: Amaurobius ferox (assembly GCA_951213105.1). Classification (NCBI taxonomy): domain Eukaryota; kingdom Metazoa; phylum Arthropoda; class Arachnida; order Araneae; family Amaurobiidae; genus Amaurobius; species Amaurobius ferox. The sequence goes on from OX578136.1 coordinate 112,638,703, forward strand.
CTTGGGGTGGATCTCCTGGGATGGATCAGTCCATTTCTTTTGTTTTGGTGGGCGTTAAGAATTTTTCACATTTTCTCAAGATCCATCACCAGGCGTTGTAAAAATTTGATGGGGGGGGGGGGGGGGTACAATGGACGTAGTCGACCTGAATCTGGATGACATTGGGTCAAATGTCATAGAGGATTTTTCGGTGTCGGGGGGGGGGGGGGGGGATTCGATAAAGACGAGGATGCTTGCGGTCCTTAAAAATCTTTAAAATCTGCTTTATTCCTAATTTGGATTTTTAAAGAATTCAAAAGTGCTTAAATGTGCAATAAAGTGCTTAATTTTCTTACAGATATCACAGTTCGAAAACAATAAAAGTAGGGAAAATTATCTTCGTCTCAGAGTGAGCATCATATTGCAAACTGGACAATTTTTCCAATCGCTATATGGAAAGGGAGTCAAGGTGTTTTATATATATGTATATATATGTGGTTCCTGTTATTCACTGTGCTGGTTAAGTGTAATTACAGAATACTGTAGCACCCATAATCAGGTTGTCCCTGAAAAATCATGGAGCCTGTTTGTGTAACATTTATTTTCATTTCAGTTTACTGATCTAACGATCACAAAAACTGTCTTTGTTTTTAGGATTCATTTGTATAAGTCTCTAATATACTCGAAAAGCTCATATCTTCTTATTTGCGATCATTCGCATGAAATATCGCTAAAAGTCTGCCAAATAATTTCAAATCAGCAAGATTCAAAGTATATGTTAATTTTACTTAAATTTAAAGAAATGTTTATCAGTGACGGCAGAAATTTTTATAAACATTCTTCGAGGTTTCTGATTTTATGTTGTAATTTTTATTTAAAGCACTTGTTCACTTGGTTTAAAGCACTTGTTTTAAAGCACTATGTTAAATATTTTTCATATTTTGTCGGAAATAAGATCCGGATTATGAATATTTAAAAGTAATTTCAATATTTCAGTATTTTGAACTTTTTAAAGTAGCTCTCCGGACGAGTGTTTTTTTTTTTCTAACTTTCACTCGAAATATATGGTAAACTAAAACAATATAGATACAAATAGTAAACGACAAAAATATGTACTAGAAAATTAGTATTATAATATATATTTATTATTAAAAAAAATCTCTTATAGTTTTCGAGTAATTGTCTTGTCAAGCTGAAGAAGATGGAAAATTTTTCGTTTTTCAAGCTTGTAATGCTTGTATCGCGAAAACTGAAAGAGCTATGAAAAAACAATAAGCAAGAATTTGTAGCTCTTTGAAAGCCGCCCTACAAGTGTACAATGTAATTAGATCTTGGATCGAGCTCTATTAAAAAAAAAAAATCTATCCGAACGAGTCCCCACCCCTTTATTATTTTTACTCGAAATATCCTCGCAACTATAATAAATAAATATAAATAATTAGCGACGGAAATATGTATTTAGTTTCTAAATTTATATTTATTTTTAAGAAAAGCTCTTGTAATCGACTTGTCAAGTTGAAGAAGTAGGAAAATTTTACGTTTTTTTAGTTTGTGATGCCTATATCTTAAAAACTAAAACTGATAACTATAAATAATAAACAATAGTTAGTTTTTTGAATAAGTGCATATAATCAGATTTTAGATTGAGTTATATATATATATATATATATATATATATATATATATATATATATATATATATATATATATATATATTACAAACGATGAGTTTTATTTTACAAAATGTTATTCACGCAAAATCATTTCGGCTCCATCGAACTGGAGCCATCGCAGATTTTTTTTTCTGTAGCCCTTAAAAAGAGTTTAATTTTTTAAATTGAAAATGTTCAAGAACCCCGAAAGAGTGAAGGTGATTAAAAAAAAAACTGAGAAAAATGCCCAGTTAACTCTGGACATAATGTGGGTCTTGTAACATATACACTGTTTCTGTTTACAAGCATCTTGTTGGGAATTGAAAGTAGTTGCGATAAATCGTAGGGGGAGAAATAGAAACTTTCAGTGTATAGAATGTGCTATTCCAATATATTTCATTCTATGATCATGTGGTAAAATTTCTACTGATAGCTTCTTTTTAATTCATGACTGCTATGGTTTTTACTCGTGATCTCCCAATTGTTTATCCAATTATCTTGGTGAATATAGGTGACAATTGCTCACCAATATTCACAATTGGTGAATACCCAAAATTGGTATTCACTAATGTTTGGTATTCATTACTAAAATAATTGTTGAATACCAAAATCACAATTTGCTAATATTTTCAGTGGTATTGAGCATGACGAGAACCGTTATCAAATAATCATTTTCAATCTTTGGCCGTTCCTGATGGCCAGTTGAAATTCTCTCTCTCTATATAAACCTAACGACATTATCTAGTATGTTGAAGGCCCAGACCACACGACCAACCCTAGGGTTTGCGGTAGCAAGATGTGTGGCTGGATTATCTAGTATGTGCAACTATTTTAATATCTAGTATGTGCAACTACTCGTATTTTAATTTTTTCCACTTTCATTACGTTCTTGCTTAGCTCTCCTCTCCATAAGGTGAAATTACGTTTTATATTTTGTATCATAGTTTTTATCAATTATTTTGAATTTGTACCGTATCTATGCTTATAAAAAGGATATGATTGTGCGATATCATGATTATATTACCCACAGAATACTATATTGATTATATTACCCACAGAATACTATATTGATTATATTACCCACAGAATACTATAGTAGTCTGTGATATTACCTAGAAGCAACTCCATACAAATCGGTTCAAGTACCTTTTTTTTTTTAATTTACCCCCCCCCCCCCCCCCCTTCCCTTTCAGAATCCATTCCATCCAGAGAAATACTGATAGCTATGACAGACCTAGAAGAGTGTCTTCTCATGGGAGAGGAAGGAGGTCCAGGGATAATCCTTGATTTTGAACCTCCCTGCTTTTTTCTCTGACGTCCGATGATTTGAGGGATGCTAGGTCATGAAGGGTAGATAGTTAGGACGAATAGACTCTTTATCCTTCATGGCTTGGTGTATAGTGTATACCATACCTGTACTTAATGAATTCCTTTTCAAGACCTTTCCAACAGGGGGTCCAATGCTTTGATTCACCCCTTTTTGTTTTGTTGGGGTTATATTATATAGTCTGGGCCTTCTTTGTCCCTATGATAGACGATAGATTATAAGTTTACAAATGATTCTTCCTCCTAGTAACATAGCATTTTGAACTGATTCGATTTCCCCGTCTTATGTCAGGGGTGATGGTAGGACTTGTATACGTAGATATCATAAAATATAGATGAAGTGTTCCTATATTTTCCAATACTAGAAATCAGGGGGTAACATCTCACTTTGAACTCTCACTTTGACCTCGTGGTTTTGACGAGAAAGTGCCAAAAATCTTCTTTCATTGGCTACTTTTTTTTTAACATCCTGCTCGTCAACTGTTAATCACTCTATATCTCCTTTTTTTTCGTGCGATAATGGGATTTGAACGTCGATCACCCGTTCGAATCATAGGTGCCGATACCCTTTCTTGATTACTTCGCGTAAGTAGGGTGTCATCCGAGAAGAAAAAAAAAAAACCCTAACTGTTTAGGCCCAACCAGCTTAAGAAAAATATTTTGACCGTTTTGGAAGACTGTAAATATACTATATCCTCCTTAGGATGTCCTCTTTATACTTATATCCTATATTTTATCCATTATCTTATATTCTCTTTAGGATATCCACGATGTCAACCATCTGTTATATAGGATATATACGCTTGTATATACGAGATATATGAACCAGTGTCTAGATTTTGACCAATGGGTTAGAAACTTCTTCATCGTGGCCCACCTCTACATAGCAAATTGACTTCACATGCTACCTATGTAAAACAATATTGATAATGAATATTTTAAACTATATATCTATTTATTACAGAAACATCATAAAAGTGTTTTATTTAAGTGTCGACCATTAAAGACCCTGAAAAATGTCATATATCCCAGTATAATATGGAAATGATATGTTTCTCTATATATGGATATGAAAATGTGTGCTTTCAGTTTTGTATCGCATCTTATTTTAGATCTATTTTTCCTTATGTCGAAACACTTGAAGAGTTTTAGTAGTAAATTACTCATATTTGGAACGCCCCCCTACAGGCGTTTTTTTTTTGGGGGGGGGGGGGGGCTTTGTGACTGTAATTTTTATACTACGTAATATTAAACGAAGTTCGCGAAAAATTAGGCAATGAGCGACCGATGGTCATCGCCCAAATTTCCAAAATTTTAATAGCGGTGGATTTTTCGAATTTAAGATTTTGGCGGATAAGCATGTTTCAAGAACTGAATCTATTTCTAACATTTTTGAAGATGTCCGCACGTGCGAGCGAGCGAGTGCGTGTGTTGAAGACCCAGACCGTCTGACTCGTCCGAGGACTTAGAGCAACTATTTGGACGGCCGGGCGAGTGCGTGTGTAGAAGACCCAGACCGTCCGACTCATCCAGAGGACACGAGCAACCATTTGGACGGCCGGGGGCGAGTGCGTGTGTGTAATTATGGGATAAGGCGAGTGCGTGTGTTGTTGTTGTTGTTGTTGATGTTGTTGAAACCCAGACCGTCCGTACCCAGGCGAGTGCGTGTGTTGTTGTTGATTGTTGAGACCCAGACCGTCCGACCTACCAGAAAGGTGTAAGGTAACTGTATGGACGGCCGGGAAGTGCCACCCAATTTAGACCGGAACCCAGTGGGGGAGGCATCCACAGGGACCGTACCCTCCTTCCCCTACCACCAACCTCTCGGAAGGACTTACGGACCCACATGTTTAACGTGATCGTACTCCGCATGAACACGGCGGCATTTGTGGTAGCGTGCAAATCTAGCGCGCAAACCACGGGGATACCGCACCCGAGATGGCCAACAGCACGCGGTGTTCCGAGGTGGTCACCCACCAAGTACTAACCGCGCCCGATGCTGCTTGACTTCGGTGATCTAACGAGAACCGGTGTTTTCAGCACGGTACGGCCGTTGGCGGCGAGTGCGTGTGTGTAATTATTCTCAAGATTGTTCCCAAGGTGTGTGTGTGTGTGTGTGTTGAAAACCCAGACCACTCGACTCGCCCAAAGGCATGAGCAGCAATTTGAGTGGCCGGGAACGTGTGTGTGTGTGTGTGTTGATTATTCTCAAGGTTAGACCTCGAAGTATTCGAATTTTAATATTTTTACAGCATTATTCCCGAAACATTGTTAGTAGTATATGGTATATGATGTAAATTGATAACTTAAACTACGATATATATGTTAATGGTGTCACAATAGTTTTTATTAATACAAATAACCCAACCCAACTGCATCCATTTGCATCACTAAACTGTTGCCATCTTGTAAAAAGAAACTTTTAAAGAATTAAGAATACAATGAGTACTAAATCTGAAAAAAAAAAAAATTATTCCATTCAGATAATGATTGCGTTACAAGTAGAGAATATGAATGTATAAGAAAGTTGAATAGAGATTCACAGACTTCAGAGAATTTTAGTTTTGAATTATAACACGTAATTCTAACATCTTTTTTAATTAAAAAAAAAAAAAAAAAATTACTGCGGTATAAAAAAAATATGATAAAATAATAATAATAAAAAAAAAGTCTTCAAACGCTTTTCGCTACGAAAAAGCATCACATTTCAATAGATGAAATATATTTCCAACATATTTTTCAAATTTAAAGGACAAATAACTGTAAAAATCTAAAAAAAATAGAGAAGGCGGTCTGGAATTTTGAAGCAAGATGTATTCATTAAATTTAAAACACTCTTTCTCTCGTTCATAATTAAAGGGAGATCTTCGATGTTTTCGTCTCCAGATATTTTTTATTTTTGAATTTCGTTACACAGAAAGTTCTTTTTACAACGGATCTCATTAAGCTCTCCTCATTAATTGAAAGACTGCGATAGAGCGTCTGATAGCAGAAAATGTATGAAGAGAAATTCGTAATTTTAATGGCTGACCACTTTTTAAGAGATGGCACGAAAGAGCGATCTCGGATGTCAAAAAGACCTTGACCTTGACTAATGAGCATCGAAAGAATGACGGAAGCGAGCGCGCCGAACTGCAGACACCACACAAAACGGATGATAAAAATATCTGAAGTATGCAGCTACTCGCGGCTTTCTCATATTCATTTCATATTGATTAAAAGTCCGTTTATATCCTGATCCGTATCAGAAACTGATAAGAACGTATCTTTTTACTTTCCTTATACACATAATGTATAAGGAAAGTATTGTGACGGGGTCGAAAATTCGAATTCGAGTTTTCGACGGGAGAGCACGTTTCAAGCATCCCTGATCACGAATCAAATATTTTTGAGGTGATGTTTGTGTGTGTCAGTGAGTCTGTGGTCTATCTTGCGAAGACGATATCTCACGAACGAATGGAGCGATTCGAATGAAATTTGGTACAAAAATCACAATTCGTGAATACTGGAAGTCTATTGTTTTTAAATGCAATCGAATGTCCAGAACCCCCCTAAATTTTCGAATGAAATTTTGAAAAAATCATCAAAATCTTCAATAAAGTTACGCTAATAGACATTTCCTATGTAATTTTTAGCCTTAGAAAACGATTGACATAAACTTTAGAACGCAAGCATGCACCGTTCTTGAGGTATTGCACATTTTTCAAATAAATTTATCAAAAAGTTCCATAAATTAAAAAAATATATATATTAACTGTTCAGAAATATGTTCACTTTTCATATGTAATATCATGCGATAAATTTGGTGACATCATTCTCATGGATCTAGCTCGTTCCATTCACAAGAAAAGATACTTTGAGTAATACTTTCGTATTTGAACGCTAATAGTTATTTATCTGCTATTAGAATAACTTACTTCTCCTTCTATAACGCTTGGCGAGATTTTGGCGACGAATTTGGCGGAATGTCGCCGACTTGGCGACTTTTTTAAATGTTGCCAAATTAACGAAAATTTCGCCAAATGGATGAAAATGACGCTAAATTAATGAAAATGGCGGCTAATTGACTAAAATGCAATATCTTAGAAAGAATATTATCTACTATAAGAATAACCTATTTTTTTACTGTAAAAGTAATAAATTCATTGCATTATATAAGAAAAGTCATGTGCTGCCCACATCAGATTTTTTTTTTAATGAATTTTTGTTATTAGGTTGTTACTGTGGGAAAAAAAAATGATATTTTTCTTCCAAGTTCACTGCAGATGTTAATAAACGAACAACTTAAATGAAATAAAAATGTGCGCAAAATTATAGATTGGACTTGATCAGTATCTAAATTCAAAGGCGAAATTATTGATTGGTACAAAACAAATATTTTTTTAACATTTTATTGCGATAAAACATTAGCTACGATAAAACAGCTTCAAGCATATACAGTGTGTGTCGTATAAACTTATCTTCTGAAAAACATCTTGAGATGTAAACAAAAGAGGGAGAGGGCGAAATTTTCTAGTTCAGCTTGCGCCCTTGCATGTACGTCGGCTCTCAGACAAATCTGACAAAATAAATAAACAGAAGAAAAGTTCAAAACAACTGTTCTAGTTAACCGGGAATATTTAAAGCCAGAATAAAAGCTGTTCAAATTACGTAGTACAGATGAACAGTACAAATGTCTTCGAATGAAATCGTTGATTGTGGAATAGTGAGCAGTCACATTTAGTGTGAATTTTAAGGTAATCTTAATATGACTAGCACGTTTTTTGCTTTTTTAGATGTAATTAAGGGGCTCTGTCAAGGCCACCTAGAATAAGAGGCCCGGACACTGACAACTCAACCGCAGCAACGGAGGGAACGTATCTCCCGTGCGTAACACGTACGGGATCTGACACAGATGAATTTCTACAGTAATAAATAAGACTAATATGAAAAAATATCTCTAAACTAACAAGTAAATTAGAATAAACTTCAAACTGTGAATCTAAAATAAAAAATGATCTACATTGAGAACAAATATTTTTTCACTCTCTTCTGTAAACATTTATGTTAAAGTTATATTAATATAATAAACAACTATATTAATATTTATATAATATTTAAAATATATCACAAAACAAAACTTATAAACCTTAGAAATTCAAATAATATTTTATAACTATAAATTAGGGAAAAAGTAATTACATATTATTCACTATAATGGGAGAAACTGCTGACACTTACCTATGACTTTAAAATACATATTTTATTAGCTAACATACATATATATATATATATATATATATATATATATATCTCCAGAGCTAGCATTTAGTTTTAAAATATAAGCAACATAAAACGCAGTGAAATAGTTATGAATATAAATTTCTAAATTTAACTTTTCTATTTTGTGACAGCAACTTTTGCAACATTATTACTTTTACACTAATACTATATTTCAAAAACTCTTGATACCTTCCTATTTAACTTGAACAACATTTTATACTGTAAATCTAGAATTCATAAAAAATGCAAAGAAACATGCCTGCTTAAAAAATCTGAAAATTCGTCATTTAAAATTCAAGCAAATTTGTGCATAATTTTCTACATGCAATGAAACTATTTAAATTATTAAATCCATCAAAAAATGTAACAGCATTTCTTCAAATAAGGAAGTAAAATACAAAAACAGGGCTTTTATGAGTTGTAAAAACATTTTATCTTATAAGCCTAATTAAGTGACATCAAATTTATATTAAAATGTATCATACTGTATATGTAGCAATAAATAGCTAGATTTGTATTTTGTCTGAAAAAAGTATATTCAAAATTAACTCAAATTTTCTGAGTATCTAAGTGCCATGTATGTGTGTATGTTTTAACTAGTACACACCATTAATATTGTGTTGAAATGTGAAATTATTTATTATTCTTGTTGAAATGTGAAGTTATTATGTTTTTCTTGAAACAAGTAAATAAAATACAAAAAAGAAGAGCTTTTTATGAGCATATAAAAACTTTATTACAACAAATTTATAAATCCAAGTAGTTGGAGATAAAAAATTAAATGTATCTGCCACAAAAACTAGATCCATATTTTGTTTGAAAAGTACCTGCATATCATATGTCACATTCAAACAAAAGTTACCCCCCCCCCCCATTTATATCTACTGACTACCAGCCTGATATATATTAAATGATGTACATAAAGTATGTATTATAAATAAATATTACTGATTTTACAATAAAAGCATTTATATTAAATCCAAAAAAATTTGACATTTGCATATTCCCCCCCCCCCCCCAATTGAGTTCTGAAAAACAATTTTACTCTACGGATCAGGATATTTTCATTAGATACAAAAACTATTTAATCAGTTAAATCTAAATGACACATTAAATACTTTGATTGTAATGTAATCAATAACTTTTGATAAAAAATAAACATTATTAATGACATTATTATGATAATAAACATTATTATGATGCACAAGTTTTATAAACAAATCGAGTTTCGCTGCACTTTCCTTTGGAAGAGCATACTCCACATAGTCTGGGATTCCCCCCCCCCCCCCCCAAGTAACATCAAAACATCTAAATAAGCTTCAATAAACTTTATTTACACATACTCTGAGATCCCCCCTCCCAAGTAAAATCAAAACATCTAAATAAGCTTGAATAAACTTTATTTACACAGCATGTGTTGAAATGAAACTTACTGCATACATTTAATAATTTTTTCGGGAACGGTGTACTGTAAAGCATTTACCTATGTGCAACGGTACTCAAGTTTTCCAAACATATCGAGTTTCACTGCATTTTCTTTTGGACGAGCATATCTGGGATTCCGCCCCCCCCCCCCCCGCAGGTAACATAAAAACATCTAAATAAGCTTCAATAAACTTTATTTACACATACTCTGGGATCCCCCCCCCCCACCAGTAAAATCAAAACATCTAAATAAGCTTCAATAAACTTTATTTACACATACTCTGAGATTCCCCCCCCCCCCCCCCACCACCAATATATTTGACATGCATTATTTCAACCCATCTAACGATTCAGTCAAATTCAATTAATATTATGTTATAACTAATAAACACAGCACAAAAGTGATTATTTTTAACAAAAGCCGGACAATTCAACGATAAATACAAACATCAATATGAAAATTTAAGTGTGAAGGCATTATGCAATGATCACAGATACCCCCCCCCCCCCCCATGCTTTATTTCTTAAACAATTATACAAAGGCATATTCCGTATATTTCATTTGTAATACAGTTTCTATGTTCTATGATTTATCAAGGCTATTTCGATAATTCTATGATTTATTATGGCTATTTCGATAATTCTATGATTTAGCAAGGCTGCAATTTGATTCATTGATACTTTAGATTAACTTAAAATAACATATCATGGTGTAAGGAGTAATTTGTAACAGATTTTGTCTTTCTAAAGTCTAAAAAATGTACGATTAACGATCTCAACAAAAAAGGCAAATATTTACTTCACAAAAGTCTGTAATAAAATTATGCTTAAAATGCAAGGTTCAGTGATGAATAACAAGTCATTCAGGCAATATTAAACATGAATTAAGAGTACTTTTCTCAAGATACAAGACTATTCGTACAGATATAGCAACATTCGGCGCTACACGTGCTATGTGTTACAAAAATGTTAAAATTGCATGCATAAAATAAGACCAAATAAAAAATAACTCACCATTTATGAAGTCCTGTTTGCAGTAGACACTATAATCCAAGTGGGCACGTATTTAAATTATTTTTTTTATTTAAAAGTATGAATTTTTTAAAGTCACTCCTGTAATTTCAATACACTTTCGTACACTCGCAGTGATTGCATATCCCTCCGCGGCTGACGTCACGTATCCCATGATTCCTAGATGTCCGAGCCTTGTTTTAGATAGCCTTGGCTCTGTCCCTGCTCGCTACGCTTCGCCAACCCCCGTAACTCGCATTGCGAGTTGAGAGGTCCTACCTCCTGTCTATTTCAAACCAAACTAAAGTTTAAATAGGTAAACGGTTTATTTCATCGTGTTACCGTATTATTTCTCTATGAATTTACCAAATTTCATATTTTTGCATGCTGTAGTCTTTACGGTACGAGACAGATAAAATCTATTAACGTGCCAATACGAAAGAACATTTTTCAAGTCAGAAGTGCATAAAAAGTAAAATATCTCGTAAACAACATCGAAATCGAAATGAGTAACACAGGGGCTCCTTCCTGCAAAAATTTAACTATATGTAGTGTAGGTACCTGCCTGCAAAAATTCATGGTCTTGCTATTGTTTGTCTATCAGGGTGCGAACTCGCAGCTCAAATATTTTGACTCTGACATTGACATTAAATATTTCTTAAACTACAATACATATCGAAAAACGGTTTATTTTAGCGTATTTCCCAAGCATTTCTCTAAAAGTGTACAAAATTTTATAATTTTGCATAGTTTTTGTTGCTTTCATTTAAATATCTACCTGAAAATGCTCAGTACCTCGGCTTTGTTACTCTCTACGTTAGAAGTTATGTTTTAATTCAACACAAATAGATGAGACTAAGCCAAGAGGGGATCAAGCGTTCCAAGAAAAGCATTATGTATATATCTGGAAGTTGATATTAGATCTAACTATTCAAATAATATGTGTCAAAGATAAGAAAGAGAATACCTTCCCATTTCTCACAGCTTGAATTATTTTGAACATGGATGTAGTCTTCTAGAATTAGGGTCATCTCCACTAGTCATTCTGGGACCATGGAATGGCGGGATGGAGAAAGCGTCTCCTGTACGAATAGGTATAGTATATAGAGGGGGTACATAGTATATAGAGGGCTAAGGCTCCTCTATATACTATGTAGAGCACAGAATACTATATTCAGAAGGTTCACTCCCATAGGACCCTATGGCAACATTTTTAACATGGGATGTCGCATAGACACTAGAGCTCGTGAGTTGGACCAACTCAAGGTCTATTGAAAGGTACTCTTACTTCCATTTACCTTGGGACCAACTGAACTACGATGCGTCTGCCAGATTTGGCGCGCTATCGCTCGCTTGGCGATTTTTTTTTAAACGGGAGGGGAACAAAATGTTGAGGACTGTACTTTTATAATTTTTGAAACTATAGAAAGGATCAGGATTTAAAAATACATTAATCTGCAACATAAATATATTCATTAGTTTAAGAATATTTAAATAAACATAGTTATATATTTAATTCAAATAATCATAAAATAGATTAAAAAATACACACATTGCATTGTCTCACTATAAAACATAATGCACAAAAAATTACAAGCTAACATACTCAAAAGACTGAAATATTATATAATATTTTCAGTCTAAAAAGTATACTAGCGTGTTGATCGTTAATTACTTGATCCTTAATTTATTCTGGGATACTGATAATAGACTTTTTTTTTTAAATATAAAAATATTCATATAGTAAATATCAAATTTACATAAATGCACTATCGAAGTTGTGGAACTCAATCATTAATTACCCGAGGGGGGGGGGAATTTTTCACCATAAGGCATTTAATAAAAATTTTACATAAATATATACACATACTATATCACATTCAACTAAGAAAAAGCTATCCAAATATCAATTATTTCACATTTTACAAAAATTCGGAAAATATTTTTTAACTAATTATACCACTACCTCTTAAAATTTAATCTAATCCGGCAGTAATAACACAGCACTAATATACTTATATGAACACGTGTATACTTATATGAACACGTGTATACTTATGAACACGTGTATACTTATAATGAACACGTATGTAGGATGGTGATAACTAAAATTATTTCAATTTTAATAAACATAAATTACATACCCTGTAACGCAACCAGTTTTCTTTTATCAATCCATTTCTATGAAATGATCTAAACACTTAACAAATAATCCTTTTTCACGTTACTCAACACGCTAGTCTGTTGTTCGAAGTTTTCGCCGAGCGAAATAGGGTTATAACATTGAAAATCGTCTTGGAACCAAACCAGACTATCGCCAAGCGCTCGGAACAAACCAGACCATCGCCAAGAGCGCGCCAACCCAATGTTTGGTCTATCTCTAATGGCCGCCGCGAAAACGAAACTATCGAGAGTGACAGGTCTGTATAGTAGTCTGTGATGTAGAGAGTGTGCTCCTCTATGTAGTAGAGGAGCTCTAGGTAGGGCCCCATAGGATTATTCACGTAGCGAGCAAAACGTAAAGGGTACTACTAGAGCTCCTCTACTACAGGCTGACTTATCAAGCATATTGAAGCTCATAGGGTTCCATACTGCAGTTACAGAAATTATAAAACAAGTGTTTAAAATAAATACTTTATATGAAAAAAGAAGTTTCAATTAGAATATTGTAGAATTTAGCTCGCACAAGTATTCTCCATTACCGGGTATCCAATTATTTATTAGCCATTGTTTTCTTCTTTCTTCGTTTCTAGGAAAGCGAAATAGCCCAAAACCCTTTCTAGAATGATTAGAGCAGTTCGGTGCAGAACAACCACCCATAATTATTTCAATTATACTTCCTAAATTAAAAATACGAATAGAGCTAATGCTAATAGATTGCGCATCCAGCTATGGTGGGCTTCAATATGCTTGATGAGTCAGCTCGTATATAGAGGAGCCTTAGGTACTACCTCTAGGGTAGGGAAGTTATTTGAAAAGCGAGAAATACCTGTAGTTCTATTTGAGATACACAGCAACGCATGATAGTGTGCTGGCTCACCGTGCTCCTTAACCATATGTTGGAACTTCGATACTTTCCCCAGAGTTGGAAAACTGCTGATGTTGTCCCTCTCTTCAAAAATGGTCAAAATCCTAATGGTCAAAATCCATGAGTGCTGGCTCACCGTGCTCCTTAACCATATGTTGGAACTTCGATACTTTCCCCAGAGTTGGAAAACTGCTGATGTTGTCCCTCTCTTCAAAAATGGTCAAAATCCTAATTCTGCTGATAGTTACAGACCAATCAGCCTTCTATCTAGCCTTTCCAAAATTTTTGAGTTAGTGTTGCTTAGACGTTTGACTAGTTTCTGCAGATCGAAAGATATTTTAATTCCTGAACAGCACGGCTTTCGATCTGATTTTTCCACGCATTCCCAACTCATGCGTGTAGTAGAAACTATTCACAAAAACTCTACCAACAAGCAGTATACCAGCATAGTGTTTTTTGATATCAGTAAAGCTTTTGATAAAGCCTTTATCCCGGGTCTGCTAACCAAGCTGGTCCGACTTGGTATTTCGACACAACTTTTGGCTCTCATCAACTCGTATCTTGCTAAACGTTCTTTCCGCGTACGAGTTGAACATTCATACTCTTCTCTTCGGCCAATCAGAGCCGGGGTCCCTCAGGGCGGAAATTTAAGCCCACTTCTATTTAATCTATATATTAACGATATTCCTAAGAATCCTTACGTTAAGCTGGCCATCTTTGCTGATGACACAGCTCTGATTTCTAGAAGCTCTACACGAAACTACGCTATTAACACACTCCAAAGCTACATAAAGAATAGTCTTGAGCACTGGCTCGCGACCTGGAGAATCAAAATCAATCCGACCAAGAGTGCAGTCGTCATTTTTCGACCGAACTACCGAGAACTTAGACTTAGTAATTTCTCCCTTAAAATTTTCAATGATCCGATCCCCTTTTCACAGTCTGCAAAGTACTTGGGAGTCATATTGGACTCCAAGTTACTCTTCGCTGAGCACATCTCTAAGAAAATTGAATCTGCTAATAAAATTTTTGTAGCCCTCCTCCCACTTCTCGGTAGAAAGTCTCACTTGTCCCTCTACAATAAACTGCTCATCTATAAACAAATCATCGCACCTGCGTTTTTGTATGCCAGCCCTGTCTGGGGCTCGGCTGCAAAAAAGCACATTGAGAAACTGCAAGTGTTTCAAAACAAGGTTCTGCGCTGCATTGTCAATGCGCCCTGGTACATTCAGAACGAAGTGGTACATCACGACCTCAAAGTCCCACACATTACTGGGCATATTAGGAAAACCTCACGAAATTTCTTCAAAAAGAACACTAGAAAACCCTGCCTGAGAGGTGTCGATAGTAGCTACGACACTTCCACAACCTCCTACCTTGGAAAAAGAAGGCCTAGACACCTTCTTTCCGGACCAGCGGCGCCCCCGTGGAAGCGCCCCAGATATTCTACGCCCCAGGCAGGCGTTTCCTAACCTTGTTCGCCGGACGGCGTTGAAGGCGCACTTTTTCACTCTGGAGCTGCCTCGGCAGACCCAGAGTGGAACGGAGCGTTCTGATTCGTCCTCCCCGGCGAGCCCTCAATCCACTTGTTTACTTTGCTTTGCCCGCGACTTCTAATGCCAGCCCGGTCATCTCTCGTGCAAGCTATGCTTGCCCTGCTTATATTGCCTTTATACTGAAGTATAAATAAAATAAATTATTTAAATATTTCTACATTGTAAATTAATTGTAAACTTAATTGTTTTGTGTGCCTGAAAAGGGCCTTTCTTTTTTCACAACAAGAGCGGAACTTAAATCCTTGTACGATAAGATAATTTATAAATGCTTAGATTAATTATTTTTATAACTCTTAAATCTCACCTGCATAAATTGTATTAATATTATACTTATCTTAACTTAACTTTAATTGATTCACTGAACTTTAACGTTATACTGGCCCTGCAACTCTGCAGTTTCTATTGGCCGCCAGCCCTTGGCCCCGCCCTCCCCTTCTCTTACAGCTACCACAGCTCAGTACTCAGTCGTCGTTTCAACACCAAACCAAGATGAGAGTGACACAACATCGTCACCGTGAATCCAGCATTGACACCAGCAAACCCAAAGCAGCACCTCATCATGAAAGAGTGCATATTACTACCAACGCAGATTGCTATAAACATTCAAAGTGGACACTTTTATTTTCGATGTGGGCGTGAGGGACTCAGTCCCATGGCAGCCCGTAATCAAGCGTCTTGGTCTTGGCATGGTAGTGTGATATTTTGTGAGGCAAGAGAACGTTCTACAAGTCTTGTGTTATGCAATGTAGTGACAGTTGAAAGTTTTCATTCGCAAGCCAAAGGAATTCTAAAAATCTAATTTAAGAAACACCTTTTTGCCAGACTTTCATTGTGCAATTTAATTAATGATTAAAAATGGGAAAGAATTCTTAAATAAAAATATATCATAAAATTAATAAGAATAATTTAAGATGTTCCATTGAAACTTTTAATGATATGCTGCCATTTTATGAATGCCTTTATCTCCAAAACGCTCCGATAGACATAAATCTTCTCATTAAACAATATCCCGGATTTCATAGTCTAAAACTGACGTTCCTTTTCATACTTGCTAAATAGAAACTTAGCCATTTTTTTTCTTTCTTCCCTCGTCATTTTTGACGGGATAAGGCTATTTTTGAATAAATCACGCCGGGGTTAATCTTTATTTACGCCAGATAATTAATAAAGTCTGGAAAACGATTCAGAGCGAGGGAAATTAATGACGCGCTCGGTGGGCAACAATTGTTTAAATAACTGTGCACATTTCAATGCAACTCAATTAGCGGCAGAAAAGATAAATTGAAAAGTTCTGCTATGTGCTCAGACGTCGGTGTGCTCAACGGTGTTTCAGAACATTCGAAGGGATATGCACTTGTCGCGGAGAGAGAGAAATCAATTACACTTTTAAAACAACACGTGACGGTGTCTGTACCACAAGAGATTCGCCGAACTGGCAGGTTAAAAGAGAGAGAAGGGGAAATCGAAGTTTGTATGATTACCAAACGAAGCAGAAAATGGAAAAATAAAGAAATTTCGAATTAAATTTTCGATGCGATATTCATGCTTTTATTGAAATCTTCAACAGTTTTACTTTCGATGTGTTATTTGAAATCAAATTGAGTGGACTGCTCGATGTTCCAGTCTGCGGATTATTGGTCCAGAGTACTTGAGGTCCTTAAATGTCCTTGAAACTGCTTAATTTTTCTTTTTTAATTTGATTTTTAAAGACCTTAAAACTGCTTAAATTTGTACCAAAGAAACCGTAGATGTAATATTTACGGTAGAAACCCAACTCTAATTACCAAAGTCTAAATAGATTACTACAACGTCCACAATCCTGGTATGTTTGAAAAATCGCAGGGCGCTTTTGTGTAATATTTATTTTATTTTAATCTACAATTATTATACATCACCGCTTGCTTTTCGGATCAGTTTCCGTTCTTATGATTCATTTGTAAAAGTTTCTAATATACTCTGAAAAGTTCACCTGTGATCATTCGTATAAAATATGGTCAAAAGTTTCAATTTTGCTCTAATTTAAAGAAATTTTTATCAGTGGTAGCAGAACTTTCTATAAGCATTCCTCGAGATTTCTGATGCGATGTTTAAATTGAATGATAAAATATTATTATGAAGTTTGATGAAGCATCTTAATAATGTATTAGACCTACTTTTTTTCACAGTACTTACATTTTGTTTCTGTAAACCTTAAAAGATGCTTAAAAAGTGCTTGATATGAAAAGTGTGCACGAACCCTGTGATCAAGATGGCAAAAGGTTAGAGTAGAAACAGGAAACTGACGCCACTGATTTGCAGGTGTCCAGTGTATTCTAGAAGTAAGAAATTATGAAATTAAATTGTGATACCAAACGTTAAACTGTGATCATTGATAGATATATGACGATGTCTCGACCATGTGGCCTTATCGTTGAGCGAAACACATTTGGAACCTCTGTGGATGCAAAGATCCTTGAAAAGCTGGATCTACAGAGGTTCTATCCAATTTCATATTTTCGGATTGCATCTTTTCTTTTCTTTTTATTTTTTATCATTTTAATATTTTGAGCCTCCAGATTTTGATAATCCTTTGATGTTTGAACTTGATTTGTATGTATCGCTCTTGAATGTTGATAAATTCATGTGTATTGATAATTTAAAATTAAGATTATTTTGCCTTATATGGCTGCATTGTTTTCCTTTTGTTAGATATTTCCTTTCATATCCTCTTTACTTAATTTTCCTTCGTATTGTTTTTGAACCAGGTATAATGTTAATGTCTTGTGGATCTTTGGCGTAAATCTATATTTACGTTAGCAACGCTATAATTCTCTCTTTTGTTACTTTTTGTGATAAATTTTAAATACTTTCCATCTTTTTCTTGTACTTTTTTTATCTGCTATCATATCATAATGGAAATATCCCAATGCATTTATCTAAAAATAGTACAAACCTTGCACTATTTTAGTCTAGTCAGCTACTTTTTCCACTCTCCAGCAATCTTTCATTGATCTGCTTCGCCCGTCTCGCCTATTGTCCGTTTCTATAGAAAACACTCCCACTTATTCCTGAAACTTATTTCCCAACAACAATGGCCGTTTCAGTGGGAATATCCACCCATCCATGTTTCAATTTGCTTTTGTTTGGACACCACCTTTGCAGTATATGTTTTGTCCGGTGATGCATCCCAGGACATCCTAGAACATAAAAGGCAGTAGGCTGAATCCTAGGACAAAAGCTGACCATGTCAGCATCTAAACCCAGGCACATCTAATAAAGATATGAAATAGTTTCGCACCTGGGCAGAACTTTGGTGGTCCAGCTTTAGGGGGATTTGCCAATTACGGTCTTAGAGTGTTGTGTCTGGTTTCCATTGTAGAATGTCTGAAAGCTCCTGGAGTTCTTCCTTGGGCAAATAGAAGAAAAACCAGACCACAGGCGGCCAGCCCCATCTGGAATAGTTTTACAAGACCTTTTATCGTTTAGGATTCTATTTATCACAAAGAGAATTAACACATCCTAAGCTGTGAGGAAAATTGATGTATTCTGAGACCTTTGACCTTAGGAATTCTATCATGTCCAAAGTGATATTTCACCCCGGAACATAAAAAAAAAAATCTGATGTGGGCAACACATGGCTTTCCTTATAGTATAATGCAATGAAGTTACTACTTTTACAGTAAAAAAAAAATAGGTTTTTCTTATAGTAGATACTTATATTGTTTCCAAGATATTGAATTTTCGACAATTAGTCGTCATTTTCATTGATTTAGCGTTATTTTTATCCATTTAGCGGGATTTTCGTTAATTTGACAACATTTAAAGAAGTCGGCAAGTTAGCGACATTCCACCAAATAAGTTGCCAAAATCTCTCCAAGCGTTATGGACGGAGAAATAAGTTATTCTTATGGCAGATAAATGACTATTGGCGTTCAAATACAAAAGTATTACTCAAATTGGTTATTAAGCCAAACAATTTATTGAAATTAAGAATGGCACATTAATTTATAATTATTTCTTTTTGATGATATCTATTGTATAAATAGAAATGTTAACATTATATAGTAATTTATAATAATAAATGGCTGTCATTCCTTGTGTAACAAATAAGTTGCGATCATAGGTTGTGCAACCCTCATTTGTGAAATAAAGATATATCTTATCAATATTTATCTGATATATATATATACTACTGATATATATATACTGCTTTAACTATATTGCTTTACTCAATATAAATGCATTATATCACCAACTTATGCAGTATTTATACAGTAATGGTTCTATCAACTTTTGTCCCCATATACAGAACACAAAATCTCAGTGCCCCCTCCCCCCTTCATCTGCTAAATAAAATATTCCTTTTTTTTGGAGGGGGGGGGGGGAGACAAAACATTAAATAAACTATATCTTGTAATGCTTTTATTCTTCCAATTATATCAAAATAATATAATTTGACATATTACAGAATATTTTATGAAATTGTTTTTAAGTTTCGATAAATCCTTTTAACTTTGTAATGGGAGACATTAAATCAAACTATAAATGTGACCGTTTTTTTAGAACTGTTTTTTGATTCCTCTCCATATTTCAGTTAAAAGAAGATATGGAGAATTATTGGCAATGGAACCTCACAAATCAGACTATGTCATTCAAATTTAGTTTTTTGTAGTTTGTATTGTACTTAAATTTCTTGAGTATTTCAGGCACGCTTTATTTGTCTTTACATAATTTCAAACCACAATATAAACTACTATAAAAAGTCAATTATCAGCTTAAAAACAGAATAGGACATTGTAGTGTGCGTCTATTTCCACGTGCAATCAAAATTAAAGTTTTAAATGTAAAAGAATTATTCATGCATTTGAATTAGTTTTAGATTTATTTGTCAATATTAATGAAGATCATACATACCTCTTAGTTTTAACTCCTCGCATTTATACTCCAATAAAATTGGGATTCGTTCCCAAAAACGAAAACATACATATAGCGTCAACTTTAGGGAGATTATCGGATTGTCCTTTGACAAATCCCGGAAAAATCGACATCTTAAACAAAAATGAAATGGATGGGTTATACAATTAAAATATGCGGTAAAATTACAAAAGATTATAAAATTTACGCCTCAAAAAATGCTTTCTAAACTATGAATGCGAAGAAGCGAATTGATCTAGCGTTGTTTTTAAAACGTAAACACTGATACTTCATGCACAGTGACGTCAGAGCCAATCACGTAGCGTTTCAAGATCACATGACATCGCGTCATTTTTCGCTTATTTAAACTTTAATTTTTAATTTATTCAAAATCATTTTGACATTTAATGTGACATATTTGAAAATAGTAAGCATAAAATTACCAGGAAAATATAAAATTGAGCATTTTCCCCACGTGTGCAAATTCCTCATTCTAAACTTAGAATAACCAAAAACTAGGTAGACTCGTTTTCTATAATCTCTAAGCTAAAATATAATCAGAACCAGAATAAATTAATGTCCTAAAACGACCCTCTAACCTTCCAAATTTCTTAAATTAATGCAGATATGTGCTAAACTCCTAAACCGTCCAAACCCAAATGTGTATCAAAATGCCACTTTGGGAGTTGCCGAAATCTGAACGTCCGTAACAATTCTATATTCATTCCTTTACTAGTCAACTTCCCCATCCGGAATAGCGTTTGGGATTTTAACTAATAATAACAAATCCTTTGTTCAGCATCACTTTTAATGTTCTTGTTTCTTAAAGTGAACAGTATTTCACCTGCGCAAGGGGGTGGTCCATCAGCCAGAATATTCTGAAAAGAATTCCATTCATCTTTTTTGTGTGTTACCTTGACACTGCTATTCATGCAGATAATGGTTTTTAAATGGTAGTGTTGTCTATTCATGTTCTGTTGTTACACTTCCCTATGAATAGGGGATGCTCACTCAGCAGAATCACGTGGGCAAAGGTCTGACGTACAAAGAGATGTGGGTACAATGTTCTCTTTCTGTTGATGTTTAATTTCAGGTGTGCCTGTCCTGTATTTCATAAAAAAAAATTGTTGATGACTTAATATTTTGATTTCTTCTTCTCTTTTTTTTCTACTCTCTTTCTTTAGGAAATAAATATTGGAAGCTTACAAAGAAAGATAACATTTTATGCCGTTTTAAAATGACTTAATATTTTGATTTTTTCTTCTTTTTTTTTTCTTCTACTCTCTTGCTTGAGGAAATAAATATTGGAAGCTTACAAAGAAAGATAACATTTTATGCCGTTTTAAAATTTTCATAAACTAATTAAATCATTTTTCATGTCCAAGATTATTTTTATTAGATTATTAGAATATTTTTTATGTTTCAAGTTATTCAGAAATATCAAAATTATATATATATATATATATATATATATATATATATATATATATATATATATATATATATATATATATATATATATATATATATATATATATATATAGAGAGAGAGAGAGAGAGAGAGAGAGAGTGAGATTTAAATATGAATATTAAAATAAATCGATCAACCTTTTAAAACGTAACAGTAAATAAAATACTTCTTTGATAAACAATTAATTCATAATAATAATTATAAATTATAATAATAATTTTAATGTGTAATAATATTTGATATATGCTTTTTTGTTGTATGCTGTGTTATTAATGAAGTAAGACAGTAGAAACCGTTTGTATCGGGATCGCAGTTAGCCAGATTTCAGATATAACGAGGAAATTATGAACTTTGAATTGGTACAATACTAATTAAAACCCGATTAGCTCGCTTTTAACTACCAAAATTTATGTCATCAGCTTTGTCGAGCATATTATGAAATTGTAAAACTCTGTGAAATATTATAAAAGTATGGTACAATTTGGAATGAGAAAAAAATCAAAAAATCTTAACTTCGTTTATGAATGGTTGTAGAAGTAAGAAAGATAGTTACACTGCTAGGAAGATTAGAAGATCTTAGCATCAGAGACCCTGCCTTTCATCCACAAGGGCAGCTCATAAATAACAAGACTTTGACTATATATACATTGTATACACATACAACGTTGAAAACGAAGATATTTGATAGAGCAACTGTGAATAGTGGTGATGAAAGGAAATCGGAACCATATTTCCAGTGAAAAGAATATATCCAAAATAAATGATGAGACAAAAGTTCGCAGAACGTGGTTTGAAGAAATAGCCTGAACCAAAAATTCTTATTATAGTCCAGGAGTCAGAGGGCCTCCACGTGAACCGCCTCACCCCCTGTCCTAGGCGTAGATATCTTAAAGGATATCTACTATATAGTATATCTACGATTCTACGAGACAAATTTTTTTATACCTTTGGGGTGCTAAACATTTCTAATTATGCTCACAGTGAAAAAACTGGCTGTACTTTTAAATTTTTGAATTTAAATTTAAAAAAATTAACAAAATTTAATTTGCCCACACGAGTAGTAATTTTATATGCATTTTTCCTCGAGGGAACGAATGAAATATTTTCACGTTGCTAAAATAAACCGTTTTTGCTTTATTTGCTGTGATATTTTAAAAATATTAGAAATGGAACTTTTTTAAAAAAACAAAAAACAAAGTAAGCATTTACACACTTTTAAAAGTTTCCCGGCCGTTCAAACAGTTGCTCGAGTCCTCTGGATGAGTGGGACGGCCTGGGTCTTCGACACTTTTAAAAGTAATTTTACATTAGAAATCGAGTAAATGGTTGTTCCCGATCATATAAATAACAGTTTCTCAGATATTCTATTGTTTTATAAATATTTGTTGAGTACTTTGTTCGGTCTTGTATCATTCGAAGGCGTTTCAAATTTCCCTTTCTTAAAATGTCAACAACCGAGAGGTATTCACACGTGATCTTCTCTCAGATCATTGGGACGACGTGCTATTGTATGTCTTGGCGAGTATTAGACCTTTTAAAGATGTTCCTAGAAGGATACAAAATGGGTATCCTACAAAAGTTGGGGCCATTTCATTTAGCCCGCAGCAAAATTAAGAAATTTGATTATTCTTAAATATGCCATGTGGATAGTCATTTTATGCAAGAGATTAAATTTGCCGGATGTACTAATTTATGCAAGATAATAAATGCTCTTTTGCAAGAGAATAAATTATATTTTTTAGAATTCTAGAACTATCTGCTTTCAAGAAATTCCACATTTGTAGACTTTTTATGGATGGTTTCAAAAGAGTCAAATATCGTCGTAATAAGCCGGAAAGACAGAGGTTCCACACACGCGTTCTTCTGTCTGATCCTTAGAAACAGATTTTATTGTATTTCTGTGATAATTTTATTGTATATATGATTCATAAACTATGATTTTCACAATCAAAATTACAAAAAACGGTTAAATATACGGGGAGAGTACCTTGATAGACGTTTCTATAAACTTTAGCAATGGCAACATACATTTGCAATGGCAACATAAAATTTTCATAAACTTTAGCAATGGCAACATACATTTGCAATGGCAACATAAAATTTTCATAAACTTTAGCAATGGCAACATACATTTGCAATGGCAACATAAAATTTTCATAAACTTTAGCAATGGCAACAGACCAGAAAATGCTCTTGATAACTCGGAAGTGTCACAAAAGTGTCATAAAGAATTTATTAGCAGTCACGTCCCTCGTTTTCAACTGTATTCGCCCCCTTCACCTATTCGTCACCTGTGATACTTTAATGATGTTCGTACTCTTTTTCAGGATGTGTAGAATCACTTAAATACTCCCATCTGTCTTAACTTATCACTGAGAAAACGCATGGAAGTCATTTCCGCATATCTGCAGATACTTTGCAGTTTTATTCTTCTTAAATATTCTCGTATGTTCCTGAAGAGAATATATTTGTTTCTCCTTTATTGCATGTCTAAAATTTACTCATAATTAAAAAACTATGCAATTTCTTAGGAATGACTAGTCTTAACATCGTGAAAATGGTCTAATTTTTTTTAATGAAAGCATTTACATAATGATTGCTTACTTAACACAATTAAATATATTCAATTCTTTTTTTAACACTTTCCAGCATAGTTGAAAATTGTTTATAACTTTGTTCATTCTGTCTGTCTGTCCGTCCGTTCGCACAATAACTGCCGTAAAAATAACTTTATCAAAATGAAATTTCAGTATGTTGTTGAGACGTTCTGTAAGGACATATGAGAATGTAAACGAATAATATCACCCACTTAATTTTGGATTGAACCCGGGTTGAAAAAGTGAAGTGCATTGAATCGTATGGGACCTAATTTTTCAAACATTTTTTAAGCAAAATTAAAATTCACAAACTGCTTCGAAATTTTTAGGAAATATTTAAATTGTCTCATAAAATATATAAAAAAAAATTCAGCAAAGTATATTCCTTAGCTTTTTAAATAAAAATTAAAATAATAATTACACCCATATTATAAGAAGAGATCACATAACCCACTTAAAATAAAATAGGGCATCCATCTTTTTTTCCCAGTGTAAACATCGTGATTTTTAAAGTTCTTTTAAATTTATATTTAGTGTTGCGTCCATCCTAAAACCGCTTTATTTTGACTTATTTTCCGTGCATCTATTATATTCTGTGCCAACGGAATTACAATATTATTGAGTTTAAATGATCATCAAACTTTGATTATTTCTACAACGTAGCCTAAATTTAATGGATGCAGAATGTAAAGTGATTGTAAGATGAGTTGTATAAGAATTGCTGAATTTTTTTCACGTCAAATTATTTAGCTCTGGAGTCTAGAATAAAAGTGATATGAATGAAATATCCATTGCTTTTACATAGAGAGCCAGACAATTTATATTTTGTGGCGATTGAGCGTCGCCTGTCCCGAACTCGGGACCTTCTGCTTACAAAACCGACATTATAATCACTGAGCAAAAGCTAGCTTCTGCTCCGTTCTCATAATTCGGGTACAGATTCCCAGCATTTTTGATCAGATGTCCTTGCTGCCGCACACTCCCTCACCTGATAAGAAGGCCCGGGTCTAATTTCGGCGAGGAGGGGAGCCGCTGAGAAAACCCCCGCGTGTCAATCCGAAATGCAGTTGAGGGGCTAAAGTGGGCTGGGAGGCGTGTCGCCTCGGGCGTGACGGTCAGTCGTGGTCAACCAGGAAGGGAGTTGTTGTTGAAACCCAGACCGTCCGACCTACCAGAAAGGTGTAAGGTAACTGTTTGGACGGTCGGGAAGTGCCACCCAATTTAGACCGGAACCCAGTGGGGGAGGCATCCACAGGGACCGTACCCTCCTTCCCCTACCACCAACCTCTCGGAAGGACTTTCGGACCCACATGTTTAACGTGATCGTACTCCGCATGAACACGGCGGCAGTTTTGGCAGTGGCTGGAATCGAACCCGGGCCTACCGAGTGCAACTCCAGCGCGCTAACCAATGGGCTACCGCGCCCCCACCAGAAAGGGAGTGTCAAGGCCAAGGCTTCTGACTCCGTGTGGTGCTGCCATCTCGTGTTGAGAGGTGAGATCGTTGGAGAGGAAGGTTGCGTGTTTCAAACGTCCAGTCATCATTGTGGCGATTGAGCGCCATCTGTCAGGACCGAACTCGGGACCTTCTGCTTACAAGACCGACATTATAATCACTAAGCAAAAGCTAGCTTTTGCTCAGTGATTATAATGTCGGTCTACGAAGCAAAGGGTCCCTGGTTCGGGGCCCGGCGACTCCCAATCGCCACAATTTCGATGACGTCATTCGAACAAATTTCATATTTTTCGATGAAGTTTGAAGTTTTCAAATATAATAAATTATTGTAGTACTGGGATAATTTAAAATATATCAGCGCTGAATGTATCGCATTTTAGAGATGCTTAAGGGTGAGCGTCAGTAAATTTTCTGCCCTATCCGCGCTTTGTTAACTTTCGCGGCACACATATTTCTTAAGAACAATTCTTCTATTCAAAAAATTAAAAATTGCATCCTCTCCGCCCGCGAAATTTCGAATAATATTCCCTGATCAACCTGGGGGTCTCCTGGCCCCTTCTGGTCCCTGACTTTGCACTGCTCCTCTTTTCCTTGGTTCTTTTGGGATGTTGCTGAAAATACCTGTAAACAATTGTATACTTCTGTAAATTCCAATTTACTCATTCTGAAAAATCATTGTAAATCTCTTCGGTAAATTCCAATTTTCATCCAGAATAATCATTGTAAATCTCTTCAAAATGTTAGTACACCTTCTGTTCAATCATTGCCAACCATTTTCATCCACATTCACCTTTCATTTGGTATAATTATCATCATCATATCGTACTTCATCATCATATGTAAATTTTTGGATAAACTGCCATCAAAATATTCTTCATCATCTTATGTAATTCCAGGGAAAACTTTCATCCTTTTCCCATTCTTGTTATACCTGGATTTATTACTCCTGTATTTTTGTGTACTCTGTGTTTTAATTGTGTTGTTCTATGTGTTATAAGTATCTGTGTAGTTTTCTGTGTTCCTGTGATGTGATTCATTTTAATATATGTTCTGTAATCTATTGAATCAAAAATAAAGTTCACATCTTGCTACCATAAGCCTTCGGGTTGGTCGTGTGGTCTGGGTTTTCAACACTCAACACATATTTCGCCGAAATTCTGCTCAAACAGTTGCGAATTATTTTCTTATAGATAAAATGCTATGCTTAGATTATATTAAAACTAAATTTAATGCCCCAAGAAACATAGAATATATTTTTTATTTTAATCCAAAATATTTTTGGTGCTGCCATCTGTTGTCGTAATTTAATTCTTACCGATTATTTTTATTTTTTGTGACCATTTTTAAATATCTATTCCTTCTAATACAGTGTTAAATACAACAACAGATCATATATAATAATGCCACAGTCACGGAAAGGTAATTTATCATTCTATAAATTTGATAAGGAATCTGAATGTACATCACCGAGGACTGCAGTTTTGTCTTCAAGTTCCTTTGTCTTCAAGTCCAAGTTCAATTACGTTTCCGTGATTATGGCATTATATATGATCTGCTGTTGTATTTAGTAGCGTATTAGAAGGAATAGACATTTAAAAATGTTCATTAAAAAATAAAAAAAGTCGGTATGAATTAAATTACGACAACAGATGGCAGAACCAAAAATATTTTAGAATATATGTTTTATTTTAATTTATGTTTTATTGGGTATTAAATTTAGTTTTAATATAATCTAAGCATAGCATTTTATCTATAAGAAAATATTTCGCAACTGTTTGAGCAGAATTTCGGCGAAATATGTGTGCCGCGAAAGTTAACAAAGCTCGGATAGGGCAGAAAATTTACTGACGCTCACCCTTAAATAAAATTGCATTTCAGTTGGAAAGTGTTTCATAATCGATGCTTTCTGCATGATTGATCTTTTTTTTTTTGTTTTAATTCTAAGGCAGGCCGTTCAAAAGGACCACCTTTTTGTAGATTAATTAGTGTTTTCTCTGAGAACATACTAAAATATTGTCAGGGTTTTCAAAGGCGTGCAAAAAATGTATTTCTAGAGATCAAAATAAATGACGCGCGTGTAGGGCCTCTGCTTTTCAGACTTATTTTGCAAGGATGTTCTGAAGACTTTTGAATGATACCATTATCTATCATATCATTTGAATGGTACCATTATCTATCATACCATTTGAATGGTACCATTATCTATCATACCATTTGAATGATACCATTATCAATCATACCATTTGAATGATACCATTATGTACACATCTATCTTGCAAAGAGTCTTATACATCTGGATTTTCGTATAAACAGTTAGTTCTAGTATTCTAAAAGTCGGTAATTTGTTTTCTTCTATAAAAATATATATATAAAATGAATACTGACTTAATATAATTAGGGATATTCTGTTTTCTTTAATTTGAAGGCAAGCCAGTGAAAATAGCCACAATTTTCGTAGCATAGCCAGCTTCTTTTCCTTTGAACATTTAAAAAAAATGTTCAGCACTCACAAAGACCAACAATCATAAAGACATTAAATGTGTTCTCAAGAAATGTGCGAGAAGGACGCGTGTATAGAGAACCCCGTCAACGATTTCCGAAACATTCTATCACATAAACTCTTTTGTAGAGTCTATAAATGGGGAAATACTTGAAAACAATTAATTCTAGCATTCTAAAAATTGGCTCATTTATTTTGTTGCTTAGAAATATGGCATATTTAAGAATAATCAAATTGCTTTCATTTTGCTGCCGGCCGGTCAAAACGGCCGCCATTTTTGTAGTATGGCCAATTTTGTTTTTCTTGGGACATCTTTAAAAAAAAATTATCAACTCTCTTTCAGACATGCAAATAGAACGTGTTTCCCAGGGATCTGAAAGAAAGTCACGCGTGAACTCTCGACCATTGACATTCCAGACGGCGGCGGTGTTTTGAGCCCTTTTGAATGATGCTCCACTGCACAGAGTACCTGCAAATATTATGTTTGAGGAGCTGCTATATGATTATGAACAATTATTTACTCGATTTTTATGGTAAAATTTCTATTAAAAAATTTAAATATTTTTTTTGTTTTAAAAGAAGTCCCATCAGCAATATTTCTTGTAAAAACTGCGAATAATTTAATTTAAACAAGACAGATCAATCATGCTTAAAGCATTGATTATGAAACACTTTCCAACTTTAATGCAATTTTATTTAAACAAGTCAAAATGCAATACATTCCTCGGTAATATTTTAAAACTTATCACAATACTACATTAATTTATTATATTTGAAAACTTAAACCTTCATCGAAAAAAATGAACTTCATTCAAATGACGGCATTGAAATATAAATTGCCTGGTTTAAACATCTCTAAAATGTTATATATTCCTCGGTAATAATTTTAGAATTATCGTAATACTACGATAATTTATTATATTTGAAAACTTCATCAAAAACAACTGAAATTCATTCAAATGACGTCATAGAAAAAATAACACGCCTGGCTCTTTCTATAAAAGCAGCATTTCATTCATAAATAATTTCCCATTCATGTCATTCATCACAATACTATAATAATTTATTTTATTTAAAATTTAAGACCATGGAGCTGCAAGTAATTAAACTCTATGCGTAAAACTTCATCGAAAAAAATCGTCCTTCTCTTTGTAAAATCAATGAATATTTCATTCATATCAGCTATGCAGACTCCATGAACTAAATTTTTGTGTTAAAGAAATACAGCAATTCTAATACAACTCATTCTACATATTTTGCTGTTTACATTTTACATAGGTGAAAAATAGGCTTCGTTGTAGAAATAATCAAATTTGGATGAGCATTTAAACTTAAATGTATTGTAATTGCGTTGTTTCAGTATGTTGATGCACAGAATTTATGCAAAAATAAAGTGGTTTTAGGACGGATAGAACAAACACTTAATATGAATTAAAAAGAACTTTAAAAATCACGATTTTGAGACAAGATGGATGCCATATATCATTTTGAAGTGGGTCACGTGATCGTTTCATATACGAGGTGTTATTATTATTTTAATTTTTATTTAAAACACTACTGAATATATTTCGCTGAATTTTTTTTTTATTTATTTTATGGAACACTTTGAATATTACCTAAAATTTTCGAAGCAATTTGTGAATTTTAAATCCGCTTAAAAAATGTTTTAAAAGTTAGGTCCCATAGGGCTCAATGTATTTCATTTTTTCAACCCGGGTGCAATTCAAAACTAATTGGGTGATATTGTTCATTTATATTCCCATAGGTCCTACAGACCGTCTGAACAACATACTAAAATTTCATTTCGATTAAGTCATTTTTACGGCAGTTATCGTGCTAACGGACAGACAGACAGACAGACAGAATGAATAAAGTCATAAACACTTTTCAACGTTGTTGAAAATGGTTTTTAACACTTTACAACAAAGTTGAAAAGTGTTTATGACTTTGTTCATTCTGTCTGTCTGTCTGTCTGTCTGTCCGTTAGCACGATAACTGTCGTAAAAATGACTTAATCAAAATGAAATTTTAGTATGTTGTTCAGACGGTCTGTAGGACCTATGGTTCAGACGGTCTGTAGGACCACCCAATTAGTTTTGGATTGAACCCGGGTTGAAAAAATAAAATACATTGAGCCCTATGGGACCTAAATTTTCAAACATTTTTTAAGCGGATTTAAAATTCAAAAATTGCTTCGAAAATTTTAGGTAATATTCAAATTGTTCCATAAAATATATAAAAAAAATTTCAGCGAAATATATTCAGTAGTTTTTAAAATAAAAATTAAAATAATAATTACACCTCTTATATGAAACGATCACGTGACCATGATATGAAAGATCACATGACGCACTTCAAAATGATATATGGCATCCATCTTGTTTCAAAATCGTGATTTTTTAAAGTTCTTATTAATTCATATTGAGTGTTGTATCCGTCCTAAAACTACTTTATTTTTGCTTAAATTCTGTGCATCTACATACTAAAACAACACAATGACATATTTGAGTTTAAATTCTCATTCAAATTTGATTATTTCTACAACTAAGCCTATTTTTCACCTATGTAAAATGTAAACAGCAAAATATGTCGAATGAGTTGTATTAGAATTACTGTATTTCTTTAACGCAAAATAATTCAGTCCATGGAGTCTGCATGGCTGATATGAATGAAATATTAATTGCTTTTATAAACAGAAGGACGATTTTTTTCGATGAAGTTTTAAGCATAAAGTTTATGAATTGTAACTCCATGGTCTTAATTTTTAAATAAAATAAATTATTATAGTATTGTGATGAATGAAATGGAGAAAGTTATGAATGAAATTCTGCTTTTATAGAGAGATCCAGGCGTGTTATTTTTTCTATGACGTCATTTGAATTTATTTCAGTTGTTTTCGATGAAGTTTTCAAATATAATAAATTATCGTAGTATTATGATAGTTTTAAAAATATTACCGTGGAATGTATTGCATTTTAGAGGTATTTAAACCACGCAATTTATATTTCAATGCCGTCATTTTAATGAAGTTCATTTTTCTCAATGAAGGTTTAAGTTTTCAAATATAATAAATCAATGTAGTATTGTGATAAGTTTTTAAATATTACCGAGGAATGTATTGCATTTTCAACTTTTTTAAATAAAATTGCATTGAAGTTGGAAAGTGTTTCATAATCAATGCTTTAAGCATGATTGATCTTTCTTGTATTAGTATACACGTAAGAAATATATATATATATATATATATATTGTATTTTCTTCTACGTCCACTTTGTATTTTTTTAAAAATATATATAAAGTATTGTATTTTCTTCTACGTCGGGCCATGTACATTATTTCTGTAATTCATTTTACAGTTGTGTACACAGAAACGTAGAATCAGCATTAATGAAACATGTATGGCCCTTGATAACGTACATGTTTTCAGAAATGCTTTTCATATTTGTTTTATTCCATTAATATTCTTTTTATTCTATATATTCCATATCCACACTTTTTGTGAGCTTGAAAAGGCCTAGCTCATCGAGCTACACTTTGTTTCTGATTTGCAATTTTTCATCTTATACATTAAGTAATTATACATTAGTATCTACACCTTGTATGCTTATGTAGGGAGCCAGGGGATTAGTACCTTAGGTAACTGCTTTAGACATGAGTTAAATTACTTTCTTACTTGCTCTCATATATAAGTTTTAATTCGCTCTACTTTACAGTCTATCTCCTTACCTTCACGATATTTATGGCACATAATAACAGGAGTATATTTAAATATTATAATATATGATATTATCATAATTACTTTTATTCTTTTTCAGATACAACAGTTAGCTGTACAGTCTTTTAGTTACCACATCAGTCCATTCTCATTTCTCTTTTTAACACTTTACAACATAGTTGAA
Source organism: Amaurobius ferox (assembly GCA_951213105.1). Classification (NCBI taxonomy): domain Eukaryota; kingdom Metazoa; phylum Arthropoda; class Arachnida; order Araneae; family Amaurobiidae; genus Amaurobius; species Amaurobius ferox. The sequence goes on from OX578136.1 coordinate 112,670,757, forward strand.
AAGTGTTTATGACTTTGTTCATTCTGTCTGTCTGTCTGTCTGTCTGTCCGTTAGCACGATAACTGCCGTAAAAATGACTTTACTAAAATGAAATTTTAGTATGTTTTTCAGACGGTCTGTGGGACCTATGGGAATATAAATAAATAATATCACACAATTAGTTTTTTATTGAACCCGGGTTGAAAAAATGAAATACATTGAGCCCTATGGGACCTAATTTTTCAAACATTTTTTAAGCAAATTTAAAATTCACAAATTGCTTCGAAATTTTTAGGAAATATTCATATTATCCCATAAAATATATATAAAAAATTTCAGTAAAATTTGTTAAGTAGTTTTTAATTAAAAATTATTTAATATAGAGAAAAAAACAAATTCAATTAAATTCTGACTTTTGGGATATCCTCCAGAAAGAAAAATGAGATATATTATATAATAAATATATTTCCAAGAGTTTAAACATTTTGTATATGAGAGAGGTTTCACATTTTAAAATAAATTTGGTAGATAACAATTTTTCAAATTTTTTTAATTTTATATAACTCTTCATGATATACTTATTTGATGACATTTTTAATGCACTTTCCTACGTCCTAGAGAGTTAAAATTTGGTACACAGCTTAAATTTGTTGAACATTTTATTCCACAAAAATTTGGTGGATCTTTAAATATAGATCATACATTTTTTTCGAAATGGCCTGCAAATAATCCCCGTTCATTTCTATAAATCATTGTTGTAATATTGTTAAAAATTCTAATGTGGGCAGCACATGTCTTTCCCTGCAGACTCATATTCACGTTCTCTTTATTTCTTCAATAATAATTTGAGTTTATCTGCACAAAATAACAGCCATAAGTATTTTAAATGACATTGAATTTGCACGTTAAACTTACATTTGGTTCTCATTTGAAAGCTGGACTTATTGTCAAAGGTGGCGTAGCGAAAACGCGAAAAAACTAGAATATCTCAAGTCTTAGAGTAATGGGGTTAGTCTTATTCTTTTTGTTGTCAAAAATCACGTATAAAATAGGAATTTAATTGATATAATTGAGCACACGTAGTCCTTTATTTTTATATTTAACGATTTTTGCGGGCCATTTCGCAAAAATAGCCCGTTCCTTTTTCTCGAATCGTACTAGAATAACCTACAAATGATTTATGTACCACATTTTGTTAAATTTGGTATATAAATCACTTGTAGGTCATTGAAATATTATACACCAAATTTTGTTAAATTTGTTCCATTAGTTTTTAGCTAGAGTGGATAAAGGCAATTTCTGCCGGCCATTTCGCAAAGAAGGCAGATTCTTTTATTACGAATCGCACTATAATCTAATGAACATCAGGATTTCCCACAAAAAACATACCTACCAAATTTTATGAAATTCGGTCCATTAGTTTTTTATTTAGAGTGGATGTAATATCCTCACAGACACACAGAAACATACACAGATACACTCTTACACACACAGACGTCTTCCTAAAATAATTTTTTCGTCTTCTAGAAGTCCCAAAGCGTATAGATCCTTCGAAAATTCGAATTCCGATCTTCACGATTCCAATACTTTGAATACATACACACACATATATATTATCTGCGTATCTGTGTATTATCTGTGTATCTAAATTCCGTGCCTATGCAATTGCAATAGTTGTGATTTTAAATGATCCCTAAACTTTTATTATTTCTTCAGCGAAGCCTAATTTTAACTTATGCAGAATGCAAATATCTGAAGCGATTATAAGGTGAGTTACATAAGAATTGCTGAATTTTTTTCACACAAAATTATTTACCTCTGGAGTCTGGAATACAAGTTATATGAATGAAATATTCATTGATTTTGCATAGAGAATCAGATGATTTATATTTCGATACAGTTTTAAATATTTCAGTATAATAAATTATTGTAGTACTGTGATAATGTAAAAGATATCACCACTGAATGTATCACATTTTAAAAAATTTTAAATGAAATTGCATTTCAGTTGGAAAGTGTTTCATAATCAATGCTTATGCATGATTGATCTTTCTTGTTTATATACAGCATTTTTCTATTAATGGTATATATCGGGTATATATATATATATTACAAGTTAAAATAAAAATCTCCAATTAAATATATATATATATATATACAGGGTTTCCGAAAAAGTCCTTTAACACCTACAACAAACAACAAACGCCCACAACATTTTACCCCCCGCAATTCCTCACAGATTTCAAAACTGTCTAGCAAGCACTCGATATATGTTATACCAATTCAGACCCTATATATATATATATATATGTATATATATATGTATATATATATATATATATATATGTATATATATATATATATATATGTATATATATATATATATATGTATATATATATATATATATATGTATATATATATATATATATATATATATATATATATATATATATATATATATATATATATATATATATAGGGTTAATAATATTAATAATAATAGTTTGAAAGTCCAATGATGTATAATATATATATCATTGGACTTTCTATATATATATATAATAGTATATATAATTATATATATATATATATATATAATAGTATGACTATATTCGCTTGAGCAAATTAAGAATTTAAATTATTATTTTTTTTAAATTTAAATTCATTTTATAATAGCCTTCATTTTGGTGGCATAGCCGGTTTTTTTACTGAGAACTTAAAAAAAAATTTGCACCACCTAAAGTATGAAAAAGTTTGATCTCGTAAGATCGAGGAGTGCCGGTGGAGTTCCTCTGGCTCCCATACTACTCGTATTAAGAGGATATATAAATGGGCTTCTCTGTTGTCGGAGATGGGGGTGTAGGTACGTAAGTATATAGATTGGTGCCTTCTGTGTTTTACATTACTTTTATATCCCTTTGGGAGTGGGATCCTCACATTCCCTTGGTTATGTCCTTACTGACCATTTCTCATATTTTTACGTATCTAAGTTATGTTTCTGGTCTAATAACTTCCTTGTCTAATCATGTATTCATCATTAGAAGAATACTTCATTAACTTTTGCCCCTCTACCACTTTTTTTTTGCTCCCAATAAATTTTTTAAATGGTATCCCTGATATTATGTATAGTTTTGCTAGCCAAGACATATTTAACGAACAAATTATTAGATCCATGGTATCATTAAAACCAGTTCCTACTACGTTTGTTTTACTATAAACTAATATTTAAGAATACATATATTTGACTCCAATAGAAAGCTCATAACTAAAATTTGTGAATTTTCTTGTTTTATTCTGCTGCATTTACAAAACATAAATTAGTATATCCGTTTAAATCAAATGAAGACATTCTCAAGCAAAAAGTTAATAAAAACCTTCTTTCATTAAAACATTCTGTGATTCTACTCAGCTTTTTTCAAGTATTGCTGCTTAATTTACGATCTGTTATGCAAAACAAACTTAAATTTTACGACTGCTTTTTCCTTGAAAAAGAATTACAAAAATATTTAAAATTCAGCCTTTTTTAGTCGCATAAGCTCTAATGTGCTTGTCAATTTTGTTGATTGTATACAATTAACGTCCTTATTTTACTGAAAAACAGATATTGAATGTGAACGTAATAGCTTTTGTTCTCATGAGGAGAATCTTCGTCCCTAGCTGGAATAAGTAGTGAGATTTATTGATTCACCTTTGAGCATTGCATTTTTCTCCTTCCAATCATGCTTAATTAAATTACGGGATTCTTTCAGATTTTTTTTTTTTTTTTTTTTTTTTTTAATTTATACTTAAACACCAGTGCAGGGGTATAAAAACCAAACATGATAAATGTCTTTTAACTCCGAAGGATCTATTTTTCATGTATCAAAATAGTTTTTATGTCACAAAAATGCTGTATTTATTTATTTATTTTTTAGGAAGGGGGCAGAAGATTCATCAGCAAAAGCGTAACCAGGATCTATCAAATGGTGATAGTATAGTTAAAATCGCGTTACTTACATTCTGAGCGCTTAGAATTTTGTTAAAGATGTGCGGGGCTTAAAATAATGCTCTGTATCATGATTCAGTTTAAAGTAAATACTTTTACCAGAAAAAGTATAAAATCTTCACATTAAAGAGTTTTGCACTAACTGATCATAATAACCTTGGTTCACGTGTGCAAGCGATAATGACGATGGTTAATGTGTTGTGATGCAACAAGTTTAACAATTTAATAAATATAAATAATAACCATAGCCCCCCCCCCCCCCCCCCCCCGGCCAGCATATTTGATTTTCCCTTCCTTATGAATATAAATCTTTCAATTTCTCTGGAAATTAAGTTGCCGGATTCCTCCCCCCCCCCCCTTGATGTTCGTCCCCCAACTAGAGTAATGCGCAGATATCCTTTATAATCTATCTATCCTATATAATCCTTCTTTAAGGGTGAGCGTCAGTAAATTTTCTGCCCTATCCGCGCTTTAACTTTCGCGGCACACATATTTCGCCAAATTCTGCTCAAACAGTTGCGAAATATTTTCTGAAAGATAAAATGCAATGCTTAGATTATATTAAAACTAAATTTAATGCCCCAAAAACATAGAATATATTTTTTATTTTAATCCAAAATATTTTTGGTGCTGCCATCTGTTGTCGTAATTTAATTCATACCGATTATTTTTATTTTTTAATGAATATTTTTAAATATCTATTCCTTCTAATACAGTGTTAAATACAACAACAGATCATATATAATAATGCCACAATCACGGAAAGGTAATTTATCATTCTATAAATTTGATAAGGGATCTGAATGTACATCACCGAGGACTGCAGTTTTGTCTTCAAGTCCAAGTTCAATTACGTTTTCGTGATTATGTCATTATATATGATCTGCTGTTGTATTTAATAGCGTATTAGAAGGAATAGACATTTAAAAATGTTCATTAAAAAATAAAAAATGTCGGTATGAATTAAATTACGACAACAGATGGCAGCACCAAAAATATTTTAAATTAAAATAAAACATATATTCTCTGTTTCATTGGGTATTAAATTTAGTTTTAATATAATCTAAGCATAGCATTTTATCTATAAGAAAATATTTCGCAACTGTTTGGGCAGAATTGCAGCGAAATATGTGTGCCGCGAAAGTTAACAAAGCGCGGATAGGGCAGAAAATTTATTGACGCTCACCCTTAAGATATCAACGGAAGGGAGTAATGTCCATCCCTCTATAAGCGGCCTTAAGTGATGCATGATCAGTTGTGCACCTTCTTGCATTTATACAACGCCCTGTTATAGGGCAGATGTCGCTTAAAATAGCAAATTAAAATTTATTTATATGATAACAATGTGCTAAAATCCTTTGTCACAGTTATTGTCTTTCTGATTTTACGGTTTTCTTTGTTTATTTATTTATTTTTATATGCATTTGTGTTCTTTATTCATTTCTTTATGCATTTATGTTTCAGTTTATTTTGTTTTCATACCACTTATACGCATTCATTTGATTACTTTAGGACTTGTATAGTAATGCTAATTTATGGAGTGAAAAAGACCATAGAAGTCGAGTAAGTTTATGTTTCAATTTTAGCATGTTTTATTTTAACTATTTAGTTTGAGCTTAGTTTCTCTTTGCTACACTGCATGTTTTTTTTTCTGCTACAATTGATTCAGGTTACTTCTTGCATTTCAAAATTTAAAACACGAATTGGATGGTAAGAAATTGTCATTTTAGAGCATTTTTTGTGACTTTATAGTTCTCAAGTATGTGTTATTTAAAAAGAATGTTAGTCCCACATTACGTGCCTATTCCCATGTTAACTTACTGAATAAATGTCAAAGTTCTACAACTCATTTAGTTTTTGAAATTTTCTAATTTATTTTTTTACAAGTATAGCTGTTAAAAAATAAATATGTTTTTTTTAATTTTGATGATTTAATTTAAAGTATCTATTCTAATAACGTCTGGTCATGTTTATGTGTCGTGTGACAATTTTGTGGGCACACCACTTGTAGAAATGCTTCACGTCGCCCCCAACAAGAACTACTATTTTGGCATTTCAAAAATCATTGCGTTTAAAAATCATTGCGCTCGTAGTCCAGCCTCCCCCAAAATTGTAGTTCTGTACCGTCGCAACCGAGTTTTAGAACAATCCTGGGTCAAAGGTATCGCCCAATGAGCCCGAGGCGTATCTCAAGTCATGGCCACCCACACAGGAGGGCAAGGGGGCACGTGAGCCCCCTGGACTTTCCAGGTCACAAAGGCGGACATTAATGCGATTAAGTACGTCTTATCCTTGAGTTTTCTCCCACCAGGAGAAAGTTCTATAAGCGCCCCCCCCCCCCCCCCCGGGATCGAGTTACAAAAGAATGAGATGCGAATTATGTCACCGAGCAGGTAGGTCAATGGACACAGTCGAAAAACTTTATTAAAATTCCGAAATTTCCAGTGATGACGAAATTAAGGGTGAGCGTCAGTAAATCTTCTGCCGTATTCACGCTTTGTTAACTTTCGTGGCACACATTTTTCGTCGAAATTCTGCTCAAACAGTTGTAAAAAAATTTCTGAAAGATAAAATGCAATGCTTAGATTATATTAAAACTAAATTTAATACCCAATAAAACATAGAATATATTTTTATTTTAATCCAAAGTCTTTTCGGGCTGCCATCTGTTGTAATTTAATTCATACCGATTATTTTTATTTTTTAATTAACATTTTTAAATATCTATTCCTTCTAATACAGTATTAAATACAACAATAGATCATATATAATAATGCCACAATCACGGAAAAGTAATTTCTCATTCTATAAATTTGATAAGGGGATCTGAATGTACATCACTGAGGACTGCAGTTTTGTCTTCAAGACCAAGTTCAATTACGTTTCCTTGATTGTGGCATTATTATATTTGATCTGTTGTTGTATTTAATAGCGTATTAGATGGAATAGACGTTTAAAAATGTTCATTAAAAAATAAAAACAGTCGATATGAATTAAATTACGACAACAGATGGCAGCACCAAAAATATTTTGAATTAAAATAAAAAATATATTCTATGTTTTATTGGGTGTTAAATTTAGTTTTAATATAATCTAAGCATTGCATTTTATCTATCAGAAAATAGTTCGCAACAGTTTGAGCAGAATTTCGGCGAAAAATGTGTGTGTGAGATAGCTCTCATTCGACGGTCCGCGATTCATCCCTTACAGCAAAAATAAAAAGTTATTAATTTTTTGTAATTCTACTAGCACTTGAGCAATTATGAAATGTTTAAAGCAGTTTATCTAATTTGAAGTCCAATTAATTAAATTTCGCGGCGATTAAAAATTCAAAGGAAGGGTATAAACGAGCACAAGTTATGATTAATGAAATATGCAATTAGTAGAATGTGTCAAATTTTAAGATGTATAAGCATCATAAATATCATGTCTTAATTTTAATCAAGAATATTTGATTTTTAAATAAATATTATTGTATTATTGTTATTGCTTTATTATTATTTCTGCGTTAAGTTCTCATCCTGAAGTTTTCCGGAAAGGTAAGTTTATCTGGGTACGCTCGATCATTGAAATAAGCGGTGTCATGCGATCACCGACCATTTTTTTTTATATTAAATTGAAAGACTCTCTATTTAACTAACACCACAGTATGATTAACTAACAACACAGTAAACCATTATATTTAACTAACACCACAGTACAATTTACACAGCTAATACTTGAACGAGAATCTTCCCACTTTTTTTAAGGGTGAGTGTCAGTAAATCTTCTGCCCTATCCGCGCTTTGTTAACATTCGCGAGACACATTTTTCGCCGAAATTCTGCTCAAACAGTTGCGAAATATTTTCTAAAAGATAAAATGCAATGCTTAGATTATATTAAAACAACATTTAATACCCAATAAAACATAGAATATATTTTTTATTTTAAACCAAAATATTTTTGGTGCTGCCATCTGTTGTCGTAATTTAATTCATACTGATTATTTTTATTTTTTAATGAACATTTTAAAATATCTATTCCTTCTAATACAGTATTAAATGCAACAACAGATCATATATAATAATGCCACAATTACGGAAAGGTAATTTCTCATTCTATAAATTTGATAAGGGGATCTGAATGTACATCACTGAGGACTGCAGTTTTGTCTTCAAGTCCAAGTTCAATTACGTTTCCGAGATTGTGGCATTATTATATATGATCTGTTGTTGTATTTAATAGCGTATTAGATGGAATAGACATTTAAAAATGCTCTTTAAAAAATAAAAACAGTCGGTATGAATTAAATTACGACAACAGATGGCAGCACCAAAAATATTTTGAATTAAAATAAAAAATATATTCTATGTTTTATTGGGTATTAAATTTAGTTTTAATATAATCTAAGCATTGCATTTTATCTATCAGAAAATATTTCGCAACTGTTTGAGCAGAATTTCGGCAAAAAATGTGTGCCGCGAAAGTTAACAAAGCGCGGATAGGGCAGAAAATTTACTGACGCTCACCTTTAAATGAGGATAATAATCCGAGAACGGGAGAATGTACAGTTACAGAATACAATACCCAAGAAAAACATATATAAACTGTGCGAATAAAATATGAAGCATATCGGTAGGTGATCGTTTTATAAGGACGTGGGGTGCCTTCTTCATTGCAAGGAAGACAAGAACTGAACCCCCAACAGTGACTAGACCTTTGAATAGTATGGTAAAAAGCATGAGATATTTGATAATTATCTTAATTTTATAAATGCGATTTGTAGGGGGGGGGGGGGTGATGAAGGTATAGGAGGCCCTTGATAGATATTTGTTGGAGGGCTCAGATATGGACGACCCATTTATGGACTTTAAATGAAGTTTCTAGTATTAAGTACTCGAATGCATATGTCTGATTGAAGTTAACGACCTTGTTTTTCACAGGTAAATACTGCCCCGATTCGTTCAATTTGTAAATTCATTTTGTCCTCTTAGTTTCTTCATGAACTGGGTGTATGCAAACAAGAAATTATGCAATACTTAATTAAAGTCAGAAAAATGAATTTTTCATAGTATTAGAAATGATGTGTAAGTTTCCAAGTTACATTTAGGTCGAACAATTTAAATATGTACTTAAAATATCGACAAAAAAAAAAACCATTTTACATGTTAAATATTATTTCAGAAACTGCTCTAATGGATTATAGATCTAGTGCGTAATTTTAAGTCTTAATTCGGAAAAGGAAATATGTGGGAAAAAATTAATCTGTTCACCCTTTTCGATGAGAACACTTTAAAAATAAATATATATTATCAATTCGAGTTAGAAAAGTAACTCGTCATTGTTTTCCACTTAACTACCAATTTTTACATTATTTTTCACGATTATTTTTCAAGATTTATTATTACAATACTTTTAAGAATTATATAACTTATCTTGTAAATATGCGTGCCATTTCAGTTTAGTAGTCAAAATCTAAATATGTCTACATTTACATTAAGATTTTTGATTAAAAAAATCCTTTTTGTCAAATTACAGTAGTAATTTGAACTCAAACGTCCCTACGCTTAAGGGAAAATGTTTACAATAGGGATGGCGCCATTTAGTGTGGCAGAGAAGTAAATTTTGATAAAACAAGGAATTGGGGTAATACGCGAGGGGAAAGTAGAAAATATATTGAGAACAAATTCAGCATGGTCATATTGTAACTCAGAAGTAAGGCGTCAAATAATTTTAAACAGATTATTTAATTTTTATTTATATGAAAAGCTTTAAAGAAATTCAAAACAGAAATTCATTAATTGGCCCTGAATGAGAAAAAATCAATCATTTAACTTCGCTGTTGAATTAGTCATAAGTCATTCAGTAGTGATTTGCAATAAAAAATTATTAATTTTGATTTTTGATTTTTACAGTGTTCTACAAATAAATTTTGAAACGCTCAGGCAAAAGCACTAAATGTATGTAACCTAGTAGGTATGGGAATAATAGTGCCTCTCAAAACGAGGGGGGGGGGGGGACTACTGACGCAAAAATTTATTTTATTTCCTTACTCTTTGTATGACAAAGGATGGTGATTATTAATTTTAATTAGAAGATTAAATGAAACCCTTCATGGATATTCAAAGGTAATTTTATCAAATTTTACTATTTTAACTTATCAGTATGGTTGGAATAGAACTTAGATGATGACTGATTTGGGTTTAGCATCATATTCCGGAAGGCAATGGGGGATTGACTAAGAATGTTTTCACTTCCTGCTCAAAAATTTGCAAATTACTTGAAACATCTATTTTTTTTTTTTTTTAGATTAGCAATAGATAGAGCTTAGATGCTGCATTAGATGAGGTACGGTGGTTCAATAAGAATTTTCTCTTCCGGTTTAAAAATTTTCTTTAAAACATCTATTTTTCAGGATTGGCAATAAATAGATCTTAGATAATGAATTCAGTATCAAATTCCAGAAGACGTAATAGGTTGTACCAAGGCATTCAACTTCCCGTTCCGGAGATGTCACATCCGATTTAAAACTTTACCTTTTCCTTGGACTATCCATTTTTTGGAATATATAGATATACCTTAGCCGTAAGAATTCAGCATCAAGTTCCGAAGGGAAATGGCTCGGAGAGGGAGGGTCACCAAGGATTTCCCATTTCTGGTCCTTTTCTCCCGGTTCAAAACCTTTTTTTTTTTAAAAACATCTATTTATCAAGATTGACTATAGATAGAGCTTATAGCTGATGACTGATATAGATCCGGAGGAGATAGGCGATTCACTAAAAATTTCCACTTCCGGATTAAAATATTTCCTTACATCTATTTCTCAGGATTGGCTGTAGATAGAGCTTAGATAATGACTGATATGAATTCAGTATCCAATTCTAGAAGGGGAACCGGGTGGGTTCACTACGAATTTTCATTTCCAGTTCTGGAGATGTCACTTCCCGTTTTTGTAAAAATTTGTAAATTCGTATGACTGTACGAAATAAGCATGCAAATGAAAATAAACGCTAAAATGCTAGAATTAAGAATTATATAAAATGTAAACATAATTATCATGAGAGTTAACTTTTTTTAATAACAAAGATTTAAAATTATATATGATGCAAATTTGTTCAAAAGCATCCTAAATAAATAAGACGGGTGGAAATGGTTTTTCGAGATTTTAGAACATTGTTTCTGACATAATCTGGAAAAAAAACATCAAGCTGGAAAATCCATATAGCATGATTAATCATCAACATCAAAACGATCTTGTCTTTGAGTTTCCTAATAGAAAACTCGATCAGAACAAAACTTTTCCTTTTTTGTAATTACTTGCTCATACTATTGTAAAAATTCTTCTTTTTGTATTCCTTAATGGAAAACTTGATTAAAATGTAAAACTTTTCTTTTTAATAAGGAAATCTTGGGACTTTTTTGATAATATACATTTTACAGAAATTTCGTAATTACGTTCGCAAACTAGTGCATAGAATGTAGAACATAAAACATCTATACATAGACTTTTATAACGATATGTGCATTTGCGCATTCGTATTTGAGTTTTCATGTTTACACCTCATACACATACGCACAGGTGGATATATTTCCGAGAGTGTTTATAAAGGGTGGAGGAGGTCTTGAAATGTACTTTTTCAACAAAATCTTGAATTCGAAAATTTTCATAAAAATAATACTTTTATTCCCCAATAGTAGAATAAATTGAAAATTTTTAAAGAGGCTTTGACAATTTTTTTATTATAGAAGTTTTGATATTTTTTTTATTACTTTTTTTCAAGAATAGTATAATAAAGTAAAAATGATTAAAGAGGTTTTGATAATTTTTTTTATTATAGAAGTTTTGATATTTTCTTTTATTAAAGAATTTCTGGTATAATTTTTTATTAAAGAAATTTCAATAGTACTTTTCTTCTACAATAGATAAAGTAAAAATTATTAGAGATATTTTGATAACACTTTCCTTCTTAATAACTACAATAACTTATAAATAATTTGGCATCACGTCTGATGTTAAAATAGCAAAATTAAACACACATCCATAACAGAAGGTCTTTATTTCACTTCCTTAAGGCGTACAAAAGTTTAAAACAGACCCTAGCGCTTTCGAGCATAAGTATGCTCTTCATCAGTGGCTACACGGAAATAAAGTTTGAATCGTTCATATATAGACCAGATATAGCGACAAAATTTGCATAAATACAATCCACAAAAGAATCTACGTCTAGACAAGGATAAACCGTAAACAATTTTTCAAAAATTTTAACAGCAAAAGAACAGCATATTAAATTACAATTTAATTACAGAAATCGAAAACTTTTTGAAAAGACTTTCCTTTTGATTCGTTGTAATAACCCTCGTGATATTCTCCTTTTTGAATCCCTTTTTATGTATATTTACCGTGAGTCCGTTTGTAATTTTGATCCTGTTATGAATTTGAGTTACGCTTGGCGACTCATTCTCGACTCCATGCAATTCAAGTCTCTGCAAAGTTATCTTTGACGTCTTCCTCTTTGGGATTATGCTTGATTGCCACCCCCACCCCCCCTTTTTTCGATTTCTGTAATTAAATTGTAATTTAATATGCTGTTTGTTCTTTTGTTGTTAAAATTTTTGAAAAATTGTTTACGGTTTATACTTGTCTAGACGTAGATTCTTTTGTGGATTGTATTTATGCAAATTTTGTCGCTATATCTGGTCTATATATGAACGATTCAAACTTTATTTCCGTGTAGCCACTGATGAAGAGCATACTTAGGCTCGAAAGCGCTATGGCCTGTTTTAAACTTTTGTACGTCTTAAGGAAGTGAAATAAAGACCTTCTGTTATGGATGTGTGTTTAATTTTGCTACAATAACTTATTTCTTTCTTACAATAACTTCTTACATAATACTTTCTTTATACAATAGTGTGATAAATAAAAAAATTATTAAAAAAGCTTTGATTATGCTTTCTCTCTACAATAGTATGATAAAGAAAAAATTATTAATGGGGTTTTGATAGTATTTTCTTTCTATAATAGTGTAATAAATAAAAAATTATTGAAAAACTTTGATAATACTTTCTCTCTACAATAGTTTAATAAAGAAAAAAATCATTAATGAAGTTTTGATAGTACTTTCTTTTTACAATAGATAAAGTAAAAATTATTTAAGACGATTTGATAATACTTCCTTTCTTACAATAGTATAATAAAGTAAAAATTGTTAAAGAAGTTTTGAAAAAGTAAATAGTGTGATAAAGTAAGAATCATTAAACATTTTGATAGTACTTCCTTTTTACAATAGATAAAGCAAAACTTATTAAAAAAGCTTTGGTAATACTTTCTTTCTACAATAATATGTTAAAGTAAAATTTATTAAAGCTATTTTGATGGTTCCTATAATGACACTTAAATAATATTTAGTACTACTCATTATTTTCTCTATCAAAGTTGTATACCTCCCGAGAAAGGATTGTGGTCCTGGACATTTTTTTCAATCCCGTTATCACGCGGAATTGGGACTTTCTATTTCATTTGAAAGAAGTCATATTTTATATTCTTGCAAAATTTATTTGGTCATAAGTATTATATCTATTTAAATGATAATATCACGTTAAGATCTTGTAACAAACTTTTGATACAAAAACTTTCTGATACGACTAATATTTTTATATACAAAAGAAGGAATATATTTTACTAATTTTTGTAATGAGCATTGATCACGATTATAAAAAGTGTTGATAAATAGCAAGCCGATTAAAGTAATGTATTTTAAATTAATAGCAATGGCAGTATATGGAAAAATCTAGTTATTTTATATTAAATGCGCATATTCTTCAACATATATACTGGAAAGTGTAACAGGTTAATATTGAGCATATTTCATACATAAAAAAACAGTATAACCTAATAAATGCAATTCACCTACTGTAAGTTTTGTTATAATGGAAAAATATGCATTTAAAGAAACCAACAAAGTATCCACTCCCCCCCCCCCCCCCCCCCCCCACACACACACACACTAGATTAGAAATGAATTACAGAACTGAAACAAATAATTATTTCCTAAATTAAAATAACTAAGGTAAATCCCGAAATCTCAGGATTTTAGCATTTCTAATCCCAGAATTTCGAGATCAGTTTTTTGCACTACTAACGAGGATTCAAAGTGTTTGGATTTGAAATTATTTATTCCTAAATTATCTATATATTTAAATAAACTTTAGTATTCTTGAAATTACTCCAACTGAAATCCATACCCCCATTCTTTTGATCTGCTTTTTTAGCTATCTTAGCGACTCTTGCTCGGATATTGATGCAATTTTCATGTTGTATTTTCTACTCTGCAATGGACTCATTCGACCTGCTCACGATAAATTTCAAGACACTTTTGCGCCCGTGTAGGAGACGCAAACCATGCTAAAAAAACTGGTTGTATAAAACTATATTTTAGTGACCGCTAGCTTCTGGGACCGCAGCTAGTTATTTCCTAAATTAAAATAACTAAGGTAAATCCCGAAGTCCCAGGATTTGGGCATTTCCAATCCCAGGATTTAGAGATCAGTTTTTTCCTTCAAATAAGGATTCAGATTATTTGAATTTGAAATTTATTCTTAAATAAATATTGTATTTATAAAACATTTTAGTATTCTAGAAATTAGTCCAACTAAAATTCACTATTTACTGACGCTGGAAACCTTATTTTACTCGCCTGGGTTTCCGTAAACGCTTTTATTTTGTTTACCTTTTAAATTCCAGCTGGCGCTAACTCCTTTTCTGGTATTCTTCTATTTTCCTGTTATTACGTACAAAAGATTAGAATGCCTTCATTCCATTATGTATATTTGCCTTACAGGCAAGTCGGCGGAAGGGAGTTTTTCTGATTCCAAATATTTACTGATAATGCTCTGTTGTGCTACAATCCTTTAGGATATGTAATGGATATGTATTATTTTATTCTGTTTATTTTGCTAATGATATTCTATAGCTGATCCTGTGAAGATAAAATAGAACATAGGTGTGAAATATTTATTTTTTATTTCATCCAATCTCGTATTAGTTTTTGTATTGAGGTTGCTGCATTCTTGTAGTTTTAGGCAAGATTTACTAGAATGATTTAATTGAGGATCCTGTGAAGATAAAATAGAACATAGGTGTGAAATATTTATTTTTTATTTCATCCAATCTCGTATTAGTTTTTGTATTGAGGTTGCTGCATTCTTGTAGTTTTAGGCAAGATTTACTAGAATGATTTAATTGAGGATCCTGTGAAGATAAAATAGAACATAGGTGTGAAATATTTATTTTTTATTTCATCCAATCTCGTATTAGTTTTTGTATTGAGGTTGCTGCATTCTTGTAGTTTTAGGCAAGATTTACTAGAATGATTTAATTGAGGGTGACATTGTAAAAATTAAAAATTTAAATGTATTTTTATCGATGGAATAAGTATGAATAATTGTGCTTTTCTGTGACAATTTTATATAAATTATACATATAATCAGATGTTGCTATTTTATTACTTTCACCAACCTGCTTGCTAAATGATTTTTTTTTTTCACCAAATGACGTTTTTATTCGCCAAATTTTATTTTAACCTTACATTTGAAAAATATAATTGGATTTATACATTCAGTATGGGAAAAACCATATGACAGTATACTACGATTTTTGATTTAGACATCGACAGAACTCATAATCGCCAAGCCTTTCGCCAAATCTATTTTCAATCAACAAATTGAATTCTCTTTCTCAACGTATTATTCTTTCTACCCCTATATATTGATAAATTTAAACATACGAATTCCTCTTATTTCAACAGCATTGTAGCGCATTTGAAAAAAAAGATTATAGTTCAATTTCTATTTAATTTTGAATCAAATTAAGAATATTTTATTTGCATGCTCTATAATTATCATATCAACATCTCTCTCGTAAGCTAGAGTGTGCTTAACAGGGAAAAGGAAATAATAAAATATAAAGGAATACAAAAATATAAAATAGTATAAAGGAATACAAAAATATCATATATATACATTTTAAAGCTTCTGTCTCACATCTTGAGACTTTTGTGTAAATTTTGAAACTTGAAGTATTTTGTGAAGCAAAAGGCATATAATAAGTTGAGAAATGAAATAATTTTTAATTTGCAACTAAAAGAGCAATTTTCCATCAAAAATTGAAAACATAATTATAGTGAACTTATCGTAAGAAAGCTACTGGTTGAGCACCCAAAACCTTTCCGTTATACTGCCCTAGAATCACGCCCAAGCATCGTGAGACCGATTTTTTACTTTCCCTGCAATACATGGCAATGTATTGGGAAAGTGTTGGAATCATGTCGAAAATAAATCGCAACTCGAGTTTTCGACGGATCTACACGTTTTGGAACCTCTAGAACGCAAAAATAAACCCTATTTTTAGCGTGACGTCTGTGCATTAGTCTGTGCAATGCATGTATGCACTCTAACTCAAAAATTAATGGACCAAATTTCATAAAATCGATATCATAAAATCATAGATCCACTCCATTACTCTAAGATGGACCATTCTTGATATCTGCAGGGAAAGTCATGTGTTGCTCATATCAGATTTTTAAAACTCTACAACAAAGTTGAAAAGTGTTTATGACTTTGTTCATTCTGTCTGTCTGTCTGTCCGTTAGCACGATAACTGCCGTAAAAATGACTTAATCAAAATGAAATTTTAGTATGTTGTTCAGACGGTCTGTAGGACCTATGGGAATATAAATGAATAATATCACCCAATTAGTTTTGGTTTAAACCTGGGTTGAAAAAATGAAATACATTGAACCCTATGGGACCTAATTTTTCAAACATTTTTTAAGCGGATTTAAAATTCCCAAATTGCTTCGAAAATTTTAGGTAATATTCAAATTATTCCACAAAATATATAAAAAGAAAAATTCAGCAAAATATATTAAATAATAATTAAATATTAAATAAAAATTAAAATAATAATTACACCTCTTATATGAAGCGATCACGTGACCATGATATGAAAAGATCACGTGACCCACTTCAAAATATAACACGGCATCTATCTTGTCTCAAAATCGTGATTTTTAAACTTTTTTTTAATTCATATTGAGTGCTGTATTCGTCCTAAAACCTCTTTATTTTTGCTTAAATTCTGTGCATCTACATACTGAAACAACGCAATGACAATATATTTGAGTTTAAATGATCGTCCAAGTTTGATTATTTCGACAACGAAGCCTATTTTTCACTTATGTAAAATGTAAACAGCAAAATATGTAGAATGAGTTGCATAAGAATTGCTGTATTTTTTTAACGCAAAAGTATTTAGATCATGGAGTCTGCATAGCTGATATGAATGAAACATTCATTGATTTTACACAGAGAAGGACGATTTTTTTCGATGAAGTTTTAAGCATAGAGTTTAATAACTTGTAGCTCCATGGTCTTAAGTTTTTAAATAAAATGAATTATTTCAGTACTGTGATGAATGAAATGATTGGGGAAATGTTATGAATGAAATGCTGCTTTTATAGAGAGAGCCAGGTGTGTTATTTTTTCTATGACGTCATTTGAATGTCAGTTGTTTTCGATGAAGTTTTCAAATATAATAAATTTTTGTAGTATTATGATGATTTTAAAAATATTACCGAGGAATGTATCGCATTTTAGAGATATTTAACCAGACAATTTATATTTCAATGCCGTCATTTGAATGAAGTTAATTTTTTTCTATGAAGGTTTAAGTTTTCAAATATAATAAATTAATGTAGTATTGTGATAAGTTTTAAAATATTACTTAGGGATGTATTGCATTTTAGAGATGTTTAAATAAAATTGCATTGGAGTTGGAAAGTGTTTCATAATCGATGCTTTAAGCATGATTGATCTTTCTTGTTTTTATTGTATAAATTCAATAAAAATCGTCTGCCATATGAATCCATTTAATTAAATTCCATTGCTAAGCGATATGCTATAATTTTCTTCAAATAAATTTTCAGAAAAAAATCATCTGCACAATGATATTTCTATGGAAGTTTTAATTTTGCATTTTTTATTAATATCTCGATAATCCCTGTTCCTAAAAACTACAAATACGGATGGAATTACCCACCCACAGTGCACCAGGGTATAACCATACCGAATGTGAAAATTAAATCCCGGGATTTGTATATCGAACAGGCAAACAGACATATATATATTGAACTTACACGTGGTAACAATGCTTGTGAGTTCATATTTCTGTTCGAGGAGGTATTATTTTTCTGATTTGTGATTCAATTGATTTATTTTTCTCCTAGTGGGCAGTTCCAATGGTGTCTATAGTTAAATACTATCGCCATTGTCAGAAACTGGCTATTCTATCGGTTTTAATTCGAATTGTATGGCTGTCCTGATGAGAATGCAATTTCGAACTAACCGCCATTTTTTGTGTAGTTTCAATTGATTGTTCTCTATGTCTTAATCTTTTATCTTGAGCTTATTATTATTGCCTTTTCTCATTTTTGCCGTGTTTTCTTTTTTATTTTTATTTATATTTATATACTTTTAATTGTGAATTTTGTATCCTAATATTCTTCTCATCCCCCTTTCCATTGTAGTGATATGTTACCTTCTATCTTTATCCTTAGTCGTGGTCTATAGTTACTCGTTTGTAACAGATATGCCAGAGATGGGTTTTATTGTACATACAGTAGTTTATGCATAATTTTCGATTAAAATCTTTCAATTTTTATTTATATATATATATATATATATATATATATATATATATATATATATATATATATATAATATATATATATATATATATATATACAGAATATGCGTATATATAAAACTCATTACTTACGCCCGAAACATTATTTTATTCCTGAACTTTTATGAAACCTTATTATTTTCCCTTTATCTTTAAATTCCACTATTGTCTTGCCTATTTCTTTCTCCTATTCTCTTATTATTATCACAAAAGATTAGAATGCCTTCATTCCATTATGTATATGTGCCTCGAAGGAAAATCGGTAAAAGCATTCCGAATATTTTGGTAATGTTCTACTGCTGTTGCTACATTAAGATATGTAATGTATTTTTCTGTTTATTATCTGATAATAATGTTCTATAGTTGGCCTTATGAAATAGAATACTTTAGTTGCAGAAATAGTTGGGATTTTTTTGTTTTATATATATAATTTAGTACTAGAGTATATTGTACTATGGTTGTAGTTACATCATTGTTGTTTTAGGGGACATTTATAATAATTATTTTCTATCCACCATTTACATTTCCAATGCATCTTCCGTGGTAAGATATAATAATTAGTGTAATAATTGCTTACGCCGAAATTAAGTGTTATCTAAACCATCTAAATATGAAGTAGATATTAAATATTTTTAACAACGTTGTCTATTTATACGCGATGACTGTTGACTAGTTTGAACCTTCTCCCCCCCCCCCCCCCCTAGAGTAAGTGAGCATTCGAGCCATTTCTCGAACTAAGATTCGGCTAATTGACCGTAGTAGGGCCTAGGTCTACATTGGATCAAATTAAAATCTTAAATTATCAAATTACAAGTTTTTAATGCATTCTAAAATTCCTTAAATTTTAAAACTTATTGTAACTGAAGAGCTTTTTACATTCTGACATACATTATATAATGTACAGGGAAAGTATTGTCACGGAGTCGAAAATTCAAATTCGAGTTTTTCGACTCGTTAAGACCACGTTTCAAGCATCCCTGAACTCGGAATCAAACGTTTTTGAGATGGTGTGTATATCTGTGAGCGATATCTCAATGAATGGAGCGTTTTGAATGAAATTTGGTACGATAGTTAACCGTTCCGTGAATACTGGATACTATTGTTCTTAACTGCAATCGAGCTCTCAGAAGACTTCTCCCCCACCCCCACCCCTCACCCTAAAAAAAAATTATTTGAAAAATTATATATATATGAAAAAAAGCTCAGTAACGTCGCTGAAATTTTGGTAACCGAGTATGTATTTTGTGTCCTATTTCTCCAAATATCATTTCCACGAACTTCAGTGGGTTCCGATGGGTCCCTGTGAGGGGGGTTATGACCCCTAAAACCCCACCCTTGGCGACGCTACTTAGAGTAAGTACTAAAAGCAGAATAGAAGAGACTCGAGGCTCTTGATGTACATTGACTGTTGTTATATATGCAGCATAATTTGCATAGTGTAATCCAGTTACGTTCTTCGCTATAAAAGGCGACACTCTTTTACTTCGAAAGACGCTCACTCTCCGCTTGTGATTCAATTTCGGTTGTGTTTCATCTTACCGAAATTATGCGCGTCGCTAATTTTATTTCGATAATGCGATTTTTGCTATGATTCAATTTCTCGAAAGTCGAAGCTACTGGACTTCATCTCGATTGCTTTCAAATAGAACCCGTTTATTTCATCTAAGAAATTTATGCGGTGCCTCCATAGAACAACCGCGCGTTCATTAATTTTTCTTTTAGCACTTCACCCCTTTTAATTAAATCACCATCTAATTTTGAAAAGGGATTTATATGGGGGGGGGGGGGGGTTTGTATTTCACTAATTTCTGTCCATTCTATGCGGAATACCCCGGAAAATTTGGGAACAAACCTTTATGTCCGAAACCGTTAGTTATAAATATATACAGAGGAACAGATATATAGGTATATATATATATATATATAGGTATATATATGTATATATATATATATATATATATATATATATATATATATATATCATATAAAAGCCAGTAAACTAATTCAAATAGAATTCCTATGCATATCCACAAAAATCAAAGGCACTACTCAGGAAAAGGCGCCAAGCCGCTCTATACTCCGAAGCAGAATGTAATCCAAGAAAAAGAAGAATTAAAGGAACTTGGGATAACCAAATGCTTTGCATTTAATGGTTGGGGAGGATTGCGACTCCCCCTCCCGTTTAAAGCTGCTTTTCCAGCCTAGGCAAACGCTCACGGTACCAATACAAAGCAAAGGTTGGTCCCCATTGCGTGCTAATACGAAGGCACCCGAATACGGAAGTTTCTTTTCCTTCTGTTTGGTTGGTCTTGTTCTTCCGTATTCGGGTGCCTTCGTATTAGCACGCAATGGGGACCAACCTTTGCTTTGTATTGGTACCGTGAGCGTTTGCCTAGGCTGGAAAAGCAGCTTTAAACGGGAGGGGGAGTCGCAATCCTCCCCAACCATTAAATGCAAAGCATTTGGTTATCCCAAGTTCCTTTAATTCTTCTTTTTCTTGGATTATATATATATATATATATATATATATATATATAGGTATAGATATATACAGTTTCACGTTTTTCATCGGAAACGTAGAATCGAAGTCAAAGGAAAATCAATATTTCAAGCAAATACGTATAATTAAAATAAACAAAAAATGCTAAAAAGAGAAAACGAAGCATTTTATATTGCTTGTATATTAATTGATAAAAATAATTTGTTTGAGGACATTGAAAAAATCGATGCGCCCAAAATAGTGTTTAAAAATTGAAGTCCGGCCTGGTCCATGGGTAGGCTTGTTGTTGTGATAGGAGTAGATGGTTAAATGTATGGAATTTGAAATCCGTGTTCCAAAATTAGAGATATGCAAAAAGTGGTCCTTAAGAAGAGTGTTCACTTAATAAGGTGGCCACTAAGAGAGGTTTCGTAAAACAAAATTTCTTGAAAACTTTGAATATTTATTATGCATTTTGGTGTATTTTGAAAAGTTTTCCTCCCTTTCGAAAACCCTTAGACTGGTGAGACATTGTATTCAAAAACTCACATTCACACTTTCACAGGTTAGCACCACCCTGATTATTACTTTCCTTATATACATAATGCATAAGGAAAGTATTGTGACGGGGTCGAAAATTCGAATTCGAGTTTTCGACGGGAGAGCACGTTTCAAGCATCCCTGATCACGAATCAAACATTTTTGAAGTGGTATGTGTGTGTGTGTGTGTGTGTGTGTGTGTGTGTGTGTGTGTGTGTGTGTGTGTGTGTGTGGAGACGATAACTGACGAACGAATGGACCGATTCGAACCAAATTTAGTACAAAAATCACAATCCGTAAACACTGGAAGCCTGTTGTTTTTATACGCAATCGAATGTTCAGAACCCCCCTAAATTTTTGAATGAAATTTTGAAAAAATCGTCAAAAAATCAAAACCACTCATAAAGTTACGCAAACAGACATTTCTTATGTAATTTTTCATTAGAAAACGATTGACATAAATTTTAGAACGCTAACATGAACCGTTCTCGAGATATTGCACATTCTGCAAAAAAATTATCAAATACTCATATAAAATAAAAATAGAAATATTTCCTAGTGAGAAACATGTTCACTTTTCGTATGTAATACCACCATACGATGAATTGGATGACATCATTCTCGTGGATCTAGCTCGTTCCATTCATGAAAAAAGATACTTTGAGTAATACTTTTGTATTTGAACGCCAATAATCATTTATCTGCTGTAAGAATAACTTATTTCTTTGTACATAAGGCTTGGCGAGATTTTGGCGACGGATTTGGCGGGATGTCGCCAACTTGGCGACTTTTTGAAATGTTACTAAGTTAACGAAAATCTCGCCAAATGGATAAAAATGACGCTAAATCAATGAAAATGACGACTAATTGTGGAAAATTCAATATCTTGGAAAGAATATTAGTATCTACTATAAGAAAAACCTATTTATTTTACTGTAAAAGTAGTAAATTCATTACATTATATAAGGAAAGTCATGTGTTGCCCACATCAGATTTTTTTAAATTCATGCTCATGCTCACCTATCTAAACGCACAAAGTCTATCAAAAAATTCTTAAAATTCTGTTGAAGCTTTTATTCTATTCAAAACATTTATATTCGTAACATTGCGCATCAAGCAAAGAAGAGAAATTTCTTCTTCTTATATTGAGTTTGTATTTTTTCTAACATTCATCACACATAGGCTGCTTCTCTACGGTCACATCAGCACCGCTCACAATCAATAACTATCATGAAATAATAGTCATTGTTGCTGAAACAGACGTCAAATAGAATAATGGGCCGGCCATATTTGTATTCGGAATCACTATGGAGACTTATGAAGAATCTTTTTCCAATACCGAAATGTAGACTTCGAAATTGCATAAAATAGGAGATTTATTTATATTTCGGAAAACTGAATTTTTTTTTTTTTTTTTTTTTTTTTTTTTTTTTCGTTGTTATTTTCCTTTTTTGGGAGCTTATTAAGTAAATGGGCCTATAAAGGCAGAAGACATTGTTAGAGGCGAAATTTCCTTGAAAGCGCTAGCGCTTTAAAATCTTGCGTTGCTATGGTAACTCGCAGTACGCTATGATTTTAGAGAAAATAGATTCTGCATTTTGACTGTAGTTGCTTAATATAAAAGCGAGGGACTGGATTATGAATAAACAAGCTCCTTTCTGGGACATTATTTTATGCGGTGCCAAGAATAAATTTTATGTCGTTGTGAGTGTAATGTGTTTGGTTCGTGTTTCAATACACGCAGGAATGGCTAAAATGTTTTTTATTAGTAGATATATGCCCGACTTTGCTCAGGATTTTAAATATGTACAGATTCTAATGGCGTTTTAATTTATATTTCTCTTTAGAATTTGCGATATTTATTTTAATTTCCTTATAAAAATAAATAAAAACTATAGAAAACCTTATCCTCTCTACACAGAAATTTTAGATTTTTTTGTAAAATGGTTTACAAACAAGATCAAGATGTTTTATTACTTTCCTTATATACATAGTATAATGTATAAGAAAATTATTGTGATTGGGTCGAAATTTCGAATTCGAGTTTTCGACGGTAGAGCACATTTCAATAACCCCTGATCACGAATCGAATATTTTTGAGATGGTGTGTGTGTGTGTCAGTGAGTCTGTGAAGACGATATCTCACGAATGAATAGAGCGATTTGAATGAAATTTGGTACAAAACTTACAATCCGTGAATACTGGAAGCCCATTGATTTTAACCACAATCGAATGTTCAGAACCTTCGTAAATTTTCGAGTGAAATTTTGAAAAAAAAAATCAGCAAAAAAATTAAAACCTTTATTAAAGTTACGCAAATAGACATTTCTTATGTAATTTTTCCTTAGAAAACGATTGACATAAACTTTAGAACGCTAGCATGAACCGTTCTTGATATATTGCACATTTTTCAAATAAATTTATCAAAAAATTAAAAAAAATATTAACTCTTGAGAAACATGTTCACTTTTCATATGTAATATCATGCGATAAATTTGGTGACATCATTCTCATGGATCTGTCTCGTTCCATTCATGAGAAAAGATACTTTGAGTAATACTTTTGTATTTGAACGCCAATAGTCATTTATCTGCTATAAGAATAACTTATTTCTCTGTCCATAACACTTGGCTATATTTTGGCAACAAATTTGGCGGAATGTCGTCAACTTGACGACTTTTTTAAGTGTTGCCAAATTAACGAAAATCTCGCCAAATGGATAAAAATGACGCTAAATCAATGAAAATGACGACTAATTGACGGCAATTCAATATCTTGGAAAGAATATAAGTATCTGTTATAAGAATAAACTATTTTTTTTTTACTGTAAAAGTAGTAAATTCATTGTATTATATAAGGAAAGTCATGTGCTGCCCACGTCAGATTTTTTTAGATATGATTGTGAAGATAGTTTTATACGGCGAGAACATAAATTCTTGTACTTCTCTTTAGGGCAATTAAATATTTTAATAGAATGTTTTGAAGAATATTGTCAGCAAATCACGAGCAGCGTCAGGTATGTCTGCTAGTATAATATAAAAAAAAAAAATATGGATAACCGAAACTGAAGACGAACTGGATGGACTATAGATTTTGCTAGGATCCCGAAATGAGGAGGTTCATGACCGAGTAGGGTAGTTACAGTGCAGAATTTTGTTTTCCAATATGGATCCTATGAAATACAAATATAATGGTTCAGTCAATAGGGGGGATTATGGCTTCCCTATGGGCGCCCATGAAATTTTTTAGTGGGAGGAGGGGGGTTAAACTCAAGTATAAGACGTATACCATCGACTAGCATGATGTCCGCCTTTATGACCTTAAATGTCCAGAGAGTAAGTGCTCCCCCAGTGTATGCCTATAGATTTTCTAGTGGGATATATACGAGTTCGTCCATGAACTCCCCCGTCCGCAACAGGGGTGGACTATAGAAATTTGAATTTTTAAGTACAGAATAGCTGTAGAAAATATTCTACAGATATGTTTCAGTTTTTATATTGCATTTTAAGAGTGTCAAGTGTGGGACATGAACTCCATATGTCATACAGGGCGTTCTATACACTAGCTTTTCTAAAACGTAGTTTGCATTAGCGATAGATAGTATGCCAGTGTATGTCAAGCAGCAACGTTTTCGCATGCATGCTGATGTCCTGCAATCTTTCAACTGCACTCCAAGGTAAATCTTCGGTCGCCCTATTTGTTCAGCTGTTATGTTTTGGCAGAACGTTGAAAATCGTTTGTTCAAACGCCGATTTGCCCCGACACCCCTCTATTGGACAAACCTCAGAATTATGAGATCTAATGAAACAAACGCCAGAAAAAAAAATTGTAGGTAGGCGTATTTAAAGTATCTTTGGTTGACCATTAATATTATATTTAATGGATTGGATGGGATTGTTGATTGATTTTCGAAGATGATAGTTGACTGTGCAAGGGCAGATTTTTCGATATTTAAAGTAAAGTGGACACACATACAGACTGTCAACACAAACTTCCCGACCGTCCAAACAGTTACCTTACACCTTTGTGGTAGGTCGGGCGGTCTGGGTCTCAACAACAACAACAACACTGTCAACACAAGGTAATTTTGTTGATTAAGCACCAAAGGAAATAGGCGGATTGCCGTTATTCTGGGTGACTGAACAGTATCTCCAATGAGCAAGCACCTAAAAGAGAATTTGTTTTGAGCATTAGTCGTTTCACCATCTTTGGGAGATATATTTGTTAGTCCCATCCCATTAATTTGACCATTGGCAACACAACTAAAATACATTGGATATTCTTCAAAATAAAATTGCGTAACTACAGCAATTAATGGGTACAAGGTAATAATTAGTTCGAAACTAAAAGAAGCCTCGTTCTTCGGGATGAAAAGGCAGAACAGCGACCTCAATTAAAACAAGATATGTTTCTGTCACCAAAGAGTTACATAGAAAATCCAGGAAATATGGCGTTGCCATATAAAAAAAATGAAAGGAAAAAATGAAGTTATCTTTTATCACTAAACCAAACTGAATTACCACCCAAGCCATAATGAGCTAACACACTCGAACCAGCTGAAGTCAGAGCAGGGCTGTCCTTGACGTTCAAAGCTTAATTATAGTATCAAACCATTGCCGGATAATCTGATTAAAATATATACATTGAATCTCCATTTGCTCCACATTGGCTAAACATCCATCTACCACTGCAACCCCCATTCGATCGTCGAACCCCTCCCCCTTCCAAGATCCTGGCTACGCCTATAGTGCAGTTATTTTTAAAAATCGTTTCTCAAAAGCCATCCCTTCGTTGGTAGCACTGCTAAATAATCTGGGGTCTTGCCTGATTAAATTTTCCTTCTTCCTGTATTGCAAGGCCTATTTCTATCAAAACGTCCTTAAATGTGAGTTATGTTGCATGAAATACATGCCATATCATATAAGCTAACATTTCACGCCCATCTAATTTTGAATTTTTTTCATGCATAGCATGTATGCGAAACATATTCAAAATGCATGCGCGTGCATGTGTAAACATATTTATCCTCCGCTTCGTATGCTAAAAAGATCGGATTCAAAACATCGGGAAGCTCTCGCATCGACTTTCCACAAAGCTTGTTTATTTTTAAGGCGGGAAAAACTGCCTCGTTCATTAAAATATATACATAAACGAGAGAAGAAGAAAATAGCTTCAGCAACGCCGCCTGCTCAACTCAACTTCACTATTTATTTTTACAGTCGCTTTTGCCTTGTAATGAAAACCACAGCAACGCTGTTGCCACACGATATTGAAAAGTTATTCCAATTTTAGAACAGTTTTACATCCTGCCACAGGCTAGTTGTGTTTAAAATGCTTCTTTCTCTATGCAATGTCAGTCTGATTTATGGGGAATAACCAAAAAGAAAATTCCTAAGACATTTTAAAAGTCTTGGGTATATTTTTCTGAAGAAATTCTGTCAGCATTAATTTGTTCTTATAAAATATATTATATATCTTGTCGTAAAATTCTGTTAATACTCCTTCATTTTTCAAGAGAAAATAGAAATGGAGTTATGAATCGGATGGGAGGGGTGACATTTGGCTTTCAAGATATAATTTTAATTTTGCAATTGGAACAGGTGGGGGCAATTTTTGTATTCTACAAACTATTAAATAAAAATAAATATTCTTACTTATTTCCGCAATTTCAAACGCAGATAGTATAATAAACAGGGACTGGACTGCCAAACACCGCAACTCTGAGTTGTTGAAAAATCTAAGAGAAAATTGTGAAATATATATTTCCAAAATTATAATTATTAAAAGAACCCAAGCTAAAAATCTAGCATGGGACCCAAGATTTGAAGCTCCGCCACTGGTAATAAGTAGTACATAAAATAGTACGATTAAGTTAAAAATATATTGTGTGCGCGCGCGCATACACACACACACATACACCCATACACAAAAGGAAATGTGCAAATCTAATCGGGTAATATGTTATCGTTGTCATAAGCTCTAAGAAAGCGAGTTCTACGAAAAATGTAAGAATGCAGGGTAGATGGGGTTCATCTACATATTGTAAAACTAAACCACCCCATGCTATCGTAACCCGCCCCTTTCCACGATCCAGGCTACTCCTGCACAGGAGGAGGGGGGGGGGGTTACAATTACAAATATTCTAGAATACAAAATACTATACTTTTATTGAGAGATATATCTGGGTCGAAGAGTACTATCGAAACAGCGGTTATAAATACCTAAGTGGCTGGGCAGGTGGTCCATTCTTACGTTTTATAGTTCTAGTTTCTTTCTTTCTTTCTACGGATCTATCTTTTTTTTTTCGTGTGTGTGTGTGTGTGTGTAAGTTGAAATATTTAAATTCACATTTTGAGACTCAGTGAGAAAGGGTTGAGAATGATCAAAAGAGAGCAGAAAAAAAAAAGAGGAAGATTGAAACAAACACTGCAGGTGGTTTCCGTTTGGCCAGGTGCAGTGTATCTAGATCAAAGCAACATCGTTTTGGTTTACTCTGAGCACGAAAAATTCGTATTGGTTAATGAGAGACGAATGTTTTTTTTCGTTGTTTCTTTTATTCACTTATATGCTTGAATCCAGCGGTAAATCAATAGGCCTTTTTGTGGAGATTTGCACGGGTTGTGGTGGGGCCAGGCTTCTTCTTCTTTGACCCAGACCGTCCGACCCGTAGATATCCTAAAGAGGATATATGGGGAAAGGGATTACGCGAAAAAAAAAATTAGTTCCAGAAACACCGATAGGTGGCGCTGTACAACAGAAAATATGCTGAAATGACACAAAATAATCACACAAAAAAAAAAACATGCGATATGGAATTTTTCCTTTTTAATTTCTTTTGCATCGTGGCCATGGCAGATTCTATGGAGCGATGAAGCGCATTTCCATCTAAGTGGAACAGTCAACACCCATAACTGTCGCATTTGGGACACGGAAAACCCTCGTACCTTCCAAGAGATTCCACTTCACTCACCGAAAGTTACAGTCTGGTGTGGATTCACAGAAACATTCATTCTTGGACCTTTCTTTTTCGAAGAGGATACTCCCAATGGGCCTATGGCATGCACCGTGACGGCCAGGAGGTACAAAAACATGCTCGAAAATTTTGTTGTACCCCAACTGCAACAGCACCAAAATCTTGATTCAATTACCTTTATGCAAGATGGAGCGCCTCCACACATTGGACTCTGTGTACAGCAGTTTCTTCGGCAACATTTTACTAATGGTAGAGTAATTAGTCGTGCGTTTCCGACAACCTGGCCATCTCGTTCTCTAGATCTTAATCCCTGTGAATTTTGGCTGTGGGGATACTTAAAAAGTCTTGTTTATGGAGGACGTCTGGTAACCTTGGCAGATTTGAAACACAGTATCACTCTGCATGTGAGAAGCATCTCAATCGACCAATTACGATCCGCAGTTGAACAAACTGTCCACAGACTGCAGATTTTACATCTTGAAGAAGGGAACCATATTGAGCAGCATTCCCGGCATCGATAAGGTCCTTGTGATATGAATGTTTGGTACGTTCGAATAAAATGTGTTACAAATATGTATTTTGTGTCTTTTCAACATATTTTCTGTTGTACAGCGCCACCTATCGGTGTTTCTGGAACTAATTTTTTTTTCGCGTAATCCCTTTCCCCATGTCTTGAATAGTAGGTTCAACAATTTTGGAGCCTTTACACTGAGTAGTTCGATGTATAGAGAACTCAGAGTAGGGGTGTTTTAACTCTGACCACCCGGTATATATATATATATATATATATATATATATATATATATATATATATACATATATATATATATATATATACATATATATATATATATATATATACATATATATATATATATATATATATATATATATATAAAGATATCTACGGTTCGGCTTACCTGAAGGTGCAAGGTATCTGCTTGGACGGCCCATGGGTGCCACCCAATTCAGATCGGAACCCAGTAGGGGGGGGCGACATCCACCTGCCTTCCCCTACCTCCAACATCTCGGAAGGACGTACAGACCCATATATTTTACGTGCCCGTATTCGTGTGAAGACGGGGACAGTTTGGGTAGAGCCGGGAATCGAACTCCGATCGTCTAAGTGCAATCCCTGTAAGCCAAACACTGAGCTGTCACCTCCCCCTCCCCGGGGACCGGCTTGGCTCCTAGGCCAGTTCGGGTCTGATTTCTCTAAAATAATTTTAGGCCGGCTGGGATCATGTTTATTTTTTTTTATTTCAGGTAGGGCCGAGCCAATCGCGTTCAATATTTGAAATATTTATAGAATACATAAAATTATTGTGAAAAAAAAAATCCTACATTCACCTTAATTCTTTGTACAACAATTCATGTGTATGACACAGTTGGATAAATGTTATTAAGAGTCAAACCGAGCCGAGAAAAGGTCGTCAGGCTGGTTCTGGATTTAAAAATTTCTATCTCGAAATTTAAGTACAGTATAGAATCAAATGTGTAGTCTGTTGAAAATACCCTCCGTCAGTAGCACATTTGTATTCGAGAAGGAATAGTATTGTTTACTTTGACAAGCATTGCAGGTAACATCGTCTTGCAGTCTTTGATGATAAGACTTTTTGACTTGTATTTATTACCTTCCTTATATTTATGTCCTTCCTACACATTAGAGAATCCACTACAACTTTTGTAATAGACATTTTTTTTTTCTATCTTTGTTGCTTAGTTCGTTATCCTAACTCACTTTTATTCGATCGAGCATGAATGATCACTATCTATAAATAGACCTCACTCGCGGACTTTTCCTTACAAAGTTATTGGAGCGCTTAAGGCGCTTTCCTGTATAATGATAGCAGTTTTTAAGATTTCTACCTGTAATTCTTTGGATTCCGTCTAGTAAGCATTTCATTCATTGGTACAACAAACAAGGCCTTAAAGACATTTCAAGAACTTCCAAAACTTTTCCAGCTGCTTTGCATTTTCTCAAGAAAATGACCTCTTATCTGGCGTATTTAAAAGTTCCAGATGCCTTATATGTTACTGCTATCGCACCATAAACACTCCATTTAAATATTCACCGAAGGAAATTCCCAAGAAGCTTTCATTGCAGCTAACATCAACTGTAAATTGTTTTGACAATCTGCGACCGCTGAATTGTTTCAAAACAAGCCATGAGCGAGTGCGCATCTGATAAATATTCTCCCAGTTTATGCATGCTAGTCGGCTGTTTTGCATGGCTGAATTTTCAAGTGTTGTGAGAATTGTAGCAATAACCTTGATTGTAGCAACCTGGGCGTGGGTGAGTCGAGATGGGACCTGACGAATTCGAAAATTGCCAGGTCCTTTCTTAACTTCGAAACATATTCAAGTAAAGAAGGGATTTATAATTATTATTATGTATTGCACAGCTCGAGATGACCATTATGACAAACAAATCGCCTTCTGATGTAATTTTTTTTAATAAGAAGCTAATGAAATTATTTACGAAATACTGACATTTTAGGAGCCTTGCTAACATGCACCGTTCCCGAGATATAATACTTTTTGTGCTGAAATAAAAATCATGTAAGCTGTTTAATACATTCATTTTTATTTTATTTATTATTATTATTATTATTATTATTACCAGAAAAAATCCAAACATCACTCTGAACTTATCTCGAGCTGTTCTAGATACACTGCAATTTTAACTTTTAGTTGAGGGAGCAGGATATCGCCCGAAAGTTTTAAGCGTTTGTAATAAAATTGGCAATTAAAAGGCACTGTAACGAATTCAGATCCCAGCTGAGATAGGAACCGACAATGCCTGGTCAGGTATTAGATCAGGGCCTTCCATATAAATTGTAAGGCACCCTACAAGCATTTATCACGGGCCCCCTTATATGATTTTTACCTCTGTATAAATGTTTCATGTCTTCCCCCCTCAAAAATAATAAAATGGGGACCCCGGCCCCCTACTCGAGTGGTGTGCGTCTCCACCCATGAGCGGTCCTGATTGGAACCGAATTTACAATTTTCAGAATTGGCTATCCTAAGCGCTCTGGAAAGAGAGGGGTTGTTACAGTGCTGAATTTTCTTTTCCGATATGGACCCTATAAAGAACTAACATAATTTTTTTCGCTAATGGGGAGATATAACAACCAACCCCTCTGCCGTCATTGGCCCCTATGTCAATATTTTTCTAACACATTCAATGGTTTATTTAGCTGGGGCTGAAACTAAAGCTTCAGTAAATCCGCCACAATTTCAAAATTTTACACGTCATGAAAATTGCTGCCCTAGCGGGAAATTCGTCTCTGCAGACGTTTTAACTTTCGCACGTTCACGTTCAGTAGCGTTGCTATAAAAAAAATTCTGGGCCTGGCAACGAACGACAAACGGAATATTTTGTTTTCTATTTGTCCAGATAACATTTCGAAATTCAACGAGTTCCTGGGGGATTAGTTGAATATTTGTTTTCTATTTGCCCAGTCATCATTTCTTCGAAATTCGATGGGTTCCTGGGGTATTGACGAAATATTTTGTTTTTCTATTTTTCAGTTATCATTTCTTCGAAATTCGATGAGTTCCTGGGAGATTGACTCCCGTCTCCCCCCATTTTCTTGGCGACGCCAATGTACACGTCTGAATGTTTACCAATGCTGACATTGTAATTATAGAACTAGCTCGTACTCCTCTCTATGCTATTCAATTCTTCTCGCGAAGCAAACAAGATTCAAATGAGGTTAACGAATTAGCTTTTGTAGACCGAGGTCGTTCTGAGAAAACGAAAAGTAACTACAGATTACAACTGGCAACCTCGAACAGGCTGGATGCGGATTTTGTCTCGCTTCTAAAAATAATAACCGCCGTTGCGCCACCTATGAGTTGCTCTTGTCTCTATTTCTTGATGATGATGATGCAGACGATCAGTTCGAGCTCGCGAGACATAAACTCAGTTGTTGACGGAAGTCAGCGTTCCATTCTGTTATTTGTAACACCTACGAAATGGCGCGTTGGTTCATCTTTCTTCGTTCCGAGATAGGTTTCCAGAATCGCGTAAACATAATTTATCATTTTGGTAATTATAAAAAAGTCGAAAGGTTTCTGTTTGCCTTTCGGGTAGAGTTTCTGTTGATGTAGATTGATTTTCAGCTGACTTGGAGAAATTGTTTCTCGCAAACAATTACAAGATGTAGTGTAAACAAAAGGTTTGAAAAAAGTTCTGCAGTTGGATGCTTTGTATTTTATTGGAATTTACACGTACGTTGATAATTAGAATTTGTTCAGAAGGAATTCACATGTATGCATTAATCAACATCAATGCCTGATAATTTTCCCGCTAATTTAAATAGCGCAATGCACTGTGCAGTGATGCCTTCATATGTCGATAGTTGAAGGGACCTCAAAAAGTGGGTTTAGTCGCTGAATACATATATGCGGAGAATCAAAACTTATAGTAAAACATATGCTTATCTGCGGTAATAGTCACAGCCCATCCAGATTCATTGAGAATTGTTTAATTGATTTGATAATCCAAACAAGAAAGATCAATCATGCATAAGCATTGATTATGAAACACTTTTCAACTGAAATGCAATTTCATTTAAAAATTTTTAAAATGCGATACATTCAGTAGGGATATCTTTTACATTATCGAAATATAAATCATCTGATTCTCTATGCAAAATCAATGAATATTTCATTCATATAACTTGTATTCCAGACTCCAGAGCTAAATCATTTTGTGTGAAAAAAATTCAGCAATTCTCATGTAACTCACCTTACAATCGCTTCAGATATTTGCATTCTGCATAAGTTAAAATTAGGCTTCGTTGAAGAAATAATAAAAGTTTAGGGATCATTTAAAATCACAACTATTGTAATTTCATAGCCACGGAATTTAGATACACAGATAATATATGTGTGTGTGTGTATTCAAAGTATTGGAATCGTGCCGAAGATCGGAACTCGAATTTTCGAAGGATCTACACGTTTTAGAACTTCTAGAACACGAAAAACTATATTTAGGAAGATGTCTGTGTGTGTAAGAGTGTATCTGTGTATGTTTCTGTGTGTCTGTGAGGATATTACATCCACTCTAATTGAAAAACTAATGGACCAAATTTCATAAAATTTGGTAGGTATGTTTTTTGTGGGAAATCCTGATGTTCATTAGATTATAGTCCGATTCGTTATAAAAGAATTTGCCTTGTTAGCGAAATGGCTGGCAGAAATTGCCTTTATCCACTCTAGCTAAAAACTAGTAGAACAAATTTAACAAAATTTGGTGTATAATATTTAAATGACTTACAAGTGATTTATATACCAAATTTAACAAAATTTGGTACATAAATCATTTGTAGGTTATAGTACGATTCGGGAAAAAGGAACGGGCTATTTTCGCGAAATGGCCCGCAAAAATCGTTAAATATAAAAATTAAGGACTACGTGTGCTCAATTATATCAATTAAATTCCTATTTTATACGTGATTTTTGACAACAAAAAGAATAAGACTAACCCCATTACTCTAAGACTAGCCGTTCTTGAGATATTCTAGTTTTTTCGCGTTTTCGCTACGCCACCTTTGACAATAAGTTCAGCTATCAAATGAGAACCAAATTTAAGTTTAAAGTGCAAATTCAATGTCATTTAAAATACTTATGGCTGTTATTTTGCGCAGATAAACTCAA
The DNA here is from genome assembly GCA_951213105.1 of Amaurobius ferox. NCBI lineage: Eukaryota > Metazoa > Arthropoda > Arachnida > Araneae > Amaurobiidae > Amaurobius > Amaurobius ferox. The sequence continues at coordinate 112,705,104 of OX578136.1, forward strand.
ATTATTATTGAAGAAATAAAGAGAACGTGAATATGAGTCTACAGGGAAAGACATGTGCTGCCCACATTAGAATTTTTAACAATATTACAACAATGATTTATAGAAGTGAACGGGGATTATTTGCAGGCCATTTCGAAAAAAATGTATGATCTATATTTAAAGATCCACCAAATTTTTGTAGAATAAAATGTTCAACAAATTTAAGCTGTGTACCAAATTTTAACTCTCTAGGACGTAGGAAAGTGCATTAAAAATGTCATCAAATAAGTATATCATGAAGAGTTATATAAAATTAAAAAAAAATTGAAAAATTGTTATCTACCAAATTTATTTTAAAATGTGAAGCCTCTCTCATATACAAAATGGTTAAACCCTTGGAAAGATATTTATTATATAATATAGCTTCTTTTTCTTTCTGGAGGGTATCCCAAAAGTCAGAATTTAATTGAATTTGTTTTTTTCCCTATATTAAATTAATTTTTAATTGAAAAACTACTTGACATATTTTACTGAAATTTTTTTCATATATTTTATGGGATAATGTGAATATTTCCTAAAAATTTCAAAGCAATTTATGAATTTTAAATCTGCTTAAAAAATGTTTGTAAAATTAGGTCACATAGGGTTCAATGTATTTCATTTTTTCAACCCGGGTTCAATAAAAAACTAATTGGATGATATTATTTATTTATATTCCCATAGGTCCCACAGACCGTCTGAAAAACATACTAAAATTTCATTTTGATAAAGTCAATTTTACGGCAGTTATCGTGCTAACGGACAGACAGACAGAATGAACAAAGTCATAAACACTTTTCAACTAAGTTGTAAAGTGTTAAAAATAGACCTTTCGTACAGTCAATCTCTTATCAGGCACTTTTTAGAAACACATTTTTTTTATCAATATACTTCAGTGTAACAATATACTTCAGTGCAGAAAATAGTATTTTTTTTTAATTCCTGTTTTAATATTAGGGGGAAAATGTTTTATTGTTTACATAGAAAATTAAACAACTTTGTTAATTTTCCCCAAACCAAAATAATTTGTTTGAAAGGAAATATGTGATAACCTATATAATCCACAACGCAGTAAGTAATTAATAAAGTAGTTTGAGCTTAAACCTTAAACTGCTGTAGTTGTCCTACTAAGGCTCGAAATTTGCGACCAGAACGTATTTTTAAGGCCTTTATTCATAAGAAAATTTATCTCCATATGCACTGAATTAAATTGTAAATTTAGGCTTAGCCCTATCTTGGATTAAATGTCCCAACCCTGATTGATCTCAGTTCAGATGAAGTGTAAAATTTAACTCTTAAATTGGTGTACCGATCGGGTTGACTAAGATTTTTTGTGTTGCTTTTTAAGTCTGGTTGGTCGCAAAAATAGATTATTTTAAATCGATAAATGAACGGTCACAATATCTATTTCATGCACTAATTTACATGATATTAAAAGGAGTTTGTATCTGTACGTATTTGCAAATTATGTTCAAATGCAATGTTTTTATTTTAAACTTCAGAATTTAAAATTCTACTGTAGAGAATAACCTTTCAATGTGCTAGAATAAAATAGCATAATGATGATTTGTAACAATTAGTATTGGATATTAAATAGTAATATGGGCATAATGATCGTCAGTATTTAATGTAGGAAAATCTCAACAGCATGCAATATATTTTGCATTATATATTTATTAGGTATCGCTAATGTATAACAATCATTATTAAATAAATCATTCTATTGTGAATAATTTGTTTTTATTTCAAAATAATTCCTCGATTTTCCAATGAATTTCACCGTTTGTCAAATGCATGCAGATCGAGCGAGTCAAGTCATTCTGCCCCAGTGACACTATTGTAAGATATGTGTTCTTCATGATTTTACATAAATTACAAGAATAAGTTGAAACGATAAGAATAAGTTGAAAACAATTGTGAAACATTGAAATTGGGAGTATATTGCCCAAAAAATAAAAATAAAAAAATCTTTAGTATATTTCAACATAAGGAGGGGGTGTATTTGTACATCTTGTATCTTTTCTCGGTACACCACTGATCATTGTTACTTCAAACATAAAACTTAACTCTGAAAAAAAAATTACAGGTTGGAATTTCTTTCGAATGTAACTCCTTGATAACCCCGATTCTAAATTATTGGCCCGAATGAAGATAACCAGTCTTGGCAAACTGGCACCTTGACAAACGAGGCTGGGGAGAGAATTTCAAGACAAACAGGATGAAAAATTTCACTTGTCAAATCTTTAAAGTGCGAAACGCAGGTGCCGCCCAGAGACACTCTTGTTTTTGCAAGAACCCCATTCTTCCTCGTACCAGGTATAATTGCATTACTGGTGCTAAGAGAGTGATATGTTATATTCTGGAGATAAACTTATTGTAAGGTTTTGAAAGATTATCAGGTAGCAATTAGATATAAGTCGATCTCTTACCCAGGTATGGGTTAGTCATATGTTTTATGCATTAACAGATTCCGGCTTGGGCAGAGATGTATATGTGGTAATTCTTATGCAGATTTTCAAAACTAACATTTTTACAAGTATGCTATTGTATGTAATTTTTCATTAAGCATTTTGTCAAACTAGATATTTAAAGCCAAACTGGCATTCAGCCAAAAATGCTATTATTTCAGCTAAAATGCAGTGAATAGAGACGGTCTTTACTGAATTTTGTTCAAAATATCCTCGTACGAAATTGCAAAGGATCCAAATGTAACTTCCGTTAGCTGTTAAAATAGTTTCTATTGCAAAAACACGAAGCTTTTTTTTTCTTTCTTTTATCTGTTATTACTATTATTACTATTGTTATTATTAGGAGGTTTTTTATGCGATTAGTTGATTGATGCAAGAAAAACACTCATCAAAGCCACTAATCAGAGCTTGTCCCATGGGGATTATGGGGTAACTAAACTACAGTGCCTAGAATACCTATTCCAGTCACTATAACTAAACTATAACCAGCCAAGCATATCCATTGTCGATCGGAACATGGCGGGGTAATTGTAACAGATTGCGAAATATTCAAGGTGTAGACGACGTGTAGTGTGTCGTTGACTATACTGTGTGTAATAAGGACTTGTACGTAAATGAAACACTAAATATCCAAAAGGTTCAAATGTTCCAATAGAGGAAAAATTTAAATCTTAAGACGGTGCTTAAAGGGCCGTTGCCAGAAATGTAGTCCAAGAGGGGCTGGAGTGAAATTCAAGGGAGCTCAACAGCCTTGAAGGTGGGACTCCGTAGAACCTTTCATGGTAATGTAGTACTCTATATAACTAATTACTCATCTGTATGACTGTTCATCAGTTGGCAATGTATAATGGTGAAACTCGCAATAATATAAAAGTACTAAATACTATATTCTTAATTTAAATTTAAAAACTTTTATTGAATATTTTTACATTAAATATGTAAATAAATTGATGATCACCAATATAACCACAAATTCAGTAACGATAAAAAAAATCTTAATTCTGCACTATACAAAACGGAGTTTACAAAAAATTCTGAAAAAGCAGTTTCTTTGCAAAATTTGGATGACATTTTGTATGAAATTTCATACCACTACAAAATATTAACTATTTCCATCAGAGGGAGCTGAATATAACTCTTGGGGGGGGGGGGGGGATTAGCTTTCTCTGGCCCGTGCCTGGCTACGGCCCTGAGTGCTTATCGGAAGGGAAATTTGGATATGTTGCAAACAGATACAAACGCCTAACTAACACGTTAGATTCAAATTCCTCTCACATCTGCCATACCCTTAAATTCTGTCACGTGCTGTTGTTATATGTGGGAAAATTCCTGTATCTGTTTCTGTTTGGTAATATCCTAGATACCTGCAAAGCACGCGTAGGTTACCACCTGACGCCCTCGAATATCAAACATTTCACAGGGCAGAATCGAAGCACGTTCTAAAGATTACAGTACAGCTAAATTGATTCCATGCACAGAAATGGACTGTGGCACATTAATGGAATATTCCTCCTCCTGTATTAGGTCGAAATGTGTTTCTCTGCTGATGTCTAGAATTTACAACGGTTGTTGCATTTACTCGTCAATGCTACACCGTTTACTTTATGATAATATAACACGCAGAGGCGTAGACAAGATCTTGGAAAGAGATGAGGGTGGAAATCGATGGTTGGATCATTATAATAAATGTATAATTTATCTAAAACATGTCGATGAACGAAATGGAGGTCCACTATGGTAGATATATTTTAGTTATTGGAAAGCCAATATGTTTGTTTTTGTAAATGTTGTGCTGTATGACTCCTAAAAACCCCACTTAGCTCCACCGCTGATTTAAAAAAAAAAAAACTTCCTTACTTCCTTTAAATATTGTTTGAAAATTGTTATTCATTCACGAATGCCAGTCTGTGCACAGAACTTTGTAAGGTAATTCAAGCGAATACCATTACGTGTTACTGGTAGGGTAGTAAAACTATAGACTCAATCTAGGAGTTCAGGCTGGACTTCCGATTCCGTCAGAATGTGTTTTTGAAGCAAAAATACGTCTAATTCTTGACAGCTTTTATTGCAAATACGTGTAGTTTAAAATGTGATTATTTAGATTGTATGCACTTTTAGTTGACTTGTTGTACAGTTGTTTAAAAATTATTCTTATTATTAATATACGGTTGCGCAGAACGATAAAATATATGTTTTTAAAGATATATGTCTGTTGTTGAAATTACTTACACGATCATAGCCGCTGTAATCAGACATCATTACTGGAGCGTTTCAGAATAGCCGGAAACATGCATAGCTAGAGTTGCAAAGACGGTGTGTGTGTCAGTGAGCCTGTGGAGACGATATCTCACGAACCAATGGAGCGATTCGAACGAAATTTGGTTCAAAAATTACAATTCGTGAATACTGGAATCCTATTGTTTTTATACGCAATCGAATGTTCAGAGCACCCCCCCCTTAAATTATCGAGTGAGATTTTGAAAAAAATCATCAAAAAATCAAAACCTTTAATAAATTTATGTCATTTCTTATGTAAATTTTTATTAGAAAACGATTGACACAAATTTTAGAACGTTTGTATGAAACGTTCTCGAAATATTGCACATTTTTCAAAAAAAAAAAAATTATCAAAAAAAAAAAAAAGCATGTAAAAAAAAATTAACTATTGTAAAATATGTTCACTTTTCATAAGTAATATCATGCTATAAATTTGGTGACATCATTTTCCTGGATTTAGCTCGTTCTATTCATGAAAAAATATTCTTTGGGTAATACTTTTATATTTGGATGCCAATAGTCATTTATCTGCTATAAGAATGACTTATTCCTCTCTCCATAACGCCTAGCGAGGTTTTGGCGAAATGTTGCCAACTTGGCGATTTATTTAAATACTGTCAAATTAACGAAAATGTCGTCAAATTGATAAAAATGACGCTAAAGCAATGAAAATGACGACTAACTGATGAAAATTCAATATCTTTGAAAGAACATAAGAGTAGACTGTCAGACTAATCAATTTCTCCGTCCGTACGTAACACTGGGCGAGAAATTTAGCGTGACATCGCCAACTTGGCGACTATTTTATATGTTGCCAAACGACAAAAATGACTCCAAATGGGAAGTAATGGTTCGCAAATTCTAATTTCCATCATATGACCGGCATGCATTCTAGTATATAAGAAATGCTCTTCTTTCCGTTTGTCTGTAACACTTGGTGATGTATTTTGACGAACTTGACAAATAATTTAGTAAAGTATCGCCAACTTGGCGATATTTCCCCCCAGATTGACAAAAAGATAGTCAAAATTGCGAAAATGACGCTAAATTAATGAAAATGACGTCTAATTGGTGAATTAATTAAAATATTTTAATATATGGACTATATCGCTTATTGAGGGTGCTTTCAATATTGATAATTGTTTATTTAGAGTTGCGTGAAATATAAGTTAATTTGGTATTTTGAAATAGTTTTACATTTTGTTATCCGGAACGTCTCCAAATGTACAATTCAACGAACACAAACTGTGTCCGTTGTAAAAACACAATACGTAAAAACGTACGTTGTAAAAACACAATACGTGTCATTTGTAAAAACACAATACTGTGGATCTTATACATTATTACTTTCCTTATATACATAATGTATAAGGAAAGTATTGTGACGGGGTCGAAAATTCGAATTCGAGTTTTCGACGGGAGAGCACGTTTCAAGCATCCCTGATCACGAATCAAACATTTTTGAAGTGATGTCTGTGTGTGTGTATGTGTGTGTGTGTGTGTGTGTGTGTGTATGAAAGTATGTGTGTGTGTCAGTGAGTCTGTGGAGACGATAACTGACGAACGAATGGACCGATTCGAACCAAATTTGGTACAAAAATCACAATGCATAAACACTGGAAGCCTATTGTTTTTATACGTAATCGAATGTTCAGAACCCCCCCCTAAATTTTCGAATGAAATTTTGAAAAAATCGTCAAAAAATCAAAACCGCTAATAAAGTTGCGCAAATACACATTTCTTATGTAATTTTTCATTAGAAAACGATTGGCATAAATTTTAGAACCCTAACATGAACCGTTCTCGAGATATTGTACATTTTTCAAAAAAATTATGAAAAAGTCACATAAAAAAAAAATTCCTATTGTGAAACATGTTCACTTTTCATATATAATACCATGCGATAAATTGAGTGACATCATTCTCGTGGATCTAGCTCGTTCCATTCATGGAAAAATATGCTTTGAGTAATACTTTTGTATTTGAACGCCAATAGTCATTTATCTGCTGTAAGAATAACTTTTTTCTTAGTGCATAACGCTTGGCGAGATTTTGGCGACGAATTTGGCGGAATGTCGCCAACTTGGCGACTTTTTGAAATGTTGCCAAATTAATGAAAATCTCGCCAAATGGATAAAAATGATGCTAAATCAATGAAAATGACGACTAATTGTCGAAAATTCAATATCTTGGAAGGAATATTAGTATCTACTACAAGAAAAACCTATTTTTTTACTGTAAAAGTAGTAAATTCATTACATTATATAAGGAAATTCATGTGTTGCCCACGTCAGATTTTTTATTTTTGCATTCAGAATTGTAAATAGCGGAGGCATGAAAAATTGAGAGGGATTTATTAGACTCAAGAAAAATATTTAAATTATGTGACTTTATTATACATAAAAAAAAAAAAATTAATTCCACAAATAAATTGCAATTCAATTTGGAAATATTCTAAAAATAAAAACACTCCGAACAATATATATTTATTATGAAGTGATTAATTTATTCATATTCATTTAATATTGAACGATAATATGAAATCTATATTTGTCCCAATAATATTTTAATAATTTTATGATTAATAAAATTTGCACATTTATAATGTATTTCTTGTAATTTCAAATCCTCAAAAACTGTATTTCAATAGACTTTACGTTTGAAATATTACATAGATTTAGTAAATTTATTTATAATCATAAAGGTTTAAAAAAAAAACTGCATAATGTGCTGGATTAGCCAAAGCATATAAGAAACGCGTTTTCTTCCGCGCTATCAAGAAACGCTATCAATGCTTCCAAAATTCCTGGTTTATTCCCCCAAATTCTGGCTTTATTCCCGCTTTTCAAAATTCCCGGATGTTTTGTAACTCTATAGCAATAAATTGAATCTAATCTAGCGTTAATTGTTTACAGGTTTAATGAAAGGAACGTAGCTTCCATTCATTTTGCCGAATCCAAAATAAGTGGAGGAATTGCATTACTCCATCTCGGAAAGAAATAATCACTACCTGTGAACTACTTGAGAATTTGTGTACGTAAGTTGTAAATGGGAATCTTAAAACGTCCCTTAAGGGTGAGCGTCAGTAAATTTTCTGCCCTATACAGATCAAATATAATAATGCCACAATCAAGGAAACGTAATTGAACTTGGACTTGAACTTGAAGACAAAGGAACTTGAAGACAAAACTGCAGTCCTCAGTGATGTACATTCAGATCCCCTTATCAAATTTATAGAATGAGAAATTACTTTTCCGTGATTGTGGCATTATTATATATGATTTTTTGTTGTATTTAATACTATATTAGAAGGAATAGATACTTAAAAATGTTAATTAAAAAATAAAAATAATCGGTATGAATTAAATTACGACAACAGATGGCAGCAAGGGCCAACGGCCGTACCGTGCTGAAAACACCGGTTCTCGTTAGATCACCGAAGTCAAGCAGCATCGGGCGCGGTTAGTACTTGGTGGGTGACCACCTCGGAACACCGCGTGCTGTTGGCCATCTCGGGTGCGGTATCCCCGTGGTTTGCGCGCTAGATTTGCACGCTACCACAAATGCCGCCGTGTTCATGCGGAGTACGATCACATTAAACATGTGGGTCCGTAAGTCCTTCCGAGAGGTTGGTGGTAGGGGAAGGAGGGTACGGTCCCTGTGGATGCCTCCCCCACTGGGTTCCGGTCTAAATTGGGTGGCACTTCCCGGCCGTCCATACAGTTACCTTACACCTTTCTGGTAGGTCGGACGGTCTGGGTCTCAACAACAACAGATGGCAGCACCGAAAAGACTTTGGATTAAAATAAAAATATATTCTATGTTTTATTGGGTATTAAATTTAGTTTTAATATAATCTAAGCATTGCATTTTATCTTTCAGAAAATTTTTGACAACTGTTTGAGCAGAATTTCGACGAAAAATGTGTGCCGCGAAAGTTAACAAAGCGCGGATAGGGCAGAAGATGAGGGTGAGCGTCAGTAAATTTTCTGACCTATCCGCGCTTTGTTAACTTTCGCGGCACACATATTTCGCCGAAATTCTGCTCAAACAGTTGCGAAATATTTTCTGAAAGATAAAATGCAATGCTTATATATTATATTAAAACTAAATTTAATGCCCCAAAAAACATAGAATATATTTTTTATTTTAATCAAAAATATTTTTGGTGCTGCCATCTGCTGTCGTAATTTAATTCATACCGATTATTTTTATTTTTTAATGAACATTTTTAAATATCTATTCCTTCTAATACAGTGTTAAATACAACAACAGATCATATATAATAATGCCACAATCACGGAAAGGTAATTTATTATTCTATAAATTTGATAAGGGATCTGAATGTACATCACTGAGGACTGCAGTTTTGTCTTCAAGTTCCTTTGTCTTCAAGTCCAAGTTCAATTACGTTTCCGTGATTATGGCATTATATATGATCTGTTGTTGTATTTAATAGCGTATTAGAAGGAATAGACATTTAAAAATGTTCATTAAAAAATAAAAATAGTCGGTATGAATTAAATTACGACAACAGATGGCAGCACCAAAAATATTTTAAATTAAAATAAAATATATATTCTATGTTTTATTGGGTATTAAATTTAGTTTTAATATAATCTAAGCATAGCATTTTATCTTTCAGAAAATATTTCGCAACTGTTTGAGCAGAATTTCGGCGAAATACGTGTGCCGCGAAAGTTAACAAAGCGAAAATTTACTGACGCTCACCCTTAAATCTGTCGTTTTGAAGAGCCAAATTTGCAGTATGTTAAACTTGAAAGATAAGTCGGTTGTTATAGAATCTCATTCGAAAACTTTTGACCTATCTTCCGCTTAAGAAAGGGAGATGTTTAGATTTTTGAAAAAGGTGATAAGATGAAATTCAAAACTAGAAATAAGTGGAACTAGTTGGAACTTTTTATGGCTCTGGATCCGCGTATCCGTATGCGACTAAACCGATACTCGGATGTTAATAGAATATTTGGAAATTAAAAGAAAATTGTAAATAATTAGTTTAAATTAACGTTTTTCAGTTTTCTGTCAGCTGAATGTAATTGCTTAGCCAGTACGTTACATCACTTGTAAATGAGTACACAGGATATATTTTTATTCTCTGGTAAATATGAACTCTTTTGAGTCATTTTTGCTAATTTCGCACCACTTTCAAAAAGTCGCCAAGTTGGCGATATTTCGTTAAAATAGTAGCTAAGGTCGCCAAATTTATTGCTAAGTGTTACATATTTGCGATACTTACTACTTTTCAGTTTTATGAAATTTTGTTAAATTTATTTGAGAAACGTACAGTATTTCGAGAACGGTTCGTGCTAGCACTCTAAAATTTGTGTCATTCGTTTTCGAATGAAAAAATTAGATGAAAAAGATTACTTATGTAATAATATTAAAAGTGCTGAATTTTTTAAGGATGTTTTTCAAAATTTCATTCAAAAATTGGTGGATCTTCTGAACATTTGATTGCATTCAAAACCAGTAGAGTTTCAGCATTCACTGATTGTAATAATTGTACAAAATATTATTTGAAATGCTCCATTCGTGAGATATCACATATCCGACTCAGACACGCACACTAGCATACATACACACTAACATACACACACTAATGTACATACATACATACAGAGATATCACTTCAAAAATGCTCTATTCGAATTCAGAGATGCTTAAAACATGCACAAGTCGAAAACTTGAATTCGAATTTTTTGACCCCGTCATAATAATACTTTTCCCCCATTTTTTCGGCCCTTGGGGTGGAAATCGACAATTTATTAGTTTCTGTTCCATAGTATCATATAAGTGTGTAAAGATTTAGCCTTCTAGGTTACCAGAGGGAGAGGGGGGGGGGGGACTTCTGATGGTTCTGAAACATTTTGTCCAACCCGGGAGATAAATCGATAATCTGATTCTTTCAGATTTTGTTCATGGGTTTATGCAGGATTTTCTCCATGGGGGTGCTAAAATTGATTATATTCAAAATTTAGAGGATTGCTACCAACCTTGAAATACAGTATTGTTACAAAATAAATTTGAATAGATGGTATGAGTATCGCATTTTAAGAATTAGTGTGTATAGCACTTTTAAAAATTCGTATATGGACCAATTTTTAAAAATTAGTGTGTACTCACTACCTTAAAAAAAATATTCCCCCTTTCATAACAGAATTCTAACCTGCCTGGAGACAGAGCTACTAAACTAGAAATTTGGATATTCATAAACATACCAAATGCAATAATCTTAAGTTTTCCATTTAGGTATAAGTTTAAATTGTTTTTATTAATATACACGTGGGAAAAAACACACAGTTGTATGTGAATGTTCTAATTCGAAAAAAAAAACCATTTTTTTTTATTTCTTTCTCTCTCATATTGTCTTTTAAGTAAATTTACTATTTTCCAGGGGTGTGCCCCCCCCCCCCCCTAAATACACCTATGGTTCGATTCCATGGTGGATACTTAAAGTGCGCAATGATTCAGTTTTCAAGATCAAATAGGACCTTCTGAGGGGTGTGGAACTAAACCTGTAAACTGAGAGGTCCGCACTGCTGTCTCCAAGTAGGACCTTCTGGAAGGTCTGTCTTGAACAACTTAAACATGCTAGATGATCAATCATTATACAGGGTGTCCCAAAAAGATTGAAACACGCTTTAATTCTTTACCTGTTGGAGATAAGTGGGCAATGTAAATTGTAAAAATGTTGAAAGTAAGGTAGAAAATAAGACTACTTTAATGAAATAGTCCTCCCATTAATTTTCAAAAAGTTACATTTTTTAAATTTTCATATGGCCCCCTTAGACAAATTTGGTTAATTAGAAATTTTTTTTTTTAATGCAGTAAGATCATTTAAAAAAAAAAAAAAACCTCATATCTGTATCTTTAAAAGTGAGCGAGTTATATTTAATTAAAAATTGAACATTGTGAATGGGGACCATATATCAAATTAGAAATGTAAATTTGTGACATATTACAAAAAAGATAAAACTGGCTGGTAATACATAGGATACCCAACCACGTAGTGAGTACCACTGCTTTATTTGATCTCTGTCTGTGTAATGTTTTATTTAGATGCATTTGTGATAAAAAATTTTGATACATATTAACGTATTTTTGATCTAAACAATTTAGATTGTCAATTTGTTTATGATCCCTATATTCACTGATGAAACAGCCTTTCACATGGTACGAAAAAGTGGCATAAGTCAGATTTTTTCCTTTATCCATAATTCAGTTGATTTTAAAGATACAGATATGTGGTTTTGTTTAATGATCTTATTGCATTAAAAATAAAAATTTTTTGTTTTATCAAATTTGTCTAAAGGGGTTGTATAAAAATTAAAAAAAGTGTAACTTTTTGAAAATTAATGGGACGACTATTTCATTAACACAGTCTTATTTCCTACCTTACTTTCAACATTTTTGCAATTTACATTGCCCACTTATCTCCAACAGGTAAAGAAATAAAGCGTATTTCAATCTTTTTGGGTCACCCTGTATAGATTTCACTACAGATGAGAATGACTGGACTAGTTTATGCACAGACCACTTGGTCCTGGTTTTCCCAAATTTTACTGTGAAGATGTAAATTAAAAAAGTTTTCTAAATAACAGAATATCAGCAGTATATAAGAAAATTCCCAAAATTATTCTGTTTAAAAAGCCGACACGGTGGTTGAACGGTTGAGGCAAGCGTTTCCTAGCGATCGTTCAGCTGCCGGGTTGTGGGTTCGAGTCCCACCTACAGGCATGGATGTTGTGTCATTGGGCACGGTGTGTTCTGATCCCCCACAGGTGAGCCGGGGCAACGTCATGTGACGGCTAAAAGGTTCACGGTTCTGGTCGGTGTATAGGCGAATGATGAAATATCAAATGCCTGGCCATTGGAGGGGGGAAAAATTCTGTTTAAAAATTTATAAATAACAGAATATCAGCAGTATATAAGAAAATTCCCAAAATTATTCTGTTTAAAAAGCCGACACGGTGGTTGAACGGTTGAGGCAAGCGTTTCCTAGCGATCGTTCAGCTGCCGGGTTGTGGGTTCGAGTCCCACCTACAGGCATGGATGTTGTGTCATTGGGCACGGTGTGTTCTGATCCCCCACAGGTGAGCCGGGGCAACGTCATGTGACGGCTAAAAGGTTCACGGTTCTGGTCGGTGTATAGGCGAATGATGAAATATCAAATGCCTGGCCATTGGAGGGGGGAAAAATTCTGTTTAAAAATTTAGTGGTTTTAAATGGGGGTTATCTGCATCCAGAATGCCATGTTATGATATTTCTTATTTTCTTTAAACATTTATTTACTTTTGATGGGACAAGTAATTGTCTAAATATTGGTTAAAAAGGTTCCAAAGCCAACTTGATTTTGGGCTGAAATATGTGCCTCAAACTGGAACACACACTCGAGTCTGGCCTGATTCGATCTGCTCTGTATTGTCCACTTCTATTAGTCAGGTCCCTCACAGCAAAGATCGTCACATGTGTGACAGTGACATTGTAGTCACGTGACACCTGGGTCACAATGTGACATCATATTTGTGACTTCTATGCGAAATTAGGTATTAGTAACTTTGTAACTTCATTGTGACTATATTCTGTGACGTTTCTACAATTTAATCAACACGTAACAATGTGACGACATTAGAATGGCAATTACAATGTGACGTCACAATCAAGTTAATATGTGACGTCACAAACGACCATGAAAATGACCAAAATGACTTCACTGTGACCTCAATATGACATTGCCGAGACGTACTGCGACGTCCTGTGACATCCCAAAGTCAGGGTGTGACGTAAATCTTACGTCACTGTGAAAAAAAATGCTAGGGGTGCAACATGTAAGATGGTGAAACTTCAGCTGCATAATAATTTTATTTCAAAATTTATGATACAATATTTTCTGTTTATTATATGTCCACTTTTTTCCTTTAGATACTTGCTGAAAGCTGTGATCCTTCTAGTAAGCGAGTTCGTGTGGACAGCTGGTATCCTTGCTCATATGCATTGGATCCAACTCTGGTCTATTGGTATGCCAATCCTTTGTGGAACAAAGCAACTGCCTTTAAACCTTTATCCCCTGTGATCACCAAAGATGGAAAGTCTTTATATATTCCTCAAGAAGCTTTGCCTTCATTTTTCAAAGACAGGTACGTACTTCTATACTCATTTTTACTTTATTAATAGTTAAAAATTTGTTGTCAGTTGATCAAATTAAACTTTAAGCGTGCAGGAGAAGGGCTTACTGTTACATGTACTAAGCCGTTACTCAGTCATATGGGCACTGAAAAAGTCCTCAGAATATTTTATCCTATGTAAAATAAGGAATCACAGTATATAATAATAAGGAATATATAAGAAATTACAGTGAAGCAACTTCTGTTTTTTTTTTGGGCATTGCATATAATCAAGAAAATGCTAATCTATTTATCCACCTTTAAGGGTGAGCGTCAGTAAATTTTCTGCCATATCCGTAGTTTGTTAACTTTCGCGGCACACATATTTCACCGAAATTCTGCTCAAACACTTGTGAAATATTTTCTTATAGATAAAATGCTATGCTTAGATTATATTAAAACTAAATTTAATACCTAATAAAACATAGAATATATGTTTTATTTTAATTTAAAATACTTTTGGTGCTGCCATCTGTTGTCGTAATTTAATTCATACCGACTATTTTTATTTTTTAATAAACATTTTTAAATGTCTATTCCTTCTAATACGCTATTAAATATAACAACAGATCATATATAATGCCATAATCACGGAAACGTAATTGAACTTAGACTTGAAGACAAAGGAACTTGAAGACAAAACTGCAGTCCTCAGTGATGTACATTCAGATCGTGATACGTGAGGTGATACGTGAAAACCGATTTTTTTTAATTTAATTTTTTTTTTTTAATGTTTTATGCGATTTCGACCGTTTTTTGCCCTTTTTTCTCCACTATCTAGACGTCGTAGAAAAAAAACAAATCACACCACCGGAAAGAGCAGACAATTGCGAGTAAAAATATATCAATTTCAAATCTCAATTTCAATTTCTAATATTTTTTAAAGATTTTAAAACAATGGTCACTTTTGGCTCAAAAAAATGATTTTTGATTTTTAAATTCTCGCATAGTAAAAAGTACTCATAATTTCGACTAATAATTTACATTTTTAGAAAGCTCAAACATCTGGCTTTCTTACAAGCCCAATCTGGTCCAGAAATTATTATAAATAACCCCAGGATCGCGATTTTAATGAACTAAGGATTTTAAATTTCTCGGCAATCCGCTACCGGCATTTCCCCCTTCCGCAGTAGTTTTCCCCGTCTCCAAGGAGACCATGCTTCCGGTTTTAAATGAATTAAAAGCTTAGCATATGTATTGGATACATCGGGTGAAATTATTATGTTTATATGATATTTTAAATGGATATTTTAATTTATGGATATTTTAAATAATTTACATGATTGAATTATGGTGGATTGAATTGTGGTGATGTATTTGAAATTATTATATTTATGGATTGGTGGAACGATATGGATGATTGATGGAACGATATGGATTTTTTAAATGGATATTTTAATTTATAGATATTGTATTTAATTTATGGATATTTTAAATGATGGAACGAGGATGATGGAATTAAGAGCTTAGCATATGGTCATTATAAAATTTAAATTAGCCCGCGGGAATTGCACTCGGTAGGCCCGGGTTCGATTCCCGCCACTGACGTGGAATACGATCACATTAAACATATGGGTCCGTAAGTCCTTCCGAGAGATTGGTGGTAGGGGAAGCCGGAAGGAGGATACGGTCCCTGTGGATGCCTCTCCCACTGGGTTCCGGTCTAAATTGGGTGAATAAAAAGAAAGTTATGGAGATTGTCGCGGAGGGTGCGGCAGGCCAGTGGTTAGCGCTCGGGAATTGCACTCGGTAGGCCCGGGTTCGATTCCCGCCACTGCCAAAGCTGCTGCCGTGTTCATGCGGAGTACAATCACGTTAAACATGTGGCTCCGTAACTCCTTCCGAGAGGTTGGTGGTAGAGGAAGGAAGGTACGGTCTCTGTGGATGCCTCCCCCTCTGAGTTCCGGTCTAAATTGGGTGGCACTTCCTGGCCGTCCAAACAGTTATCTTACACCTTTCTGGTAGGTCGCGCCAGCGAGTTTGCAAGGTTCAGAATTTGCCACGGTCAGAATTTTCAAGGGTAGCGAACAGGTTGGTCGCCAAAGGTGGGTAGTATTGAATATATTAGTGGTTGTTTCTGTGATTGAATGTAATTTTTTTTTAATGGAATTTTAACTGTGTATGAATTATAAAATGTTTTTGTAAAATTATAACTGTAAACAAATCTGATTTTTTTAAAAGAATACTGGTTAAAGCATTGTAATGTACGAATTTTTAAAGTTTTGTAGTATAGCAGTCAAATTTTTGGTATGTTGTTCATGGAATAATTATTATGTTAATTTACAGGTTATGTATTTCTAAGTAAAATTATCAATTTTTGTGAAAATTCAAATATTGATTTAATGTAATACTGTAAGATCTGATTTGTGAATGCAGCCAGTAGTTGCTATAAAATAAATTTAAAAGCTTACCCTCCTATAAATAAATTTAAACCCTGCTATAAATAAATTTACCCTGCTATAAATAAATAATTACCCTGCTATAAATAAATTTAAAAGCTTAGTTAAAGCCAGTAGTTGCTATAAAATAAATTATTACCTCACCCTTGCCTTAATTTAACAAAGATATAAGTGTCAAATTAAGCATTTTAGATGATTTTGTGCCGTTTGTATTTAGTGGAATTTGTCATACAGCCAGCTCTGTATAATTATAAATGAACTGTTTTAAAATAATGGTTAAAAAAAATTTAATATTTTAATTAATTATTAAAAACTCAACTGGAAAAGTGCTAATACCTGCCCCAGAGAAATAGTGTCACCAAGGGGGTGTTTGGGATTTTGGGGTCATAACCTTCCCCTTTCTAATAACCTATGGCAACCCATTGAAGTTTAGACCGATAGGGAAACAAAATATTAAGTCTCCCCCCCCCCCCCCTTTTTTTTTTTTTCCCCGGTGACGCTAGTGTTCCAGAGGGCATCTGGTAAAATCCCTACTCTTAATCCACAATAATGATATTGCATCATCACTATGTCTGAAGTTTAGTCTCTCAGATTATTTTAATTTTATTTAATACATTCATTAAATTCATCTTCAGTCAGGGTCTGAATTCAACCTCCTGGACAGAATACCAGTATTGTGATTTGACGGTTCATATAATGGCCCTGGTACCTATGATATTTAATTTCTAACAGTAATAAATATGTATGTTGCTCTGATATGTTTTGAAAGTTCCATAGAAATACTAACATTTTAAAAAAATTTATTTTTCCCCTTATTATAGATTAGACACTCAGTACCCGCATAACCTAGCACTTACTCCTGCCAATGTTCAGAAATTAGGATTAATGAAGATGCCTGATGAAACTGTTTTAGCTTACCATGCAAGAAAAGCAGAATCTGCGAGAAAAAAATCCTCTGTAAAGAAAGATGTTGACTGTGAATCAAATCCTTGTTTTGACTCAGAAGATGGATTTTCTGATACAAGTTTTAGTACACTTTCTGGTGAGTATTACAAAAAAAAAAAAAAAAATCATGTAATTATTATTTTTTAAACTATTGTTCTCTTAAAATAAATGTGTATGTGTGTGTGTGCACACTAAGATAATTTGAAAGCTGGGGAAACGTTATTCATTTTACTAGTGTAATCATTCATGGAACATGGATAACTTGGCATGTGAGCTGAAATTATACAGGATCAAAGAAAGATATTACAATAAATAACATGCAATAGATTGCATGATTTAAATTATCACAGTTTATTATGACTTTCTTTAAATTTCAATCTCTGTTTGCATTCTTCCTAATCATTGTCTATCTGGATTTTTGACAGAGAAATATTGAGATTACAATAAAATGGAAATTACAATAAAAGTAATATTGAAATTATAATAAAAGTAGAAAAAGTTGTTGACATCGAAGAGTGATGATCAGATTGCAAACTGGTGGTGATCAATGGTGATTGGAAATTTCCCAATCACCATATGTGAAAGGGGTCAGGATGTTTCATATTCTCTGGTACCTGTTTCTTCTAAATTTTTCCACAATTCTGGTAGAAACCCAACTTTTCCGGAGTCTAATAATAGATTACTGCCTTTCACCCATAATTAGGGTGTACCTGATAAGTTGCAGGACTTTTTTGTGTGTAACATTTATTTCATTTGTGCGTACAATTATATCCATAGCTGCTTGATCTTCTGATCAACTGACTTTTTACCATTTTTATGATTCATTTTAAAAGTTTCTAATATACATATGAAAAGCTTGCCTTTTTTGTGATCATTCACATAAATTATTGTCAAAAGTGTGCGGAATATTTTCAAATCAGCAAGATCCAAAATATATAAGTTTTGCTCAAACTTAAAGAAACTTTTATCAGTGAAAAGTGATTGCAGAAATTATTGTAAGCATTCCTTGAGATTTCAGATATAGTGATATATATAGTGTGTTCTGATATAAGTCAAATGATATTATATTATGTAAAGTTTAGTAAAACTGTATATTGCATTAAACCTACTTTTTTCACAGTACTTTCTCTGTAGTCTCTGTAGTCTTTAAAAAGTGCTTAATTATTTTAATGAAAACTGTGTAAAAACCCTGTTTTTGTTTTCTCAGAATATATTTTAGGCATAACTTTGAAATTTAAATTTGTAATAAAATATAATTTACAGTAATATATATATTTTGTAGTACTATATACAGTGGAATCGCACTATTAGGATACTATTTCAGATGGAATTGCATTGGCCATTAGGATAATTCTAATTTATTCTATTGGCCTTGCACAGATTTTATTCCACTAATGCTGATTTTTTTGGTTCAAAATGATGGGTATTCAGCAAAAGTCTGTCTTCAGCAAATTCTATTTCAAACAGATTTCAACATTATTATAATATCTTATCTTTCTTCATATCACTATAATTATCATTTCTTTACTATTTTGGGATGAATGACAAATCATGAAGGGAATTTGGAGAGACAGTGGCTATACTTAAACAGCCCGCTACCAAGCAACTCTCACTTTAATTATATATTAGAGAAAATATTTTATGCACTTATTAAGTTTGGTGGACGAATAGAAAGAAAGTAACGTGGTAGTGAGTTGTTTTTGAAAACTATCTCTCAGCTATTATTTATGCATTGCTACTGCTTTTAATTATAGTCATCTGTATATTTATCATTCCAAGCGTTAGCTTCTTTCACTTTGAGTTCTGACTATGAACTTTCATATCTATTCCAAGTGAATACTATATATGTCAGGTGGACTTTGCTTGTTAATACAGAGACACGTGAAACTATTATCATAAATTGATATAAATCTATATATATATATTGACTTCATTTAGCTTTAGTACTAAGACTTTATGGTAGCTGGACGAAGCTTTTTTTCTTTTATACTTATTTTGTTTTTCCATGTAAGCAGATGTACCCAAATTGCTCATAATTTAGATAATAGAAAAATTATATTAATGGATTTGAAAAAATATATTTTATTTTCAAAAACTTCCTGGCCCTTGCTTTTGATTCAGAACTGAATTTTTCTTTGCCATCTACAGTCAACCACAGTGTGAAGACTCTTTTATGCATGCAATAACAAAATGGGACTGTTTTATAAAAGTATTGCTTTGTATAAAATGGACTTGTCAAGTTGTACCACATATGTACAGGGCGCGGTAGCTCAGTGGTTAGCGCGGGAATTGCACTCGGTAGGCCCAGGTTCAATTCCAACCACTGCCAAAACTGCCACTGTGTTCATGCAGAGTATGATCACGTTAAACATGAGCATCCGTAAGTCCTTCCGAGAGGTTGGTGGTAGGGGAAAGAGGGTACTGTGGATGCTTCCCCCACTGGGTTTCGGTCTAAATTGGGTGGCACTTCCCAGCTGTTCAAACAGTTACCTTACACCTTTCTGGTAGGTCAGACGGTCTGGGTCTCAACAACAACAACATATAATAATTCAACATAATGTTATTTATCCCATTGAAATATCTAATAAAACAATTTAAAAAATAATTTAGTTATCATATTCCAAAACGAAATTGGAAATACAGTAATTTCTGTAGATGTTAGAACAACACAGTTCATCAAAGGTAGAAGCACAGTGCCATAAAATAATACAGTACATTTAATAATTTAATTCATCTAACTTTTTAGTTATTAAGAAAAAAAAATTAGGGGAAATTAAATGAAAAATTATTGACTGATTTTTTTAAATACAAAATAAAAATCATTTTTTCTGTTGCTTATTATCGCTTTCTTCACAACTCACAACATGGAAACTCTCAACATGAGTACGGTTAAAGATCAACCATGCCAAATTTGAAAAAGGATTGAAGAAAATATATGGACTTGTACATATATACTTTTTTATTTGCATTTTGTTATACTTAAGATGCTGATACTTATGTATTACCTAAAAGTATGGTATGTAAAGTACTTGAGGCTAAATATTCAGATATGTATAGTTATATTTATCTTCAAAATGAATATGAAAAAGATCCCAAATCCATCATTTCTCATCATACACGTGGCAAAACACTGGGATGTAGCTCTGTAGCTAAGTTCCTGTTGTGTCACCTGCTGCACAAAAATTTTTAAAAGTGTCTCAATGCATGATAATCAAAAAATTTTAAGATAATAAATGATATTTTAACTTCAATTCTCCAGAAAAGAACTTGAAAAATGTGGATGATATAGGAAAAAAACAGAGCTTGTGTAAGTAAACTTTATTTGCTACCAAATCATTCCTGGCTTTTTATTATGCTTTCCTTCCGTACTTAATTTCATGAATAAAATTGAAAGGATTCAGATTGAGAACTCATTTTTGTTAATTGCTTATAATTTTCTTTTATGCTGATAAATACTCTTTGCATTTTTTGCAACTTGGTAGAAACAAGTGGTTAAGCTTTGCAATTTTGTTCTTTCTAGATCAGAATATCTCCGTGTACAGTCCAATTTCCGCTAATCTGTTATAAAGATGTTATAAGTGGTATATATTCTATTTTTACCAATAGGAATTTTATTAAATCTGATATAAAATAAATGTGCACTTATAAATACCTTCAATAATATATAGATAGAGGGACACATGTTTTTTTTTCTGTATTCAGACAAAGAATAATATTTTTTATCATGTCTGAACAGTGAAAATAAACTAATAAAATAAAGAGAAAGTATCCACATTATTTCTTTAATTATCAAAATATCTATATGAATATTCTTCCACTAATGCATTATTGCAAAGAAAAGTATTTAAGTTTGTTGATCCATAGAAACTGTCTTGTTGTCATACTTTCTGACAGGGTTATTGTTTTATTAAAGTGGAGTCTGCCATAGTAGGCTAAAGTAACGAATGTTTGATTACCACTGTTCTAGATCATGTTTAAGTTGTATCTACAGTACATTTCATAATAAGATTAACTTTGTAGATGTAAAGAAAATTTTGCCATACAAAATTATTCTAATGATATTTAGTGGTTTAGTCTTATAATATTAAGATCCATATGGGCTTGGGCAGATGAAATTAAGTTTAGAAATAGAATAATCTTTTCAATCTAATACAAAATGATGATGGGCATGTATAGCACTTCATCATCATCTTGTATTGTATAGGACTAGACCAGTGGTCTTCAAATATTTGTAATCATCAATCACCCTTAAAGTCATGTACCTCAAATGTCACCATTTTTTCAGAATGCATAAATGGTAAAATTTTTTTACAATATTTATATTTATGTAAAGTACAAAGAATTCTAACTCCTATTTAAATTCTCGGACATGATACAAAATTATATATTACCTATTGCTTGAAATAATATAAAAAGTCCATACCGCCATAATTATCATTTAAGATATGTCTGGTTTACAGTCTTAAATTTCATCGCATATCTAAACAGATTTTTGTTTTGAAATATATAACACAAGTAACATTTTATAATTGCAATTGTATATTCCATCGCAAGTCATTGATTGGCCATGGGCCACACTTTGAGAAACACTAGATTAGATGTAATTAGATAGATAACCAGACTATATTAATCGTATTTTAATAAGAGATTGCATTTATGAATATGAAAAATGATTATTAAACAGCATGAAATAACATTAAAAGCCACTGAAAAACACATTTGAAGCAGTTCACATCTTTTCTTACTAACATTAAAAATCAATTATCATTATGGTATTCAAATATTTTTATTTTATTTTATCAATGTGTAATCTGGATGATAAATAATATACATGCATCATAATCAAAGAACCTTGCATATCTTTATTGTATTTTTTTTTCTATTACAAAGCCATTTTTAATATTCACCTGTTTTGTATGCGGACAAATAGAAAACTATATATACATATATATGTAATTTAATTAATTGACCACAAATAATCAAGAAATACATTTTTTTGTGTGTTTTTATATATTAATTATTCTTTTTCCTCATTTTATTTATTTTCTTAACACAGAAATTCAAACTATTGTCAAAATTAATCTGCATAAAATAATTCGTTAATAACATTATGAGAAATTGATAAAAGTATCAACAAGTTTCAAAGGTATAAAACAGCCTTCTTTGTCAGAATAAAGAGGGAGTAACCACTTCAGTAAATGGGCAAGAATATGGCTGGCTAACAGTCCCATGACTCCATGACATTCATTCTCTAATTTTTTTAACATTATTAAAAGTGTATATAGATGTTCTGACTCACCAACTTCAATGTCATGTCTGTTTATACAGTCTATGATGATGCTTTTCTAATTGCCTAGTATTATATGCATGTGCATTAATGTATTGCTTAATAGACAAATTTTGGAGACTTTCATATTAAAATATGCTTGTAATCTTTTACTATGTCTTCAACAAATTCACTACAGTTTAGCAATGCTTACTAAGATCTCTATACAAAATACAAATATTAATATATCCTTTCAGTTTTCTCCAAGCAATGAAATATGTATGTTAACTATGAACATTTTAATGTAACTTTTATTTAAATGCCAATTCGGAAAAAATAATTTATGGATCCTTGATTGACAACAATAATACATTTATCCTTTTTAAAGTATATAATTAATTTGCTTGTTTCCAGAAAAATAAAAATGTTTATGAATCTTAATTTTAATCAGACATAAGTAATAGATTTAAAAGTCTCTCCTGTTTATTTGAAGATGTGTATTCATTTTTCTGTTTATTTCAATTTCAGTCTTTGGGCTATTCTATCAAAGGTGAAGGCTTGTTATTTCACTTTTAACAAGTGTATGTAACATTTGAATAATTATGCACCTTCTGGATATTTTTAGCTCACATCTGTCACTGCTTTCATTACTTAATAATGTACATTGTTATAAGCAAATGCAATTATGGATAATTGAGTGATAATATTTAATGCATAATGTGATATATAATTCATATATATATATATATATAAATATGTATATATAAAGAAAAAATGTGCAATGCAGCCATTAAAACAAATATCTTTGTGAATAAAAATTGAAGAATTATATTCAGCAAAAAAGTGCTTATTTAGTTTATACCATGCTGAAGAATTGATCTGCAGTCTGTAAATAGTGGATGAAAACATTTTGAAACAAAAGTGGTGACTATTGAAATTAACAATTTATAAGCAAAATGTATTTGAAGAAGTCATAAATAACAGCCTTCACCATATTTGATATATAGCCTTAAGGACTGAAATAAGTACTCTTGTGCATAGTAGATCATAGGAACTGTTGCATGATATAAATTTTAGTATTATGCTTAAAGTTATAATTTAACTGCAGAAGTCAGTGCTTATGATTATTAATGAGCATACTGAAATTAAAGCATGGCTAAGATTGGGAGAGTTTTGAATTAACTGTTTTAGTAATGATTATTTTTGTCATTATAAGACATAAATAATAATAAGCCCTAAAGACTAAAATAAGTACACTTGCACAAGTAATAGAGTATAGAAACTGTTTTATGGGAAAAAAATTGTATCATGTTTAAATCATATTTCAACTGCAAAAGTCACTGCTTATCATTGAGTACATTAAAGTTGAAACATAACTAAGATTAAGAGATTTTGGGGCTGTTTTATTAATATGACTATTGATATCACTTTATATACATAAAAAATGTTACGACTTGCATGAAGATTTAAATGCAACTGCATTTACTATTTGGCTGCATGTTTATAGTTTGTGATGATATCCATCGAAGTGAAGTAACGTTTTTTCAGCAGGAACAGAAGATGGTTTGATATCAAATTTAGAAGAGGAGGATGAACTTCAAACAAGTGTAGAAAATGAACTTCTTGAATTAAACAAGATAATGACAGATGTTGATGCTTCACTTCGTACAAAAATCTTGTCTGAAGTTGAATCATTAATTGCCAAGTACCGTAAGTGCCTCAGTAATGCAGTTCAAGGGAAGAAGCTCTATCAGATGGTTAGTATAAAATAAGAGTTATGTTGAGTTGTCTTATAGAGCTTTACTCATCACATATGTTTGGATTTTTGTGCAACAGATATTTTTGCATCTGCAAGGTGAATGCTTTTTATACAGTACTTTGAAGGTGTGACACTTATTCTCACGGGTGTTTTTCTTGAAATTAAATTATTTGGTTTATAACAAATGAAAATTAAGGTTTCTAAAAGTAAATAATATATATATATATATATATATATATATATATATATACATACAAATAACACATAACGCTTTCAAATATGTCTATGCATAATTTTCAATCAATACAATGAATCTTCCATAGCATTTCTTCAATGTGGTGCTATCTATAAAGACATTCTATTCAGATTGTTTAGAAATGCACTTTTCACAATTTTGTATATTTGTGACTTTTAAATGTGCCTCATTCTTATGTTTCATAAAACATGCAATATGCAAAGATAATGTTTATTTATTACCACTAATGCTACTAGTAATAATAATCATGTTTGCATAGATAAGGCATCTAAAGTATATCCTCTCGCTATTAAGATGCATAATTGTAAAGTTTTTCCAAACCATTCTTAACATCTCGAAATTACCTCCAGGTCGAATGTTAATACTCCTTGAGGATGATTCTTAGGATTAGTATGTAAATATTCACTGGATCACTTATGCTGTATTCCATATATATGTCTTTGGTTTTAAAAAGTGCTGCTGTATTCTGAAACTTTAGAAACATATTGTCATGTATATTCATTTACATTATATTCATTTAGAGTATATATTCATTTTACACTATTAATTATCCATATTATTTTATAAATATTTTATGTACTTAAAAATGTGTTTCAAAATAATTATTTTTTTGTGTATTGTTTTTATAGGAGCTGGAAAAAGTGCGCTATGCACAGAGAGCAAAAACCCATAAACTTCGTGAAACTAATAAGCAACTTGAAGAAGCCCTGCAAAAGTTTCAAGGCAGCACTGTTACTATTCAAGTGTCTAGTGAACACTCTGAAAACTCAAATCCAAGAATGACTCTTAACCTTTCAAGTCCTCAATCTCAAGAAACAAACAAAAATGATATTGTTGATAATACAAATACATGTTGTGAAAAACCTCTTCAGAGAGCGGAAGGTGATTGTTTAAGTGTAGCAACAGTAACAACTATCACAGCCAACGAGGAAAGTGAAACTGTCTTATCTTCTAGCCCCACTCTGCCAAAGCAGTCCCCCAATCCAGAAAAAGAACCTCTTGGAAAATGAACCTTTCGCTGATTTCTATGGTGCTCATTCGATTTAAGTGGCAACTCTGCTTGCCCTCTGTTAAAGTTGTGATGAGTTCTTTTTCCAATGTTCCCTACAAAGTACAAGCAGCTCTTACAACCATTGTGCCATTGCACAATGGTAGAGTCTCAATTGCAGTCATTTATAAGATTTCAGTGCCAGTGCTTACATTCATCATTGTTTCCAGGGTTTTATTTTTTTATACATTTAAAATTAAATCTAGAGAATTAAGGAAAAACAATAGTTTATATTTTGTTCTTGCATTTTTGTTTGATAAACATTGAAAAGCTTTCACGTCTATGTA
Organism: Amaurobius ferox; assembly: GCA_951213105.1. Classification (NCBI taxonomy): domain Eukaryota; kingdom Metazoa; phylum Arthropoda; class Arachnida; order Araneae; family Amaurobiidae; genus Amaurobius; species Amaurobius ferox. The sequence continues at coordinate 112,731,012 of OX578136.1, forward strand.
TTGTTTTCTGTTAAATAGTAAAACTGAGGTGTCAACTGCCCACCTTGCTTCTTTAGAAGTTTATGTAAATTTCTATAGAACGTATAAATTTGTAAATAGCATTTACATAGTAATCATTTTCAACATTTTTCGACCGCATGCATCATCATTTAAAAATTGCAATCTCTTACCTTTCTTCTGGACTATGACATATTTCTGAAATTATTTCATTACAAGAAAATAGAAAAAGTCATTTTTTTGGCCTAAAGTGGCAATGCATTTATAAACACATTTATAAACATGTACAATATTTGTGGTCTTTATGGAAAGTTGACATTACATTTTAAAATTATGTAATTTTTCTAAAAGCATTAATTTTATTAATTTTCTGACACATTAAAATTACATATATAAACTAGTCCGTTTACTTTTATATATATTCCAAGACATAAATATATTTTAATTAAATTATGCACTAATATTTTCATCATATTGGTGTCCAAATCCATTGCCATGTTGGAAAACTATATACTTTAAAGTATAACATTTTTATATTCATGAACCCCATCGCCTTTGCTTATTTATGTGTTGATAGTCTCAGATATAAGTCTATGAATTGTGTGTGTCAAACTTGCAGATTTAATAGATTTCTTTATATAAAAACAGAAAATTATTTATTGTTTCAGTGTGTAGTTCACAATGCATGCTTGTCTACAGAATGCAGTTTCAGAAATGTGAAGGTTAACTTCACTTTGTAATGCCAAACTGTCTGGTAAAATAAGTACAAATTTTTTTCATCTCCATTTACATCATCTGATCATTTAGAACTGCCATTATATTTGTTTGTGTGCATGTGTTTTCCTTCCCTTCATTTTTTTTTGTTTTTGTTTTATGTAAAAAATTCATTATGTACAATATTGAAATTGTTTTATTTAAATCTTTCACACTTTAGATCCTAAGTTTTAATTGTTCTACAGTGGAAATAATTCACTTGTTTTGATGCACATCGAAAATTTATAGTTGAAGATTAGATTATATTGGAAAGTTTTACAATTTTAAAACCAAATAACATTTTTATTAGAACATTTTTAAATGCCGTATCTTTGACAGACAAATATAAAGTATTAATAATTTTTATTGGATAAATTACTAATACAGGGGTCTCCAAAGTTATTAATGTTAGGGCTATATGAAAATTTTCAAACATTTTTCGGTTCAAAACAGATTTTTAAAAAGTAAGTCCTGAAACCTACTTATTAAGAAAGAAAAAGTGAATAATGCAATGAAATTGGACAATAAAATAAATATGAATATTCTTTTAGAGTAAAAAACTAGTTAACATATTTCAAACAAATCACATTTTCAAGCAATATTAATGAGAAGCATGAAACTACCATTTCTTTGTTAGAATCTCATTTAGGTGTGGTAGTTACTTTTTTGGATTTAAATTATTGATAAAAACTGCATACTACACATAAAAGGAATAGAAATAACACAGGGCATGTTAAGTGGGCTGAATTTAAATTATGATAAAACTCATATTAGATTTCAGTGTTATGTTTAGTTAGACTGTCGACCATGATCCACATTGGAAAAGCTCACAGGATAGATGTCTCTGGCCAGTGAGCTTAAGTTTGGAAACCCCTGTTTTAATATATTAAATATAATTGTAAGAAGACTTTTGCAGTAGTTGTTCTTGCTTGTAAATCTAAAAGTTTTAAACTAAATGAATTTCTGATTCCTTTGCAATAAAATGCCTATTAAGTAATTTATAAAATGTAATGCAATATTGTTGGTAAATTAAAAAAAATTATGTGTTAAAAACAAATGCATTTATAAAAAAAATTGCACTTTTAAATCATGCACTGATAACTTTTATTGTTGATTCCTAGTTGGATAATTTTTCTATATATATATTATATATATATGCATATATGTATTGGTAAATATATTTTAACCTATATTCTACAATAGAACAAATTCAAGGGCTTTTTTCTTGTTTGTTTTACTGAAATGGTTATTTTATTAAACTAAACTGTGAATACATTATAACAAAATTCACATCCACTCTTAAAAATATAAAATAAAACATTCCAATTTTATATTGTAAATGATTTAAATTCTCCAGATGATTGACTTTGGACTTTTGTAAAGGCAACACAGTAATTTTTATATCATTACCAGTAACAATAATATTGTTTTACTTATAAAAAAATTCTTTAATGTTATATATCATATATGATAACTCCCATATTACACACATTGTTTAAGGACAAACAACTACAGACAGACAAAAAATATGCTATACATGTCAAAATTTTGCCCATAATATTTTCTCTTTTCCATCCTTTTCAAAGTTATAAGAATTTCTACCCAACCAAGCAAATGTAGAATTATTTGGGAATTTGCAAACTAGGCTAAAAAATCTAGGAATTATTAGGAAAATTCAAACAATTCATGTGTGCATTGAACATACAAAAACTGCATATATTAAAGTTGATTTTTCAAATGAAAGAAATTTTTAAAGGTGTGTTAATGTTAGAAAAAATAACACACACACACACACACATATATATATATAGTTGAACTTCCCAATAGTGGACAAGGACTGGAGCTTTTACCTGTTAATGGGGAGTATCCTCTATTGGGGAGGAATTCGTAAACTTATTTTTCAGCCTTGATTATTCAACTATTTTAATACAAATTTAACCTTTTAGAAGTAATATATTTGAAACAATACAAAGGGGGCCTTATAGTAGCATGGGATTTTAACTCAAACGCTTTACACAAATTTTATATACATAGTATAGTACATTTACACTGAAATATTTAAATTAATTAAATGTAAAAGAATTTACCAGTTGCACTAAATATTGAACAGAAATAAATTTTAATGCTGTTTATCAAATCACTGAAAGAAATCCATTGGAACCATTCACTTCACATGTTCTTCAAAATTAACATTTTTCTCGATGTGAATTGATTTTTTGACGTTAAACCCTTTGTGGTCTCCAGTGTCCAGGAAGAACTTTTGTAGTGCTTCTTTACTTATCACCACACCATTACTATTCTGCAAAATATCTTTCTCATTAGATTTTATTTCGAACTATCAATGTCTGTTCTTGTATCTTCAATGCATATACCATCGTCCACAGCAATGTATTGCTCTACACACTGACAGAGAAGTCAAAACTTTTAACTAAAATTATAAAAAAGATATGTTAAAATTGTGTCCTTAATTTCTAAATTTCAAAAATTAAGTTCCTGTAAACTTGTTTATAGAACCTAGCTTCATATCATGAAATTTCTTCTTGAAAGTTGCAAATCTCATTTCTGACTCTTCCAATGTCTTTAGCCCTATAATTTATCTTTTTCATATTTGTACAGTAACTCTATCGCAGGAAGATTTTTAAAAATGACAGGTCCATTTAAAACATGCTGCATTCCAGATAGGGTTGCCACAACTTAAGTGACATTGTTAGAATAAATGACATCATAACAGGATTGCATGTTCACTGGCATCAAACAGTAGCAGAGCCAAAGGTGATAGGGGTAAAGGTCTGCACAGGCCGAAATGTCACCTGGCCCAACCCGGCATAACCAGTACTTAAACCTGGCCTGAGCTCAATAAATTTACAGATGCAGAGATCAGCCCATCTCTAAGATCATTGAGTCTCGGCCTAGTTCAATCCGAAATGATTTATATTCAAATGTGTTAAAAACCCAAATTTGTGAATATTTTGTGCAGAAAATTGAGATTAAAGTTGATTTATTTTTAAACATTATCTTTATATAGCTGAAATCAACATGATATTTTCATGTACTTTATTAAAAGACCCTTAAAATGTTTTAAAAAGTAAATATGCTAAACCCAACCCAACCTGACTTTTTAAAAATCTATGTCCGAGTCTGGCCCATGAATCATGTCAAAGCCCATTCAGACTTCTAGTAGGATAACCCTAAGGTTAGTCCTATGGTTTGGATTGTGGAGAACTCTAGTACAGGGTCATACTCCTCCACTTCCATCAGCTCAACAAACCCATTGACTTCAGTAAAAGACTTCCGATTGTATATCAAAATGAAAAGACATCTTCCAAAGATTGGGTATTGTCTCTTGAAATAGCCAGTAATTTCTGATATACAAAACAGAATGTTTTGTTTTTATACTCAACATAGTCAGCACTGTTTACTTTTCTATTTTATATCACTAATCTGATGGATAGTATTAAAAATATTTTTGTTGACCATAGCAAAAGCTTAAATACTTCAGGATACACAGGACATGTAAACACTAGGCAGCACAGTGAAGAATGATCACTCATAAATATTTTTTCTCACGTTGTCAAGATGGCACATATACCATTAGGCTTTACATACAGTACCATGCTGATAGACACTGCCACAAGTGACTATTTAATCAGTGCATGTACACACTGAGATGAGTATGAACAGAGTTTAAAAATATCACTTACTCATCATCTTAGCGATGTTTAAAAATATAACCTTTAACTGCGTTATTTAGATAACTACCTTTATGGGACAAGGCAGGGCTTCATGGATCAGGGAGTTGTATGTTGTGCAGCCTTTCTCTATCATGATAAGTTATGTTTTATCACAAGTCATTCTGAGAAAAATATGTTATTTTTATAACAGTAGAGTACATATTTATGATGATAGTCATGCTACAGAAGTAGAAAAGATAAGTAAAGAAACTTCTTAGTTAATTGATAAAATCACTATTAAGTCAAATAATCACTCAAAAACTGCTGCAATAATAATAAAATAAATTAAAACTTTTTAAATATAGCATAAATACAAAATGAACTGTTCAATCGGTTTAAAAAGGTAAATATCGGCCTTCTTTAGGATCAACAAGAACCACAACCTCACATACTTTTAAGCCGACCTGACTTGAGTAAATTCTTGTCGATCCAGAAGGTCATTATTTGCCTTTAAAATTGGTAGACCTGTTCATTTTTATATTTTTGCTGTATTTAAGAAGTTTTAATTTATTGTATCACTAATAAATATTATTTATTAAAATTTATCTATAGCCCATGGAGGACCCAATCATAATTTTCTTACATTAATTATTGCTATAAACTAATGTTTCTGTGGTTACTGGTAATGATATTAAATACACAAATTTTATTTAACTACACTTTAAGACAAAAAATTATTTCTACTAAACAAGTCCTATTTTTCATTGTTTTTGAGTTATATAACTTATGAAAGCTTTTATAAAGGAAATAAAGTAAACCAAAGTAAATGGGACAAACAAACATTGTTGAGGCTTGTAAAACAAATGGTTAAGTTGATTTCAGGATATGTAGGTGGTGTCTGTATATAGTATACATCAAATGCAGGTTCTCAAAGACCTGGTGTTATTTGTAGCTTGCTAATCTAAAGGATTGTGATTTCAACGGAAGTCTGGCCTTAAAGTACTGTAAATAAATATGTTTGCAATGCATATTTCCGTATGCATGGAAACTGTATGGCATGAAGAACGTGAGATGTCTATGATATCTAGTGATATGATTTTGAATTGAAGCCAGATGAGGTGGCACTTGAAGTGAAACATCTGTGTGATATTAAACTTTTGTTTTATCTTTCCATTCTGATATAAAATTGATCATAGAGTATATTAGATCTATTTTTCCAATTTGCCAAAAATGTGAAAGAAAAATTATTGCATTTTGTACATGTGTTGACTAGTGTTTTCTCCTCAATCAAGAATAAATATTTCGTTTGTGATTTTTCTGTTACACATTTATCATTTGGTTATTTCTCTCAGTCTTTTTTTAAACATGCTTATCAGATGTATTATGTTCATGCAAAATGTTGTTATGTTGTCATGTTACGGTATATTTGATTACTAATTAGTAGTTTACTGCTCTTTGTATGTTATATGTTTTGGTTCAAATTTACTGCATAATATTTTGTGTAAAAGAGGGTACATTACATGCCGATATTGCTTGTGATATATAGTGCATAGTCATTGATACCGGTTATTTTGCATGATAATGTATATAAACTGTAAATTTATTTGTTTAAAACAATTAGTATTTTATTGAATGATACCAAAACTACTATCAAAAACCTACATCTGGTCACCACGTATTTAGTGGTATAAATAAAACATTTAAATGGTCGAATATTTTTGTTGTATTTTTAACTTAAAGCTGTTTGTATTGTGTCTGTTAAAGAAAAACAAATTCTAAATTTAATTTTATAATCGGTGTTTTTATTATTTATTATTTTTTTTTTGCTTTTATATATATATATATATATATATATATATATATATTGCAAAAATGTTTGTGTTAGGTGAGCATCTAAAAAAAAAATGCTGATATTTGGAGTTGTGTCTCATAAACAAAATCTATGTATTCATACTGATAAGAACACAAATTTTTAATTCTGCAACATTTAAAAAAATAAATCTAATTTTATAAAGTTGCTTCTTTTCTATTGTTCTTTTTTGTCTTAAAAATTGATGAATTTTCTATTAATCAATTTATAATATTTCTTTTCGTGTCATATAAATTAACATAAAAATTGCTTTGTGCAAGATGATTCTTGTAAAGTACATGCCCCTAAGAGTTTTTAACAACTATGAGAAATATTGTCCCTTAAAACAATGTTACCATGGAATTTATAAACATACAAAAATTTTATTTTAATGAAATAACACTGTTAATATTTTTAGAAAATAACAAGTTAAATAGCTGGTATACTAACTTAATTACAAATGCAACTGTTGTATAATTAAATATAGTGGCGGTATTTAACTTTCGTGGACAGTGACACTCTATGTTAGCCTCCGGCCATCCAATTAATTGCTCTAAGTCCTAGGACGAGTCGGGTGGCCTGGGCTTTCTACTCTATGTTAGCCACAGCCCAAAGGATGGAGTGTTTGCCATACAGACTCTTCTCAAAAGATGACATAATTTCAGACATAAACCTAACTCTAAAAATAAAATCACTAAAAATCTGCTATTTCACATATATGAATTTTTTCAAGAATAAAGGGAAAATGAATTTACTAAACTATATTTTAAATAAATTACCTTTAATAAAATAATAAAACATATGAGCTTTGCCTAACTTTTGCTTTTTCTGAAACAACCATATAGCATATTTAATTCAGGCATAACTAAACTGAAACTTGAGTTAAAACATTCAGTACACATAGTTCTGTAGTAAATACTCCTGCTCAGAAATATAAAAGAGAAAACTCAATTTCTATACATTTTCAAAATCAGATAGCAACAGCATAAACTATGATTTTAACCCTATGCATAACATTCATGACAGTGTGTTGAAGCAGGTCTAATGAACTTTGGTGCCATCTTTGAATCAAGTAAATCTATATAAAATAATATGATGACAATTCAGTAGAATTGATATTTGGATCTTCAACCTTAGGGTAAATATTTTATTGCTGCATATGCTTGTTGATTGACCTTTATAGAACATTTGTAGTCAACATGACATGTATATGACAGCATATAACAATCATCTTCAAAAAATTAATTATTACATAACAAAAACATTTGAAAGATAACATTTAATTTTTAAAACTTACATAAGTTTACATCATAAAATTAAATATAGCGTATGATAATGAATTATCTTTCCATGACAGTTTTACTTCTTTTATATGTTAGTAGTCAGTGATAGGGTGTTATAACTTTTTGTCAGTTGGTCCACAATGCATACCTATTATTAAAATAGTACATCAACTTGTATTTTAAAATTATTTTTTTATCCTCTTTTGCATAAAATGAGAAAATTCTCACAAAACCACTTATGTAGGTACATACCTCATATTTTTTTTTTATTTATTTATAATATAGTAAATAAGGTTAATATTTATTTTTTGTAATTGTGTGGTAATTTTTATAAAAAAAAACCACTTTTTGTAGCAAATTTCTTCCTTTTTACAAATTTTTATACCAAATTTAATACTAAAGACATTTAAGAGATTAAATATGCATTTTTTTTTTTAAATCCATGCGAACTTTTATTTTAGATGTAATTTGAAAGATCTGTTAAAAGTATCCTGTCCATCGTCCATCCATTGTAAAATAATATATATTGAATGTTGCATATGAATGGGAACTGCAAGAACCATACACAAGGAAAATAATTTCAAGTGTCCAATTTACAAATGAATGCATTTATTAGCTTTAACTTTTAAAACTCATACATAAAAAACACAGATATTTAAAAAAGTCCAATTTTAGTTTAAAAAGGAGAAATTAAAATTTTGAAATTGCTAATTTTGACTTTATTTTGCTGTTTTCTTATGACTAGAATTCAAACAACCGTTGGAAATTTTTAATAACTGATTTATGCCAAGAGCTGAGAACCATCCGGCTTCAGCTCACTTCTCCTAATATCCTTATTATGAATTTTATGATTTAGCAGTGAATGAAAAGACATGTTACTTTTTATATAATGAAATGCAATTTAGAAAACATTTCCTGGTTACCTGTGCCTTATTTATGCGAGTGGTTTTAAAACTATTAAATAGTTTTAACTTTTAGAAGATATTTAATATCTGTTTATAAAGATTGTTATCATTCTTTTTTCTTTTTTTCTTTTTTCTTTTTTAATGTATTTTAACTCTTGTGGGAGAACTTATGTATATCTCGCTTTAGCATAAATCAAAATATTTCAGAATCAAAATGCAATACTTCTTCACTTTTAATAATTTTAAAAACTTTTAAAATTTTGTTCACCAGTGTTCTATGCATTTACAATATATTCTTTGTAAATAGATTTCAATTTCCCTGCCTTTTTTTAACTTGTAAGCTTATTTCAAAATCAAACGCCAATTTTTATTGCAGTTGCCAGTTGTATAGATAACCCTAATGTTCTATAAAACACATTATATCTTATGTTATATATATATATATATATATGCATGCATTTAATATACAAATGGATTGAGCCCGAGCCATTAATTACAAACATTTTTTATCGGAACGTTTGATATAAATGGTTTTGTTTGAAAAATTGTGATGACTCTGTACTCTAAAATATAAGAAATAGTTGAGTACCAGTAGAATACAATTCTTGTTATAGAAAAATTTAATTTCAATGTAAAAAATACGACAAAAGCCTCTTATAAAGCATTAATAAACTTAGAACAAACAAAAATGAGTAAATATATATCTGTTAAATTAGCTGTTGATACATAAAAAATATTTCAGAATTAATTGGTTTCGCAAATGTCCTTCTTTCTAAAATTTTACCTGCAATAGCTCCTGGGGAAATGGAACTTGAAATGAGGTATACTATATCTGCAATGATTATAACTGTTGCTTGTTAGAATAAAAATCCTTTGTACTTCATTGCTAGAAAGCAGCCATATAAAAATTGGTTGATTAGAAATGTTCCAAGGACCATTATGAGCTCTCTTCATCAGGCCAGAAGTAATGCATATCAATTAAAGGATAAAAATACAACTGCCTACACCATATTTTTAACACACCAGTTGTGTTTGATCATTTGATTGATCGGACGGTCTGGGTCTCAACAAAAACAATGCTGCTTCTAATCTGCTGAAAAGGACTCGTAACATCTTTGGAACAATTGCAGTCAACAAACTTTCTCATGCCTCACTTCTATCAAGAAGAATTTGTATTTGCTTGAAATAAATTTACATAAATTGCTTTATTTGATTCCAAAGCAGATTTCTTGTATAGTTTAAGATGCTCACCCTTCTTAATTGGTTCATCTCAATGTTATATATATATGAGAATGTTTTATAAGCAGTAAACTTCTAATTATTGTATTTCATGCAAAGCATTGTGATAAAATCTGAAGTTGTGCGTACTATTGTTTCCATTTTTAGTGTTTACTATAAATCGTGATCTGTGCGATTCTAACATCTGGTTGAGTTACATTTTTATGTGCTAGTAAATCAAACTTATTGTTGTATTTTTTCATATATATATATATATATATATATATATATATATATATATAAAGTGTAAATTTTTGTCTAGTTTTCCTTGTCAAAAAAAAAAGCTTTCTTTGAATTTTGTTTCTCATGTTATTTGTATATCTTTAAAATCTGAATAACAATGACAATGTGCCCAGTAATTAGAAATTAACTTTTGTGTAATACAGTGTTTCATGTGTTATAGTGTAATGTTGATCGTTTTGTTCAAAATTTAAAAATGCTTGATCACATAACTTTAATATTTATATGAATCTTACATAAGTTATAAAAGAATATATATATGTTATAACCAGATTCTGCAATTGCCCATTTTATGAACTTGTCAATTTTTTTTTTTTGTTTAAGTTTAAATTTGATTAACATATTTTTTATCATCTGACATTCCATGTATAATTTGCATTATCTCTTGCTTATTTCACATGGTCTATTTTAATTAAAAATGATAATCATAGTAGCAGCTACATAAATTTGTCTCCTATAAAAATAAACTGTGGACACATTTGGGAAAGAGTATTTGGTCGGAAGAGCTTAAAGATTTATACAGTATGTAATAATTGCCAGTATGTTATGATTCACAATTTTACTTTCTTATACTATTGTTACAAAAAGGTGTAATACTTAACAGTTTTTGAAATTTAATAATTTTAATGAAAAACTTATCATAAGATATTTAGAACACCTTTTGCGACCTTTTGAAATGATGTTTGTCTGTAGTTCTCTCCAGCTTTCACCCTCATGATATTTTGTATGTTCCTTTCTCAAAATCATTTGAACTGAATAATTTTCAATAATTTGCATATCCAGATTAAATTCTATTTAATACTTAACATTTTAGCAACATTGGTTTTTATGGGAGAAAAAAAATTACACGGCCGTCCAAATGGCTGCTCAAGTCTTCGGATGAGTCGGACGGTCTGAGTCTTCAACACACACATACACATATATCCGGCAACACATATAGCTACAGTAAGTCTTTGGATCTGCCGTGTAGTCTGGGTTTTTCACACACACACACAGATATATATATATATATATATATATATGTCAGATTTTGATGTAGTTAAGTAAAAAGAGACAAACCTTTGATGGAAAGTAGCCTTGGTTACAATTGGTTTATTTATAAATAATTTACCAGTTATTTTTGTCCAAGGCATTGCCAAATTTAGAAAGTAAAATAAAAAAAGACATTAATTGCAATAATGTTTATCTAAGATGGATAGTTATTTGCAAGAAAAAAAAGATACATTGTTAATTCAAAAGCATACAAAGTTGATTAAACGTATCAACTAATTTTGTATTCATAAAATAGTCCCCTTTTTTCCAGAATAAAAACATACAGCACCAAAACCAACAATTGCAAGAATATATCTGGCTTTGTTGGTGCTGTCTTTTTATCCTGAAGAAGGAGGCTGCTCTTTGGATCTGAAGAAAGTTGATACTTTTATCAACCCTGTATTCTTTTAAACTAATGAAGTATTTATTTTGTATACTGGTTTAGACAGTAGTTTAAGCAATTTTTTTATGGATCATTATATCACATCTCTTATGTAATATGCACAGTGGTTTCAAACCCAGACCACTCGACTGACCCAAAGGATTTGTAGCAGCTGTTTGAGTGGCCTGATATGCACAGTAGTGTCATTCCAATTTTTTAACAATTGGTTTTTTTGTCCAAATTGAAAGCAGCATGTTTTGCATCATATGTGGCATATTTAGGGTAATAACATGACATTTAGAATAATTTTTATATTATGACTAAAATATATATTTCAGCCAATTGACAGCCGGTTTCCGAATTCTTTCATATTTTAACAACTGGTAGAAACCGGCTGAATGAAACCACTAACTATGCATATTGCTTAAGAAAGTTGATTATGTGTGTGGGGGAGCTTCATATTTTGTAGGACATTCATTCTGGGTTGGATATGTGCATACTGTAGAACGTATATTGTCCAAATAATGCCCATTCGCTCAGAATACTTGTTTGCCAAAAAATTTGTTCACCAAAATTTAGGACATCAAAATGAATCAGAGTTTGGTTTGTAGTTTAGAAGTTTAATTTTCCAATAGATACCCCATTTTTGATATTATCTCCAAACTTTTTGATAAATATGCACAAAATGTGACATATTTATTTATTTTGATGTTTTCAGTGTGTTTTCACATGTTTCACTGAATACGCCAGGCTTCTTTATGGATCAATTAAACTCTGTAAATAAATTGTGCCTTAACAATTTTGATGAATTCCAGATAATTAAATTGTATTCAGGAATTTAAAATGTTAAAATTTTGGCTGTATTTTTTTTTTTTTAATACTACTACTTAATTTTGACAAAAAAAACAACTACTACACAATCAAATATTTCTTCTTTAGCCCATACAATTTAAAATCAAGCTATGGGGAGTTTAATACTTAAATTTGAATATTAATAATAAATTTTAACAACTGTATATAATTATTAAAACGTCATCCATGTAACTTCATTATATTATAATCTGTTATTACCGAATATAGTAATGAATAATATATAATAAATAAATAAAATTATATTTATTAGATTATAGTATTACATTATTGCACTAATATGTAATAAGCAAATGAAGAGGCCAGTTTATAGAACATACAGAAATTGGCCAGTATAATGTGAAATGGGCAATTTCACTATCCAGATGTGACATATAACAATACAATTAAGACACCTTGAGCATATACCATCCATATTGTACTAACAAGAAAATTTTTGTATATAATTAGACTTGAATTTAATGTCTGTTATCGAAGTTCTCTTTAAAGAACTATTATTTATATGCTTATATTAATACTTTTCCTGGGTGCATTGTTGCACTGTTATTTTATACTTAAAGTTTTGTTGGAAGAAATAAAATATTTTATACATTTTTATATGAATTTTGTGAATAAGATTTAATTTAAGAACACCATCAAGGAAGGATTTCGATGTAATCAACATATGCCTTACAGGTGTGGATACTAGCAAAATAGTTCCTTTCACAATCTTAATTGCAGTACATATACAGCCTACTGAGTTTTGAACTATGGATTTCTCCTCACTTTGTCTCATTGTTAATAAAAATAATTATTTTAGTTTTTGATTTTTTTTTATTAATGTTCTTGAGATTTCTTTTTAATTAAAAAGGGGCAAAACATTAATTAAAAAGGGGCAACATTATCTGATAATAATTTTTAAAAACCCTTGATTTGTCACATACTCTCATTATTACAGTACCGGTTTGATTGCATTCTAAAATTTGGTTATTTTAGCAAAATGCAGCATATGCATACTGTAATTATGGGTGAAGGTTATACATGAATCTCTTCTAATTATTTATTGTACCACAACGCAGAATTGTTTTACCCCTCTTTGAGACTTTTGAGTTCAATCTTACAACCATCATCATTCAGCAATCACTATTATTCCAACAGAATATCATATTTTTTACATGGTTTTCTTTGGTAGACATGATACACAGTGACAAATCCCTGTTTAGAAAGCAAGTAATGAAAAAAATGCATCATGCACCCCACCCCCACCCACGTATTATCAATCACACCATAATATTCAATGGTGACAATAGTAATAATAATTAATAATGTTATTGCTATTGTGTGATATATTGTAACTAGGGCAGGAATTTTGTTGTGAATTTGGTATAGTCGTGCCGTATCGAACCATAATGCAGCATTTGCTACCTATACTATGCAATTTTGCCAATGGTATGCAATGTTCAGAATACTAATTCTTGTCGGATCATCAAAGTTAAAAACATTAGACATGGTTAGTATATGGATGAGTGAGCACCATAAAGACCCTATGCTGTTGGCAAGAGGCTAAATATTTAAGTGGTTAGAGCAGTTGCTTTAAAAGCTAGAAGTACTAGTTTTTAATTACAATGATGATGTTATGGCCTCTAGAATATAAAGCTGTAAATACCTAACTTTAATTGGGGAAAGTAAACTACACTTGGGTATGATGTCAGAAGCAGATTTAGAATTTCTTTTTCAGATGCGGGGGGGGGGGGGGGGTGCAAAGTTTGAAATAAAAGTTGCATTTATTTCATGAAATTTGTGGTTTAGGTTGCATATGCTCTTGAATAAACTCTCAAAATATTGATAAGTCAAAGAAATATGCAAACACATTCATACATATATATTTCAGTACTTTATTTCTATCATTTTAATATCTTATACATATTTTAATATATTTATTTCTTAATATTGCAACCATGAGTATTTACAAAATAAACTCCATTTATTTTTTGTGGCAAATTGATTTATTAGGGCCTTTTGTGGCAAATTTTGATTTTATGGCAAATTGATATATTATGCAATTTAATAAGATAGGGTAGATATCACCATCATCCTTCAATTTGTTCAAGATGGTGAATGAAAAAGTCTTCAACCTCACTGACGTTTAGCTTCTGAAATAAATTGTTGTACAATAGAATGTCTAGGTCAAAATCGTGCAGTGCCATAAGATGATATCTTAATGATTTAATATGATTTACCTAGATTGATGTTTAAACAAAGCAAACTTTCTCTATACCGTGCAACTATTTTACACAAAGGCGAGAAATAGCAACAATACAATTTCTTGGCAAAATGAATACCTTATGCTCGGGTTGAGAAATACACATCTGAAATTGGGCCTGCTATGATATTCTGAAGTAGATAGCTGAAAGCCATTGCAGTTGTAATGGGTTAAAGTTATTTTTTTTTTCATTGAAAATCACCATTAAATTAACAAAGTACTGAGCTGCTGTAATTTCTTTTTTTAATAGAAATTAGGCTACAATTTGATAAATAGCAACAAATGTTAAAGATTTTTTTTTCTGTAGTCGGAGTTCAAAAATGGTTTGCCAAAGCTTGGGGTCGGGACAATGCCTCCTCCCACAAATAACGCTCCTGCGGTTTGCTGTTTTTTGATTACATTGTATCTGTACATTTACACTATTAAAATACATGCGATCATGTATTTGTGTCAGTCAACCCATTGATTTAAATAAGAAATTCTGAATGTAGAAAGTAGAGATTTGTCTTAAATGGGAGTGCAAATCTTGAGATGACAGTTATGCAAATGAAAGTTGCTTTCACTATGCCCCTGCTGTTCACTATTTTCAGCTTACATTCATCTGCACATTAGTTGCGGAGCGCAAAACCGTTCTTGCGAACGTTATATGCTCCAGGAGCCCAAAGCGGGCGACCACCACCACCACCTCTGCACATTTACACTATTAAAATACATGCGGTCATGTATTTGTGTCAGTCAATCCATGGGTTTAAATAAGAAATTCTAAATGTAGAAAGTAAAGGTTTGTCTTAAATGGGAGTGCAGATCTTGGGATGACAGTTATGCAAATGAAAGAATGCAATTTAAAGAATTTAGTATGTTTAATTATTAGAAATTAACTTACGACGCAAACGATTTCAAATTGTTTGCGTCGAAACCACGTTACCTGTAGTGGGGGATAAATGTCCTTGTAACGCGGTTGCTGTGGTAAATGGCTCCCGCGCAGGTCTTCTCAGAAGCATACGGTCTTCACGTGGTGTGGTATACCTGGAAGCTCCCCTACCTGATCTTCGTGTTGTTTCGTTGTCTGTCACGAACTGTAACACACACCGTTGAACTGTGCTCACATCACTACCCAATAGTTCAGCGATCCTTCGAAAGCTCAATCCACCCTAACTTAAAACAATGATTTGGCGCCGTCCGTTCCATTGACGACAACTGAACGTATGCGGTACGTCGACATACTCTTGGCATACCGCGATGATTTTTACAACCTGAAACCAATGACGCTACAATTTAGCTCGAATAAAGTTTCGTCCAGAACAGAGCACCAGGCGCGAAGCGCCTTTGTTTCTATTTATTAGTAGAAAAAAAAATATATTTTTAAAGTTCTGCATCCAGCAGAAATACTCATTATTACCTGATATTTTGAAATGATTTTGGCTGAACGCCATTCTTACCGCATCATTAGTTGTAAAATTGATACATGTAGGTTTGATAATTTTAAAAATCTTTGTAAAAATGACAATGCAAAAATTTAAGAAATCTCGAAAGAATGCGTGGAAATAGCTCTCTTTTTCATCGAACTATGTCCCGTGCAACTTCAGGTATTTCTGCTACTCTGAATCACATTGTTATGCGATTTACGGAACACGGAAAACACTTTCAAAATCTGGGATTTGATCCATTTTTAAAACACAGTTCAATTTTTTGGCTATTTAAACGGATCGTTGTGATAAATATTGTTACAGAAATGTGCAATGATAAGTCAGTGGTAGGATCGATTTGTTAATTATTACTTTCCTTATATACATAATGTATAAGGAAAGTATTGTGACGGGGTCGAAAATTCAAATTCGGGTTTTCGACGAGAGAGCACGTTTCAAGCAACTCTGAACATGAATCGAACATTTTTGAGGTGATGTCTGTCTGTATGTGTGTGTGTCAGTGAGTCTGTGGAGACGATATCTCACGAACGAATGGAGCGATTTGAGTGAAATTTGGTACAAAAATCACAGTCCATGAATACTGGAAGCCTATTGTTTTAAAACACAATCGAATGTTCAGATCCCCCCTAAATTTGGGAGTGAAATTTTGAAAAAATCAAATTTTTTAATAAAGTTATGCAAATAGACATTTCTTATGTAATTTTTCCTTAGAAAACAATTGACATAAACGGTAGCATGAACCGTTCTCGAGATATTGCACATTTCTCAAATAAATTTATCAAAAAAAATCCCATAAATTAAAAAAAATATTAACTGTTGAGAAACATGTTTACTTTTCATATGTAATATCATGCGATAAATTTAGTGACATCATTTTCATGGATCTAACGCGTTTCATTCACGAGAAAAGATACTTTGAGTAATACTTTTGTATTTGAACGCCAATAGTCATTTATCTGCTGTAAGAATAACTTATTTCTCCGACCATAATGCTTGGCGAGATTTTGGCGACGAATTTAGCGAAATGTTGCCAAATTAACGAAAATCTAGCCAAATGGATAAAAATGACGCTAAATAAATGAAAAAGACGACTAATTGAAGAAAATTCAATATCTTGGAAAGAATATAAGTATCTACTATAAGAATAACATTTTTTTAACTGTAAAAGTAGTAAATTCATTGCATTATATAAGGAAAGTCATGTATTGCCCACATCAGATTTTTTTTTATTAGTGTTTAATATCCTCATATACCATGTTATATCAAGTTGATCTGAAATTTATGCAGGATTGACTAATGCAGGTCATTTGGTGGTTAAAACCTCTTTCATATTATCCAACTGACGACAATTGTCATCAGTTGGATAATTTGACTGCAGACATCTGTTAATAGATGATCTATTAATTCCCATAAGCCAGCGCAACAACACTTGCCTATTCGTTTCAAATGTTCCATTGCTGATGATCTATTAATAGATGTCTGCAGTAATGGTTTGGTTATTTCTAACAGTTTATACTAGACTATACCTTCCATATCTTACCATATACAGAGCAAAACTTTCTTTTGATGCAATCCTGGCTTTGTTGTGGGAATAGGCTTTTCTTTTGGGCTCAACCTTTGTCTTTTTTGTATAATATTAGCATGAAGGATCCACTTTTCATCACCAGTCACAATTCGCCTTAAAAAAGGCTCTACTTCGTTTCTTGTGACCAGTAGTGTGACCGACGGTTTTGAGCTGAGAGTTCATGTGGGACCCATAAATCATCACGACAAGACTTGCCTATTCGTTTCAAATGTTCCATTGCTCAAAGAAACTTCTCAGCTATTTCTCTACTGGTGATACGTGGATCTGACTCGACCATCATCTCCAATTCATCATCATCAACTTGCCTTGGCCACCCATATCTAGGTTCGTCCTCAAGGTTGAAAAGTCTCTCTTGAAACTTTTTAAACCATAGTTGACATTAACATTCATTGATAGCATTTGGATATGCTGAAGAAATCTTCCGAGTGGCTTCTACAGCATTTCCATGAAGACGAAATTCATAAAGCATGATATGGCGGATATGCAGCTTGTCATAAGACATAATTTGTCTGCAAATAAAAAATGAATTATATGAAAAATGAAGTTGGAAAAGAAAGGGAATGAGTTCAAGATTATAGCAATTATAATATTTGCTATTACAGAATCAATTTAATGGACTATTATGCACTTAATTTTTGGTAAGCTAAAATTTTGCATTACTTTCCGATCAACCCGATATATTTCATTGAGCTTGGCTAGGTCTTCTATTTTTTTTACATTATTGTACTGTCGAATTTCTGAGCCTTATAACTGAGACACTTCTGAAAAAAGAAAAAATATATGGTTTCAAAGAAATTGAAAAATCAATTTTATAAATACCAAACCTGTTTTACAATTTGAATCATAGTTTCAATATAGATGGCAGCACTATAACACTGTAAGCTCTTGTAAAATTATTTTTACAAGAGCTGTGAGCATAAAAACAAAGTAGCGTGCCTTGATAGACCATCTAAGTACTCTGTTTCATAAATTGCGTTATAGGGGACTACTTTATAATAGACATAGAACACATATAAGGTATGCTCTTTTATAAAGGGACTCCTCTCACTGCTAATAAAGTCCCTTTATATTATTATAAAAAGACATTAACTTCAAAGTTGTAGTGGCGACATCTAGAATGCAAGTGGGTAACTATTTGTTTTTAAATGTAAATTAAATTTCGTTTTATGTCACAACTAGAAAATGTACCCGTCGTTGCGCGGGATTTAAAACAAGGATTAATTAAATTCATTCATTCAATTTTTCAAAAGCGAAGTTGTCCGTTGCGCGTAGTCTGCGTGGACGTAACAGACCCCAAATGCATCGTGGCGGGCATTGGCAAATCAAACGGTAATAACTACCTAATTTTCATATTTGTTTCATGTTTGTTTTTACATATATCCACATTAAAAAAAAAAAAAGGCCTATTTTTTTTCAGGTGGCATGCTTAGAATACTCTCGAATCAAATAAAATAAAAATTCCGAGTATTGCTGCATATTTCTGCCATAAGTACAGTCGTCAAATGCTGAGGGCCCATTACGATTATTATTGTTTGAGTTTCTACACTCTTATAATAATTTAAAAGGGAACTAACATAATTTACTTTTGATTAAGGGCCTAAGTATGACTAACAACAACTATGCAAACAAAATTATTTATTTATTCATTCATACGGAAAATTATATTATAAATTTATTTATTTATTATTATTTTAATAAAATTAATCTTTGAAATAAATGTTTTTAACACATCTGCTTAAAATAAAAGTGAGAATATAGATAGATATGTTAAATTGCACCATGATTTTTCCAAAAAATTATAAATTTAATAATGGAATTTTAAACTGTTATTGGGAAATTTAAAAAAAATAGTTAATATATGGACTTTTATACAAAAAATACCGTAAAATAAAAACGAACTTTATGCATAATATTTAGTTTTTAAAATTTAGAGTTTTGAACAAAATGCAGAAGGTATACAAAAATCAGCATTTAAAATTTATCGATATTTTGATTTGATGGCACATAAAGTAGATTTAGTAAAAGTAATTATGTTTACATATTTTAAATGTTTGATTTCATTTTCTCTTGCAATATACCACGAATCAAGAATCTAAATAGAATTATTCACTTTATTTAGTAGATCTCCTCCCCCCCTCCCCGTCTTTTTTAGCATTTAATGCTAAAAAACCACTAAACCCCGATACTATATCAACGCTTCGTTGATATAGGATTAAAATAAAAGTAGATACTTTTGTGAAACTATATATTTTCTTTTGGGTTAATGCAGGGGTGCACAACCTTTTAGCACCTGCGGGCCAATTTTATATAGAATAAGCAACGGTGGGCTGCAAGGAGAGGGGGGGGAGGTACCACCCAGCAATATATTTTTAGTAAATACCGAAACAAAAAATTAAAAGTGAAAATTCAAAACAAATACAGAAATGAACAAAACAACTCACTTGCTTCAAAAATGTACAGTCATCGCCAAAATCCTTTTATTTTTTTGTAGAGCTAGTGGAAAATTTGACATTGTTTGGTTTTCATCATTCTTTCAATGTCTGGTTCAATGTTGGATGCAGCGATCCGTAGGTTTCCCACCAAGTATTCATCAGTTACACGAGAAAGATCTTTTGATTTCACTTGTTTCATTAATGAAAATGATTGTTCACATAAGTAGGTGCTTCCGAATAATGTTATCGTTTCTTGAGCGAGAATTTTCAATTTTTCCATTTCACAAGGCAGGTAATTTCTGTAAGGTTCTAGAAAAGAAACTTTGGAAAATGTAGCTTTCCATTCGGAGTTACTCTGAATTTCGATAAGCTCCATCTGGAAATTGACGGGCGCTGTTTCAATATTTGTCGTGAATTGTATTGCAAACACTTCCAAAGATTTCTCAAGTTTTCTGATATCTTGAAATCGACGACTGAACTCATTTTGTAGATTTTCTACTAGTCTTAAAGAAAATTTGATATAAAAAATAACTTTTTATAAAATTTTATGATGCAGTGTTTCTTTTCTTTTCTTTCTTTCTTTCTTTTTTCTTTTTTGCGAAAGTCTTGGAATTTTTTTTTATGTGTTCGCCAAGCTGAGGGTGACGGCGAGCCGCACACAACTAAGCCGAGGGCCGCGGGTTGTGCACGACTGGGTTAATGCAAAATTCCAAAGATACGATTTTGGTTCAGTCTAATGTAATAGCCTCAGTGTTGAAGGGGGGAGGGTGTCATAAAATCCTTACTGACGGAATAATTACATTAATTCTCCATAAGCTTATTGGAAACGATATTTAGGACTGTTACCCTCCAGTCAATCGTAGACGCGCCCCCCTTTAGAAACAGGTTTTGACAATCAGCAGCTCTGGGCTATATATAAATGCAGATATACAGTTTATAGTAACTTTTCTGGACAGTCCAGCTAACGGCTATTCGATGTTGATGAACTCTAAAAAATGTAAACTGTCAACCAATGCTTTCTGTGAATTTAGAGTTAGGATTTCAAACTTTCAAATGCTTTTCATTCGCGGGTTTTGTGAAATTTTAACCGGCTATTACCTAGGCTCTGCCTAGTCTGTACAGGCGATTATGCTAATGAAAATCTTAGAGTACGGCTTTCTAGATTTATAAAGACTATGGTGCTGTACTACATAACATCACAGAAGTTCTGCTAGTAACCCCAAGACCAATGAAATAGAAAGAAAAAACTGTCCGCAATCAAAGAACAAGGTTTAAGAACCAGCACTGAGAAATACGTCATAACATTTAGAAATCTAGAAAATCATGACTGAGCTTTGGCAAAGTAAACGAACATACATTTGTAACCTATGTTAGTTTAGGTTAGCCTTAATCTCAACAATTTTTATAAAGAAAAACTAGTATATTTAAACCTGTCCAAAACAGGGAAATTAACTATCTTAAAAAAATATACTTTTTTAAAAGATATTTATTTTGTTTAACAATATATGGCGTTTTGCATTGAATCTAAAATTCTGTTCCGTTAAGTTCTGTCTAATCACCGATACTATACGTGTGTTAAGATTCAGCCTTCTAAGTTATCGGGAGCTTCTTGATGGTTTGAAAAAACCTTTTTAAAACCGCCATTTTCTCCGTGCCCGGGCGGAAAATCGAAAATCCGGCTCAGTTGGGTTCTGTTCCGTGGACGATACTATAAATGTTCAAGGATTATGGCTTCTGGGTTACAGAAGGACTCTGAAGGGATTTCCATTTTCTCCGACCTCTCGGGAAAGAAAATGAAAATCCGGTTCTATTGGGTTCTATCCTGTGGTCGATACTATACGTACGCAAAGATTCAGCCTTCTAAATCAGGGGAGTTAATGGTAGGTCTGGAAAAACTTTTCGCCCCCCCCCCCTCCCTCCTCCTCCCCATTCTCTCTATACCGGGGAAAATCGAAATTTTGGTTCCGGTACGTTCTATATAATCGAAACTATAAACCTGCAAAGATGCGACCCTCCCACTCCCTGTCCTCCCATGGGGAAAATCGAAAATACCGCTTGTCATCCGTGACCTATATCATATGTGCAAAATTCAGTCTTCTAGATCACCGGCGAGCACTTCTGAAGAATTTGGAAAGCCTTTTCAAATTTCGCCCCCCCCCCTCGCTCTTTTTTTCACTTCCAGATGGAAAATATGAGTTTTTCTCAAATTACAGAAACAAAAGAAGATTAATTACATGGGATGGTTTACAAGAAAATCGTCCAGTTATCGGAGATTTTTGAAATTGAGTTTAGGGCCCTAGATTCTAACGAATAACTGCATCGTTTTACGATAATTGCAACTCATAAATTTTGCATCATTGTTTATGCAAGAATATTAAAATAGATAAAAGCAGCTTGAATGCTTTGGAGCAAAAATGGAGAAAAAATAATTAATTTCTCGGAATTGGTAACACTCAGAGCATAATGAAAATGTTTCTCATATTTGAAAAGCCTGCGGCTAATTTAATCCACTGAAAACTAAAAATGTATAGTTGTCTGTATAACTGCTATATACCACGTTATCTCAGAAGTAACATGATCGATAAATGGACCCTTTTCTTGTAAATCATCACTTGCAAGGAAAAATTTAATATGAAATTTAAAGCACAAACGATATCCTGCTTCAACGACGACTCTCAGAACGGCGTCCAGCAATTACGTCAGCAGATGCTCAGTTTTACGAACAAGTAAGAACTATTATATATATCAATTTAAACCTTGTAAAATTTACTTTAATATAAATTTAGTTGAAATATTTTTAGATTTTAAAAGCCGACTCATTGTTGAAACACAAAAAATTAGAAAAATCCAATACAAAATAGGTATATTTATGAAAAGTGCAAGGAATAAACAAAACAGATGTACAAAACAAATTGAAAAACCTATTTATCATTATATTTGAAGTAATTTAAAATTAACTGCATTGTACGAGGTTCCATTCACAAGAAATAAAATAAATCCCTCACCACTGCAATTTGATACTTTAGAGGGGTAGGGAGAAACAAGCTTCGGATTTTAGGGGACTTTTGGGAAAATATATGTTTTAGTAAGTATATAATCATAATCATGTGCTAAAATTCAGCTTTCCCTGAATTTGTTGTGGGTCCATATTTTTATTGACTGGGTTATAATTGCAGTAGGACGCAATTCTTAGCTTTCAACTCCCTATTCAATCGCTCTTGAATTCAGCAGTAGATGGCAGTACCAGAACACTTTCAATCTAAGACTTGCATACTAGAATTGCATAAAAATTTCTACCGCAGAGTTTAGTTTTTTACTAAACTTCACTGGAAAATTATTATTGTACTAAAAGCTCCTTTCATTTTTTCTCCACTGTCTTTCCCGGTACGTACACATCCTTATTTAAAAAAAAAAAAAAGAAACTTACCCCCAATCACTCTAGATTTTTCTAAGGCAGGATGTGTATAATTTAGTATTAATAATTTAAATAAAAAACGTGTTATTGTCAATAATATGTTTCTGGACTCGTCTTCATTTTATAATTACTGGGATAAATTTATTATCGCTTTGAAAGTTAACTGTTTGTAAAGGAAATTATATAACAAATGCTTGTTATTGTTGCCGCTATTTTGCCACTGATAAATGTAAATGCCCCATTATCATTCAGATCATTAGAACACTGAAATTATACCTCTGGGTGAAATAACTTTGAAAATATTCTGAATCCGTCTGCTGTTCTTTTTCCTCCTCCTAGGTTTTTTCATTTTTTTTAATTCTCGTATGGCAACAATTTAATTTATGTGTCACGTGATGCATCCTTTTTTCTGTCAACCTGTGGTTGCCTTTTACTTTCCCTGCAATACATGGTAATGTATAGGGAAAGTATTGGAATCATACAGAAAGTCATAAATCGAGTTTTCAAAGGATCTACACATTTCGAGACCTCTAGAATACGAAAAAACTATTTTTAGAGTGACGTCTGTGTGTGTGTCTGCAATGTATGCATCCACTCTAACTCAAAAAATTATGGACCGAATTTTATAAAATTTGGTAAGTCACTTGGGTATGACCCTGGTGCTGATTAGTTTTTGGTACGATTCATAAAAACAGAACCGGCTTTTTTTACGAAATGGCCCGTAAAAATGTCATGTATCCACTCTAGCTAAAATACTAATTGACCAAATTTCACAAAATTTGGTAGACAAGTTACTTGTGAGATACTCTGGTGCTGATTAGATTTTGGTATTATTCGGAAAAGAACAATCTGCCTTTTTTTACGATATGGCCCTCAAAATTCGCCAAAATCTAAAAAAAAGCTACGTATGTTCAAATATATCAATTAAATGCTTGTTTTATACTAATTTTTGATGAGGAAAATGTATCTGTATGTGTGTCTGTCTGTGTGTCTGTGTGTGTATCTGTCTGTGCAATGTATGTATCCACTCTAACTAAAAAACTACCAGACCGAATTTCATAAAATTTGCTAGGTAAGTCACTTGGGTGAGACCCTGGTGCTGATTAGTTTTTGGTATGATTCGTAAAAGCAGAACCGCCTTTTTTTGCAGAATGGCCCGTAAAAATTTCATGTATCCACTCTAGCTAAAATACTAATTGACCAAATTTTACAAAATTTGGTAGATAAGTTACTTGTGGGATACTCTGGTGCTGATTAGATTTTGGTACAATTCGAAAAAGAACAACCTGCCTTTTTTTACGAAATGGCTCGAAAAAATGAAAAAATGTCCAATTTTGTAAAAATGTCCAATAACCAAATAAAAACAAAAATTGAATTAAAAATGCAAATTTAGTTTTATTTGGTGCAATTAAACTCAATCGAATTATTAAAGAAATAAAGAAAATATGAATTGGAGTCTGCAAGGAAAATCAAGTGCTGCTCACATCAGATTTTTTACTTTCCCTTCAAAACATGGTAATGTATGGGGAAAGTATTGGAGTCATACCAAAAATCACAACTCGAGTTTTCGACGGATCTACACATTTCGAGACTTCTAGAATACGAAAAAATTATTTTTAGCGTGACGTCTGTGTGACTGTGTGTGTCTGTGCAATGTATGTATCCACTCTAACTAAAAAAATAATGGATCGAATTTCATAAAATTTGGTAGGTAAGTTACTTGTGTGTGACCCTGGTGCTGAATAGCTTTTGGTACGATTCGGGATAAAACAACCCATCTTTTTTGCGAAATGGCCAGCAAAAATTGTCTGTATCCACTCTAGCTGAAAAACTAATGGATCAAATTTTACAAAATTTGATGTATAAGTCACTTGTGAGCTACCCTGCCGCTGATTAGATTTTGGTACGATTCAGAAAAAAATAACCTGTCTCTTTTTTCGAAATAGCCCGCAAAATTTGTCAAATAAAAAAATAAAAAATTACGTATGCTCTATATCAATTAAATGCGTGTTCTATACATAATGTTTAACACTGAGAAGAATAAGACCAACCCCATTACACTGGGACCAGCCGTACTCGAGATATTAGTTTTTTCGCATTTATGCTGCGCCAACGTTGACCCAGTTACCAACTGAGAACGAAAATTGAATTAAAAGTGTCAATTTAATGTCATTTTAAATAATTGTGGGCGTTATTTTGTGCAACTAAACAGTTGTGCAAGCCGTTCTCCAGATATTTGTATTTTTTCGCATTTTTGCTATGCCGATTTTGAGTCCATTATTTATGTGTGTTATTTAGTGCAATTAAACTAAATTTAATGAATTATTAATGAAATCGAAAGACGATGAATTTAAATCTGCAGGGAAAGTGATGTGCTGCCCACATCAGATTTTTACTTTCCCTGCAATACATGGTAATATACAGGGAAAGTATTGGAATCATGCCGAAAATCACAACTGGAGTTTTCGACGGATCTACACGATTTGGGACCTCTAGAACACGAAAACACCATTTTAGCGTGACGTCTGTGTGTGTGTGTGTCTGTCTGTCTGTGCAATGTATGTATCCACTCTAACTCAAAAACTAATGGAACGAATTTCATAAAATTTTGTAAGTCATTTATGTGTGACTCTGGTGCTGATTAGTTTTTGGTACGATTCGGGATAAAGCAACCCACCTTTTTCTGCGAAATGGCCATCAAAAATTGCCTGCATTCACTCTAGTTGAAAAACTAATTCATCAAATTTTACAAAATTTGGTAGTTAAGTCACTTGTGGGTCACCTTGGTGCTGATTAGATTTTGGTACGATTCGGAAAAAAGTAACTTGTCTTTTTTTGCGAAATGGCCCACAAAAATCTAAAAAGACTACTTACGTTCAAATGTATTAATTAAATGCTTGTTTTATACGTAATTTTTGACTAGAAAAAGAATAAGACCAACTCTATTGCTGTAGGACTAACCGTTCTCCAGATATTTGAGATTTATTACATTTTTGTTACGCCGTATTTGAAAAAATGTCCAATTACTAAATAAAACCAAAAAATGAATTAAAAATGCAAATTTAGTGTTATATTTTGTGCAATTAAACTTAATTTAATACAAATTTAAAGAAATTAAGAAATTATTAAAGAAATTATTAAAGAAATAAAGAAAAATGAATGTGGGTCTGCAGGGAAAATCATGTGCTGCCCACATCAGATTCTTTACTTTCCCTGCAATACATGGTAATGTATAGGGAAAGTATTGGAATCATGTCGAAAATCGCAACTCGAGTTTTCGACGGATCCACACGTTTCGAGACCTCTAGAATACGAAAAAACCATTTTTAGCGTGACGTCTGTGTGTCTGTCTGTCTGTGCAGATTTTGTATCCACTCTAACTAAAAAACTAATACACCGAATTTCACAAAATTTTTTAGGTAAAGTCACTTGTGGGCGGGTCTGGTGCTGATTAGTTTTGGGTACGATTCGGGATAAAAGAACCCGCCTTTTTTTGCGAAATGGCCCGCAAAAGCTTGTATCCACTCTAGCTGAAAAACTAATGGACCGAATTTCACAAAATTCGGTAGATGAGTCACGTATAGGTCATCCAGGTGCGGATTAGATTTTGTTACGATTCAGAAAAAAATAACCTGCCTTTGTTTGCAGAATGGCCCGCAAAAATTGTCAAAATCTGAACTAAAAAGCTACGTATGCTCAAATATATCCCTTAAATGCTTGTTTAATACGTAATTTTTAACGAAGAAAAGAATAAGACCAACCCCATTACACTAGGACTAGCCGTTCTCGAGATATATTAGTTTTTTTCGTATTTTCTCCACGCCACCTTTGAAAATAAGTCCAGTTATAAAAAGAAAACTGAATTAAAAGTGAATTAAATTTAATTGAAATAAAGAGAACGCATATATAAGTCTGCAGGGAAAGTCATGTGCTGCCCACATCAGATTTTTTAGTACTGGTGCAGTGCCACATTTATCATGACGAAGTTTCTTTTTTGCCTTTAAAGCCGGTTTATGCCGTTACTATTTTGTGCTGTGTTTAAACGAAGGTTTTTCATTTTAGCTATGAATATGGATGTTTGAAAAACGAGCAGAGCCATTAAAGAGGCTGAAGACAGGCAAGAGAAGTTATATGGCTTCAGAAAAATGAACACCGTTTAGAATTCTCAACGCTTCACTCTGCGTGCTAGCTAGAAAAACACATCCCCCTAAGAATGCACGAGATTCCCTTTGTTTAATTGCACTTTTATCTGGCAAATCAATAGTTGTAGCGGTACTGTGCACCCCAAAATTTGAAGTCAAGCACGCGAATCATGGGTAGTTATTGGAGGGAGAGGGGCCATTAAACCCTCACCCATCTCTGTCCACTATGACTCATGGACAAAGTTGCCACAAAAGCATTAATTATATGTTATACACACGCATATACATACACGCATAAGCAGTGCATATGTATATGCGTGTGCTCATAACTTATCACTAAGCAGTGCATAAGCAGTGTCTAGCCGATCAAACTGCTGCTCATAACCTAGAGTAAGTCGGACTGTCTGGGTTTTCAACGCATGAGCAGTGCTGCCGAATAAATCTTCGGGTCCCTATGTAGGAAATGCGTGGACCTCCTACTGCCCCTTATTTTACAAGTTATTGAGCATTGTGAGCAAGTTATTGAGCATTCATAAGCTTTTAATGTGGCCCAGGCTCCCAAGCATCCCTGGTCCCTATGCAATGTATCTTTTTGAAGCTTCCCCCCCCCCCTTTATCGGTGAATCACCTCTGTAACAAAAACGAATCGGTTAACCAGGTTGGTTGCTGCATAAGATAAAACATGGTTTTAAACTTTGCATACTAGCATATTTTGTTGCACTAACCGATATCTTATTTAAGAACGTATCTCACATTCTGAACAATATTTTTTGTATATTACTTTACTTACTGGTAAACTAGATTATTCAAATAATTGGGTAATTCACTTCTTCACTCTATCTCAGTTCTAAAATTAGAAGGGCTAACCTCTTTATTTTGTGAAAAGGAGCTCTGAAAACAATTTCCTTTGATTGGGCATTGACCACTTTGCTATACCTACGCTTTTTATTACTCCAGCACATTATGTTCTAAAACTATTTATGTAACCTCGAACTTCCTTTCGCACCCCATAATCCATATAAATGAAATGGCTGAGAAACGATTGTTCCAACGTCTTTTTAATAATTGTTTTAGTTTAAAACTAATTGACCAGGCACCTGATTCTAAAGCTATCGTTCAGGTTTTTGTCATCGCTGGCTGACGAGATTTGCTATCGCTGGCTGACTGATTAAGCAAGTGAAAGGTGTGAGTTTTCGAGTGCAAAAGCAATTCTGAGTGCTTATCGCAACGTCTATAACACCATCAATAAGTCATCAATATGTTAAGTCACTATCATAATCAACAAAATGTGTAATTTTTTTTAACATTTATTTACTTTTTACTTTCCTTATATACATAATGTATAAGGAAAGTATTGTGACGGGGTCGAAAATTCGAATTCGAGTTTTCGACGGGAGAGCACGTTTCAAGCATCCCTGGTCACGAATCAAACATTTTTGAGGTAATGTCTGTGTGTGTGTGTGTGTGTGAAAGTATGTGTGTGTGTGTGTGTGTCAGTGAGACTGTGGAGACAATATCTCACGAACGAATGGAGCGATTCGAATGAAATTTGGTACAAAAATCACAATCCGTGAATACTGGAAGCCTATTGTTTTTATACGTAATCCAATGTTCAGAACCCCCCTAAATTTTTGAGTGAAATTTTAAAAAAATCATCAAAAAATCATTACCTTTAATAAAGTTACGCAGATAGACATTTCTTATGTAATTTTTCCTTAGAAAACGATTGACATAAATTTTAGGTTGCTAACATGAACCGTTCTCGAGATATTGCACATTTTTAAAATAAATTTATCAAAAAATCCCATAAATTAAATAAAATCTATTAACTGTTGAGAAACATGTTCACTTTTCATATGTAATATCATGCGATATATTGGGTGACATTATTCTCGTGGATCTAGCTCGTTCCATTCATGAGAAAAGGTAGTTTGAGTAATACTCTTGTATTTGAACGGCAATCTGCTATAAGAATAACTTATTTCTCCGTACATAACGCGTGGCGAGATTTTGGCGACGAGTTTGGCGGAATGTCGCCAACTTAGCGACTTTTTTAAATGTTGCCAAATTAACGAAAATCTCGCCAAATGGATAAAAATGACGCTAAATCAATGAAAAAAGACTTCTAATTGACGAAATGTCAATATCTTGGAAAGAATATAAGAATCCACTATAAGAATAACAGAATAACTTATTCTCTTTTACTGTAAAAGTAGTGAATTCATTGCATTATATAGGTAAAGTCAAGTGCTGCCCACATCAGATATGTTGTATTGTAGAGAAAGTGATAGACGAGTGAATCTAATAAAGAAATATTTTAAATTTAGATTATATTGCAAGTAGTTATGAATTAGAGAGAGTGGTTAGTGTTTCATTTGTTCTACGTTCCATTTGTTCATTTGCTAGATTGCACTTAAAAGTGTGATTTAGGAATCTGTTCGTAGATCACTTATTTACAGAAGAATCTTGGTTATCCGTAAATTTGCTTAACAGGAAGAGTTCTTATTTTTATTTTACGTATTAATTTGATTTATGTTTAAATTTTTTTTACCGACACTTAAAATTTTTTGTATTTTTCTACTTTCTCATACGTAGTACTCAGAAAATATTATTTTTTCAAGAAAATTTTAGATTTCGAGAGTTTGATGCCAATATATTTTTGAGGACCTTCTGAACACTTTTCGACTATTTTTGAAGTGATGTTCGTCTGCCTGTTTCTGATCGATTTCTTGTGCACGCGATGACTGTCACAAGTATTAATGGATTTTCACGAAATTTTATATTTATCTTCTTTAATGCAAAATCTAGAAATAGATAGAATTTTATTTTTAATTCGAGCGAAAACTTAGAAATTTGATATTTTCTTAACATGGCAGCATAGGACAAAATTTGATGTATTCATGCATAAAAGGGGTTATTTACGGCTCCTTGATTAGAAAACTTCACAGTTTCAATAATTATACTGGAAAATAGCCGCGATACAAATTTTGTGTTCATGACGTTATAGCCTCTTCGGAGGATAGGGACAAGTTACAAACCAGCGTCAAACTTGATATCACAATTTTATCATTATCATCACAACTTGATATCACATTTTTAACATTTTAACGTGCTATGATTGTGATCATTTGGAGCAACAATACAAATTAATTCAATTTCTTTTTTGTAAAATTTGAAAACCAAAAAAAAAGGATATCACAAGCCGCTTAAAAATGTATTACTTTCCTTATATACAATAACGTATAAGGAAAGTATTGTGACAGGGTCGAAAGTTCGATTTCGAGTTTTCGACGGGAGAGCACGTTTCAAGTATCCCTGGTCACGAATCGAATATTTATGAGGTGATGTCTGTGTGTGTGTGTGTGTCGAAAGCCCAGACCACCCGACTCGTCCGAGGACTTAGAGCAGCTATTTGGATGGCCGGTGTGTGTGTGTGTATGTGTGTGTGTGAAATTATGTGTGTGTGTGTGTGTGTGTGTGTGTATGTGTGTGTCAGTGAGTCTGTGGAGACGATAACTGATGAACGAATGGACCGATTCGAACGAAATTTGGTACAAAAATTACAATCCATGAATATTGGAAGCCCATTGTCTTTATACGTAATCGAATGTTCAGAAACCCCCTAAATTTTCGAGTGAAATTTTGAAAAAATCATCAAAGAATCAAAACCTTTAATAAAGTTACGCAAATAGACATTTTCTATGTAATTTTTCATTAGAAAGCGATTGACATAAATTTTAGAACGCTATCATGAAACGTTGTCGAGATATTGCACATTATTAAAAAAAATTATCAAAAAACAATGTAAAATAAAAAAAAATATTACCTATTGAGAAACATGTTCACTTTTCATATGTAATATCATGTGATAAATTGGGCGACATCATTCTCGTGGATCTAGCTTTTTCCATTCATGAAAAAGGATACTTTGAGTAATACTTTTGTATTGGAACGCCGATAGTCATTTATCTGCTGTAAGAATAACTTCTCCGTCCATAACGCTTGGCGAGATTTTGGCGACGAATTTTGTGGAATATCGCCAACTTGGCTACATTTATAAATGTTGCTGAATTAATGAAAAACTCGCCAATTGGATAAAAATGACGCTAAATCAATGAAAATGGCGACTAATTGACGAAAATCCAATACCTTGGAAAGAATATAAATGTTTACTATAAGAATAATCTATTTTTTTACTGTCAAAGTAGTAAATTCGTTGCATTATATAAGGAAAGTCATGTGCACATCAGATTTTTTTAGTATGAGAAAGTCGAGTTTAGATATACTCCAGTTAATTGTTATTGAAACTATTGTTGGACGTACATTGATGATAATAACTGATTAACGTAAATGTGGGTCCTATTAATATTTGATACAGTAGTGATTTCAATAAAATATGTGAGATACACAGTACACAGCAAATAAATAGACAGAGGATTTATTATTTTGAACATTGTGTATAGAGAATCATTTTATTTCTTTACAAATTCAGTGATTTTCTTCTGCTGCTCAATTTGGCATCGCTTCAAAGCTGCCTCGTCATCGTCAGTCACACCACTTTTTAAACAATAAGAAACGATAAAGGGTGCCCCAAAAACATTGACCGTGGCTTTTATTCCTTAAATATTGATCTTAGATATATATATATTAAATTACAAACTTGCGTAAAAGAAGACACAGAATTTTGTGAAATCGACAAAAATTTTCAGAGGATTAAATTTGAAGAAATACAAAATTTAAATTTTTAAACGGCCCTCGTACAGAAACATTTCCAATGAGTAAAATGTGCCCCATACACTAATAAGGCGATGTATAAAATTTCAGCATTTTATCATAAAATGTCCCAGAGATATTTTTAAACAAAGTTGATGAGGGATTAATCACAAATTAAAATGTAAATGTTTACAGCAAGAGTGCAAATGACGCAACGTAGAAATGCATCATAGCCAAATAATATCTGCCTCTTATCTTTAATGGATCTTTGGCATGGACGGAAAACATTTTTAACAAGCTTTGTAATCTTTGTGTAAAGTTATTATTTCTCCACAGTGTACATACTTTTGTACCAATAAATAGCAGAATTATTATTTATTTATGTAATCATTGATTTATTTCGTAATTTGTGTATGACCACTGAAACGCGATCTGTCGACATGATTTTACCTCTCTGAGAAATCGAAAAGTGGTTTAAGTCAGCATTTTTGTCTTTTCATATCTCTGGGCCTTTTTATGATAAAATGTTGAAATTTTGTTCATCACCTTATTAGTGTATGGGTCACATTTTACTCATTGAAAATGTTTTTGTACGGGGGCCGTATAAAAATTTAAATTTTGTATTTCTTAAAATTTAATTCCCTTGAAAATTGTAATCGATTTCATAAAATTCTGCACCTTTTTTTACGCAACTTTGTAATTTATTATATACGTCTAAGATCATTATTTAAGGAATAAAAGCCGAGGTCAATGTTTTTGGGACACCCTGTATATCAAATGAGAAACTATTGCATCAACTTGTACTTCAGTGTACCGTCCAGGATCTTTGCAGACTCGGTGTGCGTAATGCTGGCATTCTGTGTCTCATCGGGCTATTCTTTAGCAGCAGCATCTTCTTTATTCACTGCAACAACTATTTCTTGGGACAAGTCAAACGCCAACGTCGGATATTTCCCTGGGAAGCCAATGGAATATTAAGAACACTTCGCACCAAGAACACCTCGATATTAAGAACTACACTTTTGGCCACGGTTTCAACCAAATTAGCTTCCGCGAGATCGAACTCTGTATCAAATTAGAGTATGGCTCAACTCGACTTTCTCATACCAAAATCCATTTTCAGCAGTTCTTTTTTTTTTTTTTTTTTTTTTTTTTTTCAAATTTTACAAGAATTTTTTTTTTTGAAAGATCGGTATCATAGGCTCAAATTGTTACAATTATAGCGTGTTGTCCTTCACTTTAAAGGGTTTGAAAAAAATATTTCGATTGATACCATATTTGACAATATACCCCCAGGGAGGCGCGTATCTTGACCCCCGAGGTACAGTGCCTAGAAGTAATAGTGTGCCGACCGCCTATACCTCCCAATGCTGAGAGCTGTTCCCGAAACGCCGCCTCCACTAGACGGCGCTGGTCTCGAATAAGAGATCAAAAGATGAGGAGTTAACATTGAAACTAATGGGAATTTAATGCAAATGAAATGGCCAATATCTTTGGAAATAACCGAAGAATTTGTGTGAAATTGGGTGTGATTATTGCAAGTGGTATACACAAAAAGTCATTTTATTTTCAAAGAGATTGAGCTAAGGATATATTCGTATTTTTAAAATTTTATTTAACTTGATCTGGTGTCGTTCAAACCTTTGAGGTCTAAAATAACAGGTTCATTTATCACAGCAACGTGAAATTCGGTATGACGTTTTACCTTGTGGTACATTTCAGTTTTTTTTTTCGATTTTGAAGCTTATCGGTCTAGCCCGTCCTGGCCCCATAGGACTTTACCAGTTTTTGGAGAATAACTCGAAAATCAGAGAAAGTAGGAAATCTCAATTTAATATATCGCTTTCTTTTGGGCTATATTTTAATTCTTTAAAATTTGAACCGTATCGGGTTATTCCGTCTTGGGCCCGACTTAGAAATTCATCCGTTTTTGTGGAATAACTCGAGATCAGGTGTATCTAAAAATTCGAAGTTTAGCATATCCTTGCCATTTGCGGCATATTTTAACTTTTTGGATTTAAAACCTTATCGGGCTAGCCCGTCCTGAGCCCAACAAAAGGAATGTACTCGTTTTTTGAGAATAACTCAAAATTTTGAGCATCTGGAATGTCTAAATTTAATATATCATTGTCGTTTGGAATATATAACATTTCATCGCATTCCGAACCTTATCGGGCTAGCCCATCTTAGGGCCGCCATAGAAATTTACTCGCTTTACAAGAACAACTCGAAAATCGAAATAGTTGAAAAATGTAAATGTAATATATAATTTCTTTTTGGATAGATTTTAATATAGATTTTGAATCTGAGCGTGCTAGCCCGTCTTGGGTCCGCTGAAGAGTGCATTCATTCGTTTTTGAAGAATAATTTGAGAACCGAGGTAGCTAAAAATTCCAAGTTTAACATGTCGTTGGCTTTTGTGGTACATTTAAGTTTCTTCGGATATGAACTTCATCGGGCTAGCCCGTCCTGGACCCAACAGAGGAGTGGATCCGTTTTTCTAGAATAACTGGAAAATCGGAACAACTGGAAAATAAAAATTTAGTACATCCTTATTTTTGAGGAATATTTTAGTTCATTCGATTTTGAACCGTATCGGGCGAACCCGTTTTGGGTCCGCCTTAGTTCATTCCTGTGAACGTTCAAAACGAGTTCATTCCTGTGATGGACCCAGGACGGACCAGCCCGATAAGATTTTACATCCAAAGAGTTCAAATATACCTCAAAAGACAACGATATGCTAAACTTGGGATTTTTAGCTTCCTCGTTCTCGAAATATTCCCCCAAAACGAGTTCATTCCTGAGGCGGACCGAAGACGGGCTAGCCCATTAAGGTTCAAAATCTAAAAAATTAAAATATACCCCAAAAGGCAATGATATGTAAAGTATTATAGTTGATCTGTTTGAGTTATTTAAAGAAACGAGTACATTAATATGTCGGGCACAGGACGGGCTACCCCGATACGGTTCAAATTCGAAAGTATTAAACTTTACCTCAAATGGAAATGATATGCTAAATATGATTTTTTAGCTGCTTCTATTTTCGAATTATTCTCGAAAAACCAGTACATATCTATGTCGGGCCCAAGGCGGGCTAGCCTGATGAGGTTCAAAATCCAAAGAAATAAAATATGCCCTAAAATACAATGATATACTAATTTAGACATTGTAGCTGCCACAGTTTTGGAGTTATTCTTAAAAAAAAAACCGAGTACATTCTCTTGTTGGGCCCCGGACGGACTAGCCCGATAAGGTTTTAAATCCAGTGAGTTAAGATATGCCTCAAATGACAACGGCATTTTAAACTTAGAACTTTTAGATGCTCCGTTTTTCGAGTTATTCCCCGAAAACGAGTTAATTTCTAAGATGGGCCCATGACGGGTTCGCTTGATACGGTGCAAAATCGAAAGAATGAAAATATATCCCAAAAGAGAAGGATTTATTAAATTTAGATTTCCTACTTTCTCTGCTTTTCAAGTTATTCTCTAAAAACGAGTACAGTCCTATGGCGAGCCCAGAACGAGCTAGCCCGATAATCTTCAAAATCGAAAGAACTGAAATGCACCACAAGAATAAACGTCATACCGAATTTCACGTTACTGTGATGAATGAACTTGATTATTTTGGATCTTAAAGGTTTGAACGAACACGAGATCAAATTAAATAAAATTTAAAAAATACGAATATATCCCTAGCTCAGTCTCTCTGAAAATCAAATGACATTTTATGTATACCACTTGCAATAACCACACCAAATTTCACACAAATTCTTCAATTAATTCCAAAGATATCGGCCATTTCATTTGCATTAAATTCCCATTAGTTTCAATGTTAACTCCTCAGCTTTTGATCTCTTATTCGAGATCAGAGATAACTTCATTAAAAATGAAGTCACGAACAAAAAAATTGTGTCACGGCTATTTTTCACAACAATGATTGAAACGGTAAAGTCTTACGATCATTGAGCCACGAATAAATCCTTTTATTCATGATTATGTCAAATTTTTTCTTATGCCATGTTAAAAAAATATAAAATTTCAAATAAATTTCGAAGTTTCGAATTTAAAAGAATTGTATCTAGTTCTAGATTTTTGATAGCAAAGCCCGATATAAAGTTTCATGAAAATCCATTAATACTTGTGACTGCTATCGTGTACTCAAAATATCGACCACAGACATCAGACAGACAGACGGACATCACTCTAAAAATAGTGAAACGTACTCAGGAGGTCTTAAAACATATACTGGCATCAAAGTCTAAAAAATATCGAAAATTTCCGTGAAAACGATACGTTCTTAATACTACATATAAGAAAGTAAGAATAACCACTCAACCTAAGTTCATAATTTACGCACTTCCTGTTATCGAAAAATTCCCATGGATCCAACGAAAAATCTTCGGTACCTTATTTTTCGTATAACGGAAATTCTATTGTATTTATAATTGTTACTGTTATACTGATAATCTTTTTAATTACTTTGTCTTGCTATTGTATATATACAATCAAACGAAAAATTTTCGGTACCTTATTTTTCGGATAACGAAAATTCTATTGTATTTTGATTGTTACTGTTTTACTGATAATCTCTTTAATTACTTTGTCTTGCTATTGTATGTATACAATCAAACGAAAATCGGTACTTTATTTTTCGGATAACGAAAATTCTATTGTATTTTGATTATTACTGTTATACTGATAATCTCTTTAATTACTTTGTCTTGCTACTGTATATATACAATCAAACGAAAATCGGTACCTTATTTTTCGGATAACGAAAATTCTATTGTATTTTGATTGTTAATGTTATACTGATAATCTCTTTAATTACTTAGTCTTGCTTTTGTATGTATACAATCAAACGAAAATCGATACCTTATTTTTCGGATAACGAAAATTCTATTGTATTTTGATTGTTACTGTTATACTGATAATCTCTTTAATTACTTTGTCTTGCTATTGTATATATACAATCAAACGAAAAATTTTCGGTACCTTATTTTTCGGATAACGGAAATTCTATTGTATTTTGATTGTTACTGTTATACTGATAATCTCTTTAATTACTTTGTCTTGCTATTGTATATATACAATCAAACGAAAAATTTTCGGTACCTTATTTTTCGGATAACGGAAATTCTATTGTATTTTGATTGTTACTGTTATACTGATAATCTCTTTAATTACTTTGTCTTGCTATTGTATATATACAATCAAACGAAAAATTTTCGGTACCTTATTTTTCGGATAACGGAAATTCTATTGTATTTAGATTGTTACTGTTATACTGATAATCTCTTTAATTACTTAGTCTTGCTATTGTATATATACAATCAAACGAAAATCGGTACCTTACTTTTCAGATAGCGGAAATTCTATTGCATTTAGATTGTTACTGTTATACTGATAATCTCTTTAATTACTTTGTCTTGCTATTGTATATATACAATCAAACGAAACATTTTCGGTACCTTATTTTTCGGATAACGGAAATTCTATTGTATTTAGATTGTTACTGTTATACTGATAATCTCTTTAATTACTTTGTCTTGCTATTGTATATATACAATCAAACGAAAAATTTTCGGTACCTTATTTTTCGGATAACGGAAATTCTATTGTATTTAGATTGTTACTGTTATACTGATAATCTCTTTAATTACTTAGTCTTGCTATTGTATATATACAATCAAACGAAAATCTGTACCTTACTTTTCAGATAGCGGAAATTCTATTGCATTTAGATTGTTACTGTTATACTGATAATCTCTTTAATTACTTTGTCTTGCTATTGTATATATACAATCAAACGAAACATTTTCGGTACCTTATTTTTCGGATAACGGAAATTCTATTGTATTTAGATTGTTACTGTTATACTGATAATCTCTTTAATTACTTAGTCTTGCTATTGTATATATACAATCAAACGAAAATCGGTACCTTACTTTTCAGATAGCGGAAATTCTATTGCATTTAGATTGTTACTGTTATACTGATAATCTCTTTAATTACTTTGTCTTGCTATTGTATATATACAATCAAACGAAACATTTTCGGTACCTTATTTTTCGGATAACGGAAATTCTATTGTATTTAGATTGTTACTGTTATACTGATAATCTCTTTAATTACTTTGTCTTGCTATTGTATATATACAATCAAACGAAAAATTTTCGGTACCTTATTTTTCGGATAACGGAAATTCTATTGTATTTAGATTGTTACTGTTATACGGATAATCTCTTTAATTACTTAGTCTTGCTATTGTATATATACAATCAAACGAAAATCGGTACCTTACTTTTCAGATAGCGGAAATTCTATTGCATTTAGATTGTTACTGTTATACTGATAATCTCTTTAATTACTTTGTCTTGCTATTGTATATATACAATCAAACGAAACATTTTCG
The DNA here is from genome assembly GCA_951213105.1 of Amaurobius ferox. Lineage (NCBI taxonomy): Eukaryota > Metazoa > Arthropoda > Arachnida > Araneae > Amaurobiidae > Amaurobius > Amaurobius ferox. Next base: position 112,769,642 of record OX578136.1, read on the forward strand.
GTACCTTATTTTTCGGATAACGGAAATTCTATTGTATTTAGATTGTTACTGTTATACTGATAATCTCTTTAATTACTTTGTCTTGCTATTGTATATATACAATCAAACGAAACATTTTCGGTACCTTATTTTTCGGATAACGGAAATTCTATTGTATTTAGATTGTTACTGTTATACTGATAATCTCTTTAATATTACTTTGTCTTGCTATTGTATATATACAATCAAACGAAATACCTTATTTTTCGGATAACGAAAATTCTATTGTATTTATATTGTTACTGTTATACTGATAATCTTTTTAATTGCTTTGTCTTGCTATTGTATATACACAATAAGCGTATACAAGCATATGCAATAGTATATAATGTATATATACACATTATGACTTTCTGTATACAGAAAGTCAAAATGTTTCGCTTGTAAGAAGACCGTAACAAATTTCCAGCATTTTCGGAAATATGTTTGTTTGTGTGTAATATAAGAATTTGTATGTTTGTAAGTTGAGGGTATGATAACTTAAAAACGAATGCACGCATCGTTATGAACTTTTCTGTGTACATTATGTAAAAAAATAGTAGAAATGAATATATAAAACTGTATTTCGCATCATTTGAATGCGAATTCGCAATTTTAAAATTTCATAAAATTATTTTATATAAAGCAAGATAGTTCCCATAACACTGATGGTACTAGATATAGCCAGTATATTATATGATAGAATTAGAATGATTGTTTTATTAATCAATATAGGGAAATAACAGCAAAAGTTCAAATAACAGTAAAAGTTTCGGAAATGAGAATTCTTAATAAACCACCCTAACTTTTTTAGCATTTTATGCTGAATCTATATCAGTTATAATCTAAGCTCTCTATAGCTAATCTTAAGAAATTGATGTTTCAAGTAAAATAAAAATTTGCAGACCAGAAGTGGAAAGAAAATACTGCAGGTGGAAATCCTTAGTAAGCCCCCTGCATAATGTGAGGTTTAATACATATTAGTCATCATCTAAGCTTTATCTATAGCAAATCTTGAGAAATGGATATTTTAAAGAAAAATGTTTTCCAAAAATACAATAGTATTGCAAAATTTTGTCATTAAAAAAATCTTTGCAGCTTTGAATTAATCTTAAAAGATGATATTTATGGACGAGTGAAGTGAAGGCTGTTGTTTGTTCTCCAGTCCCAACGAAGCGAAATCAACACTCGTCTGAATTTTGTGATCCCTTTAACTCAAAAACTATTACAATGGGAAGGGAGATGAAATTTTGCATACATACGTGAAGTTACACGTAGATTTGCAGAATCACGATTTTAATTTTTAGAACAAACTGTAAGAAGGTGAATCGCCAATTTTTAAATTGCGTATGTTCACTGCGTGCGGTGATTTATACGCACTGTGGCGCATTTTATATACGTGCTCCTGTATATAAAATGCGTTTTTTGCGATAAAATGCGTTGCTGTGATTTAATTGCCTTCCTGTATTTTAATTTGTTTAATTTAAGATTCAAATTCTAAAAACCTATGCTCTTTTGTATTGGGATTCTCAAATACTGAAATTAATTTTTTTTACTTTGAATTTCATAATTATTTGTTAAATTGAGTTTTAATGTGAAATTTTTAACAGCTCGCATACTTCACGTAGCCTATTTAAAGCGCGTCTTTTTGCTAGTTATATATCATTTATGATACTGGCCACTCAGGAGGTGAAGTGGATAGCGTCTTCGGCTGCTGTCTTGTGGGCTCGGGTTCGAATCCCGAATAAGGTATGGATGTTTCTCGAGGTTAAAGTCAGTCTTCCGCCTTCTGGGTCCTCCTCTAAATATGAAGCTGCACCCCCTCTGAGCTTCGTCAGTGATGCTTATTTGTAATAAACTTTGTTCTCTCGTCTTGTGTCTTTCTTCGTTCTTTCCTGCTTCTTGCGTCACTGGTCCTGAATCGGAAACAGGAGGTCATCAGTAACAACAACAACATTTATGATACCGAAGAATAAAGGTGCTTTGCGCTACCCAACACGGCATGATTCGAAGAGCGTAGCGTAGTGGTAGGAAGTTTAGCCTTGCACCGATCAGACACCAATTGATAAAGATTTCCCAATAAATAAATAAATAATCGATTTACATAATGGATGTTTTTATCTGCAACAAATAAATCACTTAGCACTAATTGCTGATGTCTCAAACAAAACCAACCAAGAAACTTACCTGACAAGAGACAAACAATCGGAAAATCGAAGATTCGTCAAAGTTGACGGGCTTCTGTTTCTCATGCGTGTTTCTAAGGAACGACCTGAATTGATTTCTGTCGTAGAAAGCGATTAAATGCATTGAATTCTTCTTCTCGAATGAAAGTAATTTCCCCCCATCATTCATTCATCAATAGAGCGAAGAATTTGCACTTTTCAAGGCCATGTTGTTGTCCAGACCATAATGGAAAGTGGAACATTTATTAAAGATGTTCCTCAGCGGTGACATTTCAGACGTTTTTAGTGATTATTTTCTCCTCAATATGCGTTTTATCAATACTTTTATATATATATATATATATAGAATTTTGTTATATTCGAAAAAGTGGAACACGTAGAATCTCATTATATATGTATAACTGACGAGTGGTTGAGATATATTTTTGTACAGATACAGAAAATATAAATGAATATTTTAAGAAGGCAATACGTTAACGATTTTTAAATTAAAGTTTTCGATATAATATCTTTTGTGATGTTTTCACTTCTATATAATTAGTTCACATCGATTCTTCTTTTTTTTCACGTCATAGCAACCGCATATAGTCTTATTAATTGCAATCTGGTAGTAAGGAACTTAAGAGTAGACGCGCGCGAGAGAGTGGTCTACCAAGTGTACTGCATATTGAGGTCATTTAAAAATAAAATTTTAATTAAAGTAGGGTAAAGGTGCCAGCAATTTACTCTGAACAATTAGTTGACCATGTGCACTGAAAATAACGTTCCTAGCGATGGTTTTACTAAACAAAAGCGCTAGACTACGGATACTGCTCTGACACCGCCTAGGTACCCACTCTCAGCTAGTGGTGGCAATTTTATAGCGGGCTTTTTACAATCGCTTTTTACAAACAAATAAACTAAAAATACGCGATTCAGATTGCTAAGCTAACTCTGTAACGATACACCTGCTGCCTCATAATGATACTCCTCGTAACGATACACCTACTAAGCAGGTTTATGCTAACCGTGTATGATACATGCAATAAAGATACCTTCAATCCGTGCAATAAAGATAAGCCGGCTACGCGGGGGCGTGTAACCCGCGGAGAGTGCTAAAAAATAAATCGTTTTTTACTATTGTAAAGTAGGTATTCAAATTGAACAAGATTTTCCAGGCCAACAATTAGTATTTTAAATTGATATATGTACATACTAACCTGCATGCATAGTGGCAAACATACATGTTCGGATACGTTGTAGCAGTGTAGATGGCTGTACACTGTAAAACATTTGTAAGCATGCTACTGAAAGTTTCAGGGGGATCAGCTATCAGTAATGGGGAGTAAGGTTCCTGATAGTTATGATAATACATATATATATATGTGTGTGTGTGTGTGTATACACACACTGGTGTCCAAAATTAAAGTTACAAACACATTTCTTACAATAATTCAAAACAGCTAATAATATTAAAAAAATTGATGTCATATATAAAGTGGAGAACGGTGATTGTAATGTAAGCATCCAATGTTTGGTAAGCGATTAAAAGGGTACGTTTGTAAGAAAACGTGAAAGTGATCGTTTCCCGAATCTGAAAATTTCGTCTATAGAAATGCGTTTCTAGTAGGAAAGATCACGATACGGACTGATTTTAGTTGAAATGAGGTCCTTTCTTAGACGGTGGACAGAGATGGAGAGCCATCGGCAGGCAAGAAGCTGGCCAGTCTCAAGCGGAGGTCACTGGATGGTTACGAGTGCCTCGAATGGTGGTATCCAGGTTATGGCCAGTGTTTCTTTCAGGCATACTTCCGAGGGGACGAAGCCCCCCGGAGACATTTTACGTTAACCGAGTTTCTATTTAGTGACACAGCATTTAGATATATTTATATAAGGCAAATAGAAAACTTGGCCCCTTTAAATTTCATCCCCCCCCCCAGTCAAAAATCCTGAGAGAAACACAGGTTATGGCACCAATTCCAAACAAAGGGTACTATCACCAGGAGGCTCGGCCAAGGCAGCCCAAGAGCCACGACACCTCGGAGAATCGATACGAGAGATGACGGCTAGAGAGCACTCCCAAAACCTCGCTGCTGCGTCTGGAACAACAATTTCTAGACAAACTGTATATAGACGCCTAGCAGCCCTTTACGCAGGACGACCAGTATGGTGTGTGTCCCCCTAAAAAGATCGCAGAAGAGAGAGAATATATATATATATATATATATATATATATATATATGCATACACAAAAATAACGCTTCGACAGACGATAATTAGCTGAATATTTCAGAAATGAAGCTGGAAATTTTATCAAAACCTGTAATTGTGGCTTTTCTTATCAGTTTGTCAAAATTATCAACAAAGTAGCTGAAAAAATTAGCAAAGGTTACAGAATGTTTTACAGTGCACAGAGAAACAATATATTAAAGTCTATACATTGTATATTGTTTCAGGAACTGAAAATTAAGGAGCATTCAGCTTTTCGAAATGACAGGAAAGCTTGCTGAAAGGAATAGGATGTTTCTACCTTACACATTCAGAAGCTCTCCCGAAACTTTCGGAAAACTTTCTTTGACGTTTCAGAAACGTTTTATTTTATTTTATTTTCCAATTTTCATTAACCTTTTCCGAAATATTCAGTATTCTCAAAACTTTTTACCTCTTTGGTAAAACTCTTTACTCCTGTGGTTTTAATATTTTTATTTTTATTATTTTTACAAATTAGAGATTTGGCTGATGTCCAGAATTTTTTGGAAAAAGAAAATTCCCCGATTTTTTTTTCTTCTGTAGACAGTATTGTCAAAGAAGAAAAAAAAAATAGGAATCATGTCAATATCACTTTTCATTTAGTATTACTTTCTCCTATATAAACTTCTATTTCTCCGAAAAGTTTCATGACATTGACGAAAATGTATGTTTTAAGAACTGCTTTGCAATTTGACTGATGGAGGTTATCCATATATTTTTTGTATCAGGCACTTTTTTCTAGAAGGATTTATTGATATTTCTTAGATAATTTGAAAGTGTTGAAAATGATCTGCCTGATCCCAATGCTACCTGGGAATTTTTACATTTACATTTAAAAATAAAATGACAACTATGAAGTTTTGAATATTTCCAAGTACACTAGTTATAAGGCGACTATTTCAAATATAGAAAGAAAGACCGTTACCTCAGTTGCTCAATAGAGCGTCGATAGGCCAGGTCGAGATCTGTGGCTCAAATCCATTAACCTTTTCCATGCAGGACATGCAGGATTACTCGTTGGGTTCGTAGATCCAAGAATTTTGTCTTCCCGCAAGAAATTTATAAAACTATTAATGTTATGAAGATATAAAAGAAACCGACACATTTAGTGACGAATTATTTGAAATTATTTGTAAAACTCCTATAGAACTTTTCTATTATAAAGTTGATTCTAGTATTTATCTTTGATTTACGAAGTCTGATGTTACAGGATGGTCTCAAAACTGGAAAAAAAAATTAAAGTTATTATCTCACATATCTTTTTCATTTGTTCAATTCTATTTCTTACTTCAAAGGAAACGCTCTAGAAAGTTAATTAAAAATAAATTATTATTTTTAATCAACTATATATCTTTTAAGCAATTTCTTTTCAATAAGAAGTTTAGCAATCTGTTAACTAAAATTGTTGAATTATTTATACCAAGGGTCCACAAATTTATTGGGCAGACGGTCACATTAGGACGTTGAAAGTAACAAGTGAGCTGAATCGAAAAAGATATATATTATTCTATATACGTTTATATAATAAACATGAACAGTTGTAAGTTTATTTTTTCAAGGGAATAATAGAAAACAAACAAGTTAGGTAATTATACTACAACAATTAAAAAATGTATGCAGTCCCCCCCCCCCGGGGGGGGGGGCAGAGGCGCTATAAAGGATGGAACAAAATGTGCAATATTAACCAATGGCGCCAAATGTTGAAAAACAACTAAAGAGAGCAATGTGGCCACTTTATTGATGTCTGAATAATTTTTCAATATCCTGGGTCAAATTCAAAATACAATTTTTCAAAAAATATTTCTAATGATCATCGAATCTAAAATATTTCTAATGATCAGTGAGCGATTTTTAAAAATTAATATGCTTTAGTTTGGAAAATGATTGCCGGCAAATACAACTGCTTTCAAATACGGAAGTCATTTTCCTTGCAAAATTCTTCTATTGCTATAAAACAAAGAGCTAAGAATTGCAACAAAAAATAGAGTAAAGGCAGCGCCGGCCGCGTTTTATGATTAGGGTAGTATTTATTTTACAACGCTAATTTCCGAGATTTTTAGGTATTTTTTCAAAATTTTCGCGAATATCAGATATATTCGATATAGATTCTTTTCTATTATTGCCTTTCTTCTATTGTAATTTTTAGATTATTAGGGGGCGAGTTACGGGATGAGGTAGGGGCCTGGATTTACAACGCTCGCCAACAATTCAGGAACTTCGCCCCCTACTCGTTCGCAATGGATAAGGTTACTTCGCGAGCTCTTTCGTGTCGCTTATTACGTCTGTTGGGGTCCGCTCCTCGCTCACTGACTCTCACTAACCTCCGTTTTCACGAGCTCTTTTAACTCGGTCGGTGCATACGACCGCCCTCGTGTCCTCAATCGGCTTGACTAATTAAATCTTTGCCAATACTGAAGGAAATTGTTCACTTCAAAAGTGCATAAGAAATTGAATAACTTATAAACTAAATGGAAATATGAAAAATGGCTTCGTCTTGTTAAAATTCAACTATGTTGGTATGCCTGCAAAAATTCGTGATCTTGCTGTGGCTCTGTCCATCGGAACGCGAACTCGCAGCTCAAATACTCTTCCTTTAACTTTGACATCAAATATTTCTTAAACTAAAGTTTAAATCAAATAACGGTTTATTTCAACGTATTTGCTTCACATTTTTCTACAAATATACAACATTTTTGAATGCTATAACTTCTGCTTGTACGAGACAGAGAAAATATGTATTCAACAACGCGGGACCAGAAACTCTCCAAAGAGCCACGGCGTCAGCTGCATTTTTATAGAGAAATTGTTTCGTGGCGTGAATTTCCTCGATATTTTTTTCGCGAATTTTATTATTTTTTCTAAAATTGATTATTAAATATGTATCCGTGGGCCTTTTAGACGACGATGACTGTTTATTTTCAGCCACATTCCTATGTTCGAAAATGAGGATCCACTAAAATGGTAATTTCGTTCATATAAAGCTAATGTTCTGTGTCAGTGGAGGTTTAATAGATATCTGAAGACTGGAATACGAAAACCGGTCCTAGCTACTTTTCCTAGTTATATAAAATCTCCATCCATTGTCTGTCAGTACCCACAAACAGTGTCTATACCGAACGTTCATTTTCTAAATATAAAATCACTAGTATATAGTATATAACCCGTTGAAAAATCGACGTTGTAAGATATCGTATGTACTCCTTTTTCAAATCTCTGTAAGCCCTTAAAGTTCCGTGACAATAATGACAAAATACAATAATGGTAATAGGAATTTACAATAATGATAATAGGAATTTACAATAATGGTAATAGAAATTTGCAATAATGGTAAAATGAATTTACTATAATGGTAATAGGAATGAATATCCACTGTTGTAAGATAGTTAAATAAATGTACAATATTCAGCTTCGCTTCTATTGGATTCTTCTATGGCTTTATCACCACACTCCTAGAGAAAACCTCCCGACTCTAAGATAATCACTCTTTTGGGGTAATAAATGAATATCTACCAAATTTTAGCTTTCAATGCCTTACACTGATTGAGATAGTCTCGGCCAAACAGAGACGCTCAACTCGGGGCTAGCACACATCTTCGAGAAAACTTCGTTTCTAAGGCATGCACCCTTTTGGGGTAATAACTGAATACCTAGGAAATTTTAGCTTTCTATTCCTTATGGTGTTTGAGATATTCTTGGGTAGACAGAGGAATCCAACTCGGGGCTGGCACACCCCCTCGAGAAAACTTCCCTTCGATAAGGCATGCACTCTTTTGCGGTAATAACTGAAAATCTACCAAATTTTAATTTCTATGCCTTATGGTGTTTAAGATATTCTTGGGCCGACAGAAGAGTACAATTGGGAGCTAGGTCATCCACTCAAAAAAAAAAAACATCTGGTAGCTAATGTTACCTTTTGGGGCCAGAACTGATTGCCTATCAAATTTAAGTTTCCCAGGTCTTAAGGTTTTCAAGATATTTTTGTCCGGACATCGAATTTTTTTTTAGTAGGATTCGGGATACAACAACCCGCCTTTTTTTGCGAAATAGCCCTCAAAAATTGCTTGTATCCACTCTAGTTGAAAAACTAATTGATAAAATTTTACAAAATTTGGTAGATAAGTCACTTGTGGATCATCATCCTAGTGCTGATTAGATTTTGGTATGATTCGGAAATAAAATAACCTGCCTTTTTTGCGAAATGGTCCGCAAAATTCGTCAAAATCTAAAATAAAAAACTACGTATGCTCAAATATGTGTGGCAGCAGTCGACTCTGCTTCTGTCAAAGACATCGATCGAAGATGATAGGAACATGAACCCGAATTATAAGTTCGGAGTCGAAGCTAGCTTTTGCTCTAATCATATAATGTCGGTCTTGTAAGCACGGGGTCCCAAGTTCGGGCCTGGTAACATCAATCACTACAATGATGACCCTGGACGTTTGAAGCACGCAAACTTCTCTCTCCAACAATCTCACCTGTCAACAAGAGATGGCAAAACGACGCTGAGCAGAGGCGCTGCCACTCCCTTCCTGGTTGACCACGACTGACGTCATGCTCGAGGTACGACACGCTTCCTGGCCATTCAGCCCCGCGGCTGAGTTTCGGATGGGGACAAGCGGGGTTTTTCTGGGTGGCCCCCTCCTTGCCGAAATTCGACCGGGTCTTCTCATCAAGGGTGGAGTGTGTGGCAGCAGCCGACTCTTGCCAAATACATCGATCGAAGATGATAGAAACATGAACCCGAATTATAAGTTCGGAGTCGAAGCTAGCTTTTGCTCTAACTTTATAATGTCGGTCTTGTAAGCACGGGGTCTCGAATTCGGGCCTGGCAACATTAATCACTACATCACTACATATGTCATTTAAATACTTGTTTCATACGTCATTTTTGACGATGAAATGAATAAGACCAACTCCATTACACCGTTCTTGAGATATTTTAGTTTTTCGCGTTTTCGGATTTTCGCTACGCCCCCGTATGAGTTTGCAAGGAAAGTCATGTGCTGCCCACATCAGATTTTTTATTCTTGATGGCGTGTTCAGTCACTCTAATACTGATAGAACATTGGGTACTACAAACAGAGTTTATAAACATTTCCAGGATCAATATGGGAGAAAAATAAGGGACAAAATCACGGTTTTCTGTTAATCTATCTTTACCAATATACCGGTATTCCTGCTAATTGATTTCACCCCATTACCAAAAAGAATTATATTATATAAAAAATCTGATGTGGACAGCACAAGACTTTCCTTATATAATGCAATGAATTTACTACTTTTACAGTTAAAAAAATGTTATTCTTATAGTAGATTATGCATTCCAAGATATTGAATTTTCGTCAATGATAGGAACATGATTTTCGTTCGTCGTCATTTTCATTGATTTAGCGTTATTTTTATCCATTTGGCGAGTTTTTCGTTAATTTAGCAACATTTAAAAAAGTCGCCAAGTTGGCGACATTCCACCAAATTCGTCACCAAAATCTCACCAAGCGTTATGGACGGAAAAATAAGTTATTTTTACACCAGACAAATGACTATTGACGTTCAAATACAAAAGTATTACTCAAAGTATCTTTTTCATGAATGGAACGAGCTAGATCCACGAGAATGATGTCACCAAATTTATCGCATGGTATTACATATGAAAAGTGAACATGTTTCTCAATAGGAAATATATATATTTTATTTTATATGATTTTTTGATAATTTTTTTGAAAAATGTGCAATATCTCGAGAACGGTTCATCTTAGTGCTCTAAAATTTATGTCAATCGTTTTCTAATGAAAATTTATATAAGAAATGGCTATTTGCGTAACTTTATTAGAGGTTTTGATTTTTTGGCGATTTTTTCAAAATTTCACTCGAAAATTTAGGAGGGTTCTGAACATTCGATGGCTTATAAAAACAATAGGCTTCCAGTGTTTACGGATTGTAATTTTTGTACCAAATTTCGTTCGAATCGGTCCATTCGTTCGTCAGTTATCGTCTCCACAGACTCACTGACACACACACACACACACACACACACACACACACACACACACACACACACACACACACACACATCACTTTAAAAATGTTCGATTCGTGATCAGGGATGCTTGAAGCGTGGTCTCCCGTCGAAAACTCGAATTCGAATTTTCGACCCCGTCACAATACTTATACATTATTGTATATAAGGAAAGTAATAAATAAACCGGTTTTCATTATTTATTACTTTCCTTATATACATAATGTATAAGGAAAGTATTGTGACGGGGTCGAAAATTCGAATTCGAGTTTTCGACGGGAGAGCATGTTTCAAGCATCCCTGATCACGAATCAAACATTTTTGAAGTGATGTCTGTGTGTGTGTGTGTGTGAAAGTGTGTGTGTGTGTGTGTGTGTGTGTGTCAGTGAGTCTGTGGAGACGATAATTGACGAACGAATGGACCGATTCGAACCAAATTGGGTACAAAAATCACAATCCGTAAATACTGGAAGCCTATTGTTTTTATACGCAATCAAATGTTCAGAACCCTCCTAAATTTTCGAATGAAATATTGAAAAAATCGTCAAAAAATCAAAACCACTAATAAAATTACGCAAATAGACATTTCTTATGTAATTTTTCATTAGAAAACGATTGACATAAATTTTAGAACGCTAACATGAACCGTTCTCGAGATATTGCACAATTTTCAAAAAAATTATCAAAAAGTGATATAAAATAGAAAAAAAAATTTCCTATTGAGAAACATGTTCACTTTTCATATGTAATATCATGCGATAAATTGGGTGACATCATTCTCGTGGATCTAGCTCGTTCCATTCATGAAAAAAGATACTTTGAGTAATACTTTTGTATTTGAGCGCCAATTGTCATTTATCTGCTGTAAGAATAACTTATTTCTTCGTCCATAACGCTTGGCGAGATTTTGGCGACAAAATTGGCGGAATGTCGCCAACTTGGCGACTTTTTGAAATGTTGCCAAATTAACGAAAATCTCGCCAAATGGATAAAAATGACGACTAATTGTCGAAAATTCAATATCTTGAAAAAAATATTAGTATCTACTATAAGAAAAACCTATTTTTTTTACTGTTAAAGTACATTCATTACATTATATAAGGAAAGTCATGTGTTGCCCACATCAGATTTTTTTAATAGAGCCCTCAACGTTTATTTTTCCATTAAATATTTAAATGAAGAAATTTGCCTTATATTTCATCTTGGATACGATGCCTCCTATACTTATAATTTTATCTACAAAATTTACTCTAATGTTTGCTCAAAATTTATTTATCCCATCTCATCTCTCACCACTTATTTACCTTTTAATACGAGTTTTCCATTCAACCTTAAAATATTTCAATCTCTTATTCAGTTCTGTCGTGAATTTAATTTTAGATCTGTTCCTTCCGCTGTTATTTATATGTTCATCCACAACCAGGACTGGTGTTGCACCAAATTGGGGTACACGTTGTCCCCCATTATTTCTTCTGGCAATGTTTATAAATTCTATGTTGATAGTACCAAATGCTTTATTAGTGTAAGATAGACTGAAAATTGACAATTAAAAGTGAAAAATTATTTACTGCTTTATCCCAAACTGTTCTTAATGAGAAATTTGTTCTTTTGTTTGATAAGACGTTCATTTTAATTTGTAGTAATAAATCTAAAATATTTTGCTTATGAATCTTTATTTATTTATCTTTATCTGAATTTCATTTGCAATTTTGATCCTGTACAAAAACACTGTTTTGCTGGATGTCTTATCCTCGATTCCATGTAGATCAAACCGTTATCTATGTACTTCTTAAAATTGCTTAAAATGTATTTGAATACTTGCTCGCGCCTTTGTATTCCTAGCCATTTATATTTTGTTTTTTTTCCTTTTGAAATTTTTCTGTGACCGTACGGCAATCGATATTATGCACATTTTCAAATGTAAGTTACTCTTTATATGTACTATATATCTCCATTGTATGTCCAATACGTCCGAAAGCGCTAAAGAGAAAATGTTTTGTATTTAAATGTCCTATATAGCTACGAATAAACTTTTTTTAAACGTAGTTGCGAATTAGGTAATAATTGTCTGTATTATAAATTCGTAACTGGTAAACTTTCTTCAAAAATGTTAATGTAACTCCTCGACCGCAAAATTTTCTGGAAATTTCATGATTTACCTCGCAACCTCACCACGAATTTTGTCCTTTTCTCCGTGTGATAAATTTACTGTCTTAATTATGATGGATTGCATTTTGCTTACTGCCAATAGGAGTACCATAATCACTACATCGTCATTGAAATTATTTTTTTCATTATATTTTTTGTCAAAGTGTCCGCGGGCCAGATAAATCCAATCCAGTTGTATATGGCCTGCGCGCAGGATAAATCCATTTCGGTTTTATATGGCCTGCGGACCGTAATTTGGGAAGTGGTCGCCTCAAATATCTTAATTTGGGCGCTGCAGATAGAATTTGCCTATAAGGCGATCGCACAGGGGCTTGAGCTTGCATGTTATATGTTATGGATCACTGAGGTCTAAATAATATAGTTTTAATTTTCTCTGGGATTTTCCCATACTTTTACTTTCCCTGCAATACATGGTCATTACCATGTATGGGGGAAGTATTGGAATCATGCCGAAAATCGCAACTCGAGTTTTGGACGGATCTACATGTTTCGAGACTTCTAGAATACGACAAAACTATCTTTAGCGTGACGTCTGTGTGTATGTTTGTCTGTCTGTGTGTCTGCCTGTGTGTCTGTATGTCTGTGTGTGTGTGTCTGTGTGTCTGTGCAATGTATGTCTCCACTCTAACTCAAAAACTTATGGATCGAATTTCATACATTTTTTTGGTAGGTAAGTCACTTGGGTACAATCCTGGTTAGTTTGGTTCGTTTTTTGGTACATAAGCTGATTAGTTTTTGGTATGATTCATAAAAACAGAACCCGCCTTTTTTTTGGGGAAATGGACCGTAAAAGTTTCATGTATCCACTCTAGCTAAAATACTAATTGACCAAATTCCACAAAATTTGGTAGATAAGTTAATTGTACAATACTCTGGTGCTGATTAGATTTAGATATTAATTGGAAACGAACAGCCTGCCTTTTTTTACGAAATGGCCCGCAAAAATGTCGTGTATCTACTCTAGCTGATATACTAATTGACCAAATTTCACAAAATTTGGTAGATAAGTTACTTGTGGGGTACTCTGATGCTGATTAGATTGTGATATTATTCGGAAATAAACAACCTGCCTTCTTTTACGAAATGGCACTTAAAAATCGCCAAAATCTAAAAAAAAAGGCTACGTATGTTCAAATATATCAATTAAATGCTTGTTTTATACGTAATTTTTGATGAGGAAAAGAATAAGAACAACTCTATTACTACGCGAGATATTTGAGATTTTTCGCATTTAATTATGCCACTTTTGGGAAAATGTCCAATTACCAAATAAAAACAACATTTGAATTAAAACCGCAAATTTAGTGTTATTTGGTTCAATTAAACTCAATCCAATGAATTATTAACGAAATAAAGAACATATGAATTTGAATCTGCAGGGAAAGTCATGTGCTGCCCACATCAGATTTTTACTTTCCCTGCAATACATGGTAATGTATAGGAAAAGTATTGGAATCATGCCGAAAATCGCAACTCGAGTTTTCGACGGATCTACACGTTTCGAGACATATAGAATACGAACAAACTATTTTTAGCGTGAAGTCTGTGTGTGTGTCTGTCTGTGCAGATTTTATATCCACTCTAACTAAAAAACTAATGGACCGAATTTCATAAAATTTGGTAAGGAAGTCACTTGTGGGCGAATCTGGTGCTGATTAGTTTTGGGTACGGTTCGGGACAAAAGAGCCTGCCTTTTTTTGTGAAATGGTCCGCAAAAGCTTGTATCCACTCTATCTCAACTAATTGATCGAATTTCACAAAATTCGGTAAATAAGTCACTTGTTGGACATTCTGGTGCTGATTAGATTTTGGCACGATGCGGAAATGAATAACCTGCCTTATTTTTGCAAAATGTCCAGCAAAAATTACCAAAATCTAAAATAAAAAACTACGTATGCTCAAATATATCCATTAAATGCTTGTTTAATACGTAATTTTTAACGAAGAAAAGAATAAGACCAACCCCATTACACCAGGACTAGCCATTCTCGAGATACTTTAGTTTTTCGAATTTTCTCTACGCCTCCTTTGAAAATAAGTCCAGTTATCAAATGAGAACGAAAATTGAATTAAAAGTGAATTAAATTTAATTAAAATAAAGAGAACGTGAATATAAGTCTACAGGAAAAGTCATGTGCTGCCCACATCAGATTTTTTACCATATGATTATATTATATATCCGGCCGTCCATACAGTTACCTTACACCTTTCTGGTAGGTCGGACGGTCTGGGTCTCAACAACCATATGATTATATCAGCGAGTTCACGAGAGTTACGGCGAACAGGACGCTATTCCGCATAAAAGTATCACATAAATGAGCTGGTCATACACAGATCTAAAGTTGCACTCTAAAATCTGAAGGGGAATTTAAAGCCATTTCCATGAATGGAAAAACTATAATTTTAATAGCTCAATAGATTGAACATCGACTGTCCTGGAGATTCGTTGTCCGAATCCCGTCTGGAATTGTTTAAAGCAGTGGTGACCTACCCGCGGCACGCGTGCCACTTAGTAATACGTGAAAGCAGGGGCGTAGCCAGGGGAGAGGGCCTCGTGGGAATGAACACCCCCTGAAATTTAATTTTTTTATAGATGTTTTAAGGTCATCTCCTAAAATAGCATGCTTTTGCCATTAATATATTTCTGTATGTATTCTGAGATATATACGCATTTAAAATACATAATTAATAATCAATTATAAATGCGTTTTATTTTAAACATATTGTTATGTTTTCATTATAAATTGTGAGGCTCACCTGAGCCCACCGTAGGTATATACTCACTTGAAGGAATAACTCTAGAACAGGAGCTGCTGGAAAGTCCAAATTTAGTATGTCGTCTTTTAAACATTTAGGTTACATGCATATTAATAAATGAATTTATCATACAGTTGAATTACATACAAATAATAAAAATCTGATGTGGGCAGCACATGACTTTCCCTGCAGATTTATATCCATGTTCTCTTTATATTAATTAAATTTAATTCACTTTTAATTCAATTTTCGTTCTCCTTTGGTAACTGGACTTATATTCAAAGGTGGCGTAGAGAAAATACGAAAAAACTAAAATATCTCGAGAACGGCTAGTTCTAGTGTAATGGGGTTGGTCTTATTCTTTTTTTCGTTAAAAATTACGTATAAAACAAGCATTTAATGGATATATTTGAGCATATGTAGTTTTTTTTATTTTAGAATTTGACGGTTTTTGCGGACCATTTCGCTAAAGAAGGCAGGTTGTTTTTTCCGAATCGTACCAAAATCTAATCAGCACCAGGGTAATCCACACGTGACTTATCTCCCAAATTTTGTGAAATTCGGTCCATTAGTTTTTCATCTAGAGTGAATACAAGTTTCTGCGGGCCTTTTCTAAAAAAAAAACAAGGCGGGTTTTTTTTTATCCCGAATCATACCCAAAAGTAATTAGCACTAGATTCGCCCACAAGTGGCTTACCAAATTTTATGAAATTATGACAGACAAACAGACACACAAACACACACACAGACGTCACGCTAAAAATAGTGTTTTCGTATTCTAGAGGTCTCGAAACGTGTAGATCCGTCGAAAACTCGAGTTGCGATTTTCGGCATTATTCCAATACTTTCCCTATACATTACCATGTATTGCAGTGAAAGTAAAAAGGAGTACTTAAAAACTACGTCCACCTCCTTTATTTCTGCATTAAAACATCTTGTTTAACTCGTCAAAGAGAAGAGACGACATATGACTGCTGATTTGCATAATTTTTTCACGAATCGGGCTCTCCCCCCCCCCCCCCTCGTCCTCCTAGGAGGAACTACTGTTGCCAGCAAAGATAACGAATTCAACAAAGTTATAGGGAGTTTGTGTTCTGATTTAAAATCTGATTTAAAATCTGATTTAAATCTGATTTAAAAATTGCAAATCTGTAAATAACGTGAATTTAAATTTTTAGAGTAATTTGTGAGAATCTTTCAAGTAGTATCTAAAACACCTTACGAGCGCACATGTACTTTATACACTAAAAACTATATTTTATAGCTTATTTTTATCTTTTTTATATATAAAAAAAAGGTATCGATCCATTTTAATATTAAAAACATGATTTTATATCAAAATAAGACCTTTTTTACATTTAGACCAAATTTTAACTTTTTTTTTAGATAAATGCGTGAGATATACTATAAATTTGAAGATATTAAAAAATATAATGCCATTTTAAATGGCGTCAAAAAAATCCTTATATTTTAATACTAAAAACTTAATTTTATCTTTTTTTTTATATATATAAAAAAAGGTTAATATTAAAAACATGATTTTATAGCAGGCCTTTTTTACATTTAGTTTAGATAAATGATCAAGGGAGCCCCATTTTGGAGCTACCTTATTTTGATATTTATGAGGGGACCATTAGTCCCCCCATAGATAAAAAGGATGAAATTAAATAAAAATGCGTGAAAAAAAGAAATGAATCCTTTAAATAAACTTTAAAAGAGATCCTAAAAATAGGATTACAAAGTGACTTAAAATATATCGAAACGCGCCCGTAAATTACGGACGCGTTTTATAGGTTCCTTTAAAAATAAACGGTCCCTCCATAAGGTGAAAAAAAGGATTTATATGAAATTAGACGTGACTAAATATATTAAAGATCTTAAAAACATATTAAAATACCCTATTTTTAATAGAAAATGATTTCACGCTCATATAAACGGATGTATGATTATTTAAGTATTTCGGGTGAGAAAGCATTTTTATATCTAGGTTCTTTTTATGGAGGACTAACACCCCCTCCATTTATTTTAAAACTTAATAAATTACTATCAAGATTTTATGATCTCTATAAAACGCGTCCATATATTACGTTTCGATATATTTTAAGTCACTTTGTAATCCTATTTTTAGGATCTCTTTTAAAGTTTATTTAAAGGATTCATTTCTTTTTTTCACGCATTTTTATTTAATTTCATCCTTTTTATCTATGGGGGGACTAATGGTCCCCTCATAAATATCAAAATAAGGTAGCTCCAAAATGGGGCTCCCTTGATCATTTATCTAAACTAAATGTAAAAAAGGCCTGCTATAAAATCATGTTTTTAATATTAACCTTTTTTTATATATATAAAAAAAAAGATAAAATTAAGTTTTTAGTATTAAAATATAAGGATTTTTTTGACGCCATTTGAAATGGCATTATATTTTTTAATATCTTCAAATTTATAGTATATCTCACGCATTTATCTAAAAAAAAAGTTAAAATTTGGTCTAAATGTAAAAAAGGTCTTATTTTGATATAAAATCCTGTTTTTAATATTAAAATGGATCGATACCTTTTTTTTATATATAAAAAAGATAAAAATAAGCTATAAAATATAGTTTTTAGTGTATAAAGTACATGTGCGCTCGTAAGGTGTTTTAGATACTACTCTTTCACGTCGCTTGGATAGCTCAGTTGGGCACGCCTCGTGGAGCTGAGTTCGATTTCCTTAGGAAATATCTATAACTATCTATAACTGGTGCTTGAACCTTGTTGGAACTGTGAACGACTGTTGAGTAATGATGACGACTGCTAGAGTTGGTGAAAAAAGTGTGTGGATAAGCAATTTTACGGTAAAAAGTTATTGGAATCATTAAGCTATTTGAATTGAGGCTTCTATAGCTGTGGCTTCAACTTGGGAGGAGAATGGAACATCCTGTCGCCTGGATACCTTAATTGGAAAAGCATTTGCCTAATTGTCAAGATAGAAGACCCGAGTTCGATTTCCGTAAATTTTGATAAAATTTAAAATTTTTACATTCTTTATAAGAATTAATAACATTACACTACTGCAATAAATCAAACTGTTTCTTGTAGGATAGAAGCTTGCAAAATTACAGGCATTTGTCAGTAAGGTGACGATAAATGTTTTGAAGGCATTATAAGCCCTCTTCTTCAGGCCATATGAACAAGTAGAACAGTATACGCCCTAGCCAAGCACGAACTGTGTATGAACGAACAAACGAACGAACTTAGGCAGTTCGTTCTTGACAGTGACTAAGGGTGCATACTGTTCTACCTGTTCATTTGGTAACCCTCGAAATTGTCGTCACTTTACTAACATATGCCTGCTTTATTCAAGGAAGTTTTGCAATCCTTTATATTACACTACTGCATATCAATATTCAATTTTAACATTGAAAATTATCACCACTTTAGACAGACTGGATGCGAAAATGCTTCTACTTCTCTCTGTAGACTTGAAAAATTTCGTTTGAAATCAGCTGTACTATTTTCTGGCATTGTAAAATACTGATATCAATTGATATTGATATCAAGTGATAGAGATGGTATATTAATAACTAATTTAATTTATATAAATAAAGTTGAAAATCTATCAATTTGTTTGTTTCCTCATTACGGGAGAACGTCTGTACCGAATTTCATGAAATTCCGTGGGTGGCCTTGGAATAGCCCCACTTAAAATTTTGTCCTTATTTCGCGTTTCTATGTCCAGGAAGTTATCGAGATATTATTAAAAAGTGCACAATTAAACCTTCCATAATGCAGACGATATTTTTTACGAATGTATTTAAAGAAAACTATATCATGTTGCTTAATAACGGATTTAATCAAATGTGTTTGAGCAGATGATTTTTATTATATTTTTTTTTCGATTTAAATAATAAAGAAATGGTTATTAAAATATATTTTATAAATGAACGATGTTGCAGTTTTGACTAGATTATACCAATTATGACCTCCGTGTTTAAAGATTACAGAAATTATTGACATTTTTAATTTCTTGTGTCATCTGTTGTATTTTGGTGTATTAACTAATCTATTTCGTGTATTAACTAACATCTGTTGTATTAACTAATATACTGTGTTGCCAATTGTTGAAAAAGAACAAAATATAGGACGGGTATATCTTCTGATACCATTTTAACGCTTTCATTTTGGCATACATTGATCAAATTTCATATTTTTTGTAAATTCGTTCATAAACGGGACCACGATGCTTTATTCTTCAGGTCTAACTGTGAAGATAATTTGCATAGAGAAAAGAGGCATTCTTACATTTTCCTTTTAAGAAAATTGAATGAAAGATATATTTTTATAATGCCATTTAAATGTTAAAAAATGTCATAAATAACAATGTCATTTAGACAACTACGGTAATTTCCACATATTTTAAATCACAAGCAACGGCGAGTACATCTGCTATTATCTATATAAATAATATTGTAAGTTGTGCTTCTGTCCGTCTGTTTATTATCTCAGTACAGCACGGGAGAACTCATATTTCCATTTTGTTAGAAATAGCATAACATTCCAATAAGAAATACACCAAATAGTATTAAAAATTCACCGCAAATTGTGAATTATAAGTTTCTTTATATTGTATATTCCGTACAAAGAACGGGTATACTGCCAGTTAAGAATAAATATATTTCTTACTATTATTAAAAATATAAATATTGATGCTTTAAAGGAGAATTAAACATTTAAAATGGAAAGGAAATAACAAATTTTCAGTTTGTAATCATAAGTTTTTCATTTCTTATATATGGCAGTATAATTTGTATAATATGTTTTTCATTTCTTATATGTGTCAGTATAATTTGTAGTAATATGTTTTTTAAATTTCTTATATAGTAAATTAGGAAGAACATTAATAAATAAATGTGAAATAATATACTTTATGTTTTATTTATTTTCATTCATAAAACATGTCAGTAACCGAAAATTCAGTTATTTTTAAAATATTAGGAAGTTATTGAAAAGTATGGAAAGTTTTCGATTTACAGTGTTTTTAAATATTTTCATTTGGCATAAAATTAATTTTACAAAAAGTTTGAAAATAATATTAATGGAATATATACATTTTTCCTTTCCACAGATTATCTGCTTTAAAGTTTAATCTGTAAACTACTAAAACAACATGATCAACTAATTATCATTTTACAGATTATCTGTTTTACAGTTTGATCTGTAAAATAATAATTATCCAAAATGTAATGAATCAATTGTTTTTTATTTTAACTTTCCATTTCGATTGGCCATTTCAAAGTTACAAGTATTTGTAATGTATAACGTACCAACATAAACCCGAGATTAGCCAAAATTATTAAATTTTGGAAACAAGATTTTAATTACACAATCTAAATTGAAATCTAGATTGCGTTCTGTGTAATGTTAAAATATAATATTATTTCAATATTATACAGAAAAATTAAATATATTAAATATAATATTATTTTTAGTATATTTAATTTAAAAATTGGACTTGATGATGGCTTGATATTTAATTTCATTTATTTGTATTTCTCTGACAATATATAAACAACAATTACCAAAACTTAAACATTTTTATATTTTTTCAACTTGTTTCCAAGAATTAGAGTATTTGAATATTGTTGATCTTAAATTTTCGAATCTTTTACTTACATGATTTTTAACAAATACATTTATACAGTTTTTCTTTTTTATAAAAAAATCAGCGACAGAAAAATGTTCGCACATTTTATTTACAAAATAAAGAAACATTTCAATATAAAACTACACCTTTTACCCATTAACAGTCACACTGAATTGAAAAAAGAATATATATATGAACTGTGTGGAACATATTAAATCGAAACCATGAGATAAATTGGAAAAGTTTCATATTTTATGATATCAAGAGGGCAACGACACTCATATTAATAGATCACTTCTAGAAACAAGCACTTGAAATAGCTCGTTAAGGCTTATCGAGCAGCCAGTGATCCAAGACTTCCGTGGTCGTTTGCCGTTCGATTTTTTACATGGTCCACTGTATACATAACGTATAAAATTAATACGTTATGTATACAGTGGACTACGTATAAATAGTGAAAAATAAAATTATATAATAATAAAACCTTCTATAAAAATTCTGGTAACTAATGTTATTTATAGTTAAATAAAGTTATAATATAGAATATATATAAAAGAATAAATACAACATTAAATTAACATTACATTAACATTAAATTTGTTTCTGCACACAGTCATAGAAAGTTAAACAAAATGTAAACTTACGTACTGTGCGTGTTTACAGAATTGTAAGTTCTTGGTTGACGTTAGACAGGTAAAAAATTAAATGTTTTCTAAACATGGAAGTACAGAATAGTTGTAAATTTTAAGTTTCATAGTTCTGTGACGATAATTACTGGAACAAGTTGTATTTACGAAAATATTTGTCATTATGAAGTTTTTAAATCAAAACACTGTCGTTTCAGTCCATCAGTATCTCACATATGCATCTTACTTCTTTTTGTAATTGTTTTTTTTATGCACACCGCAAATATTAGACATAATTATCACCATACATGAAGAAGGTTTATCACAGATGATGTGTACTTACGAAGTTACATTTTCACACTAGATTGTTAAAACATCCATATTTACAACTGTGATTACAACGTTAAATTTGAAGTAAATATAAAATTACGGCAGTTACTTGATATCATGATGCAAATCTCAATAATGATATCATGATGCAAATCTCAATAATGATATCATGATGCAAATCTCAATAATGATATCATGATGCAAATCTCAATAATGATACCATGATGCAAATCTCAATAATGATATGATAATGCAGATTTCAATGATGATATAATTATGAAGATTTTGAAGATGACATCAAAATACAAATCTCAATGATGATATCAAGATAATCTTCATGCAGCTGAGAGCGGTCCAAAGTCAGAATCGCCATTCAGACTCCTCAACTCACTGTCTGACCTCGGTGTTTTGCTACCATCTCGCATAATGGGCTGAAGCTTTCTAGGCACTGACTGCTGCAGTCCATGGGAGTGTTTCCTCTGGGATTTCTGACCTCTCGTAATATTCATACCAAGGTCTTGTTGTCTGGATTTCAGTTTTGTCAGCACCCTTTCAGCCGTTGTTTGCAGAAGTACCGAGAAATTGTCCTCCTTCTCTTGGGGCTGAGGGGACTTCCAGGACACTGAACTGTACTGCACGGTGATTGGAGACAGTTGCAGAAGACTGGACGTTGGCGTGATACTGCTGCGATGCTGCTGGTTTCCTTTGTACCTGGACAAATCAAGATCTTGAAGAAATATATTTGGGGATGGTTTAGGAGAAGATGTTCTGTCATCATACAGGGGAGGGGGATATTCACCACTAGAATTTCTTCGAGGAGGCTCAACTTTAAGTCCATCTGCACAATTTTCGTTTTGATCGTTCAAATCGTTGACAGAGTGGGACCTAGAGAGGAGTCTGGTCTTGGCTCTCGGCTCTAATTTAAGAGATGATGAATCCATATTATTGTTCATTGCATCGATAGTTTCGATTTCAACGTCGGTTTCAAAGTCATTCTCGCTGAATAGGTCGTCCACAGTTGCATCACCATTGGTGTGGACAACTAGACTCTCTGTTTCGCTATCCGCCATATCCGAACTTGTCACACTTGCTTCTGTTGCCATTGTGTCGAGCATTAGGGTGATTGCTAACTTCAACACAATATAGATTTATGGTACAGCCAACAGCCAAGATACAGAATAATAATTGCAGTATTTAAAATCTTGAAAGAAATACTTATTTCCTTTCTTTGAAGTATAACGTATTTCCGGAATTTCCAAGGAGATTTTAAAAATCAGTTTCTGATTTACTCAAATTGATTACACAGATATTTTACCGTCTGGAGAATTCAAAGAAGTCCAAAATGCTCAGATAGATCATAAGTTATCTTCACAGAAAGCTGAGTTATAATCATGAAAAGTGTGTTTTAAATAAAGTAAATCTTTTCCGCTTTAATAAAAAATTTTTTTCTATCAATAGTCTACAAAATATTGCTTAGATGCGGAACTGAAGCACCATTCAAAATATATGAACAAAATATTTCAAATAAAAGATAATATTTTTGATGAAATACAATATGCAAAACTTTTCGAAAAACGCGCACCAAATAGCTTCCAAATTATGACTGCGAACCGGAAACAACAGTCATATCAACAATGCGGAATTAAAGTTAATTCAATTTCAAGGGAACATTAATAACCACGTCTTTCCTCCGGCAAGTCTGCGGAAGAACTAACGGTGGTCACGAACAAGGCTAGAGAAAAAACTCCAGGTTCTATCTATTTATATAATTACACGGCGTCCAGGGATGAAATGCCAGCGGTCAATGTTTTAGTCAAGCGCACAGGAGAACAAAAAAACTTTTTATGCGCCGTGCGCAATTTTCGAGACCAACCTGTTCGCCGATCGAAAATACTAACTCTAACCTTGAACCCAGTGCCCGGAAAATGCAGTAACAGAAAAGGCGCATATTTTTCTGAAAATATTAACGAGCGCCCGAGTTCAAGGACTGCTCTGCGAGTTGGCGTGCTGGGAATAAAGGAACGATTATTATAGCTTTTATTGTCTGTTTTTTGTGTTATTATTAGTTTAGGGGCTTATTAAGGTGTGTGTACTCTTCCCTTCCCTGGCAACGGCGTTGTCAAGCTGTTTATTCCAATACAAAGAGCAGCCAGATCGATATTTTAGAATATTCATTGGGCTCTCCCAAAAGGACCGTGGTGCTGCCATCTGGTGGCGGAATGGGCGTGACTCACTGGAATGTTGTTTTCAATACTAGACATTTTTTGAGAAGATCCTTTGTAAAGATTTCGAAAGAATGTTTTAGTATTGATAACTGTCAATGCATTATATGTTTATATGCTATTTTTTCTTAAAGACATTTATTTTATTTATTCACCTAAAACGTATCGTGCACTTATAGATTTCCCCCTTTTTTTTTCTTTTTATCTCGTAACAGTGACAAGAGTTTTATTTTCAGTTTCTTATATACATTCTGTTGCGAAAAAATATATGCGCCCGTAAGAAATTGAGCAGCAGCTGCAAAATTCAACATGTATGTATCGTTTGAGGAGATATACAGAAGATTAGAATTTAGGAAGGGGAAAAATAGAAGAAAAAAGTTTTACTTATATAGACTGTATTAATAGAAACTGTGCAAGAAGAAGATGACATTTTAGTAAGTGGTAAATCCTCCCCTGACAGCCATATAACCCGATATTTGGTGCGGCATAAGTAGAAGAGAAATGACAGTTGAACACCAGCAGGCGGTGCTGCGGTGCTGCACCGCCTGGAGGAGGAGGAGGGTCCCTCTTTGGGAGGAGGGTCCCTCTTTGGGAGGATGCCTCTTTGGAGTGTCTTCCCTCTTTTGAGAGGAAGCTCCTCTCAGAGGGTCTTGAGACCCCCAGGAGGGAGGATGCTCCCCTCCCCTCTTTTGGAAGTTTGGTGATGCCTCTTTTGAGAGGAAGCCTCTCTCAGAGGGTCTTTAGACCCCCAGGAGGATGCCTCTTTCGGAAGAGATCTCTTTCCTAGTATTGCGAAAGAGGCCAAGAGGGCAATTGCGAAAGAGGCCATGATGACTCATACGGAGTGAGTTTCACTTCACTCCTGAGAGGGAATGTCACAATCGCTGACTGACCCTTGACCTGAGGAAGTGGTTTCAAGGGATTTCGCAATCGATGACCGACCCTTGACCTGAGGAAGAAGTTTCAAGGGATGTCGCAATCGAACAATCTGGAAATGACGTGTCGCGCCTTGGAGCTCCTTAGCACACTGTTACAGCGGTCAAAATTAAGATCTTGAACGCGTAACTAGATATCGCGTACCTAAGACTTGTTATTCTAACAGCAGAGGCAGATGGCAAATAGTGGAATGTGTTTTTGCTTAAGGCAGGGCCAGGTGCGATATTTTGATATAAACACCCCTTTCAGTAAGAAAGCACTTAACGCGGGGCGGCTTCGGGATGGAAGAGTCCCAGTGCTATAAAATATAACGCAAGAAAAGGGAATTTATTCCACTGCCTATAAATATGCCTTGCGCAACTTTAATAGAATAGGGCTTAGAAATCTGTCCGCAAAGGGGTCAGTGTGAACGCACAAGAATGGGGGTGCTTTAATGGCCGGAGGGAGCGAAATCTCCCACGACCATTTGAGATCGCCAGCAGCTGACGGACCCGCCAGATGGTCAAAGGGGTCGAGAGGTCGTGGGAACGAGAAAGTGTAAACAACAAGTCGGGTACTATATATATTGGCCCGAGAGGATATCACACATCAGTATCATTATCAGACTTATCATACGTAGACTAGACTCACATACTTGTGGTGTGCAGAGTAGAAAGTTAGATGTGAATCTGTGCAGAGTCCCCGGAGCCCCTGCCGACAAGTGACGCCCCAGGTGCAGCCAAGAGCAGAGACCCCGCCTTAGTGAAGGTAAGAATTCTCATCCATAATGGGTTTTAAAACGCACTAGTTTGTTAGGAATAATTAGGGCTAAGAATTGGTGACGTGATGTATTGCTTAAAGTACACTCTCTCTCTCTCTATCCCTACCCCGCCATCCTCTTTCCTAGTGAAAGGCCCGATCGCTGTCTAATGGGAACGAATGTATAATATGAACGAAGTGTAGGAATAAATAGGCATTTTTAATTATATTATTTCTCTTTATTTAACCATTCACGCTTTACGCCATGTCAATTTGTAACACAGAAAAAGAGCCGCCAATCCGCGAAACCTTTACTTCGCCGATTGAGGTGTCCTCCAAGTAGGTATAGGGACTGTGGCAGTATGTTAGCCTATAGAGTGGAGGGCAGCGGCGTAACACTGGTGCCGCGACCAGGATGTTTTTCAATTCAAACCTGGGAGAAATTGTAAATGAGAATGGAAAGGAAACTTTAGGTTAGGAAAAGGATAGACTGAGATTAAAATAAGGTAAGGGAAAAAGGGTTGAAATCAAATGAATAGCTATTGATATATAATTGCATGCAACGGATGTTTATTTATTATATGTATATTGTGTAATTTTATTATTTTATGGTAATGTGCGATTTATGTAGATTGTATATATGTACTGTATGTATTTACTGTACGAGGTTTTCGGTGTAAAAATGAGGGAGTAAGGATGGAAAGGAAAGATAGGAAAATTAAGTGATTGATAGGGGTATTAAGAAGGAACATGACAAAGGGGATTTTACCTTGGATTACAAAAAATAGGGGGATGATCTGATGAATTAAGGGGTTATGAGATGATAATGTGGATTAGGATGATATAAGTGTGAAATTTAGTTTGGGTAAGGGGTAAACAATTGTTTATTATTTATAATTTATCTGTTATTGAAATTTAGGGTTGTTTATTTGTGATTTTGTATATGACACTTGTGTGTAGATATTAAGAATGCAGGGGGAGAGTGGAGACAGGAGCACAGGGGTCGGCCGTGCCCCGGTAACAAACACAATAGCGGGATTTTTAGGATTAATTCCTTCATTTACGGGAAGTGAAGAATTTTTAACACCTGCCCAGTTTATCGAATCAATTGAGGAGGTGGCGCAATTAGCGGGTTGGACTGATGCCGAAAAATTGCTAATAGCAAAAACAAAGATTAAGGGGGGTGCATCTGAATTTTTGTCAAATCATCACGATGTAAGGCAGGTACGAGCGTTCGAAACATTCAAAAAGTATTTCTTGGAATATTTTGAAAAACAGCTCCCTCTTGCAGTCAAACTGCAGCAGTTTACATCATGTAAACAAAAGCCGGGGGAGTCCGTCAAACAGTATGCAGGACGCGTGAAAAATCTTGCGTTTGATTATTTACAGGGGGCAAATTTTGAGATCCCAGAAGTGGAGAGTATTGCGGACAAAACTAGACTGTCCCAATTTTTGTCCGGCTTAAATGTGAAATTGCAGAGGGCTGTGCTATCTCAAAATCCCACGACACTAGATAAGGCAATTGAGGTCGCAATCCTCGAGGAGGCAAACGAAAGGATATGTAGCAGGGGGTCCCTCATAAATGCGACAGAAACAGATAGCGAGGGCTTACTCGAAGTGTTACTAGCGAAAGAACAAGCGAACGAAGCGCTGATAAACAACCTTCAGAAAAAAATTAATGATTTAGAGGTTAGTCGTCGGACCCAGGATAGAGAAAAACGGAATCAAACCAATAGGCCCCAGGAACGAAATTTAGGGGGGCGAGTAGAAGACCGAAGGTGTTTTGTCTGTGCAAAAGTCGGACATCTGATGCGCAATTGCACAGCCAGACCGCCCCTAGGGGCAGCAAGAACGACAGCTCCACGTTACGATCAGAATAGGGGTGGACAAGAGAGGGGTTTTCGAAATAATGGGGCGCAGAGGGGTTCGCAAAGGGACCGTTACCAGTACAATCCCAGGAATGAAACGTTAAACACGCAAGGGCGTCCTGGAATAAGGGGGGACAACAGGGCGCCCGCATATCAAAGATAATGACGGAGAAAGGGCACGAGGATTTTAGTCTCCCTATCATTTCTGCAAAGATTTCCGGAGTCCAGTTTCGGCTACTCTTAGACACGGGAGCAGTTCTAACGCTACTGGATAAGGAAGCCTTTGCTCGCATTAAAACGAGTTACCCCATGCGAAGATTTGGAATCAGACTGACAGCGGTGAATGGAGGGGAGGTCCCACAAGATGGGTTTTATGTAATGCCTCTACAAGTGGGAACAAGCATCATATCGCACCCCATTGTAATCACCACAAATAAATTGAGCGCCGTCTACGACGGCATAATAGGGGTAGATTACCTCAAAAGAGCAGGATTTGTGATTGATTTGAAGGAGGATCAGTTGGTCAACACCCAGACTGGAGGAAAAGTAAACATTGACTTCTCATCCCCTCGTGGCCACACAATAGGCGCTTTCTCGCGGTCAACTCCTGGTATAGCAGAAGGGGGGAAAAGGGGCGATTGTGTCAGAAGGTACATTTAGCGGGAAGAGAGAGGAAGCTAGTGTCGGTTCGCAGCTCGTCGCCGAAAGTTGAAGTAAAAGGGAAAGTTATGATAAATGCCCTCCCCTCGAAAGGAACACATAAAAGAGATAAAATTGAGGTCACATCAAAACCTACCATTGTAAATAAGACCGGATCATTGCAGGTAGAAATTCAAAACCGGACGAATGAATCAATGATTCTAAATAAAGGGATGGTAGTAGCAAATATCGTACCATATGATTTAGTTCCCGAAGATTATATTAAAAGCGATCAGTCAGATCAGGGCCCTTTAAAGGAAACCGACTTTAACTTGACCGGGGTTGAACCGGAATACAGACAAAAATTGTGGAAGGTCCTTAAGGAATTTAGAACTGCGTTTGCGCGAAATTTATCAGACATTGGCTATTGTGAACTGATTCCATTCGAAATTAATATGGCAGATACCACCCCAATTAAAAGCAGGCCGTATCGAACCCCCTTAGCATTAAGAAAAGAGTTATCCAAACAAATTCAAGATCTAATGCAGGCGGGTGTTATCAGTCCGTCAAAATCTGCATTCAGTAGCCCCTGCCATTTCGTGAAAAAGAAATCCGGCGATAGTCGTTTAGTAGTTGACTACCGAAGGCTAAACGAACGCTGTATCATGGATAATTATCAGACACCACGGGTCGAGGATATATTTAGTGAATTAGCAGGTTGCCAACTATTTAGTACGCTTGACCTTCGGGCATCATACCACCAGGTAAAGGTCAGAGAAGATCACCGTGAAAGGACTGCGTTCATTTGCGAGGACGGACTATTTGAATATAACACCATCCCATTTGGCCTCAAGGCAGCTCCGGGATGTTTCCAACGAATTGCAGATGCTATTCTATGTGGGTTGAGGGAGCAAAAGATTTTCTGTTTTATTGACGATGTCCTAATTGCTTCAAATAACGCAGACGAACATCTCGAAAAAATTAAAATTGTACTTGAAAGATTTAGGAGCCATAATATAAAGTTTGCTCCGAGTAAGTGTGTATTCATGAGCAAATCATTATCGTATCTGGGACACACAATTAGCGCGGACGGCGTTTCACCTGACCCACGAAATGTGTACGCAGTCCAGGATTTTGTAATTCCCAAAAACGTAAAGGCAGTCAGACGATATCTGGGGATGTGTGGGTTTTACAGGAGACATATTAAGGATTACGCGGAATTGACTAAACCTCTGACCGATTTGACTAAAACAGGGATAAGATTTAAATGGGGAACGGCAGAACAAAAGGCTTTTGATACTCTGAAAGCAGCGCTATTAGAGATGCCCAGATTAAATTTCCCGGATCCGGAAAAGACCTTTTTCTTAGGCTGCGATGCCTCGAATTCATGTATTTCGGCGGCTATCCATCAAGAAGGCGCAGACGGTACCTTACTCCCCATAATGTTCATGTCCCGTAAATTGAAAAGTAATGAGTTGGGATACTCCACCATAGAGAAAGAATTATTAGCCATCGTAGAGGGAGTGAACTATTTCCGGGTATATCTCTATGGGAAGAGATTTGTGATTACCAGTGACCACAGACCCCTTTCTTATATTCTCAATATCAAAAATCCGAATTCAAGATTAGCAAGATGGTCATGCAGCTTAGCAGAATTTGACTTTGAAATCCAGTATGTAAAGGGAAGCCAAAATTTTGTCCCAGATTTTCTTTCTCGGGATGTTAATTCACTGGAGGTGACTGACAAAGTAGTGGCCGATTTAAAAACAGATCAAGAGAATGACCCTAGGTTAAAACCGATCATAGAAGAGCTAAAAAACGGAATTTCCCGATTGCGAAAGTCAGACGACTCTTACTATGTAGATGAGTTCGGTATTCTAAAACATTACTCAAGACCTAAAAACAATGGTACTAGGGGCGATTACTTGGAACAAGTGGTGGTTCCAGAGAATAGGAGAGCAGAAGTTCTAGAAAAATGCCATGCAGGAATCTCAGGCGGACACCTAAGGTTTGAGAAAACCTATGATAAAGTGAGAAGGGGTTATTTCTGGCCTAATATGTA
Organism: Amaurobius ferox; assembly: GCA_951213105.1. NCBI lineage: Eukaryota > Metazoa > Arthropoda > Arachnida > Araneae > Amaurobiidae > Amaurobius > Amaurobius ferox. The sequence continues at coordinate 112,800,060 of OX578136.1, forward strand.
TGCAGACAGTAAAAACTTTGTTCAGACGTGTCACGAATGTTTACGGAGAAACGGTTTTAAACCTCGGGCCAAGGCAAAATTGGGACGTGTACCACTATGCGAAGTCCCATTTGAAACTATTGGTGTCGATATCGTGGGCCCTCTACCAAGAACGGAAAGGGGTAATAAATATATTTTAACAGTGGTCGACCATTTCACCAGATATGCAGAAGCAATACCTCTTGTCGACACAAAATCAGAAACCCTTATAAATATGCTAATGACACATGTATTTTCGGTCCACGGATTTCCAAATAAGGTGCTGAGCGATCGTGGCGCGAATCTGTTATCTCGCGATTTTGAGGGAATGCTATCAAAATTTGGGATTAAACATCTTAAAACTACAAGTTTTCACCCAGCTGGGAATGCAAAAGTAGAGCGCTTTCACAGAACCCTCGAAGATGCACTAGCAAAATTAGTAGACGATAGTCAAGACAGTTGGGACGTCTTTCTACCACACGTTTTGATAGCTTACCGAAGTGCCACCCACACAGACACGGGAGATACGCCGTATTTCCTAATTTATGGAAGAGATCCGCGGTTACCGCATGATATAATTCAAACCGAACCAAAATACTCATACTTCCCATATGACGACCATGTTCAAGCTTTATGTAATAGATTACACCATGCATATCGGATAGTGCGCGAAAATAATTTAAAAGCATGTGAATTACAAGAGAAATACCGGGCTGATCGAGCCGTTAATAAAAATATCCAAGTCGGGTCAAGAGTGTATTTGTACACACCCACTGTTAGGAAAGGGCGGTCGCGGAAATTAGCAAAATTTTCGGTAGGACCCTATAGAGTCATTAAGGGGACGCTTCAGTTAAAAAAAATCACCGTTCCCTTGAAAATTGTCCCCGGTGGCTCAAGAGATGGGCAGTTCCTTTTTTCAAATGATTGGCATCTGATAGGCCAATGAGAGTAAGTAAAGGTGACGAAAGGCCCTTGGACCTCTATAGTTTATGACTTGCTCGCCTGTCCAAGAGGATAAAGGGGGGAATCTTAGAAGGGTGTGTGGTTTGGGGGACAAAGTAAATGAATGAAAGAATGAAAAAAACGTAACTGGAGGCTTTTCCCACTTACTGAAAGGAAAGTTTCCTATCCATTCTATTTTTTGTCAAGGAATAACCAAAGAGTTCTCCTAACCGATTATTATATAATTATAATATAAATATATATATATATATATGTGTGTGTGTGTAACTTCAATGTGTATTTTGGAGACTAATCTAGGTACAACACTAAAATGTTTGTATTAAAAAACTGGAATTAAAAATAAAATTAATGATATTTCTATGCCTATGAGTCCAGAGCGATAGTATAAAACTAATATTTATTTAGTCATTTTGAATATATCATTATTTCCTTTTTAAATAGTATACATTAGAGTGCATTGTATGAAATTTGAAGTTTGAAATGGACGATACAGCACTAAAAATATGTGATATTCTACATACCGCATTTTTTAGCCTTGCAGAATATATTTGGAAATTATAGTATTTAGCATGAGAATTCCATGTGTTGAAAACGATTTGTTTTAACCGGGGTTACTCGGAAATCTCGGGTTCTGCCTAGTAATGAATAGAAATGGCGGTTGCCACTACACGGGCGCTGCGGAACTGCAATTCTATTCAAATAGCTAGTCTCTAGTAGCGGTACTGCACTTTCACGGCGTTTTTACAGAAAAATGATTTCATTTGTTGACATAGTAACTCAATAGAGACCTATATAATAATTGTCCTGCATGTGTTTTGTTTTTATAAACCCTTCAAAAGCCCCGGTGGCCTAGAAGACTAAATCTTTGTATACTCAAAAATTCAACTTCGGTACAGAACTTAACACAGTCGGAATTTTGAGGGAGAAAAACTACTCGTTCACCGAATATTTATACAAACAATAAAAATTATTTACAAACAAGAAAGGAAAAATGATTTCATTTATACAGATACTGTAATTCAATAAATACCTGTATAATTATTATCCTGCGTGTATTTGTCGTTCCAAACCCTTCAGAAGCTTCCTGTGACCTAGAAGACTAAATCTTTGTACACTCATAAATTCAAATGCGGGACAGAACCTAACGCAGCAGGAATTTTAATGGGAAAATCTAATTGGTTTACCAAATAGTTAAACACTAGCTGAATATTCATTGAAATTCAACGGCCTCCTAATGAGCAAACCTACAAAACACGATTTTTTAAATAATTCAATTTTTTCAGTTGTCTTTTTCAGACTGTTCACTCATGCACCAAATTTCAAATATATGTCTCATTTTAGACTGGCCATTTCTCAGTTATTCAGCCAATTAAACATTTAACACACATGTTAAGCACATGCGCATAGGCGTATTTAACCCCCCTTCGAAATTAAAGTTTCAAAACGTTTCCTAAACACATATGTGATAAAAGATATTTACTCAATCATTCAGTTTGTCATTCTGGAGTCCTTGAACTAGAAAAGCAACCCGTTTTTATCTTCAATAAATAAATAAATAATGGGAATAAGTAAGGAGTTTTTAGAATTTAAGAATTAAAAAAAAAAATGTGTTCCGGCTACTGCGTCACTGCAATAATGGGGGGAATTATCTGAATTTGGAAAAATCCCAGTTCTTGGAGCCGGCAGAAGAAAAGGAAAAGTCGAAGATCAAAAGTCAGTTATTTAGAGACTAGAGGTCTGCACAAGTCTAATTAAAAAAAAATTTCCGGTTCAAAAATGTCAAGATTTGACTCGTCCAAAGCCCGAAATTTTTTCATTGGAATTCACCTGAGCCGTACCGTAAACACTCAAAATCAACTCCAACGCGGACCGGCCTGAATATTTTCAATACATTGAAACCTGTTGGCTTGTATGCGAATTAAAATTTGCCATTTAAGGAATTAAACACAAGCTCATCACATATAGTATTAAATGTAAAGGAACCCAAATTTTAAAATTAATTTCAAATTAAAAATAATTAAAGTCAAGAATGAGCATTAATATAAAATGAATTTTTATTTATCATTTTGGTTGAAGATGAGAAGGGATAAAAAAGACTGGGATTATGTTTTTAAAAATGCTTTCTTCATTTATCAGTGAACAGTGCAATGACTATTTAGTTAGAACTACTCATCAGCATCAAAGATTCGTTGCAGCGGTAGCAAAACAAACATGTCATATGCCACAATTGTTAGTGTTGTTAAAAACTTTTCAATGCGATTAAACTTTCTATGTAAATATAGATAGATAATATTTTCTTTAATTATGACATAATTATGAATATTTTTAAAATTTAATAATTTTAGTAAAAGTGTAAGATGTTTGGAATAAATACATTCAAGGACAATAATTCGCATTATCTATATGTTGATTTTAAATTATGACAGTTTGCTCAGATAAATTTTTATTCAACATTTGCTATAGGAAAGAAATCGTCGGAACTGTGTTTAAGAATAAAATTTATTTAATTTTGATAATTTAGAAACATTCGAAATCTAAGAACTGAAATTAAAATCATAGAAGAAATTGCATAAAATATCAGTGATAAATTTTAAAGTAAACAGTATCTTGGATTTCTTATTTTCATTTATTTATTGGATTTCATATTTCCACCACCCGACAAACAATCACAGTACAAAAGAGATTAAACTTTTTTGCGACAAATTTAAAAATAAAACAAATTGAAACTGGCACTTGACCAATGATAATAATCTAATGATCATTTCCTCAAAAATTAAATTTGGAATGTATTTCTTCCCTATTCAATTTATAAATCACATGATGTTACGAAACATGACAATTGGTGCATCGGTGTATATTTATACTGCTGTATTCAGGCCAGAGCATAATTTTTGTTCTCTTACTATAGCTTTACAAATTTGAATGTTGTGAAGAGCAATGTTTAATTTAGACTTCGGAATGTAGTAGAATAAAGAAGTCTTCAATTTCTTATCCAAAATTATTTTTCTGTATCGGGTTTTTCTGTATCGGGTTCTAATTGACCCATCTGCGTTCACCGTGCAGAGTAAAATTTTATTGCCTAACTAGAAGCATGCCTGTTCTTCGTACGGAGTATCTCTAAAATGCGATACATTCAACGGTAATATACTGTAATAATTAATTATATTTGAAAACTTAAAAACTTCATCGAAAAAAACGAACTTGATTCAAATGACGTCATCGAAATATAAATCGCCTGGCTCTCTATGGCTTTTTACGGCAGTTATTGTGCTAACGGACAAACAGACAGAATGAACAAAGTCATAACCACTTTCCAACTATGTAGTAAAGTGTTAAAAATGGTTATTTAATTATCAGCATTTTATGAGGAAGATTCTTTCTTATGCTGCTATGACTTATATAATGCAATGATTTTTTTACTTTCCTTATATACATAATGTATAAGGAAAGTATTGTTACGGGGTCGAAAATTCGATTTCGAGTTTTCGACGGGAGAGTACGTTTCAAGTATCCCTGATCACGAATCAAACATTTTTGAAGTGATGTCTGTGTGTGTGAAAGTATGTGTGTGTGTGCGTGTGTGTCAGTGAGTCTGTGGAGACGATAACTGACGAACAAATGGACCGATTTGAACGAAATTTGGTACAAAAATCACAATCTGTAAACACTGGAAGCCTATTGTTTTTATACGCAATCGAATGCTCAGAACCCCCCTAAATTTTCGAGTAAAAATTTGAAAAAATCGTCAAAAAATCAAAATCACTAATAAAGTTACGAAAATGGACATTTCTTATGTAATTTTTCATTAGAAAACGATTGACATAAATTTCAGAACGCTGACATGAACCGTTCTTGAGATATTGCACATTTTAAAAAAAAATATCAAAAAGTCATATAAAATAAAAAAAAATATTTCCTATTAAGAAAAAAGTTCACTTTTCATATGTAATACCATGCGATAAATTGGGTGACATCATTCTCGTGGATCTAGCTCGTTCCATTCAAGAAAAAAGATACTTTGAGTATTACTTTTATATTTGAACGCCAATAGTCATTTATCTGCTGTAAAAATAACTTATTTCTTAGTGCATAACGCTTGGCGATATTTCGGCGACGAATTTGGCGGAATGTCGCCAACTTGGCGACTTTTTGAAATGTTGCCAAATTAACGAAAATCTCTCCAAATGGATAAAAATGACGCTAAATCAATGAAAATGACGACCAATTGTCGAAATTTTAATATCTTGGAAAGAATATTAGTATCTACTATATGAAAAACATTTTTTTTTTACTGTAAAAGTATTAAATTCATTACATTATATAAGGAAAGTCATGTGTTGCCCACATCAGATTTTTTTCTTACATAATGCAATGAATTTACATCTTTCACAGTGACAAAACAATGTATAAGATTCACGGCCCTATATGTTTAGGTGTAATTTTTTTCACAGTTTCGCATGGTAAATCCCGAGCAACACCGGGTATTCGCTGCTAGTATAATATAAAGAAACTTAAAATTTGCAATCATGCGCAAATTACTATAGTATACTAAATGACATTGTTAATCAAAATATTCTGTTAAAATATTTAATTTAGTGCCTCTAAAAAGAAGTTAGAGAATTTCTGTTCTCGCTATACAAAATTATCTTCACGGGCCCCCCGGTGACCTAAAAGACTACAATTAATATAATATTTACATTAAATAAGTATGGAACAAATATATGCAAGAAGAAAAACAGTAAACCAGCGCGAGCCGAATTATCTGTACTGATACAACAAATTGTAACGCAAAGGACTTCTCTTTCTTTACTGGACCAAAGTCAAAAGACACCTGCTAAACACCAACAAATGTACCCCTTCGTTCATTTCGCCAATACCAGTCAATCATCCACCCACCCCTCAAATCTCCACACCAAGAATTTTCACCCCCATTTTTCCCCTGGGAGGATAGGAGGTGTGGCTAACGTTGAAAATTGGAAGTTTCAGCAGTTGAAACACGATTTACTATTCCAATATATTAATCCCAAATTAATTCAAAAATCTAAAAAAAATCTTAAAAAGAAGCCAGAAGTATAATCTATTGAACGCTCTTTTTCAAAATGTGAAACGTTTGATAGTTAATTTTTTATAGTGCAATTAAGAAGGTGATGTTTTATCTAAGAAATTTTGACAAATTAACTCCATTTCAAGATATATTTAAAATAAAATTAAAAAAATTGATGACAGAGTTCAATGCATTAAACTGTCTACAATCATGTGCAAAAAACAGAATTTTAAATTATTCATTTGCCAATGTGTAATTAGCGAAGAACTTCCCCCATAGGTTAACATGGGCATGAAAGCTAACTGAAGCGTCGCCTTAAACAACTTTCCGAGGTCAACTTCGAAATCCAAAATATAGCAAGGCCGCGAGATACACAAAGAGTGCACATCGATCGTTTAACGCTTGCTTTGAATAGGAAGCCATATTTGGACCCATTGAAAAGGAGGCGATTGCACCCAACGTAGAAGTAAGCGGGGACAATGAACTCCCCAAATCTTACCCTCCTCCCCCAGAGTCTGTCGAATCCAACGAGTTAGTATATATGGAGGGAGTGCGGTCCTATCTTCCCCATGCTAGTAGCATGGACAAACACTGAGAAGGTGTAGTAAGGACGAGGAGGAGAAGGACTTTCATGATTTGGCGATTTATCGCCTAAACTGTGTAGTGTACCTTCTGTTTTTTTTTTAACTTCTATTAAAGTCGAGGATGAATGGGAAGTTATTACACGTGTTATACGTTATAAGATTTTAAAAAATATGTATGAAGAAAAATACGAAATAGGATTAGAATATTTTTATTACCAAAAAATTTTATTACTAAAGAATAATTTTGTTAATGAAGTCATTTTTGTAAAACAACTTGAACTACAAAGCAATTACAAATAAAATATGATATGAAATAGATTACAAGTATACAAATTGAAGAATATGTATAATATATTTAAAAGCAATTATAAAGTATATGAAAAAATTGTGTGCATGCTTGCTTAAAATGTAGAATTCTTCACTTTTATCCAGATAAACTTTATCTCTGAAAGTTATGTTAGCATTATCCATATCTACTTTGAGGCGTAATACGACTGAGTCATTTTTACATCTAATTTATTTTAATATATTGTATGTGTACCGTCAAATATAAAACAATGTAATATTTGCAATAATAAAATATTTAACTTTCCCGAGGAAAACTGAAAAATATAAAACTTTATAATATTTCTTATATAGGGAAATATATATATATATTCGCTATTTTATCTCATACGAACTAAAAAATATTAAAATATGTGTAACAATTATTGCCTTTTCATCTCTTCCTCCTGACTACATCTTTATTTAATTCCCATTACCCCCCCCCCCCTCCTTCCTTTTTTTGAGTTTTTCGTGTGATATTATTTCATTTAAATCATGTTGTAACTAGTTGATGAAGATGATATATGTAGTCCTATTTCAATATAAAATTATTTCAATATAAAATTATTACTTTTGAATCACCTAAGCTAGGTGTCCCAATAGCTTTATTTTCGTCAAATTTCTGTAATTATAATAATTTGGACTTCAATTTATATTAGTCGCACTTGAAAGACTCTGAAACACGACTTTGGTACATAAAACATGATGTAAGTAAAAATATATATATTGGTAGAGCTGTTTCTAGATCAAAATGCCTATTACTTAAATTATGATGAGGAGAATGTAAGGTTCTTTTAGAGTTAATATTTCTCATTTAATAGATTGCTAACGCGTGATCAAGAAGTCGGTGATTCAAATATTTCTTTGGGCAAGGCATATTTCTTTCTCGAAAACTAAACAAGAGTGTAATACCAAAATACTTCTATTACACTAGGAGTTTGATGATATATCCTTTTATATTTAATTTGTGAACAATCGAGATGTTTATATGAAATTAATTCTAACCAACATCGGCATGTATAAAATTTATGCAGAGAAAGTGAAGGGGGGGGGGGGGGCAATCTCATGGATAAGATTAATAACATCGACTTATTAAGTACAATTTACTTTGAACTAGAAATGAGATCATGCTCATATTTCAGATCATATATCTTTATATAAAATGCACTGAAAAATTGTGATGTAAAATCTAAGTGACATTTTCAATGAATGTAAACTATTATATTTTATTTTGAAAGTAAAATTTTATCATACGACACGTCTTTACGCTCATTATCTAAACACCCTATGTTTCTTCCCTAGCCACCCAATCTTGCCAAACGTCGCCAAACATCGCCAAGTTCTACCTCGAAGGGAAAGCATATGAGGATACCGAAAATAGCTCTATAACTATCACAAAAGTACTCCGAATGTTTTTTTAAAGTATTAGAATGATATTATAAGTCTTCTGCAATATCACAAACACCAAAAATAGAGCAAAACTTCTAATAATATAGCATTAAAAGCAATAAAATTAATAGCCAAATGAAATGCACCACGCTAAAATCTAGCAAAATTACTTCTTAACTATATTTGTAAGATATATAATGAAAAAAAAAACTTTCCCATGGAAAGAGTAAAGTCCTCCTTTTACATGCTTTTCCTTGCAGCCGTAAGCACAACAGTACATAGCCATTATTTTACTATTTATATTTCTCAAACACGCTCTCAGTCAGAAATCGCCATTGAAATGTACAGGGTCACAGTCGGAAGAAAACGGGTTCTCAGAAAATTCGTCCTGACTACAACTCCCTTTATCTTTGGCCCCGATTGCAACCCTTAAGCTCTCTCCATTATATACTACCTCGATGGTCGAATCCGACGAAGAAACGGTATTTTATGACTTTCCGGTATACTTACCTGACGCAAGAATTGAACCGAGTGGGGATCAAGTCATAGTGCCTCCTGTCACTTCACGAAATATACCCAGTACGTCAACTGGAGCGTCCCGAACGCAACAACCCACTGGAAAAAGGGGCGATGCGATAGCGAGCGGAGGACCCGCGGCTAATTTACGACCCGCCCCCCCACAGAGAGTTTTAGGGATTTCCGTGCAGGTACCCGAAGCGCCCTCAGTTCCGAAAGTAAGTGAAATTCAGGAAGACGAAAATGACACATGGGTGTATCGCAAGATGATGGATTTGGTCAAACCGGACTTGAATGACGACTCGGAGAAAGGGTTTCTAGACAAACTGGCAGATAAATTGGCACAATCATTCGTGAACGCGTTGAGTTATAACGGAAAAGCTCGGGAACCTTCCGTCTTACACCAGCCCCAAGAGAGGTGGGAAACTTATGTTTAAAAGGCCAAAAGGGGTTAGCGGTAGTATAAGCGCACTAGTATAATAAAGAGAGAAGTGAGAATGGTGATAAAGTAAAGGGATGAATGGGAATTTTGGAAATGTATCGTTTAGCATAAACGGAATGGAAAAGTTATGAAGAACGAAACATAAGGGGTAGTTCACGGCGATATAGGAAGAGGTATTATTTTTTTTAAGTAAAATGTTATATGAACAGACGTAAGAAGGGTGAATGTGGGATTTCAGTTATTTATGTTGGTATCGAATGATTCGGGACGGTAAGTTGAGAGTGTTAACGAGTAAATAAAAGGGATATTTTGGAGTCAAAGAGTGCAGGGTTACACGAATGAAGGTTAGTGAGAACCGGAATAGAAGGTATTGGATCTTAGAAAATATTTAGCTTATGGGTATTAAGCGAGAGGAAGAGAAGATGGTTATAGGAATGCAAATTGGAAGGGATTGAGTTTAGAAGGTATTAAGAGTATGAAGAGTAGTGATAGGAAGACAAGATTTTTTTAAGTAATGCAAAGTACGTGATGATGAGCGAAAAGTGTAATTAAGAGATGACATGACCAAATGTTAATGATGGCTAATGAATGGTTAAATAAAAGGGAAAAGGGATGGGAAAACAATTGATTAAGGTTGACAAATTGTAATCTTTAAAATGTTGAAATGTTTTTTTTTGTTATATTATTATTTAACACAACGCAATGAACAAAGAGGAACGAGCGAGTAACGGAAACTGTAACGGGAGAAAATCGTGGCTAATTAACATAATAATGGAGATTAACAAGAATCTACCAATTTTTTTTTGAGGTATTTGAGTGGTGACCCTGAGAAAATGTGGGGTCATGTTTGTTAAAATTATGAAAGAGATAAATGATAAGGGAGCTATAAATATAATTCATGATGAGCACTAACAATATTTGAGTGTAAGTTTAAGTTGAAATGAATGATCAAGATTAATACCAACTAGTCAAAATGTTAATATTAAAATGATGGCTGGGTTACGACTATAGGTCACTGAGTATATCAGTAAAAACATTTCTGTTAGTACTGGGATACCTAAATGTTAATAAACGAGAAATTCTTGGCTTAGAATCTGAATATTAGTAATGAATGGTGGCCAAGCATTGAGAGGAGTGTAAATAAATGATTACTGGAATGTGTAAATAGTAATTGTAGGTAAGGCAAATCGGAAAATTATTATGAGCTAAGAATTAATATTAAAGGTTTGCCTTATGTAACTTAAGGAACATTAAATTAATATTTAAATTGATAACGCGAGTTATAGAAGTTTAATTTAAGATTAGGAAAGAGGAGAGTGAATTATATACGTTTATATTTAGTTATATAAACATATATATAGATAATTGTTGATACAATTAAACATTGATTGTAACGAAGCATAAGACTGTTAAGACTGAGTAGTAGCTAGCGTAAGAATATGAAATAAGAAAGTGAAGAATGTACGTGAATATATGCGAATACGTATGAGTATATGTAAATACGTATATGTAAAGTTAAGGAGCATAGATAATTTGACTTTGTAAGGACAAGTATTAGATTGTTAATAATAAGTATGAACTATATAAATATATATATATATATATATATATATATGATGGTAATTTCAAGTATGTTTTTGTCAAATATGAATTGGATAGATGTAAGTTAAGAATATTGAAATGTGAATTGGATAGATCTAAGCTAAGAATATTGAAATGTGAATTGGATAGATTTAAGTTAAGAATATTGAAATGTGAATGGGATAGATTTAAGTTAAAAATATTGAAATGTGAATTGTATAGATTTAAGTTAAAGAATACTGAATTAGGAGTAGAGAAAATATAATTATGTATATGTAAAGATACGTGTGTGAGGTTATGATGTTAATTATGTATATGTAAAGTTTTATGTGTGATTTTATGATTTTATCAAATGGAATTGTGTAATATAATGTAATAATCAGAGAGATAGAGAGAGAGATCCGTCCACGAATTTAGGAGTATGCTACTGAATGCTCCTAGGTATAAGTAATCCTAAATTTTAAAAAATTAAAATGGGGAATACCGGGTCAGAAAAGAAAAAAAAAGAGTTATTGTTGAATGGTAAATGGATGAGATTTCTTACTTTAAGTGTGTATAACAAAGGATCAGACCCGTTATGTGGTCATAATCCTTATCTTTGTTCATATGTTAAATTATATAAGTACTGAAATGACTCTTGACTATTTTGCTTATAAATGTGCACAGGATCAATGATCATGGTGTTGAACAACAATGATCAGACTCTATACTGCGGCGCCCGAGGAAGGGGTGAGTGCAATCAGTTACGATTTTCATGATCACGGGAGGAAGAAGTGCTTGGATGCTATCAAATACCTGTCACGAGGGAGCTAGAGGCTACGCCTGTTCAAAGACAACGGTGTTCATCATTACTACGCACCAGCCCGGTGGTAGTAGCTCTCAATTTTCAGAACTATCGGATGTATTCTGAAATAGTGACGGTATGCTCCATAGTTCTAGATGAGGCAGTGTCTGTGATGTTACGCCTGTGCCCCCTGGCTAGACTACAGTTCAAAGCCTACTCAACCTGTCGGCCGGGGCGCGTAACGGTGCACTTCGAAGTGATTAAAGTGTCAACCCGCGCAATTACGTTAGACACAAAAGCACAAGTAATGACAGTACACTTCCATAGTGAAAAGAGGTGCATTCAAGATAAAATCTGTTTGCAAGCACGAACGGTGTCCTCATGCAAAGTTATAAAGTTTTGCCTTGATGAAGGAGCAATTGACTTGGCTCCTCAAAACTATTCGGGATCAGGATACCAGAATACAGCGTTAAAAGAAGTGAAAGGGTGGTGGAACTTCCAAGCATTCGCTGGGACTGTCGGATGGACGGTGCTAGCCAAAATCAGTGCTTCATTAATCACCGGACTATTCATCCTCATCTTCGTAGTTTCGACTGTGATTTCCGGATGTTGCCGGAGAATGTGATGAAATCACGATGAAAAGACAATATAAACTCTCACCGTAATCAAAATTGTCCAATTCATTGTATATAAAACCTGTATATATATTTATATCACTCTTTTTAGTAGAATCTTGCGCTCCTCACCCCGGGTAAAAGGTGGAGAAAGGGTGGACACAAAGAAGCAGTCACCCGTCATCGGTTCAGCAGAATACGGACCTCCCTTTGCGGGACTAGGAGGAAAGACGAATAGAAAGAGGTTCTTCCCCAGACTGGAAATGAAGAGTGACAGATGAAGATTAATTGTGTACAGGTAAGGGGATGGTGGTGAGCGATGGTCGAGAGAGAGAGAACTTTTATCGACGAATGGCTTCGTCGATCGTTATTTTTTTAAAGGGGAACGGTGGACTATTGTTACAGCGGTCAAAATTAAGATCTTGAACGCGTAACTAGATATCGCGTACCTAAGACTTGTTATTCTAACAGCAGAGGCAGATGGCAAATAGTGGAATGTGTTTTTGCTTAAGGCAGGGCCAGGTGCGATATTTTGATATAAACACCCCTTTCAGTAAGAAAGCACTTAACGCGGGGCGGCTTCGGGATGGAAGAGTCCCAGTGCTATAAAATATAACGCAAGAAAAGGGAATTTATTCCACTGCCTATAAATATGCCTTGCGCAACTTTAATAGAATAGGGCTTAGAAATCTGTCCGCAAAGGGGTCAGTGTGAACGCACAAGAATGGGGGTGCTTTAATGGCCGGAGGGAGCGAAATCTCCCACGACCATTTGAGATCGCCAGCAGCTGACGGACCCGCCAGATGGTCAAAGGGGTCGAGAGGTCGTGGGAACGAGAAAGTGTAAACAACAAGTCGGGTACTATATATATTGGCCCGAGAGGATATCACACATCAGTATCATTATCAGACTTATCATACGTAGACTAGACTCACATACTTGTGGTGTGCAGAGTAGAAAGTTAGATGTGAATCTGTGCAGAGTCCCCGGAGCCCCTGCCGACAAGTGACGCCCCAGGTGCAGCCAAGAGCAGAGACCCCGCCTTAGTGAAGGTAAGAATTCTCATCCATAATGGGTTTTAAAACGCACTAGTTCGTTAGGAATAATTAGGGCTAAGAATTGGTGACGTGATGTATTGCTTAAAGTACACTCTCTCTCTCTCTATCCCTACCCCGCCATCCTCTTTCCTAGTGAAAGGCCCGATCGCTGTCTAATGGGAACGAATGTATAATATGAACGAAGTGTAGGAATAAATAGGCATTTTTAATTATATTATTTCTCTTTATTTAACCATTCACGCTTTACGCCATGTCAATTTGTAACACAGAAAAAGAGCCGCCAATCCGCGAAACCTTTACTTCGCCGATTGAGGTGTCCTCCAAGTAGGTATAGGGACTGTGGCAGTATGTTAGCCTATAGAGTGGAGGGCAGCGGCGTAACAACACGTCCTCCCTCTCTGCTGTCTGGGAACAAAGTGAAAGATCTTGTCAGCGTAACGTAGTTAAAGCGCCCTCTGGCGAATTTTGATGAAGTGCTGCCATCTATCGGCATTTTTTTTCCCAAAAGAATTTAATGTTTCACTGGTCAGGAGCTGGATTCGATCTTGGGCCCAACTGATTAGAAGCCGCGCGTCTTACAGCTGTGCCAAAGCACCCCTGCTTTATAGGAAGTTAACTTCGAAGTGTACCTTATCAGTGGAAGTTAGATTATTTTTCAAAGTTCATTCGAATCGCTCGGTGAATAGCGATGCACTTTATAAAGGGTGCGTTTTAAAACAGAATGCTACGGAGTGAATATAAAATTGCGTATTATAACATTATGATTTTTTTTTTAAAACAAATGTATACACAAACTTTAAAAACACGAATGTAATAATTAGCTAAAATTGTATTCAGTGGATTTTTTTTTTTTTTTAAATAAATCTAACTATCAATACGATTTTTATAATAATAACGAAATAATTTCGAATGTTTAAAAACAAATTGATTACGGATTTTCAATGAACACACAAATTGTGTTCAGTGAATACCATTCGACCATTTTAAGGGTTGTATATCTAAAAACAAATGTATACACAAACTTTAAAAACACGAATGTAATAATTAGCTAAAATTGTGTTCAGTGGACACGAAACTTGTATTCAGTGAATAGGATTCGACCATTCTGAGTGTTGTGTATCTAAAAACAAATGTATACACAAACTTTAAAAACACGAATGTAATAATTAGCTAAAATTGTGTTCAGTGGACACGAAACTTGTATTCAGTGAATAGGATTCGACCACTCTAAGTGTGTGTGCGTGTGTGTATAGCAATGTGGATTTTTTTTTTGTTTTTTTAAAATAAATCTAACTATCAATACGATTTTTATAATAATAACGAAATGATTTCGAATGTTTAAAAACAAATTGATTACGGATGAACACACAAATTGTGTTCAATGAATACGATTCGACCATTTTAAGTGTTGTGTATCTAAAAACAAATGTATACACAAACTTTAAAAACATGAATGTAATACATAGCTGAAATTATGTTTTGTGAACAGGATTCGACCATTCTAAGTGTGTGTGTGATTTTTTAAAAATAAATCTAACAGCATATACGACTAGTAACGAAATGATTTTTTTCTTTTTATAAAAATAATAATGAAAATTAGAACTCACGGAACGACGTCTTCACTACCCGCTGGTCAAACTTCAAATGAGTGATACACTCTCATTACGCTATTAAAAATTAGATATTATCTATAATGACGTCAGCAGTATGAGGTGTTGCCACCTATTTTTTCTAATAATATATTTTAATAGTTGGATACTTCAAGGGTCTGATTTGGTACACGTAATCTGAAATACATCATTTTAATGATATTACGCATTGAATATGATTCGGCCATTTTTAAAATGGTGGATGTAATTGAAATATCGAAGTTTAGAATTTAACAAACTAACGAATTTTCACCCCCAAAAATTTTAGCATTCAGTTTAAATAAAACCCAATGAATATGATATCACCATTTTCACATCGTAATTTTACTACCATTATAGAACTTAGAAGTGAGTGTACATTATTTTTTTCAGGACACCAATACATTTTAAAATCTATTGAATAGGAATAGACCATTTTGCACATATATGTACCTAGATTTCAACACCCGGTATTAAAACCTGCTAAACATGAAACGAGTAAGTATTATGTGAGATTTTATCACACTAACTTTCAAACTTTTTAAATTTTTAAAAATGTCCGAAATAGTTGTATTTCATCGGTAGACATAAATTGTATGGAACACATTTTTATGAAAAAAATATCTGTTTCGACAGCTTTTAAAAATAGATTTCTACAGTTGTACACTACGGTTCTAGAATTTTCTAAATACGAATCGACTGTTTGAACTACCAATGGTGGTTTTACCGATGCAAATATTTACAGGACAAATATTTCAATGAAACCGAACTTAGTTGAAGCTTCTAAGTTTGAATATTTAGAATCATTTCATATAATTTTTATATTCACATTGAAAATAGTTAACAAAATTGGAACTCACGGAGCGACAACTTACTGTCCACACTCCAAATGAGTGATACACTCTTATTACATTATTAAAAATTAGATCTTATCTATAATGATGTCATTATGTTGCCGTATTGCCACCACACAATTATTCTTTCCAAATTATGCATTTTTTCTTTTTTCTTTTTAATAACTTGCTACTGTCTTATGCTATCCATTTTTTTTTTCTTTCATATAAGCAGATATTCCATATACCTTCTAAATGTTAAGTTATAATTTAAAAAAAAAAAAGCATTAGAGGTATTATTTTACGTCTGAATTCGTCCAAGTGGAAATCCGACAATTGCAAATGCATGATTGCATCCTCACATTTCAATAGACACCACTAAAATGTGTGGATCTTATTTTGAAAAAGCTGCTCTCAGAAAGAATATGTATATGAATACATATTTTCCATAAATATACCCCCTCCTCCCACAATACACACAACATGCAGGCCAAAGACTCACCCAAAATACATTCCAAATCGGCTCTATAGCTTATCGCGCTTATCAGTGTAACAGATAGTGACCCAAAGTTCATGTTCGCAAAGCGAGTTAATTGCAATGTTATTGTTTTAAGCAGTTCCCATATTTAAATGAAAAATTTATCAAATTATACAATACATACAAGAGCTGGAAGATCATAGCATTTCAATATTATAGAATACTCACGAATGTTTTTTTTTTCCCCATTTAAAATTATCAAATTTTAATGCAATTTGACAAAAATTGCACAATACTTAGTGTATGACTATCAAATAAGAGCTAGGTTTTATTGTTACAACAACGTTTAAGATCATTAAACGAGTATATATATATATATATATATTTTTTTTAAAGAAGAATAGTATATAACTTACTGTTTTTAAGGATAGGTGATTGTTAACATTGAATTTAAATGAAAGAGTGACCCTCTGAGACAAGTACAGTACATTGCAATAACATTAAAAAATATGAAAGATATGCAATTAACACCTTAAAAGAAACATGTAATGAGTTTTGATATCTTAATACGAGACATTATTGACATGCACATAGAAATGTCACAATTTTGTGGCTGTAGGTGCTCCATAAGACCCCTCTGCTCTTAATAAATGATCCCATTTGAATGTACATATTTAACAACACACAGAAAATGACAGGACCACAACAAAATTTTACACCTATTACAGAATAACTCCCAACTTCGTAGATTTTTAAGAAACTACAGTCGAATTTTCACCGATTCTTAGAGATTGAAACACAGCATTGTTTATGAATCTTCATACTTTAGAGAATGGAACATAAATTAGCATTTATTTTGAATGAATTCAGAATTTTGACATTGATTATAAATTTATGATTTAAACTCTGTAAAGTGTAAATATCTTTTGTCATGAAACTCACACTGTAGACATTTGATATGATTCGAATAAATCTATTTTTAATTTTTTATATTTTATTTTAAAAAGTGAGATTAGTAAACCTGTTACACTTGAATGCATAGATACATAACTCACAACAATATAACATTTCTTAAATGGAACATGCTAAAAAAAAAAAAAAAAAAAATTAGCTAATGAGTATAAATAAGGAATTCAATTTGAAAGATAAAAACCATTTAATGAATCTATTATTAATGAAATACACATTAACCATTATCACTTGTACATTTAAACAAATAAGTTAAAATAATTTCCTTATCGCACTTTCATAGTCCTCTGATTTGAATGACTCGAAAAAATTTCTATCATAGCAGTAAAAGACTTCTTCACCACGCAACAAAACTTTCTTAGCAATGTTATTAATGTCAAGATTTAGAAGTACTTGTTCGGACACTCTGTCAAACATTTGTAATGGAGTGCTGTAAAGACATTCATGGTAACTTAAATCTTCAACTTGACCAACACAGCCAACACATTTGAAAAGTTTTCTTACATGACACATGATGTTGTCATGAATACAAGAGATTAATTGTTCGAATGCAAAATTTTTGTCACAAATAAGTGATGGTAGAAAGGTTATAGTGTTCTTTATTTTTAATATTTGAGCAGGAAGCCACTCTATAAATATACTTTCTCGAAGATGTATACTAATGTTGTTAACACTATTCTGTAAACATGCTATTTGATTTTTATCTAAGGTAATATGACACTGTGTTAGACAAAATTTTGAATCATATAATTGAATTATTTTCTGCAGATGCAATTTTCCGTTGTCATTGAAACAGAACAACTCATTGCGACTGACGAAAGAGGTATCTGCATATAGAATATTGAACGACCACAATTTTTGAGAAAATTCACTCCATGTAGCCGGTGACAGTGTAACACCTTCACGCGTAGGCTGTAATTCATTTCGATCGTTAGAGAGATATTTCCATATATACACTTTTAACTTCCCATGACGAAGTTTCAAATACACATACACATTAGAACCTAAATGCCAACGACGTAGTGCATCTTGCATAAAATCTGAAGAAGTAGATTCAGTCGAAACTGATTCTGCATTGGAAGATAACAGTCCACTATGTGTTAGAGCACAAGAAAGCAGATCATGAGTTGAGTTTTCAACCTCGGTGAGAACTTGTGAATTGACAACGGTAGATGTTTTTGCTGGGGTTTTGGAAGACATAAGATAGGTTTCTAACCAATCCACAGCAAATTTTTGTGAGGGTGAATTAATCACATCTGAGACAATGTCCACAGATTTTGTTTCTTCTAAGGCAGGAACAGTCAACTCCGCACTATTTACACTAGAAATTATTTGCTCGAGTGATGGCATACTTTGAATTTTAGACATTCTTTTTAGATAGTAACATCCAACTACGACATTCACAGTATAAGATTTATTTTTAAAACACTAACATCTTAAAACATTATAATTCTGTCACAGCTATGAGCGAAGCAAACCTATCCACACAACGTCCAAAGTTGAAATGACTTATCAAACAACTTCATAAGTATAATCACGTAACCTAAATCGAGTGTCGTGTGCAAACAGATCACATAAGATATGAAGTGATTAGAACTTATAATTTTTAATGAATCGTACAACATTAGATTGTGGTAAATACAATTGTTATCTACATGAGAAAATTTCTATATTATTTCATTCAGCTTCGAAATCATAGAGTGAAAATATGTACCAAACTTACTTAAAGTTCCGAATTTTAAATCACATTAACATTATATACTTAGAAAAATTTTATATATTTTTATAACTTTAGGTGATATGTATCACGCGGAATATACAAGAATAACTACCAAATACACGAAAATAACTAACAGTATGAGGCCTTCACAAGTCGGCATCCAAACTAGAAATGAACGATAAACACACTAATTGCAACAATTAGATGAGAGCTTATCAGTTCTTATCTTATCTAAGATTCCACATAAAATGACGTCATCACTCCAAAGTTCAAAAGATGACGTCATTGGTCCAAGGTTCGCAAGATAGCCATTTAGCCTTTTAAAATTAAGAAGTAATTAAATTTTTTTTAATTACTATCGATTTTCTCACCGAGGTTGAAAACTCAACTCATGATCTGCTTTCTTGTGCTCTAACACATAGTGGACTGTTATCTTCCAATGCAGAATCAGTTTCGACTGAATCTACTTCTTCAGATTTTATGCAAGATGCACTACGTCGTTGGCATTTAGGTTCTAATGTGTATGTGTATTTGAAACTTCGTCATGGGAAGTTAAAAGTGTATATATGGAAATATCTCTCTAACGATCGAAATGAATTACAGCCTACGCGTGAAGGTGTTACACTGTCACCGGCTACATGGAGTGAATTTTCTCAAAAATTGTGGTCGTTCAATATTCTATATGCAGATACCTCTTTCGTCAGTCGCAATGAGTTGTTCTGTTTCAATGACAACGGAAAATTGCATCTGCAGAAAATAATTCAATTATATGATTCAAAATTTTGTCTAACACAGTGTCATATTACCTTAGATAAAAATCAAATAGCATGTTTACAGAATAGTGTTAACAACATTAGTATACATCTTCGAGAAAGTATATTTATAGAGTGGCTTCCTGCTCAAATATTAAAAATAAAGAACACTATAACCTTTCTACCATCACTTATTTGTGACAAAAATTTTGCATTCGAACAATTAATCTCTTGTATTCATGACAACATCATGTGTCATGTAAGAAAACTTTTCAAATGTGTTGGCTGTGTTGGTCAAGTTGAAGATTTAAGTTACCATGAATGTCTTTACAGCACTCCATTACAAATGTTTGACAGAGTGTCCGAACAAGTACTTCTAAATCTTGACATTAATAACATTGCTAAGAAAGTTTTGTTGCGTGGTGAAGAAGTCTTTTACTGCTATGATAGAAATTTTTTCGAGTCATTCAAATCAGAGGACTATGAAAGTGCGATAAGGAAATTATTTTAACTTATTTGTTTAAATGTACAAGTGATAATGGTTAATGTGTATTTCATTAATAATAGATTCATTAAATGGTTTTTATCTTTCAAATTGAATTCCTTATTTATACTCATTAGCTAATTTTTTTTTTTTTTTTTTTTTAGCATGTTCCATTTAAGAAATGTTATATTGTTGTGAGTTATGTATCTATGCATTCAAGTGTAACAGGTTTACTAATCTCACTTTTTAAAATAAAATATAAAAAATTAAAAATAGATTTATTCGAATCATATCAAATGTCTACAGTGTGAGTTTCATGACAAAAGATATTTACACTTTACAGAGTTTAAATCATAAATTTATAATCAATGTCAAAATTCTGAATTCATTCAAAATAAATGCTAATTTATGTTCCATTCTCTAAAGTATGAAGATTCATAAACAATGTTGTGTTTCAATCTCTAAGAATCGGTGAAAATTCGACTGTAGTTTCTTAAAAATCTACGAAGTTGGGAGTTATTCTGTAATAGGTGTAAAATTTTGTTGTGGTCCTGTCATTTTCTGTGTGTTGTTAAATATGTACATTCAAATGGGATCATTTATTAAGAGCAGAGGGGTCTTATGGAGCACCTACAGCCACAAAATTGTGACATTTCTATGTGCATGTCAATAATGTCTCGTATTAAGATATCAAAACTCATTACATGTTTCTTTTAAGGTGTTAATTGCATATCTTTCATATTTTTTAATGTTATTGCAATGTACTGTACTTGTCTCAGAGGGTCACTCTTTCATTTAAATTCAATGTTAACAATCACCTATCCTTAAAAACAGTAAGTTATATACTATTCTTCTTTAAAAAAAATATATATATATATATATATATACTCGTTTAATGATCTTAAACGTTGTTGTAACAATAAAACCTAGCTCTTATTTGATAGTCATACACTAAGTATTGTGCAATTTTTGTCAAATTGCATTAAAATTTGATAATTTTAAATGGGGAAAAAAAAACAAACATTCGTGAGTATTCTATAATATTGAAATGCTATGATCTTCCAGCTCTTGTATGTATTGTATAATTTGATAAATTTTTCATTTAAATATGGGAACTGCTTAAAACAATAACATTGCAATTAACTCGCTTTGCGAACATGAACTTTGGGTCACTATCTGTTACACTGATAAGCGCGATAAGCTATAGAGCCGATTTGGAATGTATTTTGGGTGAGTCTTTGGCCTGCATGTTGTGTGTATTGTGGGAGGAGGGGGTATATTTATGGAAAATATGTATTCATATACATATTCTTTCTGAGAGCAGCTTTTTCAAAATAAGATCCACACATTTTAGTGGTGTCTATTGAAATGTGAGGATGCAATCATGCATTTGCAATTGTCGGATTTCCACTTGGACGAATTCAGACGTAAAATAATACCTCTAATGCTTTTTTTTTTAAATTATAACTTAACATTTAGAAGGTATATGGAATATCTGCTTATATGAAAGAAAAAAAAAATGGATAGCATAAGACAGTAGCAAGTTATTAAAAAGAAAAAAGAAAAAATGCATAATTTGGAAAGAATAATTGTGTGGTGGCAATACGGCAACATAATGACACCATTATAGATAAGATCTAATTTTTAATAATGTAATAAGAGTGTATCACTCATTTGGAGTGTGGACAGTAAGTTGTCGCTCCGTGAGTTCCAATTTTGTTAACTATTTTCAATGTGAATATAAAAATTATATGAAATGATTCTAAATATTCAAACTTAGAAGCTTCAACTAAGTTCGGTTTCATTGAAATATTTGTCCTGTAAATATTTGCATCGGTAAAACCACCATTGGTAGTTCAAACAGTCGATTCGTATTTAGAAAATTCTAGAACCGTAGTGTTCAACTGTAGAAATCTATTTTTAAAAGCTGTCGAAACAGATATTTTTTTCATAAAAATGTGTTCCATACAATTTATGTCTACCGATGAAATACAACTATTTCGGACATTTTTAAAAATTTAAAAAGTTTGAAAGTTAGTGTGATAAAATCTCACACAATACTTACTCGTTTCATGTTTAGCAGGTTTTAATACCGGGTGTTGAAATCTAGGTACATATATGTGCAAAATGGTCTATTCCTATTCAATAGATTTTAAAATGTATTGGTGTCCTGAAAAAAATAATGTACACTCACTTCTAAGTTCTATAATGGTAGTAAAATTACGATGTGAAAATGGTGATATCATATTCATTGGGTTTTATTTAAACTGAATGCTAAAATTTTTGGGGGTGAAAATTCGTTAGTTTGTTAAATTCTAAACTTCGATATTTCAATTACATCCACCATTTTAAAAATGGCCGAATCATATTCAATGCGTAATATCATTAAAATGATGTATTTCAGATTACGTGTACCAAATCAGACCCTTGAAGTATCCAATTATTAAAATATATTATTAGAAAAAATAGGTGGCAACACCTCATACTGCTGACGTCATTATAGATAATATCTAATTTTTAATAGCGTAATGAGAGTGTATCACTCATTTGAAGTTTGACCAGCGGGTAGTGAAGACGTCGTTCCGTGAGTTCTAATTTTCATTATTATTTTTATAAAAAGAAAAAAATCATTTCGTTACTAGTCGTATATGCTGTTAGATTTATTTTTAAAAAATCACACACACACTTAGAATGGTCGAATCCTGTTCACAAAACATAATTTCAGCTATGTATTACATTCATGTTTTTAAAGTTTGTGTATACATTTGTTTTTAGATACACAACACTTAAAATGGTCGAATCGTATTCATTTAACACAATTTGTGTGTTCATCCGTAATCAATTTGTTTTTAAACATTCGAAATCATTTCGTTATTATTATAAAAATCGTATTGATAGTTAGATTTATTTTAAAAAAACAAAAAAAAAATCCACATTGCTATACACACACACACGCTTAGAATGGTCGAATCCTATTCACTGAATACAAGTTTCGTGTCCACTGAACACAATTTTAGCTAATTATTACATTCGTGTTTTTAAAGTTTGTGTATACATTTGTTTTTAGATACACAACACTCAGAATGGTCGAATCCTATTCACTGAATACAAGTTTCGTGTCCACTGAACACAATTTTAGCTAATTATTACATTCGTGTTTTTAAAGTTTGTGTATACATTTGTTTTTAGATATACAACCCTTAAAATGGTCGAATGGTATTCACTGAACACAATTTGTGTGTTCATTGAAAATCCGTAATCAATTTGTTTTTAAACATTCGAAATTATTTCGTTATTATTATAAAAATCGTATTGATAGTTAGATTTATTTAAAAAAAAAAAAAAAAAAAATCCACTGAATACAATTTTAGCTAATTATTACATTCGTGTTTTTAAAGTTTGTGTATACATTTGTTTTAAAAAAAAATCATAATGTTATAATACGCAATTTTATATTCACTCCGTAGCATTCTGTTTTAAAACGCACCCTTTATAAAGTGCATCGCTATTCACCGAGCGATTCGAATGAACTTTGAAAAATAATCTAACTTCCACTGATAAGGTACACTTCGAAGTTAACTTCCTATAAAGCACGGGTGCTTTGGCACAGCGGTAAGACGCGCGGCTTCTAATCAGTTGGGCCCAAGATCGAATCCAGCTCCTGACCAGTGAAACATTAAATTCTTTTGGGAAAAAAAATGCCGATAGATGGCAGCACTTCATCAAAATTCGCCAGAGGACGCTTTAACTACGTTACGCTGATAAGATCTTTCACTTTGTTCCCAGACAGCAGAGAGGGAGGACGTGTGCTAAGGAGCTCCAAGGCGCGACACGTCATTTCCAGATTGTTCGATTGCGACATCCCTTGAAACTTCTTCCTCAGGTCAAGGGTCGGTCATCGATTGCGAAATCCCTTGAAACCACTTCCTCAGGTCAAGGGTCAGTCAGCGATTGCGACATTCCCTCTCAGGAGTGAAGTGAAACTCACTCCGTATGAGTCATCATGGCCTCTTTCGCAATTGCCCTCTTGGCCTCTTTCGCAATACTAGGAAAGAGATCTCTTCCGAAAGAGGCATCCTCCTGGGGGTCTAAAGACCCTCTGAGAGAGGCTTCCTCTCAAAAGAGGCATCACCAAACTTCCAAAAGAGGGGAGGGGAGCATCCTCCCTCCTGGGGGTCTCAAGACCCTCTGAGAGGAGCTTCCTCTCAAAAGAGGGAAGACACTCCAAAGAGGCATCCTCCCAAAGAGGGACCCTCCTCCCAAAGAGGGACCCTCCTCCTCCTCCAGGCGGTGCAGCACCGCCTGCTGGTGTTCAACTGTCATTTCTCTTCTACTGGCATAGAGTCAATTACGTTGCTTATGTCCCTCTGCGGAAGACTCTGACACAAATGCTGCAACTGGTCAGTTAATTCAATGGTATTCTAAAAAAGCTGCAATTGTCGTCCCAGCATGTCCTAGATGTTGTTGTTGTTGAGACCCAGACCGTCCGACCTACCAGAAAGGTGTAAGGTAACTGTTTGGATGGTCGGGAAGTGCCACCCAATTTAGACCCAGTGGGGGAGGCATCCACAGGGACCGTACCATCCTAGCATGTCCTAGATGTGTCAAAGCATGTCCTAGATGTGTCCTATTGGTGATAGGTCTGGGGACCGGGATGGTATTACATACCCAAAGACATTGTTGAGAAAGTTGTGCAATATGTGTTCCAGCGTTGTCATGTTGGTAAATGGAACCTGGGCGGTTTGACAGCATAGGCAGAACAAACGTCAACGTACAAGCGAACCGTCACATTGGCTTGCGGCATAACTAGAGGAGATCGGCTGTCCCACGAGAAGGTCCCCTCTAGACTGTCACACCACGTGTGATGGACATGTGCCGCTCGACAACAAATGCTGGAACAAAACGCTGGGTTCCGAGCGGATTTTTGCCTTATTTTGCTTAATTTCACTCGAAATACCTCCTAAACTATAGAAGATGGAGGAAATTCAGTTTTTAGATTAATAATTTGTTTTTACAAAGCCATTACTGTTTTCGCGGAATCGTCTTATCAAGTTCAAAAAGACTGAAAATTTTGGGGTTTTTTAAGTTTGTAGTTGTTTCAAATTATAGTTATACCTCAAAAATTAAAAGCACTATCTATGATATATTAAAAGTAATTTGTAACCCTTTGAAACCCGCACAAGGTACATAATTGGATTTTGAATCAGGTTATTAGTTTTCAAAATACAGTGATTATAATTTCGATATTTAAATATTTTGAATTATTTTGAATAGGTGGTTTTAATTTCGATATTTTACTATTTTGAACTATTTTAAAAGGTGATTTTAATTTCGATATTTAATATTTTGAACGGTTTTGTAAATTCCCAAATCACAAAGAACAATTTTATTCAAGCAACACAATTTCGGCTCCATCGAACTGAAGCCACTGTTAATTTTTTTTCCGGGAAAGGAAAAAAAAACTGGGTTCAAAGTACTATAGCCTTGAATTTTCAGAACAACTCCTGAAAAAGTTGGTCTTTCATCAGTGTGTTACATAACCGCATTAGACCACACAAGGAAAGACGATTATTATTCAACAAGTCTTCCTCTAGCGTGATACAGAACCATGTATTATGAACTGCAGCGAATAAGAATTACGAAACGTTTGACCAATAACGAAATGTTTTGTGTTCCAGCCAAGCAGTAGAATGAAATGTCAGAATTATCAATGTTATATGGATTATTTTAATGCAGTATTTAATTTTTACAGTATTTATTATGTTGATTCATTAGAATCTTAATGATGTAATTACTATGCAGCGTGTTTTTTTCAGTATTAGAAAAATTTTAAACTGTGACTGGAATCAAATTGACTGGAGTGTTTGCTTGCTCACAGTTGACCTTTACAAGCGTTAATTTGATTCCTTTGATTGAACGCCATAAAATATTTGGAATGTATGTTAGAATTTTTGAACAATTCAGTAAACTCTTAAATCTTTTAAAAATCTTGAATAAAATACATAATTATATTTGTAATACTGATTTCAAATAATCGGTAGAAGTTGCTGGCTTGACTTGAGTTAGTGAGGTCGCACTTCTTGTCGGACCTGAAGAAAGAGGCTGTTATTTGCCAATGAAACTGGTAGACCAGTTTATTTTTATATTTGTGCTGTATTTACAAAGTTTTTTTTTATTGTAAATCTGATTTATTTATTTATTTTCATTTAAATCAGGGTGCACAGAACAGGTTATACAATAACCCAATTATACTGGCACTAAAATACAGGTAAGCACATAAATATTATATAATATAACTAACAAAAAACTCAAAATAAACATGCAAAAAGATCCACAACCGGAAGATAGTAACAGACTAAATTATCAACTTATACCAAGCAAAGAAATTAATTGAAGTCTACACACACACATTTAAATTCCCAAGTGGACATTAAAATAAATATCCAAATAATTATAGCAAACATTGAATAATTTCCAAAATTTATAAACTTCAAAATTACTAGTCACATTTAACGAATAAAAATTCATTCTAAAGACTATCGATATGCGCTTCATACCTATGTTAGGAACATTAAATGAAATAATATTCAAGATTTGCGAACAATAATTAACATTGTTTAAAAGTTTATAAAATGAAACCATTGAATATAATTTTCTCATATTAAATTCTAGAATATCAAATATTTTTTTCAACATTCCCACTAGATAGATCAATTGAACAATATCCACTGACAAAGTAAAAAATTAATATTTTCAAAATTTAGATTGGACTTTTTTGAATAAGCTGACTGTAAGAGGCATAACTAGGATTCTAGATTAATAATGCATATTCAAATTTAGGTGTCACCAATTAATGAAATAATATTATCTCCGTAATGAAAACCATGAGAATTTCTAATTTAGAGCTCAAGATTTCTAAAAGCATCCAAAGTTATTTACTATACATGCTTATTAAAAGAAAACAATCAGATTTCACATTCAAGCCATAAAGCTATGCTATTACAATGCTATTACAATGCTATTATAAAGTAATTTAAAAAAAGTTCCATAAGCACATTTAAAAATGTTTATTCCTGGGTGAAGCGGAATAATAGATTCGTTTATTGGAATAACTAAGTTGGAATTCATATGACTTTGTGACCGTTTGGAGTTAAGTAAATTTCTTTGAGCAAAAAGGAATAACTAAGTTGGAATAACTAAATTGGAATTCATATGACTTTCTGACCGTTTGGAGCTAAGTAAATTTCTATGAGCTAAAAGGAATGCAAGTTGAATAAGTAGCGATAGGTCAAAACGAACACGAGATTAAAGTTAAACGGATTTTTGTGGTTAACTAAATATTTATACAACCTTTTATTTAAGGAAGGCACTCCCACAGCAGATAACTGCATCCTCATCAAGGAATAACTGCTATACCAGCTAGAACTTGCTATTTCCATGCAATTTTGTGAACTTTAGTGGGAGATGACAATTGCAGTCCTTCCACATAGCCGGCATAAAATTCTTTCACAATTTAGTTCAGACTGCACGAAGTTGCAAATTCAAAATCACAAGAATCTGCTAGAAACTATCGTTTCCATAAATAAGGAAGACATTCGTATTGCGGATAACAGAATCGTTTCTCGCTTATTATGCGTACATCTGCATTAAACAACCGATTACTGCGAAAGCAGAAAGAAAACTTGCTATTTGTCGCAATTTTGACAACTTTAGTGGGAGTTGATAATTGCAGTCCTTCCACGGAGCGAGTATGAAATTCCTTCACAATTTAACTCCAGCTACATGAAACTGTAAATGATAAGTTCAAAATCACAAAAGTCCGCAGAAAGAGCGTTTCCAGTGTCTTCCTCATTTTTAGAAATGCTCTATTCTGGCGAGTTCTTGTGATTTTGAACCTTTTATCTAATTTTATTCTTATGATTTTCAAACTTATCGTCCTGAGTCCGTCATAGGAATGCACTCGTTTTCCAAACTAATGATATTTCCAGCTAGTCATGTATATCGTTGTCTTTTGTGGTACATTTTAATCCTTCTGATGTTCAACCTTATCGGGCCGGACAGTCCTGGAGCCGCCACAGGAATGCACCTGTTTTTCAAATCTTTTACTGATCAATCTAAAGCAAAAGGCCTATGAAATCAAGTTCCATTAATCATGGAATTTGGTTATATCGTGAATTTTTGCGATACATTTGAATTCGTTTGATTTTCAACCGTATCGGGCCAGTCCATTCTGGACACGTCATAGGAATGTACTCGTTTTGAAGGAATAATTCGAGAACCAAAGCAGATATAGAAAGTTCATACACATACGTTTTAATATATGCATTTTTCGTACATTTAATTTGCATACAAATAATAAAAGTGTGTGATTTAAAAAACTATTTTTTTTTTTTAATTTTACTTGTTCTACATAATTTTTGTAGTAATTTTTATTTGCTAAGTGTGAGTGTGCATGTGGTTCCTGAGGCTAGATTATTTTCACTGCTGATGTTAGAATCCTGCAAGTATTGGCCGGTCTATTTCACGCTCAACATATCAAAAAGTTGCTAAATTGAAAATTGAGTTCAGATTGTATGAGGTTGTAAAGTCAGGTTTATAGTTCTAAAATCCTCTGATAAGAGACGTTCAGGTGCTGCTTAAGTTATGCTCACAGTGCAGCAGCTAGCTAAACTTGGCAAACCAGTTTCACTTTTTTAGCGCTGATCAACACCAAATAGCCGTTAACAGGCACTACACTGTAAAACATTCTGCAACCTTTGCTCATTTTTTTCAGCTACTTGATAATTTTAGCAAACTATCAGAAACATCGTAATTACAGGCGTTCATGGAAATGTGAGAATTCCAGCTTCATTTCTGAAATATTAAGCTAATTATCGTCTGCCGAAGCGTTATTTTTGTGTTTTTATTATATATATATATATATATATATATATATATATATATATATATATATATATATATATATATATATATATCCAAAAGGAATATAAAAGAGAAGTGACCAAATTTAGTACCACAGAGTGGCCGAGGGGGTTGTGACTCCCACTCCCCGATTAAAGCATGTTTTGAGCCGCGGCAACACTCCCGGTGGCCGGTACCAATTTGAGAAGATTATAAACCAAAAGTATAAAAATACTCTACAAAACAATACAACCAAACGTGGAAAAAGATCAAACCTGAATTTCACATTTTAAGCACCCTAATTCAAAATAAATCACACCAAAACCATGAGAATGTGAGAATTCCAGCTTCATTTCTGAAATATTTAGCTAATTATCGTCACCCGAAGCGTTATTTTTGTATTTTTATTATATATATATATATACCCTACTTGATTGCTGAATCTCTATTTTATACTTCTTTCTATTATGTAGGCATATTTTAAAGTTAGGATTTTTTGAGTTGCAACTTCTTTCTATTCTATCACTGGAATGTCATACTATTATATATATATATATATATATATATATATATTTATATATATAATAGCATATATATATATATATATATATATATATATATCCTTACTCCCCATTACGGACAGCTGATTCCTCTGAAGCTTTTAGCAACGCTTGAAAATATTTAACAGTGCAGCAGAAAGCACTAATTAGCACGAAATAGTCGTTGACAGGCACTATCAGGATGAAAATTTACTATGTGTGGCAATTTTGTGTTCCTGACGTTTTCGTAACTTTTTATGTGGTAAAATTCTAATCATAATAAATTTGTTTAATGTCATCGATTTGTAAATTTTTTTATGTAATTAATAATTAATTTTTTTTTATTCTCATATAATGAGGATAAAAGTTAAGCATATTGATTACAATAAACTAAAATACGGCAATCTTCTACCCCAAAAGAGAACGAATTAGAATTCCTAATCTACTCTTTACATTCAATTTAGATGGCTTCAGATAGATGGATTTAGATAAATCAGGTAGAGTTTATATATCATAATAAACTCTGCAACGGGTTTTAATTTCCTTAAATATTGGTTTTAGACATATACTTGTAATTATTATTATTTTTTTTAAATGAGATACATATTTTTATGAAAACAGATAAAATTCTGTGAGAGGTATTTATGGAAAAATTCAAAATTGAACTTTTGGACGTACCCCAGTATAGAATGAACATTCCAATTATTAGGATATCCCTTATAACGTTATTAATTTAAATACAAACTTTCCGATTCTTAAGAAATAAATTTACGAAGATATTAAAAACCAATAATAATATAATAATTTGAATAAAAACATTCCAATTAAGAAAGAAATTGACGAAGATATTAAAAACCAATAATAATATAATAATTTGTATAAAAACATTCGAATTCTTAAGAAAGAAATTTACAAAGACGTTAGAAACCAATAAATAATACGATATTAAATTTTACGGGCTTAGATCACTTTTCCCGTATCCATATTACAGATTTAAAATAAAGACTTTAAGAACAAATTTAAGTAGTTTAGATATTTTTAGGGAAAATTTTAAGATTCCTTAATTGTTAGTTAATATTTATTCTTAGATAATTTTTGCAAAGTTTTCAAGTGGAATTGCTTTATTCTAACTAATGAATTCCTGAGGAATAATCTTCTAAATTGCAATATTACTCTACAGAGCAGGAGAGAAAAGTTAGATTTTAAAAAAAAAAAATTCTAGAAATCATACTCACAGAGAGTGTCTTTTATAAAATTCTGCACACTTCAAGAAACTTTTCAATTGCAAGTATATGTCTGAGATCAATATTTAAGGATATAAAGCTCGTTTGTAATTTTTTATCGAACACTCAGTAGGAAGAGATAAGATTTATAAGCAGATTATATTTATTAACAGCTTTAACTCGCTTATTGACAGATTTGATTTATTAACGGATTATATTTTCTGAGAGATTCGATTTATTAACAGTTGTTACCTGTTTAGTGACAGATTTGATTTATTAATGCATTATACTTTTTGAGAGATTTGATTTATTTACAGGTTAGATGATATATCAACATATTGCAATTTATAATTTTTGATGTGAGACATCTCAAGGCGGAGGGTAGTGTAAATTTTGAGAGAAATGTGACTTAGATGAAACGGAAGTAGAAGTATGTAGCGGAAGTGACAGCATATTATCACGATTACGTAACAGAAAACCATTGTTGCAATGCAGTTGTCTGGGTCACTTGACCTTGCAACGAAATCGGCGACATTGATGACACATATGGCGAAAAATCGCCAACTTGGCGCCTTTTGGCGAGTTCTGAAAATGTCTTTTGTTGATTAATTAATGTTTGTTGATTGGTTAATCACTTTTTAATTTTTGTTAATTAATAAATTTTTCTTGATCAATTAATAACTTCAAGAGTTACGTGCTTTTTTCCAGAACTTTCCACCGAGGCCATATAAGTTTGCCACCCTTCAGTTGCGTTGTTGACGTGATATGTGCAAAAGTATCTGCCGACCTCAATACAGAACCCAATATGCATCGTATCTTCTAATTTCATATACTCCTTAAGTTGAAATATAAATCGATTCAGATAAAAAAGTGTAAAAATAATAGATTAAAAATATCGAAATTTTTCCCTAGATAGCTTGTATCATCGTTACACATCGTACATCGTTACATCATCATTTTCCCATTCAAAATTGATGTTTCACACCAAATAACGAATAATAGTGTGACTCACTATTTGTTTTTTCAACAAACTAGAAAAAAATCAATGAATCTCCTCTTTGAACTTTTTATTCTTATTTATTGCTGAAAGATTTCTCATTTTTTCGTAAATATATGTATCAGTGATGCATAATGTGAAAACTTGTTTGAATAAATACTATAACAATAACACGGGAAATAAAACAGATTAGAATTCTAACGAGCTTCAAAACCTTTATTTGAAATTCAGGCAAAGCCTCGCCAATATAACATTAGGAAATGCTGTCTAGAAAACAAATCAATCACAGACGAGAATCAGCCACAAAGAAAAAAGAACTGTCACGCTATGTCGATTGTTTACGTTTCAAACTTACGTTCGTTTTTGCCAGATTATAAATTAGTTATTTTTTGTTTCTGTTTTTGTTTTCTTTTCATAAAAGTCTTTTTGACTTATAACATTTTGAATAATAACACTTTTACAACCACGAGTAGGCATTATATTGCTGTAGCAAGCTAAGAAATATGATTTGTTTGTTGACTTCTTGTGTCCATTTTCTGTAAACATGTCCAGTCAATGCACCTAAAACAAGGTCGAAAATAGCAATATGTCAAAGGTAGTCATATTGGATTGCATGAAATCAAGCAATTTTTGAAATGTCATATTAGGCAATTTCGCAATTGATGTTTTTATTTTTACTTCCCATAAGATTGTGGGCAGACAGTCTTTCAGGATTTTTTGGCCTGGGAAGGTTGAATGAAACTTTGGGGAGGGACGGGGAGTTTTCTATTTTCCTTATATAAATATATCTAACGCTGTCACATAAATAGAAACCAAGTTGATATAAAATGTCTTCCCCCCCCCCCCCCCCCCCCGGATGTGTGCCTGAACGAAAAACTGATTGTGGCTGCAGTTTTTCTTTAGGCCGGAGTGGCCGCGACTGGTCGCCCTGCTGACTTTTCTGTCAGGTGTCCCAGGTGTGCTGTCAAAACGATGAATGATCAATCTCCGTATACCTTCGGGTGGGGCGGTTACACTTTTGTAGTTCCCATAAGATTGTGTTGAGATAAAGTATTGTTTTCTCAAAAATTTTTGAATTTAAAATTTTGATGAATAAGGACGTTTTAGAACGTCCTAAATCAATTTCGAACTCTTTTTGAAAAATGTCGGTCTCTTCGTGCGTGAGTGTGTGAATATCTGTATGTACGACTGTATGTGTGCATGCATGTCTGAGAAGTGTGGATACGATATCTCCATAACGAATGCACCTAGTACTAATGCTATCAAATTTTACGTGTAGATGCATTATAAAAGAACTAGAACTAGATATAAATATTAGTCATTCTTATGATTAGAGCTATAATTATTCGAATATAAAAATTTTCATAGCATTATTTCCTATGAGAGACAATCATAATTCAACAGTGATGGTAGTATATAATACATGGAGAAAGTGATAATTTGAACTACGCTATGTGTGTCAATGGTATAAAAATAGTTTATATTAACGTAGATTAAGCCAAATGCAGCCAAGTTATCGGCGTTACGAAGTTCTTTCAAACATTACGATTTGGTATCTGAATATCATTTTAATTATAACTAATTAGAGTATCCATGGAGTATCCATAACATTTCACTAAATATTTCATTGATCAGTCTTATTTTTACATAACCCCTTTTCATTCCACTTTTTAAATTATTTCAGTTTCTTCGTCTGTGGTGTATTTTATTTTATTAATTAACAATTTTTGGCGATATTTTCGTATCCGCAAAACAGGCGCATCATCACACATCTCACTATCTCTGAAACATTAAAATTCTAATCTCGGAAACATTAAAGTTCTAATCTCGGAATCATTAAAGTTCTAATCTCGGAAACATTAAAGCTCTATGTTAATTTTACTTAACTTTTTTTTTTAAATTAGTTATTTTTAAAAACCACCAACCAGCTGAGGACATGTCAACTAATATGTTCTAAAACGCGCGATATGCAAATCAAATTTTTTAAGTCGAATTTAGAAAGAAGAGCAATATCTTAGCGGTATTCACACCATGCATTGGTTCTACTATCACTCGCGTTAATATTCACACATACCAGTTTGTTTATAACAACACTGCACTACAAATTAACAGAAGCAAAGATCGTGATAACTCCTTTATACGGACATTTGACGCTATAAAATAAGCAAATACGCTTTATAAATTAAGTAATGCGTATTTTTACGCACCGATATTGTAAACAGAAAAAAAAATATATATTTTTTAGAATCGCAAATTAGAGAGATTTGGCTTGAAAACAAGCTATTTCTTATTTTATCCGGCATCACGTACATCGTTACAAATTCACCATAACAAAAGTTGATTTTTATCCTTCTGCACAACGTGCTTTTCCGGATTGTAAACGGACATCAAATAAATGTACGCATGGAGTTAGAGGATGGTAAGAACATCGGTACAGTGCCTAGAATACCTAGTGCCTATTCTAGTCACTGTAACTTCGGTAAAAACATCTTCTGGTAAGAACATCGTCTACAGAACATCAAAGTTGATTTTTATCCTTCTGTACAACGTGCTTTTCCGGATTGTAAATGTACATCAAATAAATGTACGCATGGAGTTAGAGGATGGTAAGAACATCGGTACAGTACCTAGAATACCTAGTGCCTATTCTAGTCACTATAACATCAGTAAAAACATCTTCTGGTAAGAACATCGTCTACAGAACATCAAAGTTAATTTTTATCTTTCTGTACAACGTGCTTTTCCGGATTGTAAACGTACATCAAATAAATGTACGCATGGAGTTAGAGGATGGTAAGAACATCGATACAGTGCCTAGAATACCTAGTGCCTATTCTAGTCACTATAACTTCGGTAAAAACATCTTCTGGTAAGAACATCGTCGACAGAACATCAAATTGATGTATACTGGTAGTAGGCTGAAGCCAAAGGATTGGTGACGAAAAAGCGTAGTATCAGCGCAGGCGCTCGTTTTTTTAAATTTATTACTAACTTTACAAACAGTTTTACATATTTTTGACATTCTTTAAATAAAAATTAACTTTTAACTTCGTTGCAGTTTTTGGTGTTAACCGTTGGGTTAATTGTACAACGCTACATATTCATACAATGCTACTGCAGCAGCAAAGACATCTGATCAAAGATGCTTGGAACCTGTACCCGAATTATAAGAACGGAGGAGAAGCTAGCTTTTGCTCAGTGATTATAATGTCGGTCTTGTAAGCAATGGTCCCTGGTTCGGGGCCCGGCGACTCCCAATCGCCACCCCGGCGAGTCCCAATCGCCACACTACAGACAAAGAGCCAAGTTTGTTAAAACAATGCACTGATTATGGTTTTGTTGCGGTACTCTCCATCTTAAGAGATGTACTTCAAATAGTTGACCGTGTTAGCCGAATCTTCCAAAGTAATGACATTGTTTCTTCAACAGTTATAAATGAATTGTTTTCAACAATAAATCGGCCAGAAATTACGAAACAGGAGTCAAAAAGTGACAAGCACTTGTCCGAATTTTTAATGTTCACAAAACAACTGATAATTTTAAGGATATCAAATTATCAGTTTGTGCAAATTCTCAAAAAAAAAAAAAAAAAAAAAAAAAAAAAAAAAAAAAAAATTGAAAATGCTAAACTGAAATTTTTCGATCACTTAGTAGAAAACTTGAAAGATAGACTCAATTTAGAGAAGATGCATTTACTTTCAGATTTTGATCGAGTTTTAAATCCTAGCTGTCCAGTGTCTTCAAATGTTTCTAGATTAAACTCTTTAAATAAATTAATGAAATATTATAAAACTTCCCCTTGTAATACATACTTTGTAACAGAGGAGGAATTACGAGAATTTTTTTTTTTAATGCAGTCTTTATATTGTAGAAATCCTAGCATCAAATTAAATGAGTTCTGCAAATTGATTTTGTCCTCCACAGTAGATATGCTAATATATACTCTGGAATTTCAGCACTTGCTTAAATAGCATTGGTTATTTCTCTTTCAACAGCTGTGTGCAAGAAAGGATTTTCAACACAAAATAGAATCAAAACTCAAAAACGAAACACACTGGATGAGAAAAATGTTGATGTTTTAACTCTTCTTTAAAGAACTGGGTTCAAACTTTTGTGAAAACAATGGAAATGATGAAAGTAAATTTAATTTTGAAAATGCTGTTCATTTATGGAAATGCCAAAATCAAAGAAGGTTGGAATTTTAAAAGGAAAAAAATATTTTACTTAACAGGTTCATATTGTTTTCCCTGCAATACATTGTAATGTATAGGGAAAGTATTGGAATCATGACGAAAATCGCAACTCGAGTTTTCGACGGATCTACGCGTTTCGAGACCTCTAAGAATACGAAAAAACTATTTTTAGCGTGACGTCTGTCTGTGCAGATTTGATTTTGTATTCTCTCTAACTAAAAAACTAATGGACCGAATTTCATAAAATTTGGTAGGTAAATCACTTGTAGGCGAATCTGGTGCTGATTAGTTTTGGGTACGATTCGGGATAAAAGAACATACCCTTTTTTTGCAAAATGGCCCGCAAAAGCCTGTATCCACTCTAGCTGAAAAACTAATGGACCGAATTTCACAAAATTCGGTAGATAAGTCTTTTGTGGGTTATCCTGGTGCTGATTAGGTTCTGGTACGATTCGAAAAAAATAACCTGTCTCTTTTTGCAAAATGGTTGGCAAAAATCGTCAAAATCTAAAATAAAAAACTACGTATCCTCAAATATATCCATTAAATGCTTGTTTTATACATAATTTTTAACGATAAAAGGAATAAGACCAACCTCATTGCACTAAGACTAGCCACTCTCGAGATATTTTAGTTTTTTCGTATTTTCTCCACGCCACCTTTGACAATAAGTCCAGTTATCAAATGAGAACGAAAATTGAATTAAAAGTGAATTAAATGTAATTAAAATAAAGATAACGTGGATATAAGTCTGCAGGGAAAGTCACGTGCTGCCCACATCAGATTTTTTTTTCTTTTCCCCTTGTTTACAACCATGTGGAGAAACTAAGCCAAAGGCAAGGTAACAATTTTAAAATATTTCATCATGAATTATATGATTAGTTATTTTTATATAAAAAAAACATTGTTAATTATACTATGATGAATTGAAGTCAAGATTACTTCTCTAATTGGAAAATTGACAGGAAATTATCAAAAATGTGATCCTAAAAGCTCAAAGTTTAGTAATCATTTTAAAACTCGCTTCATAAAGTTTATAAGGTATATTAATTGTGTTATCAGATATACAATGTATTTTGTTTATTAACACAAATAAAGAGTATAGTACATTTCTTAAATCTTAAATTTTCTTAAATTATTTTTTCAAACTAGAAAATTCAGAAATTTATATCCTGTTGGGCGATGACCCTATAATTTTTTTTTATACAAAATACAATAAATTTAATAAATACCTGGAAATTTGAGGGTAATTGTACATTTGTTAGAAATTACTCCTCTGGAAAGCAAAATGCTCCTTCAAATCAAGTTAGGGAGTATTTTTACTATTCTGGAAAATGCCTAGCTCGATCTCTGAACAGAAGTAATAATAAATATTTTGTAATCGTGAAATAGCATCACGCGAAACTCGCATTGAAATATGTATTCCAACTCCGGCAGGAAAATTATTGGAAGATATGAAAATCATATATTTAACAACTCAAAATCTCGTGACAGGTTCAGCATTTAATCATAACATGCATATTTAAATAAAAAATTAAATGAAGGATTTAGCAAAATATTAGCATAAATTAGAAGCAGTGATTTCAGAAAATCAAAAGGAAATCTCAGATATATACAAGGAAATAAAATATCTTTAAAATATATATGCTTTATTAACAATTAATTTCTTCATTTTAACGAAGGGTAAAAACGAGATAAACATCTAATAGTATTTATTTCAGGGAAAAAGAACCATATTCGCAATTTTTTTTTCAGTTTTTATTATATTTTCTCTCAAGCATTATTTTATATAGGTTTCCATTTCTGATAAAAAACGCTTTTAGAAATAACTGAATTATGGATATTTTAAACTAATATACTATATTTCCGAGTTCAAAATATGCCATTAATGCTTATATATTTATTGAATTATGTAAATATTTGAAATCTACTTTTAAATATACTGCAAACTTTTCAAACAGTGGCATTATCTTGTTGGAATTATTGCAGTGGCATTATCTTGTTGGATTATTGCAGTGGCATTATCTTGTTGGAAAATGGCCCCAGAATGACGTGCCATGCGCAAACGGCCGCAGGATTTCATCAACATATCATTGAGCTGTTAAAGTTGTACGCAGGATGACTAAGGGCGGCCTGCTGTCTTAAGAGATAGCACCCCACACTAAAGATAATGGCTGTGTACCAGTATAAAACAAAGGCTGATTGGGACCGCTGGCCCTAGCGACTCCACACCTTCGACCAGAGATATAGGACTTATATTTCACCTCGATGCTCCACACACGTACCCGATGGTCATCTGCTGAAAGACTAAAGCGTGATTCATCGCTGAACGCTATGTCAGTCTGTCCTTGTAGCAACCATTGATGCAGCCATTGTCCTTGTAGCAACCATTACTGCCAGCGCCTTTGCACAACAGTGTCCGTTCGGTATGCAGGTAGCGGCCTATTGCTCGGTATGATCAGCCAGCTTCATGCATCCCGACTATACGACCACGTTCGAACTCGTCTAATTGCTTATAAGGCCATCGGCAACGTCGTAACGGCATTATTGGTTGTGTCTCCACGGAACTGCAACGCCGATAACGAGCAAAGATAAACCGTCCACATTTTTAACCTGTTTTATAGGATGCTTTTGAAATGTGTAGAAACGTGCGCTATGGTCGAGTATAACACTCATTGGCCTTGCAAATGTAATCGTTTGCATACTTGGTATAAAGGAATTTGCATGCGAAATTTCGAGATGATCGGATTAATTTTTAGGGGGGGGCTTCGTTTTTTTTTTCTTTTTTGCAAAAGAGTGTAAAAGAATAAATATGCATAACAATATGTATGAGAGCAATGTCGGCTTGGCCAGAGCGGAAGCCGAACGTTGTGTTTTCCGCTGGGGTCCCTAATACTCTGGCCTTCATTTATGTATATGTTGAAAGGGAATTCAATTCTAACCTTATTACTTTCCCTGGAATACATGGTAATGTATAGGAAAAGTATTGGAATCATGCCGAAAATCGCAACTCGAGTTTTCGACGGATCTACACGTTTCGAGACCTCTAGAATACGAAAAAACCATTTTTAGCGTGACGTCTGTGTGTGTGTCTGTGTGTCTGTCTGTGCAGATTTTGTATCCACTCTAACTAAAAAACTAATGGACCGAATTTCACAAAATTTTGAAGGTAAGTCACTTGTGGTCGGGGCTGGTGCTGATTAGTTTTGGGTACGATTCGGAATAAAAGAACCCGCCTTCTTTGTGAAATGGCCCGCAAAAGCTTGTATCCACTGTAGCTGAAAAACTAATGGACCAAATTTCACAAAATTCGGTAGATGAGTCACGTATAGCTCACCCTGGTGCTGATTAGATTTTGGTACGATTCAGAAAAAAATAACCTGCCTTTTTTTGTAGAATGGCCCGCAAAAATTATCAAAATCTAAACTAAAAAGCTACGTATGCTGAAATATATACATTAAATGCTTGTTTAATGCGTAATTTTTAACGAAGAAAAGAATAAGACCAACCCCATTACATTAGGACTAGCCGTTCTCGAGATATATTAGTTTTTTTCGTATTTTTCCACGCCACCTTTGAAAATAAGTCCAGTTATCAAATGAGAGCGAAAATTGAATTAAAAGTGAATTAAATTTAATTGAAATAAATAGAACGTGGATAAAAAGTTTGCACTTTGGATAAAAGTTTGGTAGAGTTTATGCTTTCAATAAAAATTTGGCAGAGCTTCTTAGATCGCAAAGTCAAATTAAAAATGAAATTATCAAAACTGGAAGACAATATTTCTGTCGCTCATCAGAGGGCTATCTTTTGTGGGGGCCCTCAGGGATCCAATCCGGCATTGTATGAGAACAGCCAATATTTGTATGTCTGTCTGTTTTTCAAGGAAAATAAAAAGTTCTGTCTGAGCTAGTTTTCGATTAACTTTTCTTATTTTCATTCAAAATATATTCTAAACAATAAAAGATAGATATAAAATACAAGCGACAAAAATGTTCAGTAGAAAATCCAATTTCTAGATCAATAAATTGTTTTTGCACAGTTTTAATAGTTTTCGATCAATAGTCTGGTCAACTTGAAGAAATTTGAACATTTTCCCGTTTTAAAGTTTGTAATGTTTTGTTTCTCGAAATTTAACTAACATCGGCCCAAATTATCTGTTGTAAACGAATCAAATGAGATTAAAAACAACATATTTTATTGAAGTTTTATTTTACAAGTCGTATTTCAAAACAATTTCAGCTCCATCGGACTGAAGCCACTGGTGATTATTGTGTAATAAAGCTCAATTCAATTTAATGATTATTAACAATAAAAAAAATAAACAATTAATTTCAACTTAGGGAAAGTCAACTTCTGCCCACATCAGGTAAAAATAAAAGAATTGTCCTTAAACTGCATTAATTCTGTATTTCAAATTTTCTCCAAAGTTAGGGCCCGGCCAAATAGCTTCTCTTCCATAATTAACCTTTTCAAAAAACCCTAAACCTTCCTGCAAATGAGCATCTAAAAATATTAATAACTTCCCCTCCCTTCATTGTTTTTAGTGTTTTGACCTTTTCCATGAAAGAGAGTGAGTTTCGTATAAATGACGCTTTTAGGGATTCCCTCCTGGACGATTACCAGATTTTTCGGAGACCCAACTTCCAAGTCATTTATAATTCAGCAATTTTCTCGCTGGAAAACCTCCAGAGCACGAAGTTTGCGATAACAATTAAAATTTTATTTTTGCACCGATATCTTGTATTACTTTCCTTACATGTATAGGAAAAGTATCGAGAATTCGTATTTTGTATTCGAGAATTCGAATTCGGGTTTTTGACGGAAGAGCACGTTTTAAACATCCCTGAACTCGAATCGAACGTTTTTGAGGTGATACATCTGTATGTGTGTGTGTGTGTGTGTGTATGCATGTATGCCAGTGTGTGTGTATGTGTGTTGGTATGCGTTGGTGTGTATGAGTGTGTGTGTGTTGTGTGTATGTGTGTGTGTTGGTGTGTGTGTGTGTGTGCTGGTATGTGTGTGTATGCATGTATGCTAGTGTGTGTGTGTGCGTGTGTGTTGGTATGCGTTGGTGTTGAAGACCCAGACCGTCCGACTCGTCCAGAGGACTTAGAGTAACCAGTTGGACGGCCGGGAAGGGGTATGCGTTGGTGTGTATGAGTGTGTGTGTTAGTGTGTGTTGAAGACCCAAACCGTCCGACTCATCCGGGGGACTTGAGAAACTATTTGGACGGCCGGGTGTGTGTGTGTGTGCGTGTGTGTGTTGGCGTGTGTTGGTGTGTGTGTTGTGTGTATGTGTGTTTGTGTTGGTGTATGTGTGTGTGTGTTGGTGTATGTGTATGTGCTGGTATGTGAGTGCATGCATGTATGCTAGTGTGTGTGTATGTGCTGGTATGTGAGTGCATGCATGTATGCTAGTGTGTGTGTATGTGCGTGTGTGTTGGTATGCGTTGGTGTGTTTGAGTGTGTGTGTGTGTGTTGGTGTGTATGTGTTTGTGCGTATGTTGGTGTGTGTTGGTGTGTATGTGTGTGTGCATGTGTTGGTGTGTATGTGTGTGTGTGTGTGTTGGTGTGTTTGTATGTGTTGGTGTGTATGTGTGTGTGTATGTGTTGGTGTGTATGTGTGTTGGTGTGTGTGTATGTGTTGGTGTGTGTGTGTGTGTGTTGGTGTGTGTGTATGTATGTATGCGTGTGTGTGTGTGTGTTGGTGTGCATATGTAGGTGTGTATGAGTACGTGTGTATTGGTGTGCATGTGTGTGTGTATTTGTGTGTGTGTGTTGGTGTGTGTGTATGTATGTATGCGTGTGTGTGTGTGTGTGTTGGTGTGCATATGTAGGTGTGTATGAGTACGTGTGTATTGGTGTGCATGTGTGTGTGTATTTGTGTGTGTGTGTATGTGTGTGTGACGAAATATCTGACAAACGAATGAAGCGTTTCGAAAATAATTTGGTACGCTTATTACACCCCCCCTTCCCATTTTTGAATAAATTTGTGAAAAAGTTATTAAAATATCAATATCTTTACTAATGATAAATAAATAATCGTTTCAGACATAATTTTTTATTACAAAAATTATACAAACTTAAGAACTCTAACATGTACCGTTTCTTAAATTATTGCACGATATTGCAAGATATTGAAAAAATAAATGCATCAAAAAATTACATAAAATTATACAAGTTGCTAGTTATTATCATTTTAAATATGTTCACACATGAAATACATCTGTTGACATCATTTTAGTACACCCAGTTTGTTCCATTCAGGAGAGAAGATACTTTTTATAATAGTTTTACATCATGACGGTAAAGAATTCGCCAAATTTCATTTACTTCACGGGATATTAATTAAATGTCCATTCATTTTAATGAGAATTTTGCACATGAATATGAATAAGTCACTCTGTTTGGATTCATGAGTTGCCAAATTTCAATTTACGTGGTGATGAATCAATGACAAAGACATTGTACTGTGGATCTTGTATAAAATAATTTTCGTTGTGATGGAAGTAAAGTCATTGCATTATGTAGGGAAAGTCATATATAGCCCAGGTCAGACTTTTTTGTATAATAACTATGGATATTTTGTATATTAAATGCTTTCATCCGCTAAAATTTGAAATAAAAGCTTACAACACACACTTAACTATAACTTACACTTTAACTAGTCTATAATTATAAAAGGCAATGTATTTGTGCATGTGCACAGTAGACACAAATCTTAGAAATGTAGCAGCTGCGGGATTTGATATGCACACAAGTACTTTCGACCACAATGCGTGTAATATGTCTGAGCGAGCATTTGTGTGAGCGATATGTCTGAGCATACAAAAATGTCTGAGCATTTGTATGCTCAAACATGTTGAGAGCGTGTCTGAGCATTTTTTTAAATTTAATTTTTTATTTATTTAATTTTGAAGACACATTATGAGCCATTTTCACAATTTTCACACAAATGCGCCCGTTACGATAGGAAAAATGACCGTAAATTTTCTATCTTAATACAATTTTTAAAGTACGAAAAACAATAGAAAGTAAGATAATTCAAAATAATTATTTTAACCAAAGTAATAACTTTTTATGAGGACGAGATGAAGGAGATCTTTAGCTTCACTAAATAAAATTAACTTAATGTTTACCTAATTATATATTTAAAGAATATAGGGTACAATAATGGCACAACCAATTTTTAAAATAAAACACTGAGTTTTTTAAATTAAATTCCATTTTTTCCATTCAGATTTCCTTGAAATTGGAAAAAGGGTGTGCATGGACAATTCTTGGAAACATATCAAAGGCAGCCAGGGATCTGCGCTGGACACTGGGTGGCGCAGTTGGGAGGGATGGCTCCCTACCATGTATTATTGCAGCATTTCGATGAGATTCGCAGCTTACTATGGATCTGTTCTGAGGCAGCGACAAAATCCTGCTTTGATTTTGACGTCGCCATTTTGCTCGCCGGTTTGAAAACCAAACCTAAAACAACAATTCGTACATATAATTATATGAAAAAACAGCATTACAAAAATATGATACATAGCAGACGTTTGTGATGTCTTGTGTGGAAAATAGACGCACGTACTACAAGGCCCGAAATTTAAGACTATTACCGTGTTCGGTTCGACAATAAAAGAGCTGAAACCTGACTCGAGTTCGAGATCATTTTCTTATCAAAAGAAGCGACTGGGTCCAAATTGCTGTTTTACAGATATATACAAAATAATAAATCCAAGTCATCTGTGATCTTAAAAACGTTAAAGGGTATTTTTAATCTTTCTGATATATATATATATATATATATGTCTTAATCTTTTATCTTGAGCTTATTATTATTGCCTTTTCTCATTTTTGCCGTGTTTTCTTTTTCATTTTTATTTATATTTATATATATTTTAATTGGGATTTTTGTATCCTAATATTCTTCTCATCCCCCTTTCCATTGTAGTGATATTTTACCTTTTTTCTTTATTCTTAGTCTTGGTCTATAGTTACTCATTTGTAACAGATATGCTAGAGATGGGTTTTTTTGTACATACAGTAGTTTATGCATAGTTTTCAATTAAAATCTTTCAATTTTTATTTATATATATA
The DNA here is from genome assembly GCA_951213105.1 of Amaurobius ferox. Lineage (NCBI taxonomy): Eukaryota > Metazoa > Arthropoda > Arachnida > Araneae > Amaurobiidae > Amaurobius > Amaurobius ferox. The sequence continues at coordinate 112,844,185 of OX578136.1, forward strand.
TATATGTATGTAAGTATAATCTATCTCTAAAATCAGAAACACACACTTTGTGTTCATTTTGAAAAAGTACTTGGACTTGAAGAAGAGTTTATTTAGGATGAACAATTCAATTATTTAGGCCTGGGGCTTTTCCACGTATATAGCTTTGGTGCTTGGATTTTATTCATTTTTCAATTATCGATTCCATTCCATTGATATTTGTTGATTATCTTCAGCTTGATGACTAGATATTTGCTTCTTTTTTCTCTTTTTTTCCCCCATTTGATTGATGAATCTCTATTTAATACTTCTTTCTATTATGTAGGCATATTTTAAAGTTAGATTTTTTTTAGTTGCAACTTCTTTCTATTCTATCAGTGGAATTTCATACATATATATATATATAGTTCATTTATAAATTTTCAAAATATCCGGTCCCCCCGACCCGTGTCTGGACCATTTCTGGCCCGAACCATGCTTAGGTCTGTGAGCTAGTCTCGAACCCATGCAGACTTCTAGCAGGAAGATCCCTGATTTATGAATCTCGAAACCTACGTTTTATGCTCATTGCAAACCTTTATTTTAAAATCTCATTAATATATGTGTTATAATTAAATAATTAAATTATTTCAAAATATTTATTTTAATATTTTTAATTTAATTTATTTTAACTACAAAATTTAATATGCAAAGTAATAGATACTGATTCGTACGTTGTCTGGTGAACTGTCGTGTTTGGAAAAACTTAGTGTTAACAAATATTTTTTGAGCGGTTTTTGAAAATGTTTTTCACTTCTCTTCAGTTTTTCATTCTTTCTTCTTTCATTTCTTTATATTGTCATTTATTTTTACTTTCCTTATATACATAACGTATAAGGAAAGTATTGTGACGGGGTCGAAAATTCGAATTCGAGTTTTCGACGGGAGAGCACGTTTCAGACACCCCTGATCACGAATCAAACATTTTTGAAGTGATGTCTGTGTGTGTGTGTGTGTGTCAGTGAGTCTGTCGAGACGGTAACTGACGAACGAATGGACCGATTTGAACGAAATTTGGTACAAAAATCACAATCCGTAAACACTGGAAGCCTATTGTTTTTATACGTAATCGAATGTTCAGAATTCCCTTAAATTTTCGAGTAAAATTTTGAAAAAATCGTCAAAAAATCAAAACCGCTAATAAAGTTACGCAAATAGACATTTCTTATGTAATTTTTCATTAGAAAACGATTGACATAAATTTTAGAACGCTAACATGAACCGTTCTCGAGATATTGCATATTTTCAAAAAAATTATCAAAAAGTTATATAAAATAAAAAAATATATTTCCTATTGAGAAACATGTTCACTTTTCATATGTAATACCATGCGATAAATTTGGTGATATTATTCTCGTGGATCTAGCTCGTTCCATTCATGAAAAAAGATACTTTGAGTAATACTTTTGTATTTGAACGCCAATAGTCATTTATCTGCTGTAAGAATAACTTATTTCTCCGTCCATAACGCTTGGCGAGATTTTGGGGACGAATTTGGCGGAATGTCGCCAAATTCAAATGGCGGAATGTCGCCAACGTGGCGACATTTTTAATAGTTGGCAAAATCATTTAATAGTTGGCATTTTTAATAGTTGGCAAATTGGCAAAAATCTCGCCAAAATTGATAAAAATGACGCTAAATCAATGAAAATGACGACTAATTGAAGAAAATTCAATATCTTGGAAAGAATATAAGTATCTACTATAAGAAAAACATTTTTTTAACTGTAAAAGTAGTAAATTCATTGCATTATATAAGGAAAGTCATGTGTTGCCACATCAGATTTTTTGACAAGGTTTCACTGCACAAAAGTAAAATATGGGCAAATGCATAGATTTATAGTTCATTAAAATCATTCATTTAATTACCATTTAAAATACTTAGATAATAAATAAAAGTGTAAATGCTTTGTGCTTTCTTAATAGAAGTGTACATATAAAAATTAGGTCATTACAATTATTTCAACATTGCTGCCCTTTCGCCATGTCATAATCAGTGCATACCAATAGAAAGATCAAATGTAATTGCAAGGTGCAAAGAACAAACGATCAGAATCAGAGTAATCAACACTCAAGAACAAGCAAAAGCTATTGAAATTGAAACCACGATATATGCCAACTCAACCCGACAAAGTGGCCCTACACAACCTTGTCAGGTTGAACTCGACATATGTATAACTGTAACATCGCCGCCTTGGTTGTTCCCGGCTTTGATAGTTTGTTCTTTGTCTGCGACTTTGCAGATTCTAATCTGTCTTTGAGTATAGTGTGATACTGTAATCACATATCTTTATACGTAACCCTGGAAAAAGGGAATGGTAAATATAGTGAAATGTATACTATGTTTTTGTGATGTATGTTTATAGCTAGGCCTTTGCACAGACGGAATTGGGATTTTTTTTGGCGCCTTTGGGTTGTATGCGCACTGACATGGATTGTAAATATTCAGAGATTTAATTGCAGCAAAATGTCAAAGTTGAGCTGCAAATCTTTGAAAATTTATAGCCCTGTCAGGTGTGGCGCGCGTCGGTGTCCGGTCTTTTGGACCACCCTGGTTTTGAATGCCCTCTGGTTCTTGTATTTTAGTGGAACGCATAAAAATGAGCGTCGCTTCTGAAACCAATGGTGAAGCATCTTTGAACCTCCTCTTTTTTATAGCGTTTGGGAACAGCGAATGAGAGTTGGGGGGATGTCCTCCCTGTTTTGTGTCGTTCCCCTTGTTTGTAAAGTTGAAAGTTTTAGAAATGTAAAAAAATAGTTAGTTGCTTTTCTGAGCTCGAGTAGAGAGCACTCCAAGTGCGGGGCACTTGTATTTCGGTGTAGCCCGACCCGGCATGTATTTTTGATGCATCTCTGAGCCGGCATCCGCGGTCCCTAGTCGCGGCTCCTACGTGGTGAGTCCGGTATAGAAGGCGACTCGTAGCCAAATCGAGCCGAGCCTAACTCAGCGCGAGGGCGCATTTTCTTCGGGCAGTTCGACCAGAAAATGGAAGAAGGTCGTCATGTTTTAATTGGTTGCAGTACACACAGCTCTACCACCAAAACGGCGCGATGTAGGACCTTTGCTCCTTTAGCTGCATTTAAGCCGTGGTTACGTAAATGCTGTGTGCACGGAATAATTTGCGGAGCATCAATCCAGGGCTCCTAAGCAGCAGTCAATCTCTACAAATAAAGTATCCGCTCTCCACTCTTTAGGCAAGGGCCTGTACGCATGCTCACTCAAGAGCCGCTGGGTCTAAGCCGCATTAAGTGGAGGAGAAGGAAAGTGAACAGTATGCCCATCGTCTTTTTGTTTTTGTTAGTTGCAGTGCAACACAGCTCTACCACTAAAACGGCGCGGTGGAGGACCTTGCTCCTTTAGCTGCATTTAAGCCGTGGTAACTGTAACACTGCGTGTAGGGAGTGTTGAGGAGCATCAATCCCGGGATCCTAAGCAGCAGACAAGCCTCTACGAAAACGTATATATATTTGGCAAAACCTGTACGCATGCTCACTCAAGAGCCGCTGGGACAAGCCATCGTTTAAGAGGAGGAGAAGGAAAGTGGACAGTGTGCCCATCTCCAAAATAATACTTGGCAAAAATTTTCGTCACCTGAGGACACGCACTGTGTAATCAGACTGGCAGTGTTCCCATGAACTATTCAACTAAATGAATAAACATTCAATTAATTGTGCCACCCTTTCCTACGTGCAGAGGTCAGCTACAGCACTCAGTGAGAGTCCTATGTATGAAGGTATGGAAATTATATATTGATTTTAAAATGTGTACATGAATGTTTAAGTAACTGATGTAATCCAATAGTGTAAGGGCAGGGTTATGATAAATGGGAGTTTGTGCAAAATTGAATATACATATTGTGTTCTTAACAAAAAGTAATTAATTACAAATTTGGATTTTATAAATATGCAAATTAATGCAATATAAACCGTGCACCCCGAGGTCAAGTTAGGTAATTTGGGGAACTTTTTTTGTAATTGTGTATTGTATATTAATGTTTAAAATTGAGATTTCATGTGTTCTATAAATAAATTGTAGTTGGCCACAAAAATGGGAGTGATTATTTTGTTGTAGTAAACGCAATGTACATTGTTCCAATCGGACCCCACTATACTTTGACGCGCTTGAGCCTGGTGGAACTATTTGGTGAGTATCTTTAATGTATTTATGTGTTTAAGTTTAGTGTATTTATGTGTAAAATTCACCTCACCACATATAGTACACGGCTTCATAACACCTTTGAAACAATTATTGTCAAATAATTTTCATATGCCTGCTTCTATCAAGAAAGTATATTGCATTTGTACTGTTACTTATTAGGAGTTTAAATAGCAACTGTGTGTGTGTGTGTGGACAAATAGTTTTAACGATCTATAAATCCATGCATCTGACCATAATTTACTTGCAGTACAAAGAAGTTTAAAGAATTTATATTCTCACAAGAAGCAGTTATATTCATTGTAATAAATAAAAGTCTAAAATATACACATGTCAGCCATATAATGATGATCAGTTATTGAAAAAATTTAAAGCCTTTTCCCCTATGCGCTTGTTTTGCTTTATTCTCGTAATTTAAAATCCAGTATCTTTTTGAGTTTCATAAAAGCGCGTGCAACTACTTCTACAGGTCCGTAGCTCCAAATTAATACCAAAATAGACTTCCTTCATATGCAAAGCATTTTCAAAGGTAATCCCGAGAGATATGCAGGGTGTCCCAAAAAGATTGAAACGCGTTTTAATTCTTTACCTATTGGAGATAAGTGGGCAATGTAAATTGCAAAAATATTGCAAGTAAGGTAGGAAATAAGACTATGTTGATGAAATGGTCCTCCCATTAATTTTCAAAAAGTTACACTTTTTTAATTTTTATACGATCCCCTTAGACAAATTTGGTAAATCAGAAAATTTTTATTTTTAATTCAACAAGATCATTAAAAAACCCCGCATATCTGTATCTTTAAAATCAACTGAATTATGATAAAGGAAAAAATCTGACTTATGCCACTTTTCCGTACCATGTTAAAGGCTGTTTCATCAGTGAAAATATTTTTTTTTTATCCTACGTCGGAGCGGAGGTCATATCGGCCATGAGCCCTCTGGCAGCCCAATAAAAACCAGCCTTGTTATAAAAGCATCAGTGCAAATAGGGATCATAAACAAATAGACGATGGAAATTGTTTAGATAAAAAAAAGTATTTAAAAGTACTTAATTATTGAAAAAGTATTTATTTATTGAAAAGCACTTAATCCGTGATTGCATCGTGAGCCTACGCAGAATTCGCAAAAATGTCTCCTATGTATTATCATCCAGTTTTACCTTTTCTGTGATATGTCACAAATTTACATTTCTAATTTGATATATGGTTCCCATTCACAATGTTCACATTTTAATTAAATATAACTCGCTCAGTTTTAAAGATACAGATATGCGTTTTTTTTTAATGATCTTGTTGCATTAAAAATAAAAATTTTCCGATTAACCAAATTTGTCTAAGGGGGTCGTATAAAAATTTAAAAAGTGTAACTTTTTGAAAATGAATGGGAGGACTATTTCATTAACATAGTCTTATTTCCTACCTTTCTTTCAACATTTTTGCAATTTACATTGCCCACTTATCACCCACAGGTAAAGAATTAAAGCGCGTTTCAATCTTTTTGGGACACACTGTATACTGGTGTCTAAAATTATCTTTACAATCACAGTTAACTGAAGTGTGACTTAATTTTCTCATGCTAAAATTCATTTTTTGTAGCTTCCTTCTTTTCAAATTTTGAAAAATTTTGAAAAATAGGTACGAGTATCATGAGTTCAAAACATTACAATTATTGCGTGTTATCATTCACTTTAAAGGGTTTGAAACAAATGTTTCGATTGATACCATACTTGACAATGAGAGGGGGCGGGTAACTTGCTCCCCCCCCCCCCCCCCCGAGGGAGGCTAATAACGTCACGAACAAAAAGAATTGTATTGCAGATATTTTTCACAACAATGATTGAAACTATAAAGTCTCGTGATTATTGAGCGATAAATGGATCCTTTTATGCATGATTATGTTAAATTTTGTCCCATGCTGCCATGTTATAAAAATATAAATCAAGTTTTCACTCGAATTTCAAAAAATTCTATCTAGTTTTAGATTTTTTTTTATCACAAAGTCTATAAAGTTTCGTGAAAATCCATTACTATTTGTTGCCGCTATCATGTACGCAAAAAATCGACCACAGACATACAGACAGACGGACATCACTCCAAAAATAGTCAAAACGTATTCAGGAAGTTTTGAAACATATATTGGCATCGAAATCTCGAAATCGAACATTTTCGTGAAAACAATACTTTCTCATTACTACGTATAAGAAAGTAAAAAAAATCTGATGTGGGCAACACATGACTTTCCTTATATAATGTAATGAATTTATACTACTTTTCAGTAAAAAAAATAGGTTTTTTCTTATAGTAGATACTAATATTCTTTCCAAGATATTGAATTTTCGACAATTAGTCGTCATTTTCATTGATTTAGCGCCAATTTTATCCATTTGGCGAGATTTTCGTTAATTTGGCAACATTTCAAAAAGTCGCCAAGTTGGCGACATTCCGCCAAATTCGTCGCCAAAATTTCGCCAAGCGTTATGGACGAAGAAATAAGTTGTTCTTACAGCAGATAAATGACTATTGGCGTTCAAATACAAAAGTATTACTCAAAGTATTTTTTTTCATGAATGGAACGAGCTAGATCCACGAGAGTGATGTCATCCAATTTATCGCATGGTATTACATATGAAAAGTGAACATGTTTCTCAATAGGAAATATTTTTTTTTTCATTTTATATGACTTTTTAATAATTTTTTTGAAAAATGTGCAATATCTCGAGAACGGTTCATGTTAGCTTTCTAAAATTTATGTCAATCGTTTTCTAATGAAAAATTACATAAGAAATGTCTATTTGCGTAACTTTATTAGTGGTTTCGATTTTTTGACGATTTTTTCAAAATTTTATTCGAAAATTCAGGGGTGTTCTGAGCATTCGATTACGTATGAAAACAATAGGCTTCCAGTGTTTACGGATTGTGATTTTTGTACCAAATTTGGTTCGAATCGGTCCATTCGTTCGTCAGTTATCGTCTCCACAGACTCACTGACACACACACATACTTTCACACACACACACACACACACACACATACACACACACAGACATCACTTCAAAAATGTTTGATTCGTGATCAGGGATGCTTGAAACGTGCTCTCCCGTCGAAAACTCGATTTCGAATTTTCGACCCCGTCACAATACTTTCCTTATACATTATGTATATAAGGAAAGTAATAAGCGGCATAAGTGCTGTGCATGAAGTATGTTTCCTTGCGAACTTTTGCAATTCAGGATTTGAATTCGGTGTTTATCGACTCAAAACACTTTTTTGTGGCTATGAAACATTATTTGGAAATGGAAAGAATCTTTGAGGTAGCGAGCTGTCTGCCGTTTAGAGGCTAAATAGACATTGAAATCGCCAATTTTTTTTATAGATTGCCTTATAGCGTATGCATTCACATTTGATTTTCACTTTCCTTATATACAATAATGTATAAGGAAAGTATTGTGACGAGGTCAAAAATTCGAATTCGAGTTTTCGACGGGAGCGCACGTTTCAAGCATCCCTGATCACGAATTGAACATTTTTGAGGTGATGTCTGTGTGTGTGTGTGTGTGTGTGTGTAAACGTATGTGTGTGTGTGTGTCAGTGAGTCTGTGGAGACGATAACTGACGAACAAATGGACCGATTTGAACGAAATTTGGTACAAAAATTACAATCCATGAATACTGGAATCCTATTGTTTTTATACACAATCGAATGTTCAGACCCCCTAAAATTTTCGAGTGAAATTTTGAAAAAAATCACCAAAAAATCAAAACCTCTAATAAAGTTACGCAAATAGACATTTCTTATGTAATTTTTCATTAGAAAACGATTAATATAAATTTTAGAACGCTAGCATGAACCGTTCTTGAAATATCGCACATTTTTCAAAAAAATTATCAAAAAATTATATAAAATAAAAAAAAAATATTTCCTATTGAGAAACATGTTCACTTTTCATATGTAATATCATGCAATAAATTGGGTCACATCATTCTCGTGGATCCTAGCTCGTTCCATTCATGAAAAAAGATACTTGAGTAATACTTTTGTATTTGAATGCCAGTAGTCATTTATCTGTTATAAGAATAAATTATTTCTCCGTCCATAACGTTTAGCGAGATTCTGGCGACGAATTTGGCGGAATGTTGCCAACTTGGCGACTTTTTTAAATGTTACCAAATCAAAGAAAATCTCGCCAAATGGATAAAAATGACGCTTAATCAATGAAAATAACGACTATTTGACGAAAATTAAATATCTTGGAAAAAATATAAATATCTACTACATATAAGAATAACCTATTTTTTTTTTACTGTAAAAGTAGTAAATACATTGCATTATATAAGGAAAGTCATGTGCTACCCACATCAGATTTTTACTTTCCTTATATACATAATGTATAAGGAAAGTATTGTGACGGGGTCGAAAATTCGAATTCGAGTTTTCGACGGGAGAGCACGTTTCAAGCATCCCTGATCACGAATCAAACATTTTTGAAGTGATGTCTGTGTGTGTGTGTGTGTGTGTGTGTGTGTGTGTGTGTGTGTGTGTGTGAAAGTATGTGTGTGTGTCAGTGAGTCTGTGGAGACGATAACTGACGAACGAATGGACCGATTCGAACCAAATTTGGTACAAAAATCACAATCCGTAAACACTGGAAGCCTATTGCTTTTATATGCAATCGAATGTTAAGAACCCCCCTAAATTTTCGAATGAAATTTTGAAAAAATCGTCAAAAAATCAAAACCACTAGTAAAGTTACGCAAATAGACATTTCTTATGTAATTTTTCATTAGAAAACGATTGACATAAATTTTGGAACGCTAACATGAACCGTTCTCGAGATATTGTTCATTTTTTAAAAAAAATTATCAAAAAGTCATATAAAAAAAAATTCCTATTGAGAAACATGTTCACTTTTCATATGTAATACCATGCGATAAATTGGGTTACATCATTCTCGTGGAACTAGCTCATTCCATTCATGAAAAAATATACTTTTAGTAATACTTTTGTGTTTGAACGCCAATAGTCATTTATCTGCTGTAAGAATAACTTATTTCTTAGTGCATAACGCTTGGCGAGATTTTGGCGACGAATTTGGCGGAATGTCGCGAACTTGGCGACTTTTTGAAATGTTGCCAAATGGGTAATCGCTCTAAAATCTCGCCAAATGGGTAAAAATGACGACTAATTGTCGAAAATTTAATATCTTGAAAAGAATATTAGTATCTACTATAAGAAAAACCTACTTTTTACTTTCCTTATATACATAATGTATAAGGAAAGTATTGTGACGGGGTCGAAAATTCGAATTCGAGTTTTCGACGGGAGAGCACGTTTCAAGCATCCCTGATCACGAATCAAACATTTTTGAAGTGATGTCTGTGTGTGTGTGTGTGTGTGTGTGTGAAAGTATGTGTGTATGTGTGTGTGTGTGTGTGTGAAAGTATGTGTGTATGTGTGTGTGTGTGTCAGTGAGTCTGTGGAGACGATAACTGACGAACGAATGGACCGATTCGAACCAAATTTGGTACAAAAATCACAATCTGTAAACACTGGAAGCCTATTGTTTTTATACGCAATCGAATGTTCAGAACCCCCCTAAATTTTCGAATGAAATTTTGAAAAAATCGTCAAAAAATTAAAACCACTAATAAAGTTACGCAAATAGACATTTCTTATGTAATTTTTCATTAGAAAACGATTGACATAAATTTTAGAACGCTAACGTGAACCGTTCTCGAGATATTGTACATTTTTAAAAAAAATTATCAAAAAGTCATATAAAATAATAAGAAAAATATTTCCTATTGAGAAACATGTTTACTTTTCATATGTAATACCATGCGATAAATTGAGTGTAATCCTTCTCGTGGATCTAGCTCGTTCCATTCTTGAAAAAAGATACTTTGAATAATACTTTTGTATTTGAACGCCAATAGTCATTTATCTGCTTTAAGAAAAACTTATTTCTTAGTGCATAACGCTTGGCGAGATTTTGGCGACGAATTTGGCGGAATGTCGCCAACTTGGCGACTTTTTTGAAATGTTGCCAAATTAACGAAAATCTCGCCAAATGGATAAAAATGACGCTAAATCAATGAAAATAACGACTAATTGTCGAAAATTCAATATCTTGGAAAGAATATTAGTATCTACTACAAGAAAATCCTATTTTTTACTGTAAAAGTAGCAAATTCATTACATTATATAAGGAAAGTCATGTGTTGCCCACATCAGATTTTTTAGTTTGTGTTTATGTGTTTTGATATGTATCGCTCCAAAAGAATTCACTCGTTTAAGTTGGTTAGTGGGCATTTACAATGGCTTACTTTCAATCGGGATCGTAAAGTTTTCCTCATCTGCACTAAGTGCTATCTTGTGGAGGCTTCTCCCTAACATCTTCTTGACTGTATGGAACTATTCCGTGATGATCTTATCTCTGAACCGCTATTTGTTTTGGTTTTTCTTGGGATTCATGGGCTCATGGATTTCGTTTAGCTTAAGGGGACGGTGGACGTTGAAATGAGCAAAAATTGACTAAAAAAAGTTTTAATATATAACATTATTTTACGCATTTAACATTTGCTTACGGGTGCAGGTGCAATGTTTCTGTCGGCGATTTCCATGGACGCCAATGCCTGCAAAAGGGGATCGAACTGTTTGAAATAGGGTATGCCAAATGCCTGTCTTTTTTTGAAGTTCTTTGATTGAGATTAAAGCTGTTCCACCCGTAAGCAAAATATTGAATGCATTTTTCCAAAATGGAATTTTCAAAGGATTTACATTTTTAAAATGTTCCATGCGTCTTAATTTTTGCCTGAGATGCATGAAATTCGGCAAGAAGATACCTCTCACACTTTTTAATGAAACTGGGTATGCATTTTATAATTGGACTTTATTAAGGTAATTAAAAGTGAATAAGAACCTAATTAAATGATGAAAATTAAGTTTTAATGCAGAAAAATATTTTTAAAAAATTAACTTTCTAAGGGATTTAAAAATGAATACCCAAATTTGTTCATAATGTGTTTTTGAGTGATCATAATGTAAAATTAATTAAAAATGTGAACAAATGGCTCGCAAGGAGCATTTTCAAATTTTCGTTAAAAAATTTAAATTAAAAAAACATGCAAAATTATAACAAAATTGAAAAAAAATTTAATGGTATTGTATATAGTAATGTTGAGAGGAATATTTACACAAATTTTCACGTTTCTAAGTCAATAAATAAATAAAAAAAAATTCTACGTCTACCGTCCCCTTAAGACTAGGCCAAGCGGAATTAACAACAGAATCAATTCATTTATATTTAACATTCAGTGTTTTTGTGCATGTAAAGATAATCTTGGACACCAGTTTACATAGTTTGATAGATACATATATTGACATGTTTTAACAATCTGGATTTGAATGATATAAAATTTCTTACTTGAATTCTAGCTTCTGAGAGCTTCGTATCGTCGGCTAAGCGTTCTCTGACATTGACAGATGGGTACTGGACTTTTTCGAACACTTTTTCTAAAGCGTCTAGCTGCTCGGCAGTAAACGTTGTTCTGCTTCTTCGAAATCTAGGTCTATCGTCTGATTCTCCAGGATCTATTTATAGATATTTGATATAATTTTGTATTACACATGATTTATATCAATCGAAAATCTAAAAAATTTAGTTCTATATTTTCATGAGGAAAATGCATTATTTCTCTCTTTCTATTATATACACACAATAAAATATTTTAAGTCATGTTTAAGATGAAAGAGAAGATCTAGTTTTCCTGTGGGAAATCAAATGATTCAAATATATCTGTCTTTATCTCTGCTCATCCATGCTGTAACCATGTGGTTATTTCTATTATATACATACTATAAAACATTAAGCTTTGTTTCAGACGAAAGAGCTAGTTTTCATGTAGGAAATCAAATGATTCAAATATAACTATATGTTTATCTCTCCTTATCTATGGTGAAACTATTCGGTTATATGCTTAGACAGAGTTGCTGAGCTTCTGAAGCTTATGGATCAAATTCATGTAATGGCAAGGCTGGAGGAACTGACATTTCACATGTACATTAAAAAGCTCTAAAAAACATCTGTGGTTTGATTCAAAAAGTGCTAATGTCATTTTTTGTTTGTTCAAAATTACTTATGAATGGTATTGCTTTTGAAATCATATGGATTTTCAATTCAAAAATTGTAATGTTAGATCTTACTCTTCTTACAAAACTGACTTCAGACAAGCCATTACATGTTAATATCAATATATCACAGAAAATTTACTTTGTACAAAGGATGTAAATATTGGTATTGACCTTTAAGATATTTTAGTGCGAATATATCCGAGGCCAATGTTATATAGAGTAGGTTGGGATACAATGGAACATCTGTGCACAAAGAAGCTTTCTTGTACCTAACAGGCTGAAAGTTAATGTCTACTTTTGATTCCTATATATGGTTCTATCATGCATACATCTTCTACAAAGTTTGCAAACCAATTGGCCATGTGCAGGCTGCAATGTGACATCAAACGTAAAAGTAGACAACTGAAATAAATTTTTGACAAACTATTCTGCGAGTTACTACAAAAACTATTATTGGAAGTTTCATACTTCTTTCTGCACTGAGCGAAGTAAGTAGAACTGCTAATACTGTATGCGAATTCAAACAGAAAATATGCACATATCATGGCAATAACTTTTTAAATACAAATTGCACATTGGGGCACAATGGAACACTGTTTTCTAATGCTGCGATTAAATGTAATTGATTTATGGAATCTATAACTTGACAGATTTATCACGTTTCTGTTGCTGCTATTTATACAAATGATTCAAGAGAAATTTCGTGTGATGAACTTCTAACACATGACAGTGGTGTAATTTGTGATGAAAGTAAATGTGAAAATTACATTTCGGAAAAATTTTGTTTAAAAAAAATCAAAGAATATCTAAGAATATAATTTAAGATTATAAATCATTTTAAAATTCTTAATAAGTTTAGTGCTTCATTAAAGTTGTGTTTCATTTTACCCCATGTTGTGCTCAATAGTACCCTGTATTGCGGCAATTTGGAACAACTGGCTAAATTTTAGATTATAACTCCAACTAAACAGTTTTACAAATCCAAATTTAGACTACGTATTCTTCTATGCAATCCATCTGTGTTTCTGATGACACTCTATTTTTATAACTTTAATAAACCGTAGCCAAGATATTTGGTGTCTTTCTAAAAGAGTTCTATTGTACTCCAATCTCCCCAAAATGTTACTGACAAAAAAATGAATACCATTTTATATAGTATGAAACAGTGGTTTCCAAAAGGGGCAGAAGATAGTATGTGCACGAATGTATATCATATCGTTGTCAGAAAACTGTACTGCAGTATCCATGCATAGTGGTTGTGATTATTGCCCAGGGCAGACAAAAATGTTGTCATTACAATTATGATATTATCAATGTACATTTATTTTCACTAATTTCCGATCTCTTCTTGGTAACAATATGGCAATTTATTCTATTTTGAATTATTTGTAAAAAATATTGGAGTGTGACTTTTTCATGTAATCTTATTTCACCCTGTTTAATGCCCACGTATAACACAAGTCATTATCAGAATGGAAAAGGAAGATGCATCTTCTTCAAATTTCGTACCCACGTTATTTTAAATATTTCATACAAAGCATGAGAAGTTTATTTTATAAAGTTGGCAACATATTAGTGATGTCGATGAATATGATGTAATTGGCGTATCTTTGTTAATATATATGAACTGTTTTGATATCATTAACATCCACACCGTAGTTCAAATGATCAATTTTTCCATATACTATATAGTATGATCCTTTAGTCTAAGACCCAACAACAATTTTACCTACACCATCGATTACAAAAGGTTTGAGCATTACATGTGGCAGAACTTCGCGGTATCAACGGTGATCCGTGGGTTTGACATTATCCCCAGGTGGCCTTCGCCCTGGGCGAATATTCAAAATAGGCTAAAATTTACATATATTTACCCCATCGAGTCCATAGATGAAATTGGTGTCAAACGATAGATTTTAACGTCCCATTAACCGCCTCACTGATTATCTCAAGTGAACTCGTGTTAGTATATTTTGCAAATACATTTTATCTCGAGAAAACTCGGGGATAGAATTTTTTTCAATATCATTTGTATCAGAGCGGTTTAACGCGGGTTGAAGGTAATTGAGGGATAAATGAGTATTCCTGCACCGATTGACACGTTGCCAAGTTTTGTTTACGGGCTCGCTGGAATGACACAATTATAATGACAAATGGGTGGAATGTCAAAAACAATGACAAAATGGGTGGAATGTCAAAAACAATGACAAAATGGGTGGTGTTGATAAAGTAGATCAGCATTTAGCTGATTATTGTGCACAAAGAAACTGAGAAAAAATTATTATAAGATCTTTTTGCATTTAGTGGATTTAGCTGTATGGAATTTCTACCTTTTGTACTCTAAAGCAGGAGGGAAGCAAACACCTCTACAATATAGAATGGAATTTCTCGAAAAAAAATTACTGCAGAAAATCATTCTGATGAGTTTTCTGCAACATCTGGAAGACCCAACATTACTCCTTCACCACTTGGGCTAACATCAAGGCATTTCCCAGATATAAAAAAATATGCTAATTTTTTTTAACATTTAAAAAAAAAAATGTTAAGAGAAACGGTTAACGGATTTATGAGTCTGGAAGTCGTTACAAGTGGCAGGTTGCATGCCAAACGTCTTAAAAGTTGAAATTTTGAAACTTTAAAAGTAGTTATAAAAGGGGCGCTCTGCGGCGGATCGGGGAGGCGGCTCAGGAGGAGAGGCCCTCTTTGGGAGGAGGGTCCCTCTTTGGGAGGATGCCTCTCTTGAGCCGCCTCCCCTCTTTGGAGTGTCTTCCCTCTTTTGAGAGGAAGCCCCTCTTAGAGGGTCTTTAGACCCCCAGGAGGGAGGATGCCCCCCTCCCCTCTTTTGGAAGTTTGGTGAGGTGGTGCAGCACCGGATGCCTCTTTCGGAAGAGGGCAATTGCGAAAGTCTTTCACGGAGGTCTGATGACTCATACGGAGTGAGTTTCACTCTTGAGAGGGAATGTCACAATCGCTGACCTGAGGAAGTGGTTTCAAGCGATGTCGCAATCAGCGACTGACCTTTGACCTGAGGAAGAAGTTTCAAGGGATGTCGCAATCGAACAATCTGGAAATGACGTGTCGCGCCTTGGAGCTCCTTAGAACACGTCCTCCCTCTCTGCTGGTCAGCGACAGAGTGAAAGATCTTATCAGCGTGAAGTAGTTAAAGCGCCCTCTGGCGAATTTTGATGAAGTGCTGCCATCTATCGGCATTTTTTTTTTTTTCCAAAAGAAATTAATGTTTCACTTGTCAGGAGCTGGATTCGATCTTGGGTCCAACTGATTAGAAGTCGCGCGTCTTACCATCGTGCCAAAGCACCCGTGCTTTATAGGCAGTTAACTTCGAAGTGTACCTTATCAGTGGAAGTTAGATTATTTTTCAAAGTTCATTCGAATAGCGATGCAAGGGTGCGTTTTAAAACAGAATGTTACGGAGTGAATATAAATATGTATATTATAACACAATGATTTTTTTTAAAACAAATGTATACACAAACTTTAAAAACACGAATGTAATAATTAGCTAAAATTGTGTTCAGTGGACACGAAACTTGTATTCAGTGAATAGGATTCGACCATTCTGAGTGTTGTGTATCTAAAAACAAATGTATACACAAACTTTAAAAACACGAATGTAATAATTAGCTAAAATTGTATTCAGTGGATTTTTTTTTTTTTAAATAAATCAATACGATTTTTATAATAATAACGAAATGATTTCGAATATTTAAAAACAAATTGATTACGGATTTCCAATGAACACACAATTTGTGTTCAGTGGACACACAAATTGTGTTCCGTGAATACTATTCTGAGTGTTGTGTATCTAAAAACAAATGTATACACAAACTTTAAAAACATGAATGTAATACATAGCTGAAATTATGTTTTGTGAACAGGATTCGACCATTCTGAGTGTTGTGTATCTAAAAACAAATGTATACACAAACTTTAAAAACACGAATGTAATACATAGCTAAAATTGTGTTCAGTGGACACACAAAAATTGTGTTCAGTGGACACATAAATTGTGTTCAATGAATAGGATTCAACCCTTTTATGTGTTGTGTATCTAAAAACAAATGTATACATTATATATTTCTAAGTTTTAAAATTTAAACGCATTAGATAAAATTGTGTTAAGTCAACAAGATTGATCCCTTGTAATGGTTTAAAAATTAATGTATTACTACATTGTACTTAGGCATTTTCAAAAATGGTGCGACAAGCTACTCACAATCTGAAAAGAAAGTTTCCACTAGAAAATACATCTTATTTCGAACTGTTACATATATACTAATATTTAATCACTAATATTTAATTAACTGCATTAAATAATACACATAATTAGTTAAAATTGCAATGGCGACCCAAAGATTGAGAATATATGTAAATAAAACACATCAGAGAAGTAGATATGAATTATGTTCGAAAATAAAAATATTCAAATTCTAGCCAGTTCTAGAAGGCCATCGAATGTTCCAGCTTATCGGAAATCATGTGCTTCTGACTTTTTCGGAGGACGCTGTTTGTTTAGCACAAAGCAAAGGTCCCCTCGGAAAAGGGTATAAAATGCGGTCCTTATCGAGCTATGGTCAACTGCTCTTTTTTCAGCCAGTGCTTTTGCTTTTTGAATTAAATACGATAACGAGATTATTTACGATGTCTTCATCCTGTGCTTTCAAAGTAAGTAAAATTTTGATTTTCATTATTTTATGATTTATTATATATGACATTTTATGATTTATTATATATGACATTTTATGATTTATTATATATGACGATTAGCACTTGAATTTTATATTAATTATTTTTTTTTATGGATTTTCAGTTCGACTTCGGCATCCCAATTGAGGAGATGGATTTAATTTGTGCAAACAATCCCACGACCAAAGACGATATAAATCAGGTGAGTTATTTTAATAATTTTTTTAATTGAAAAATGTATTTGTTTTAATTTTACGCATTTGTGAAAATACTGTTTGAAATTAAACACAACAATTGAATTAAACCTTGAAAAATATAAACATTTACGCTCCATCTGACGCACCGCTGACTTTATTAAAACATTTAATAGGACCCACACATATTTTTTAATGTTTCACATATTGAACCATTCAGTTTAATTGTACTTTGAAAAATATGAAGCTATTTCCATCGGAGTGGAATCATTTTTTTTTTTTTTTTTTTTTTTTTAGTGATAGATTTGTGTGGGCTTCCAAAAATTATATCTTTCAACTATAATTTTTTTATATCAACATTTTAGTATGTGGTTTTAATAACACTTTTAAATTTAAATAAATAATGAGTTTAACACATAACTTAAAATAAAACTAAGAATGAAGCAACCTTTAAAGAAAAAACATTTTTAATAATACATAGATTTTTACAAAAGTAATATTCTACTAACTTGTATTTCACATATGGAACAACGCAATCATCGCTGTATAATAGTCCTTTACGGTGAGACTTTTAAAAAATTCAGGTGAAACATTGTTTTCATTTGTTTCACAAAACTCTCGCGCAATTTCTTGAATGTTTATCATTAAAAGTTCGTGATCGACTAGTTCATAATCCACAAATTGCATATGAGTGGATAGCGTACAGCACTTGTGTTTCAAATCGGTACACCCGTGACTTTTACATGTTTCGCGTTGATATAATTTATACAACTCTACACATAAATTTTTATGTACACACTGCATTAAAGTGTGTTTTAATTCATAGGGTGGCAAAGTCGGTAGTGCTTCGACAGGTTTTTGATACTTCACAATACAATTGGGTAGGATATTTGTCAGTAACTGATCCAAAACACAATTAGTAACATCTTGACTAATGTACTGAAGAGTATGAAAATTATCCTGATTTAATAAGATTAATTTCTTTTTGAACTGTCCAGTGCAAGGTGGTAATTGTTGTAAATATAGATTGCTTTCACACACACAAACTAAGAGTTCGTTATTAATTGTGAAAGATGAATTTTCACTGTCCATATTTGAAATGCGTTTTAAAAATACACTCCACGTATTAGGTGTGAGTGTTACTCCATGAGGGGTAGGCACGATAACGTCAGAGGCATTCATCCTGTAGACACGAAAGTGTACTTTCACATTTCCTCGAAAATGTTGCACGGTAACGTAAATGTTACAGCCCAAATGGTAACGGAACTTTTCAGATGAGGATAATTCTATCGAAACCGATCCACTTTGAGAAGTAGCATAGTTCAGAGCCGACGATACCAAATCACTTTGCGAATCTGTAGTAGGTATAGATGGAGTATGCATATGGCTCCAATCGATTTCAGGTATAGGCGAAAGCGCTGCAGGCGGGACATACATTGGAAACTCGCACTTGCGTTTCTGTCCAGGCGTTTTAGGTAGAATTTTTCTAAATGTTAGACTTATTCTAGCTTCTGAGACTTCGGGTTCCGCAGCAATTCCATGAGAATAGAATTTGTTGGTTGGCACATCCATCGCATAAAGCGATCCGTGTTGAATTGGAATACTTAGAGGAGATTGTCCTTTTCTTTCGAAAATGATAGATCTTGTAGCACCGAAACTGAGAGTCGCTATAGGTGTTTTAGAGCATAGGGAGGATTCATTGTCCTTGTGTTGTCCTATTTTAGCATGTCCATCCACATAGTGGTTTGCTAACACAAAATTGTAGCTGTATCCCATATGTTCTTCCACACGTGATTTTATCTCCGATAAGAGAGGTGTCCATCCCTCAGAACTGTTTCCAGCGTCTCCAAATGCATATGCTTTTTGAGCTGGTTGGTATGGATGACCATGCACCACCCCTTGTGATTGTTGAAAGGGCAGACTTTTCAACTCTTGAAAAATTAAATCGGCTACATTTACTGAATAAAATTCGCGAACATATTCTACATTCAACTTCTCGCGTTTAAAAAAGATAGACATTTTTAAAAATAAGCAACGACAACCTTCTAGGAGAACAAACGTTGAACGAATGAACTCTTATCTAAATAATATTCCTTATCGTGATATTTCTTATCGCATCATGTGACATGATATTTCTTATCGCATCATGTCACATGACATTCCTTATCTGTAAATCACGTGACACATCACATGATATTTCTTATCATATCATATGATGTATCACGTGACATCTTGTTAGCGAATCACAAGGTTCCACGTATGGAATCACGTGACATCTTGTTAGCGAATCACAAGGTTCCACATATGGAATCACGTGACAAACCAGATAAGGTTTCCGCCCACTATACATGCTACGTGGAGCTCACTTTGACTCGAGACTTGCGCTAGGAAAGACGTGCTTTTAATTTGCTCCTCTCTATTAAAATATCGACAAACGAATTTACCACAATGATGGTTGTTTCAAAAGTGAGTTCAATATGTTTTCGAATTAAAAATAAAGATACATTTTTAAAAATTCATATCACAATAAATTCTGTTATCATTCATAACACAAGAACTTTTAAAATGTACAACACAAAAAATTAGCTTCATACACATTTCACTCTTTTACATGTTCTGTGCTTTTAATATTTAGGATATGACTGTGGAAGGTGCTGCATTGCCTGTGGCACCAACAGTTGTGGAAGCCAATGCAACACCCCTTATGAAAGCTGTGGCAGCACCGACCGTGGTGGGAAAGGCCGGACCTAGTGGTATTCACGTAAGTTATTTTATTTCATCTTTTTGGAAGGGGAAAATCGGCTGTTTCTGGGAGTATAGGATTGTATTGTATTCTATTACAGAAACTGTTATTTCTCTTAGAGGAATTGCAATCAAAGAAAAAAACAGCTGACTCGCGATTTTATAGTGTGTTTTTAGGAATTTTATAGAAAAAAAACTAATATGGACATTTTATCTATTTTATAGATATGTCCCACTTGCCACAAGAACTTCACTCTAAAGACTAGCTTGACACGACATATGAAGACCCACACAGGGCTAAAACCCTTTGTCTGTGAAGTCTGCCAGACGGCTTTCAACCGAAAAAACGATTTGACACGACATGCTAAAATGCATGAAGCAAGTTTAGAATGTGGTGTGTGTGGTGAAGAGTTTTTGTCCCGAATGGACCTCCTTCGCCACACGAGGCGACACCACAATACTGTACAGCACAAGTGCGAACTGTGTGATGAAGCATTCACACGACGCGACGTGTTGTTACAACATATTCGCCGTGCTCACCCTCACCCTTCCTCCAAGGGCGTGAAACGCAAGACGGCCGATGCTGACAAAATAGCAAAGAAACGAAGCACCCAAGCGATGAGAGCTCTTCGTCGCACACAACGAGCTTTGGGCGTTTTCACGACCCACACTTTGGAGCCCACCGAGGAGAATCGACAGGATCTAACACTGGCGTTAGAAGAGATGCGTGTACCACTGATTGCCTTGTTGAGTGAAGAACTCTCGGCCAATCAGATTAAATGGTACCTGGTCCTCTACGCAAAGATGGTCCGACTGAATTCTGAGGGGGAGGAAGAGAGCACGACGGCCTACTTTCATAGTAGGTGTGGAATTGACCTGATTTCTCACACGATTGAGCAACATGTGAGTGAGGGGTACCTGAAGATTCAGAGTGCTTTCGAGGACTACCAACAGTTGGGGTCGGGGTGGTCTTTGGATCATGTGATGAAGATGGATGTTTGCGTGGGCAAGTACAGGCCTCTTCGCCCCGCAAGCTATCTGCCCCTGCCCCCCAAACTTGCGGCCAAAAAAGCACTCTTAAATATTGAGAACAGCGACCAGAAGTGTTTTGTGTGGTGCCTTCTCGCTCACAGACTCAATTTGCAGCGGGCTGAAAAACCCGAACGTGTAGCTCATTATTTGCCTAGGGAGCATGAGATAAACCTGGGGAATGTGGAGTGCCCGGTACCCGTGAGTAAGGTTGGTACCCTAGAGAAGCTGAACAACTGCCGGATTAATGTTTTCGGCTATGAGGATGAAGAAGTGTTTCCTCTGCACGTATCTGCAAGAGACGATGCAGACTGCATTAACCTTCTCCTCATAAGTCAGGATACCCAACAACATTACTGCCTGATCCGCAGTATGTCGAGACTTCTGGGGGATTTAGCTAATCATCATGCTGCTTCTCACGTATGCTATCGGTGCCTCCACCGCTTCACCCGAGAAGATTTACTCGTGGCACACACTCCCTACTGCAAAGAGCACGCACCGCAACGTGTTGAGATGCCAAGCCTCGAGAAAAGTTGTTTAAAATTCTCCAATTTGGAGTATCAACACCCGGTCCCGTTCGTCATATATGCCGACTTTGAGTCGCTTTTGGTAGAAGTGCCCAGCGCACAGCCTAGCGATAGTCGGTCCTTTGTAGAAAAGGTAGCCCATCATGAGGCTTGCGGCTACGCATACGTCGTCGTGGGACCCCAAGGCGAATCACACAAGCCCGTGTATTGCTATCGGGGCCCTGACGCCGTAACCCATTTTCTGCAGAGGATGCTAATGGAAAGAGACGAACTGGCCGTTCGTTTTAATAGCATAGCACCTATGCGTCTTACCAGGAGTGAAGCACTGGCCTTCAACAGCGCATCCCACTGCTATCTGTGTAAGAGGGCCTTTGCAAAGGACGGTGACCGGTACATTATGAAGGTTCGCGATCATTGTCACATTGTTGGAAACTATAGGGGTGCAGCACACTCGAATTGTAATCTTAGATACAAGTTACGCAAGAGTGTCCCTGTAGTGTTTCACAATTTGAAAAACTATGATTCGCACCTCTTAATGTCGGGGCTTGGAAAGCTGAAAGACCACAGCTTAGAGGTCATTCCACAAAATATGGAGAGATATATCTCCATCTCCCTGTATGAGGGAAAGGAGAGTGTGAGGCTGCAATTCATCGATAGCCTTCAATTCATGAATGCTTCCTTGGAGAAGTTAGTGGCCAATTTACCAGCTGATAAATTCAAGATCATGAAGGCAAACATCCCCATCCATTTTGAGCTGCTGCTTCGCAAGGGAGTGTACCCTTACGAGTACATGAATTCGTTGGCGAAATTCGATGAGCAGGTATTACCTCCACTCTCGGCTTTTATAGCACTCTGACGGATGAGACCCCCACCGCTGACGATTATGCTCATGCTCAGAATGTATGGAGAACATTCAACTTGAAAACATTAGGGGAGTACCACGACCTCTACGTTAAAAGTGATGTTCTTCTGTTGGCCGACGTATTTCAGCAGTTTCGACACCTGTGCAGGGAGTACTATGGGTTGGATTGTGTCCACCTGATGACAGCACCCGGCTTGGCATGGCAGGCTGCTCTCAAGATGTGCAAGCAGCCCCTCGATCTCATGACAGAGATTGACCAGCATCTCTTCATTGAGCGTGGTATCAGGGGTGGCGTGTCTGTCATTACGAAGCGTTTGGCACATGCAAATAATCCTTACATGGCGAAGTATGACCCTGCACAGCCCACCCAGTATATTATGTATTTGGATGCTAACAACTTGTACGGGTGGGCTATGTCTCAGCCCCTTCCATATGGAAAGTTTGAGTGGGTGTCACCCACGATTGCGACAGAGGATTGGATCCTGTCTTGCCCCGACCATGCCTCGGTTGGCTACATTTTGGAGGTCGACTTGGAGTACCCGCCAGAACTTCACGATCTCCATAATGATTACCCTGTTGCGCCAGAAAGAATGTTGATTCGAGAGGAAGATGTCTCGCCGTATACGGTAAAGATCATGGAGGAGCTTGGAGTTCCCCAGTTCCAAGAACAAGAAAAACTTGTTCCAAATCTCTGCAACAAGAAAAATTATGTGGTACATTATAGATGCTTGAAAATGTACCTGGAACTGGGGCTGCACGTAACATCTGTGCACAAAGTCCTTCGCTTCCATCAGCGGCCCTGGTTGAGATCGTACATCGATTTCAACACCGAGCAGAGGAAGAGGTCTCAATCGGGGTTTGAGAAGGACTTCTTCAAGCTCATGAACAACGCCGTATACGGAAAATCAATGGAAAATCTGCGTAACAGAGTTAATGTAGATTTGGTCACCGACACGCGGCGGGGTGAAAAGCTCGTGGCGGCGCCTACATTCAAGCGCTTCAAAATTTTTGATGAAGACTTGGTTGGGGTTGAGCGGGTGAAGAACTGCATTGTCTTTAATAGACCGATTTACGTTGGATTCACCATTCTGGAGCTGAGCAAACTCCATATGTACACATTTCATTATGGCTACATGAAAAAAAACTATGGAGCAAAGGCTGTGTTACTATTCACTGACACTGATTCTTTAACCTATGAGGTGCAGTGTCGTGATTTTTATCAGGACATGCAGAAAAACAGCCATCTCTTTGACACCTCTGATTTCCCCGTGAACCATCCGGCATTCAGTGGTGTTAATAAAAAGAAGATTGGTTGTTTCAAGGATGAACTGAACGCGCAGCCGGGACTTGAGTTTGTGGGGCTCAGGTCTAAAATGTACTCACTACTGGCAGTTAGTGGTACAAAAAAGACAGCAAAGGGGGTCTCCCGATCAGTTATCAGTAAGCAACTGAGACATGAAATGTACAAAAGTTGTCTTACTGATAAAAAAGTTGCACGTCACGTTCAGTATCGCATCGGGAGTGAGTGTCACAAATTATACACTCTAAAACAGTGTAAGGTGTCACTCTCTCCATACGATGATAAACGCTACATAATGGACGATGGCGTGCATACTTATGCTTACGGCCACCACAAAATTAAAAGAGAAGAGCAAAGAAAGAAAGATGAAGACCAAAGCAAGATATAGAGATATGGAAAAAAAAAAGAAAAAAGTAAAAATTGAAAAAAAAAAAAAAATGAAAAAAAAAAATATGGAAAAAAAAATATATATATATGGAAATAAAAAAAAAAATCCAACTGCATTGGAAAAAAAAAAAAAAAAAAAAAAAAAAAAAAAAAAAAAAAAATCTATGTACAGTGGAAAGATTTTATTTCCACTGATATAACATTTTTATGTTAAAACATTTTTATGTTTGGGAAATAGGCCTGCCAGTTTGAAAGTGTACTACTTTACATTTAAAATTAATTTTTCACTGTTTAAAAACAGCTAAGTTTAAATTCTTTATGAAACTTTATCTTGTAAAGTAGAAAATATAAATTTCTGAATTTAAAAATTCAGATTTAATTTTTAAAACTTTATCTTGTAACATTACAAGTATCTGAATTTAAAAATTCAGATTTATTTTTTTAAAAACTTTGTCTTGTAAAATTACATGCATCTGAGTTTAAAAATTCAGATTTATTTTAAAATTCTTTATCTTGTAAAATTACAAGTATCTGAATTTAACTTTACTTATTTTAAAATGTTTTTTAAAAAAAAAACAATAAAGATTAAAATTCTTTATAAAATTTTATCTTGTAAAATTACAAGTATCTGAATTTAAAAATTCAGATTTATTTTAAAATTCTTTATAAAACTTTATCTTGTAAAATTACAAGTATCTGAATTTAACTTTACTTATTTTAAAATGTTTTTAAAAACAATAAAGATTAAAATTCTTTATGAAACTTGTAAAATAAAATTACAATTTAAATTAATAAAAAAAAAACCATTTCAGACTGGTGGGGAACGCTGCCCTTAAAGAGCGTAGTGACAGGGTGTGACACCTCATGGGGCTGTTGGAATCACACAAACTTTTTCTTCTTCTTCTACTAACATTTTCCCACTTTTTCTAACACTTTTCTCTTATATAATATGTAACAGTTCTTAATAACACATATTTTCTAATGGAAACTTTCTTTTCAGATTGCGAGTAGCTTGTCGCATCATTTTTTTTTTTTTTTTGAAAATGCCTAAGTACAATGTAGTAATACATTAATTTTTAAACCATTACAAGGGATCAATCTTGTTGACTTAACACAATTTTATCTAATGCGTTTAAATTTTAAAACTTAGAAATATATAATGTATACATTTGTTTTTAGATGCACAACACATAAAAGGGTTGAATCCTATTCATTGAACACAATTTATGTGTCCACTGAACACAATTTTTGTGTGTCCACTGAACACAATTTTTGTATGTTCATCCATAATCTATTATATTTTTAAACATTTGAAATCATTTCGTTATTATTATAAAAATCGTATTGATAGTTAGATTTATTTTTAAAAAAAAATCCACATTGCTATACACACACACTTAGAATGGTGAAATCTTGTTCACTTCATTTTAATTAAATGCGCTATTTTAAAGTTTGAGTATACATTTGATTATAGATACACAACACTTGAAAGGGTCGAATCCTGTTCACAAAACATAATTTCAGCTATGTATTACATTCATGTTTTTAAAGTTTGTGTATACATTTGTTTTTAGATACACAACACATAAAGGGTTGAATCGTATTCATGTAACACCATTTTTGTGTCCACTGAACACAATGTGTGTTTTATTTTTTAAAAATATTGTGTTTTTAGTGAATCAAACATAAACACTTTAAAGGATTTTTACAGCCTCGTTTGGTATACGTGGAAAAACTTTATTTTTCAGGTTTTAAATATGCCACTTGGTTTTTAGACATACTCAAAACCACATGCTGTTGAAAAACTTTATTTTTCAGATTGGATTACAATGGTAAGGTTTTATCTATTCTAACATAGACTTCATATTTGGAACTCGTGAGTCTTATCAATTCTTATCAAATGTTTGAGAAAGAGAGTGCTGATATTGACCATAGCAATCGTTATCTGGGTGTTTGGACGATTATTGTAAATGCTCGCTTGGACGATTCTCGTTCATTGGAATATATATTGTGAGAACCAATCTTGCAATAGATTTTAAAAGTGTTTGTGTCAGGGAAAAATAATGTACACTCACTTCTAAGTTCTATCATGGTAGTAAAATTACAATGTTAAAATGGTGATATCATATTCATTGGGTTTTATTTAAACTGAATGCTAAAATTTATGGGGGTGAAAATTCGTTAGTTTGTTAAATTCTAAACTTCGATATTTCAATTACATCCACCATTTTAAAAAAAATGGCCGAATCATATTCGATGCACAATATCATTAAAGTGATGTGTTTTAGATTACGTGTAGCAAATCAGACCGTTGAAGTATCCAACTATTAAAAATATATTATTAGAAAAAATAGGTGGCAACACCTCATACTGGTGATGATAAGATCTAATTTTTAATAGCGTAATGAGAGTGTCTCACTCATTTGGAGTTTGACCAGCGGGTAGTGAAGAGGTCGTTCTGTGAGTTCTAATTTTCATTATTATTTTTCTATACTGTTAGATTTATTTTTCAAAAATCACACTTAGAATGGTCAAATCCTGTTCACAAAACATAATTTCAGCTATGTATTACATTCATGTTTTTAAAGTTTGTGTATACATTTGTTTTTAGATACACAACACTCAGAATAGTATTCACGGAACACAATTTGTGTGTCCACTGAACACAAATTGTGTGTTCATTGGAAATCCGTAATCAATTTGTTTTTAAATATTCGAAATCATTTCGTTATTATTATAAAAATCGTATTGATTTATTTAAAAAAAAAAAAATCCACTGAATACAATTTTAGCTAATTATTACATTCGTGTTTTTAAAGTTTGTGTATACATTTGTTTTTAGATACACAACACTCAGAATGGTCGAATCCTATTCACTGAATACAAGTTTCGTGTCCACTGAACACAATTTTAGCTAATTATTACATTCGTGTTTTTAAAGTTTGTGTATACATTTGTTTTAAAAAAAATCATTGTGTTATAATATACATATTTATATTCACTCCGTAACATTCTGTTTTAAAACGCACCCTTGCGTCGCTATTCGAATGAACTTTGAAAAATAATCTAACTTCCACTGATAAGGTACACTTCGAAGTTAACTGCCTATAAAGCACGGGTGCTTTGGCACGATGGTAAGACGCGCGACTTCTAATCAGTTGGACCCAAGATCGAATCCAGCTCCTGACAAGTGAAACATTAATTTCTTTTGGAAAAAAAAAAAAAAAAAAATGCCGATAGATGGCAGCACTTCATCAAAATTCGCCAGAGGGCGCTTTAACTACTTCACGCTGATAAGATCTTTCACTCTGTCGCTGACCAGCAGAGAGGGAGGACGTGTGCTAAGGAGCTCCAAGGCGCGACACGTCATTTCCAGATTGTTCGATTGCGACATCCCTTGAAACTTCTTCCTCAGGTCAAAGGTCAGTCGCTGATTGCGACATCGCTTGAAACCACTTCCTCAGGTCAGCGATTGTGACATTCCCTCTCAAGAGTGAAACTCACTCCGTATGAGTCATCAGACCTCCGTGAAAGACTTTCGCAATTGCCCTCTTCCGAAAGAGGCATCCGGTGCTGCACCACCTCACCAAACTTCCAAAAGAGGGGAGGGGGGCTTCCTCTCAAAAGAGGGAAGACACTCCAAAGAGGGGAGGCGGCTCAAGAGAGGCATCCTCCCAAAGAGGGACCCTCCTCCCAAAGAGGGCCTCTCCTCCTGAGCCGCCTCCCCGATCCGCCGCAGAGCGCCCCTTTTATAACTACTTTTAAACATCTATACTTCAAAAACTTATGGGTAGAAATTTTATATTTGGATGTTTTAAAATATGTACATTATGATTATGCAAAAAATTAGTATATTATAATTCACTTTTTTTCCCTTCCAAAATTTTAATTAAAAAATATTAAAATGTAAAACTTTTAATTAATAGTTTTTATTTGGGTTATTTTAATACATATTTAAAGTAACAGCGATATCAATAAGTACATATTTTAGTGAGATATAGCTGAAAATATCTTGGGCATCAAATAAATCATCGTTGTTTTTCATAGGAAATGATGTTACGAAAATATTAAAATTCAAAGAATTCAAGTTCTAATAATGAGGATTGCTAAAAATTCTATCTAGTTCTAAGTTTTTACAACTGCCCATAAAATTTTGTAAACACATCCGTTCTGGAGCTATCGTGTTCACATCTGATAGAAATACACACACCTTTCCAAATGCCAACGGCCCTACCGTGCTGATAACACCTGTTCTCGTTAGTTCACCGAAGTCAAGCAGCATCGGTCGCGGTTAGTACTTGAGTGGATGACCACCTGGGAACACCGCGTGTTGTTGGCACATTTCGGGCGCGGTAGCCCGGTGGTTTGCGCGCTGAATTTGCACTCTGCCACAACTGCCGCCGTGTTCATGCGGAGTACGATCACGTTAAACATGTAGGTCCGTAAGTCCTTCCGAGAGTTTGGTGGTAGGAGAAGGAGGGTACGGTCCCTGTGGATGCCTCCCTCACTGGGTTCCGGTCTAAATTGGATGGCACTTCTCGGCCGTCCAAATAGTTACCTTATACGTTTCTGGTAGGTCGGACGGTCTGGGTCTCAACAACACACCTTTCCAAAAGCGTTGAAAATGGGTTCACGAAGTCTTAAAATGCGCTTGTCCTTCAAAGTCTCAAATTCGAAAATTATTTGGAAAATAATATTTTTTTTTTCTGTACCATAGTATGAGAAAATAAAAATAAAAAAAAAAGTTGATAATCAAAAAGTTATTTCATCATAACTTTCAAGAAAAGTTTCAATTGTGATATTCATGATTTGATGCAAATTGACATTGCCACTTGCAGCATCGTTCATAGATTTCACTGTATATCATTATTAAATTATAGGTCAATTTGTAGCAAAAGGAACTCATTTATTACACTAAATGTTTATGATTAAAATGCATATCCAGACAAAATGGGAAAATTCTACGTAATTGTGGTTTAAAACTGTCTTTTACCGAAATACATTCGCTTTACTACACTTAACGGCTTCCATTAAATTTGCTGCAGAATATTAAACTCCCGAAATAAAAAGCAATTAAGGAGATTGAATGCTCAGAATATAAAAATATATTTAGGTGTCTATGTATTAAAAGGGCTCATCTAAACTTGGTACGTGAGTTGTACTTAGAACATTATCATACAATAAAAGATATTTTGGGGGTTAGCCGCTTGGGAAGAGTAGTCAGATCGATGGAAGTTGAGAAAATACTAAAATTCGTTGATAAAGTAATCAGTTAAGTGCTTAGAGACGTTTTTAATAAAAACCATCATAATTTAACTTTGTTACGGAATTAAGTTTTCTTGCAAAATATTTTCCCTTTTGTTATAGAGATAGTCATGGCGTTAGGTAAGATTTGAAATGGCATTATGTAATCTGGCTACATATCTAATCTTTTTATATGGATAATAATGAGATTTAAAAATATTTTGTAATAATTCTATCACTTCAAAGAACTCGGGCCCCTGAGGGGAATTGAACCACGCAATCTCCTCGACTTGTCAGACGAAGGTCTATTTATTGAGCTACTTGAAGCGATTATTTTCGTTCTATATTTGAAGTGAACACTGCATTCTCTTCATTTATATTTCAGATCGAAGTGCGGCTTATAGTCTGTACAACTTCGCCATTTCTCTGGCTTCTAATGCAATATTGCGTTCTGTTTGTCGTAACTTTCCATGAATTGAAACCTCTGCTATAAATCGTACGTAGAGTTTTGTAAAAGTTCTTATTTTGATGACATTTAGGCCTCAGAACGAACTGCCTTGTATTATTAATAAACTTGCAATATACCCATTCTTCGTACGGAATATACAAAGAAACTTCAATCATGTGCAAATTCCTATAGTATTTGAAATGACATTGTTGTTCAAAACATTTTATTAAAATATTTAAATAAATGCTCCTACAAAGAAGTTTAAGAATTTCTCGCTATAAAAAATTATCTTCACAGGTAGATTTGAAGAATAAAACACTCTGATCCCGATTATGAACAAATTTACAGAAAATATGAAATTAAAACAATATATGTCAAAAGAACAGCGCTTAAATAGCATTGGAAGATATACCCGTACTACTTATAGTCTCGTAGATTAGAAGATATACTCCTACTACTTGTACTTTCGTAGAAGATAATACCTGTGTATTAGAAGATATACCCGTGCTGCAATATATGGATTTGAAAAATCTTTCACCAATATAAAACATAAGACGTAAGAATTTAAAAATATCAATAATCCCCGTAATCTTTGGGTATAATCCAATCATAAATGTAATTCCGACAAAATTTATTTATATGCATTTCTTTATTACATAAATAAGAAAATTACTGCTGCATTAACTCATTGGATTTAATTCTGTAACTTAGCAACATGATATTATTTTTTTTTTCAAATAACTAAATTTCGTCTGCATAATGCTATCTCAATGAAAGGTTTAATAGTGCGTTTTTATTAATATATTGATAAACCTTGTTACTATAGACTAAATTTTAAGTATGATTATTTCAAATCTACCCCGAAAATGTCATCCAATTCGGGGCAACCATTCTCCCGTAATTGATAAGACAAACACACAAATAAACAGCCAATTTCCAATTTTATTTATATGTGTATATGTTACCGCTAAAGTGTAGAAATCAGTTATTCTACATATTATCTAGGTAATGTGCAGATTAACTAGGGTGATCCGTTAAAGTGCTGAAAATTGTTTAATTTCTCAAATTACCTAGGTAATCTGCAAATTACCTAGTTAATCTGCAAATTACCTAGATAATCTGCATATTACCTACTAGACACGCGTTAAGGTGAAACTAAGATCTTTGCTGGAACAACAGCAACGTTTCTAAAAAATCAAGTTAATACAATCAAACAATCAACAAATTAGGACAAATAAAAACAACCTAAATTCACGCGCTAACAGGCAGAAACGAATTTGAAAACAGAATTAGCAATGCTACGCACTAGCAGCTGACGCAAATTATGAGAAATAAATACAACCGGCGACGACAAGACGCTGGCGAAACCAAACTAAAAGTGGAGGGAGAGGGGGAAGAGTAGGGAAAAGAAATGAGAGAAACAAACTTTTGAACTTTAACGATACGGAAGCCGTTAATGTACACATTACCTAGGTAAAATGCGGGAAAACTCTTGCTTCCTCACATTAACGGACCAAATCAATTAATCTGCATATTAGCTAGGTAATGTGCACATTAACGGCTTTCGAGCTTTAGCGGTAACATATAGATAAAAAACTTTGAATCTTATATTAATAGGGGTCAATTTCATGTATATATATATGATATAGAATCATTTATATTATTCCGATTGTTAATGCAGCCTAATTTAAAGAGATGCAAACATCAACCTAATGATATCAACACAGCTAAACGCAGTAAGATTTGCAACATTGCATCCATGCTAATTCTTTTCATAAACATAGAAGATGCAATACCCTCACTCAAATTTCTCTGAATTTGTTTCAGGCAATATAGATGAAAGAAAAAAAATGGCTAGGGATGCAAAAACGTTTACACACGCAGTGAAGGCAGAGTGTAACCTAATACGGAATTAGCTGTGAGGGAGGGACTCAGCATGTATGATAAACGCTCTCATAGTCATTTTTTGATTGAATATTTACTGTAATGCTGACTTGTTTGAGATTAAGTGCTGCTTATAATGAATTTTTAAATGAATTTTTTGTTCTGATAAATGCTATAAGGGACAGCATTTAGAAAGGTCTGAGTATACAAATAAAATAGTTCTGATAAATTCAACTTTGTTATTAGTCATAATATAAGTTATGAAAAAAAATATAATGTTTAATTTAAAAACTACTGTTATTCAATTTTATAAAGGTTTTAACTCACTGATCAATCTTCAAATTTTAATTTGCAAAAACTATACATGTATTTTCGAAATGAATGCATACGCTTTAAAGTCTAGGGCTCTGAAAACGTAAATGAGCTATTTTATCTTCAAGGAAGTAAATCACTTTATTCAACACGCTGCATTTTTTCTATTGCTGCACTTGCTCCTTTCATGCATTACATCTGTTCATATTAAGAAACTGCATGTATACAGTAACCAATTTGTCATATTGATGAAGTCCGGATTGCTTGGCCCTTGGCGCCAATGTTGGCATTTGGAGTCAAAATTGTCGTTTTAACAATATTATATTTAGAATTTTTATTTAATGAATTGTTATCAAGTAACTTGCAATTGTGTCATCTGACCAATTTACTGAAAAACTTAAAATTTACTATATTCCTGTTAAGATACAGCTATAAAGCTGAGGTATAATATATAGTATGATGGACTAATAGACTGATTGCAAATTTCAAGTTTTTCCTAAAACCTCCTGTTGAATTTTTGTCATCATATTTAACTTTTGTAAATTGCTTTACCTTATAATTTACCGTTTGTAAATTGCTTTACCTTATTTACATATCTTTTATTTCCTTTTGTAAATTTTTATATTGCTCTTATTATTATTAACCATTTATAAATTGTATGTGTTGTAAATTGCTTTACCTTATTATCTCCTTTCGTAAATTGAATTATCTTATTATTTACCTTTTGTAAATAGCTTTACTATTTATCTTTTGTAAATTGCTCTATTATTAACCTTCTGAAAACTGCATTACCTCATTATTTACTTTAAGTAAATCCCTTTACCGTATTATTTCTCTTTTGTAAGTTGCTTTATTTTATTATCTTCCTTTTGTAAATTTCTTTACCTTATTACTTGTATTTACCTTCTACAAACTGCTTTACTTTAGTATTTACCTTTTGTAAATTGCTTCTTTGTGATCCAAAAGTTATTCCGCTGTGTGGATGGTGCTACAGAACAGCATTCAGGTATCAAGTTCCTGCATCTCATATGTTCTTGGCGGATCATGTGAAGAACTGAGGATGCGTAGTAAGAACCTGGAGGCATAGCAGGAACGTAGGGATATAAGTTATTCCACTGTGCCATCCAACTGGAACTGGGGGGTGGTTTCTCAACTGCAAAGATTATCTTAAAATAAACAATGCCGGTCAAGAACATACATCCATTTAATAAAAAAGACATGTAAGAATCAATGAATTCATGGGTAATAATTCAGGAAGTGATTTTACTGCATAAAATAAACGAAATTTTTGGAGCATTTATGAAAAAACTTTGAAAATTCTTGAAGACACTGTAAAAAGTAAAATTTAATTTAAACGAGGAATTGCATTTTAATTATAAATTTTTTAGTCCTGTATCTTTTTCAACCCAGACCGTTCAACTCACCCGAAGGTGTAAGGTATCTGTTTGGACGACCGGACAATGCCACCCAATTTAGACCGGAACCTAGTGGGAGACAATATCCACAGAGATCAAGCTCTCATTCCACTTCCACCAAAGGAAGGGAAACGAGTGTTCGGATAGAGTTTCGACCCATATATTTACGCACTCCGCGTGAACACGGACACAGTTTGGGCAGAACCGGCAATCGAACTCCGGTTTTCCCAGTGCAATCCTATTGCCTTTACCACTAAGCTGTCCTACTCTTAAACCCTTCCTGTTCAGTAATTATAACTCCGAAGTAATTTAAATAATGATTTTAAATTGCTTTTCAAGTGCAGCGTCTGGTATCCGTGAATCTATTTCCTGCTTATCAGAGTAAAATAGCTGATAACTGCACTGGAAGTAAGGAAACTTGATATGTTTTGCAATTTTACGAACCTCCGTGGTAACCAACAAAGCCAGTCACACCACCAAGTCATCACAGAGACTTGAAAAATTGCAGACTATAACGCGTCATCTTCTAGTGCAAATATGAACTATTTTGTGCTGAAGAGCACTAAAATGCTCGAAACTGGTCAACAGATGCTCTTAGTTGCACTGGCGCACGATTCTAAGATTTACAAACGCCCCTTCCTGCTGGATTATATAATGATTTAAGGTGAAAAGAAACAAAAAATTACATATAGCTCACATAAAAAAAAACTACCAAGAAATACCACTTTTAGCAATTTTAAAGAGTGTCGTGTGCCTCTGAAAGCCAAATATGAGAGTATCCATATTTGCTGTACTAAAGGTAATCCATGTAATAATTATATAACTGGTTTTTGTCTTTTCAGATCCCCCAGAAGCCTCCGGTGATCTACAAGACTGAGTTTTTAAATATGTATAGTATATTTCATGGGATAGAACCTAACGGTGCGGGATTTTCGATTTCACTCCTGTGGAGGAGATAATAGAGTTTTAACCCTCTAAAAGCCTTTCCTTGCCACCTAGATCAGTCATTCTTAAAACTAGGTGCGCCGTGCAAAGTTTTTAGATTTCGTAGAAAATTTGAATAAATACATATTTTGCTATATATAAATTAAATATCAATTATATATATATATATATATATATATATATATATATATATATATATATATATAGTGTGTGTGTGATTAAAAAAAGATGGGCCAAACTTTACGAGATTGTAGTACACGCCAAACCAAGTATTTTTCGTCATACTTTGCCGGGTCGGAAAAGAAACTTAAAGACGTTACAGGGCGCTTACTCGTTAAGTTTGGAAAGCGGACGCTCCGCAAATTTAAAAGCGTCATTCTGGTTGTTATTTTCTGGTTAAAGAATTTAAACTACGTACGCAAATTTTATCTGGGGAAGAAGAACCCTTATGCAAATTTTCCTAACATCGAATGTAAGGCCTTATCAGTTTGCAGTAGTTATTCGCAGCTCCAACTTTTCAGACGGAAGAATTCACAAATAGGGAAAAAGCTGATATGCACTTCATCCAGTGGCGCACCCAGAATATTCCTAAGGGGGGGGCCATTGGTGCACAAAATTTTTATGAAGGAGGATGACTCCTCGATAAATTTTCCGAGAAGAAATGATCAGAGGCCATATCAATTAACAAGGCGGTTGTCTTTTTTTGTACATTTATTTTTATCAAATTACTAACAATTCTTTAGTGCAGTGCAAGAGAATTGAATGATTAGAAGAAGTAGTAGTAGATATTTATACAAAACAACACAAATTAAGAAATAGATGAAGATAAAATTATTTGTTCTGGTCTGCTTATACTGTATACTTGTTTTCAACCACTCTCTCATGATTACATATTGTTATATTATTCAATTATGATCTATACATATTCATAAAACGAAGTCCAGCCTCCTGTTTTTCTTTGTAGCCAGAGCATTAATTATCTGGTCTGGATCAATTTCCACTTCACGGTGAATGTTCATTGACGCCAGTCCATTCAGTCTGGTTTCACTCATACTGTTTCTCAAGTAAGTTTTCAACCTCTTCATTGTGGAGAATGACCTCTCAGCACTGCTTGTTGATACTGGGAGGGTGGCATACACTTTTAAAAGTTCAAACACAGTTGGAAAAGTCCTTTGGTCACAAAAGTTAAGCAGTTCGATTGGGCTTTTAGTTTTCTTGTTCAATGCAAAGACCTTCATGTACCACAGATGTAGTTCAGCTTTTAGAGTATTATCTGATCTGGGTCCTAAATCATCTGCAAATTTCCTTGATAAGGCAACAAATCTCTCGTTTTCTTCCAGTGTCGGCTGCCTTCCATTCGGAATGACAGATGCAAAACTTTGTAGAAATTCCTTATGTTTGAGAAATTTTTCATGGAGGTGAGTGATGAAATTATCAATCCATGGAATGAAAATAGAAAGTCTGTAGTATTCTTCAGGAGTCTGTACGTTGAAATTTGATCTATAAATTTGTCTGGTGGCACGGCGTGGTAGAGTAATGTTTTCTCCATGCTGTTCCAGCTTCTTAACAGCTTGTTCAAACAGATGGTGAAACTCGTTCTCTGCGTTCTCTCGAATTATAGATATAGCTTTCAAAACGTCTTCTACGTCACTCACAGCAGTTGCCAGATCAAGGTTAACTTCCTGCAGCTTTTCACTCAGACGAACACTGTAGCTGAGTAATCTGTCAGCTGAAACAAGTGCTATGACAAACTGTGATGTTAACATTGAACATAACAAGGTATGAGCCTCTGTTGATGTCTCCTTGTCATTCCAGGTAGTAATCTCCTCCAGAGCGTCGATTACTTGATCAAACAATGAAACCATAACTGTGACGGCATCATGTCTCTCCACCCAACGAGTAGGGCATAATTTCTTCAGTTTTTTGGCACTGATTTCTGTCTCTTCCTGATTAGCTGCATTAATTTTGCTGGTGAGAACAAGGTTTCGTTTTGGTGTGTTGAAAAAACTAGAGATTTTCCCTATTATTCCAAAGCTGTTTCGGATATCCGGAACTCTAGATGAATAAGTTATGGCTAAGTTCAAACAGTGTGATGCACAATGAACGTAGGGGGCTTTGGGGTGTTGCTCATATATAATTGCTTGGGCGCCATTGTACTCTCCACTCATTGCAGAAGCTCCATCGAACCCTTGTCCACGGAGGAAAGACGTATCAATGTTGCAGTCTGCAAGGCCTTTAAGAATAGCATCTGCAATTGCTCGACCTGTAGTTTCAGTCAGGGGCACAAACTTAAGGAAGTTCTCCACTATCTTAAATTCAATTTTATACTTATCATTTGTTTCAAACCGTTTCAAATAACGAACGCAAAGTGTCATTTGCTCTACCGTTGCAATATCTGTGGTTTCGTCACATAAAACCGCAAAACATTTGGCCTCATTCACCTCAGTTGCTATGTGCTTCACAATGGAATCATTGCATGCTGAAATAATCTCATTTTGTATATTCCAACTTATGTAAGTTGCATTTTTTGCACAACCTTGTAGATGAGTTTTCAGTATTTCTTCTCCTGCATCAACTCGGAGTCGCAAAAGGGCTCTAAAATTTCCTTCGCCTTGGCATGGTTCTGACAATACGTCCAAATCCCCACAGTCTCTATGCCCTCTCATGGCCAGCCCTTGCCTTCCACAAAAAATCACTGTTTTGATAATAGGTTTAAGAATAGCCCTATTCTGCAAAACTTGTTTTTGCTTTCCTCTGTCCATTACTTGATCCACAGGAACCGTTTTTCCTTCCGTGACCCTTAAGAACTCATCGGCTTTGAGAACTGAATCCTTATGATAGAAAAATTTTTCATGTTGACTGAACTTCTCCAAGGCCTTCTTCCAATTATTAAATCCTTTTGAAACAAGTTGACCTGTAGCTTGTGTGGATCTTAAACCGACTTCATGGGGTGCAAAGAGAACACAAAATTTGCAATAGGCACTGTCCTCTGCCTTTGAGTAAGCTAGCCAGTTATGCTTACTCAGCCAAGATGAGCAGAACTTCCGAGTGTGGTGAGGTTTTCCTTGACTTGATACAGCACTAGTGACAGTAGCAGGAAAACTGTAATTTGCATATGGTTCCCAAAGATTTTTTAGCGCTGTTATCCTATCTTCATCTGTGAGGTTAGATTTCTTGACATAATTAGAAATATCTGCAGCCAGAATTTCTATTTCAACTGTGTTTGGTATTGTGTTTTGTCCTACCTTTACCTCCTCACAAGCGTTTGAAGACAGCCCGGGGTCACGGCTGTTGCTTGCTTCGACTGCAGCCTCATCAATGTAACAAGAGCTCAGGGAAACGTCGTTGGGAACGTCACTATTTTCAATCTTACTTTTTTTTTTAAAATAATTTCCCAGTGTCTGTTGGCCTAGCCCTTTTCGTTTTTCACTCATTGTCTTTTTTTTTACCTTGCTCCTCAGTTATTCAAGAACAAAATTTGCTATATAGCCGAAATACGCACATAAACACACACACTGATCGTTAAAGATGCATTTCACTGTAAGATCAGTTGAAAGTTCAGGACCATTATTAAATTCAGCTATTCACCACGCAGGCCCTCGTTCCGAAACTACCAATTCACTGTTATCACCTTGTGTCGTAACGTCGCACTTTATTTCAACTCACAGCAACACTTAATTCGCGAAGCGTTGGCACGATCTATTTATTCACTTCCACAATTTTCTCACTGGGTAAACGAAATCCTCGAGTTTTCGAGCGAACAGCCGCTTCCCCGCCGTTCACTCTTTATATAGGGCCACGGAGGCGCCTGTGACGTCACTCTACACAGCACTGGTATAGTACGACTATAGCGAGAAGGCATTTGGGTCACGTGATTTTGGACGAGTCCATTAGTTAAATTCAATCACAGGTAGAAACGTCTTAAGAAGAACGGGTTTCCAGAATTGGCGCCTTTAGTGCGAATTAATTTATAATTTGTACAGTACGATAAAGAGCTTTATATGTATAATTACATTCAGTGTAAGTGTTGGGATATGCTGGAATTGTTTTCTTCACAATGATTAAAATTATTTATTACAATAATGGTTGTAAATGTTTTTTTTTTATACTTTCTCGAAGGCAGACCTAGTTCTCCCTTGTGCTGACAGCGCCCTTCGCGTTTTGCTTTGTCAGCCCAAGGGGGGGGCCAGGGCCCCCTCGGCCCCCCCCGTGGGTGCGCCACTGACTTCATCTATGGAGCTGCAAATGGTAATGGTAGAGAGGCACAAAAACTGTACAGTAGACGTTTTTCCCATAGGCTGTTGCCCAATCATAAAACATTCGAACGCTTGCATCGGCAGCTCTGTGAATCGAGATCATTTTCGATACCAGGTCTGATGCAGGTCATGCAAGGAGTGCTAGAACGTTAAATGTGGCGCAGGCGATTCTGGACACAGTAGCAGTTCAGCCACGCACAAGAGCGATGGGGTCTACTCTTGGTGTGTCACAATCCACGGTATGGCTGTTTCTGCATGGGCCACAGTTACACCCATAATATCTCAAGCTAATCCAAGCAATGACTGCGGTCGCTTTTTTGAGCCATTTCTGTAATTATTGTTTATTAAATATCATTTTATAACTTCTAAGTCATTCTTTTGTTTACGCCTCACCTCATCGGTTTCATCATTAAGAGTTCACAGGGGCCTTTACGTTCCATTTCCGACCCCGTAAACAATGACGAAAAATACTTGGTTTAGTGTGTACCACCACCTCGTAAAGTTCGACCCATCTGTTTTGAATCATCCTGTATATATATATAATAAAAAATAAAATGAAAATCCAATAACAGTTTAGAGATGTAACTCATAATACACTAACTTAAAAATTGCCCACAAATTACAGGGAAGCATTAAACATAAATACAACCATCATGAGGAAAATTAAAAGCATATTACTAGTCATCAAGGTAAAGATAATCAACAAAAATCGAAGGTGTGGAATCGAAAATAAAAATTCAAAAAATACCCAGCATGAAAGATTAACACATGGAGAAGCACAAGGTTTAAGAATTATTCATTTCGAAAAAATTCAAGTCCAAATATGAAATTTCATTCCCGAAATAAACACAAAAAGTGCTTGTTTCAGAAACACGAGATAGATTTTATCTATAAACTCGTGTTACTTGGACTACGAGCATTAAGATTGAGAAATTAGATAGGAAACAAAAATACCTGAAAATACTCTTCAAATGTACTACTAAGTCGAGCTTTAAATGACAAGACCAATGTTGCCATTCGCTATAGATAAAAGTAGAGATCTACCATTGCCAATTGTGAGTAACAAATAACAGCATTGCGTAAAGACAGTGAAATGTGATATTCTACAGTAAAAGCTGTAAAATTAAAGGACAAGTAAAATAATAGAAAATATAGAGGCAAAGGTATAAAGGGATAAGTACATATGTGAATAAATACATATTTTGCTATATATAAACTAAATATCAATTATGTATATATATATGTATATATATATATATATACATATATATATATATATATATAAATATATATATATATATATATATATATATACATATATATATATATATATATATATATATATATATATATATATATATATATATATATATATATATATATATATATATATACTCATGTCAAAAATTTAAGCATAATTCGTAAAATGCAAAAAATTCGGAGTTAATATGGATACAATGGTTCACAATCAGTTGTGAAGAATCGTGGGACGAAGGTAAATCATTGTGCATATGCAAAACAGTTCAACGATGCTGCCTTTCTATGAGGGTTTGGTTGAGCTGTGTGCTCAAATAGTTCCAAGTCTCGTGGAGAGCAGTTTTCAATCCTGGAAAGGAGCTTGGTGAGTAGAAGAGGGCTGCAAGATTTTTCCCGAGCAAATCACACACATGTTCCATTGGATTCAGATCAGTAGAGTTGGCAGGCCACTGCATGTGCAGGATATCTTCAGTTTGAAGGAAGTCTTCGACTAAGGCCGCAAGGTCAAGAGGCGCGTTATCATCCATGAATATGAAATCAGGACCAACAGCACCTCGAAACAGTCGAACGGTAGGCTCAAAGACTTCGTCTCTGTATCTTTGACCGGTAACTGATCCCATGTCAAAGATGTGGAGGTCTGTGCAGCCTTTCATCATGATGCCTGCCCAGACCATGACACTCCCAAACGGAAAACGACGTCTTTCCGTGATGTGTTCCAGGTGAAAACGCGTTTCACGTTCTCTCCCGATCGTGGTACGACGAGAATCAGTTTGCAGGCTAAACCTTGACTCGCTACTGAAAATGACATTGCCCCACTGTTGTCCACTCTACTGCCGATGTTCCAAACTCCACTGTAAACACGCGAGGTTTCTGTGCAGACGTCAGGGGGATGCAAATTGTTGGTCGTCTGGCATAGAGTCCAACGTGTATGAATCTCCTGTTAAGAGTTTGTCTCGAAATAGTGACTCCTGTGGCGGCTGTCAGGGCTGAACCCAGTTGTCTGGCAGAACGGTTCCTGGCAGAACAGTTATCACCAAATATCGGCCTTGCCAAGTGGTTGTTACCCTTGGCCGACCTGGTACTGGTCATCAAGTAACATCTTTAGCCAGTGGTTTGGAACCTCTGCAACAGTCTAGCGATCACTCACTGAGGCACATTCAGAATTTGAGACGCTTCGGCTTGGAATCGAACGGATTCCAACATTCCAATAATTCGTCCCTTCAGAAACATGTCCAGTTGGCAACTTTGTGACATCTTTCGTCCTTTTTGATTGTTAACAACGCTTCGTACCAAAGCATTTGCGAAATTCTGCCTCAACTGGCCATGCCGCTCGAGGCCGCTTTATATTCATTCCGACGTGCCCCTGTGCTTTGCGCATGTCGACTAAACTGTTTTGCATATGCACAATGCTTTACCTTCGTCCCAAGATTCTCCACAACTGATTGTGAACCATTGTATCCATATTAACTCCGAATTTTATATATATATATATATATATATATATATACTGACAATCATCATTCATTTGCTGACAATTAAATGTTTGCCTCCAGTTCACGAATGTTCAAAATATATTCCTGTATCACTAGCAGCGGCGAATCGTGAAGGAATTTGGGATGACAGTGAATACTTAAGCAACCCGCTATACCAAGCAACTCTTACTTTAATTATACATTACTGCAAATATTTTATGTACTCATTAAGTTTGGTGGACGAATAGAAAAAAAAAATAACTTTGTAGATACTTCCCGTAGATACTGTCTCCTTAAATTGCTTTCACGCTTTGCTACTGAGACTATAGTGTCTCACACTGCCTTTGTACTAAAAACGCGAATCATAATATGATGGAGGATGGTCAATGTAGTAAAAGTATTAATAGGAAAGCTTTTCGATGTTACTTTTTAAGTTCCAATAGGGATATTATTATAGCATCGTACTATCGAAGAATTTGTGATGTATTTTATATATCACATAGAAGAATTTGGGAAATATTTACAGAAGAATGTGATATATTTCGTAGCATTTGTGATATATTTTGTAGTCAAGAAAACTCTTGTTATAAAATGAAAATACTATTTTTATAGGTATTATTTTATTTAGGCTGCACCTTTATCTAAGTGTTATAATGAGAAAACAACAAAAAGATAAAAAAAAATTTAAATTAGTCAATTTCTTCTTTCTGTTTAATTTTTCTTTCATGGATGCTTTAGTAGTTGCGAAATATTTTTAAAATGTTTTCACTCCGGACTAATCATTTGTTCGATCTAATTTTTAAAAAGGGCACCAAAAATATAAGGTGGAGATGGCTCCCCTTGTGTTTTTGGTATGTCCCTACCCAAGGAAAATTTGTCTGGCTACGAGCCTGGACAAGATTGTCTTATGTTATGGTAATGATAATTTTGCGTGTGTGAGGATCGCTTGTATATTTCTATGTTGAAAAAATAAAATCTTAACAAAAATATTTTTTTTTTAATTTAAAACTTCATGCATTGAAGGGTTAAGAACAATTCAGATCAATCATTAACACTGTATTTAAATAAAAGTAGGCATAGGCAATTCAAAGAAAAGTGAATAATAAATTACTTTTGGTTTTGGCCTTCTCGCTTGTCTGCCAACTTTCATCTTCATGTTCCGATGAGTTATTTTTGAGATTTCGGCCTTTGGCTTTAACTCGAAGATGATGAAACTTCATCTCCATTTTGTAATTATCTTGGAACAATGAAAAGAAATATATGCAAGGAGAGCTAAAAATGCAAAATAAAGTATTTAATTATTTTTCATTTATTAATAACAAATATTATTTTGGCTATATTTAGAAATGTAAGTTGGTGCAGCTCATAGCGTAAACTTAGGATGCAGACAACTGAATCACGGATATACAAATCGAAAATTGCCCTTCACCCCTTCCCACTGTAAAATTCCAGTAATCATGCTCGCCTGATTATAAGTCCTCTGAAAAATGGAAGACTTTTCGCATCCTATAAAATTTTTGCTTGTGTTCGTCTTTATTCATCTCTCAATTTCCAAGTAGTCACAGAACTTCTTATAACTCCCCCTTTTGTTACACATTTCTTTGTTATACGGCTTAAGGACGCTATTTTTAGTTCTTCAAACACTCCCATTTTTTTTTCTAAAAAAATTCGATTTTAATCACATCTGAACATTCCTGATTATTACTTGAACGAATATGGAGGAGGGAGCATGGGCGTATATATATATATATATATATATATTTTTTTTTGGGGGGGGGAGGAAGCCTAAATGGAAAATTTAGAATTATTGCATTTGGTATCTTTATGAATGTCCAATTTGTTAGTTTAGCTGCTCTGTCTCCAGGAAGGTTAGAATTCTGTTATGAAAGGGGGGAATATTTTTTAAAGTAGTACACACTAATTTTAAAAAATTGGTGCATACTTATTTTTAAAAGTGCTATACACACTAATTCTTAAAATGTGATACTCATACCATTTTTTCAAATTTACTTTGTAACAATAATACATATTTCAAGGTTGATAGTAATATCTAAATTCTGAATGCAATTAATTTTAATACCCCCTGAAAAAAATTCCGCATACGCTTATGGGAGAGAGGAGGCATGGGGATACTATTGTAGTTTCAATTCTCCAATTTTCAACGGTTTTCATTTAAATGTTACTATGAACAGAATGATATCCTAAAGGCTATTTATATAAGGCTAAATATAAAAAAATCTGATGTGGGCAACACATGACTTATATAATGTAATGAATTTACTACTTTTACAGTAAAAAAAATAGGTTTTTCTTATAGTAGATACTTATATTCTTTCCAAGATATTGAATTTTCTTCAATAAGTCGTCATTTTCATTGATTTAGCGTCATTTTTATCAATTTGGCGAGATTTTTGTTAATTTGGCAACAATTAAAAATGTCGCCAAGTTGGCAACATTCCGCCAAAGTCGTCGCCAAAACCTCGCCAATCGTTATGGACGGATAAATAAGTTATTCTTACAGCAGATAAATGAGTATTGGCGTTCAAATACAAAAGTATTATTCAAAGTATCTTTTTTGAATGGAACGAGCTAGACCCACTAGAATGATGTCACCCAATTTATCGCATGGTATTACATATGAAAAGTGAACATGTTTCTCAATAGGAAATATATATTTTTTATTTTATATGACTTTTTGATAATTTTTTTGAAAAATGTGAAATATCTCAAGAACGGTTCATGTTAGCGTTCTAAATTTTACGTTAATCGTTTTCTAATGAAAAATTACATAAGAAATGTCTACTTGCGTAATTTTATTGGCGGTTTTGATTTTTTAACGATTTTTTCAGAATTTCACTCGAAAATTTAGGGGAGTTCTGAACATTGGATTACGTTTGAAAACAATAGGCTTCCAGTGTTTACGGATTGTGATTTTTGTACCAAATTTCGTTCGAATCGGTCTATTCGTTCGTCAGTTATCGTCTCTACAGACCCACTGACACACACACACACACACAGACATTACTTCAAAAATGTTTGATTTGTGATCAGGGATGCTTGAAACGTGCTCTCCCGTCGAAAACTCGAATTCGAATTTTCGATCCTGTCACAATACTTTCCTTATACATTATGTATATAAGGAAAGTAATAATAAGGTTTTCAAGTCTCAAAATCCACTTCAGTAGGAAGTGTGAACTCATCATATGCGTCAAAGCCATAGACCTATTCAGGATATCGGATTCGATCAACGATCGAATAAGGTGCTTTACTGTGCTGAATATTATTCTTCAATATGAACACCTATTGTAATTGTTCAACCAATAAGGGGTAATACCACCCCCAGCGCACCTCTCTAACTACACCACTACTCTAAGCTATGAGAATGCACGCACAAGCCAGTGGAAGGCGATCGCAGGCCCCGGCCCTACATCCTTACCGAACCTCCTCCCAGTAGGAGATTTACCAAT
The DNA here is from genome assembly GCA_951213105.1 of Amaurobius ferox. Classification (NCBI taxonomy): domain Eukaryota; kingdom Metazoa; phylum Arthropoda; class Arachnida; order Araneae; family Amaurobiidae; genus Amaurobius; species Amaurobius ferox. The sequence continues at coordinate 112,888,934 of OX578136.1, forward strand.
AGGTTAAGGCTGAAGCCTACGGCATCAAATTTTTGCTCATCTGCAAGAACGAGCCAACGCAGCTAATTTTTTTGACCGATTAAACGAATAATTAATCAGAAATGTATTCTACCTATCAAAATGCGGTGGTAAAGAGAATTAGTCGTCCATCCTTTCGGGACGGCGGCATTCCGGAGCTGTAGCAGCCCAAAAGACGAAGCGCTTCGCTTCCGAACTGGTCGAAAAGGACGGCGCATTTTTTGCGCTAAACCTAACTCTCGAAAAAATTCACTAAAAATCACCTATTCAACACAGAAATCTACTTTTTTCAGGAATAAAAGAAATATTTATGTCCTATTTGATGTATAATTTTCATACAAATCTGAATACAAAATACTCGTTAGTTGCTCCCATTCTTTTATCCGAAATAAACGAATAATTTCACTGCCTCTAAAACCCAAACAAAAAAAATACTCTCTTCTATTCCTATGATTCACCAACGAAATCATAACGCTGAAATAAAATAAAAACCGAAACTCAATTATAAAATTGTTGATGCTACGAGAATTACTCTGTTTGTTTATATTACAAAATGATTTTCACCGCTCCAAATGGAGAAATAATTCATTCGACCCTCTTCTGCTAAGTTCATGCCTCTGCAAAATACATTGAAGTTAGTTCCATGGACAAGTAACGCCATCTAGTACACAAATTAAAACGTTCCGCGTGGTGGCACTTATAGGTGCCACTCTCCGCTTGCGGTAAAATTTCCTCAGGCCCGAGGGTGTGCCGTTCGTCCTTGAATGCAAGTTCGCAGCTGGCACGTGGGCGTGCCGATCATCACGAAAGGGTTAAATGAAAACAGGTAGAGAAAAGGCCTGTCTTTTCTGCTGCAAAACCATCACAATCGCTGATATATTCTATTTATTGATAAGAATCATTATGTTCTAAGATACTTAATTGTAAATAAGTTTAGAGTTTTATTAATATTTTTATAATGAAAAACGTGATTTTTTTTATTTTTTGCTGTTATTGCTTTAGTTTTATATGTGATGTTTAGATAATCACATTGCTAAATGTATAATGGCTGATATATTATTACTATTCGTTTTTAAGAATTACTGTGTTCCCTTTATATTTCAATAAAATTAATCTTTCTTTATTTATCTATCTTTAAAATCCAGTTTTAGATGTTATGTTTAATGAGACTAGGTGATGAAATATATCAGCATACAGGCGGTAAAATCGTAAATCCGCTACTGTTTCCTCCCTCTTCTAGTTGTGTCTAATTTTCTTTGTCGTCTTCGGGTCGACAGTCCTAAACAGGCCGGGACTCCAATTCACAATTTACACAATCCATGAATGTTCGGAATTTCTTTTTGCTCGTTATGGTTCGAAATTTCCTGTAGGACATATGTGTGTATATTTTTAGCGTAAAGTACCCGTAGATACTGGGGGGTGGGGTAAGAAGATCCAGTACCTTAACTATTTCAACTCTGGTAGTTATGCTTGAGAATCATATGTTTAGAAACTGACAACAAGTCAGCTAAATTTGAGAACATGAAAAATAAAAAAAACTTCATTTTAATTTAAAAATATGAAAATTCAAATAAAACATTTCTTACTTTGTGAGGGAAAGGTAAAATGAAAATCACGATTTCCGCAGGCTAGTTGTATGCTGATTGCATACCCGTGAGACACAAAACAGACCAAGCTCATTGAAACCTGGTAAACGGTTTAATTAACGGTAAACTGCATGATTCGAAAAACAAAATTACGGTTCACGTGATGATGCAGCTGTGTTCAATTTTTCGAATATGAAAAGTTGAACAAATCTGTACCATCGCGTGAATCTGAGAAGAAAATGTAACTCAATTTACATAGCATGCAGAGTTTAGAATTTAAACACGGGTGACACACACAAACAATATGCATAGGATTGGGCGTAAACAATTTGCTAATTGTTTTCGTGATGTGCATAGTCGTGGAAATACAAAATAATTGCAATTCAATAATTCCGATATATTTGTCGCTGAATGAAAATTGCTCTTGTCCAACAAGGAGACATGTTTGACCACACGGTTATATGAAATCTGAGAGATGCGTTGTAGACAGGTAGTTAAACAAACGATATTAGCCATATATTCCGATCTTAGAAGTTCAAACGAAATGCATATTAAATGCAACCTCAAGTGTTTTTTCTTTCAAGTTGACAAAAAAAGACACAATATTCTTTATTATCAGAAATTAAAATAAACAATTTGATATAATATAAAGTTTTGAATTAGTATGGCTAGATTCAGTAGATTTCAACTATTTCAGTAGATTTTAAGCCACATTTTAAGGCCCAGTTGTTGAGACCCAGACCGTCCGACCTACCAGAAAGACGTAAGGTAACTGTTTGGACGGCCGGGAAGTGCCACCCAATTTAGACCGGAACCCAGCGGGGGAGGCATCCACAGGAACCGTACCCTCCTTCCCCTACCACCAACCTCTCGGAAGGACTTACGGACCCACATGTTTAACGTGATCGTACTCCGCATGAACACGGCGGCAGTTGTGGCAGCGTGCAAATCCAGCGCGCGAACCACCGGGCTACCGCGCCTGAAAAGGGCCAACAGCACGCGGTGTTCCCAGGTGGTCACCCACCCAAGTACTAACCGCGCCCGATGCTGCCTGACTTCGGTGATCTAACGAGAACCGGTGTTTTCAGCACGGTACGGCCGTTGGCTCTACATTTTAAGGTCCAGTAGAAAATTTGGTAGATTGCAGATTTTTGATAGAAATAATTTTTTTAGAAGATTTCTGGAGGAGCGTGATTTAAAATAAATTGATTGCCGCGTCCTCTAATAACGTTAACGAACTTAGAACGTTTGAAGTTGTTTCACTAAATTGTCCTCAAAATAGATAAATTCCCTGGAGATTTCACCTTACTTCTCGAATTCTTCCCTTTGGGCAGAATTTCGTTCGGTCCGTTCCTTGAATGAGGCAGTACTTGACTTTTCCATAGATATAGGATATCAACGGATTTTTCATGTTTTCACTCTCCACATTCGAATGTGTTCTTATAGGCAGCCCTGAGAACAAGGGTGAATCTAGTGTTTTTTTATATATAAAATCTTATGTAATAAACTAGAACGTATTACCCGGCGTTGCTGGGGTCCTAAATAAGCATCTGCTGCTTAAATAATACATTTACACAATGGCATCTTCAAACCGCCTCAATTTCCTATTCACTCCATAATAGTAGAAAGAAAAAAAAATAACTAAATAAATAAATAAAATAAAACAAGAAAGATCAATCATGCATAAAGCATTGATTATGAAACCCTTCCCAACTTCAATGCAATTTTATATAAACATCTCTAAAATGCGATACATTCCTCGGTAACATTTTTAAAATTATCACAATACTACATTAATTTATTATATTTGAAAACTTCATCGAAGAAAATGAACTTCATTCAAATGACGACATTGAAATATAAATTGCCTGGTTTGAACATCTCTAATGCGATACATTCCTCGGTAATATTTTTAAAATTATCATAATACTACAATAATTTATTATATTTGAAAACATCATCGAAAACAAACGAACTTTATTCAAATGACGTCATCGAAATATAAATCGCCTCTATATACAAGCAGCATTTCATTCATAAACATTTTTCCAATCGTTTCATTCATCACAATACTACAATAGTTTATTTTATTTAAAAATTTGTTATCTACCATATTTACTTTGAAATGTGAAACCACGAATGTGAAACCATTCTTATATATAAAATAATTAACATCTTGGAAAAATATTTATTATATAATATACCTCTTTTTTCTTTCTGGGGGATATAGCAAGAGTCAGAATTTAATTGAATTTGTTTTTCTCCCTATATTAAATAATTTTTATTTAAAAAACTACCAAACATATTTTACTGAAAATTTTTTTTATATATTTTATGGGATAATTTGAATATTTCCTAAAATTTTCGAAGCAATTTGTGAATTTTAAATTTGCTTAAAAAATGTTTGAAAAATTAGGTCCCATAGGGTTCAATGTATTTCATTTCTTCAAACCGGGTTCAATCCAAAACTAATTGGGTGATATTAACAATATTAAAACATACTAAAATTTTTATATTAAAACATACTAAAATTTTTATATTAAAACATACTAAAATTTTTATATTAAAACATACTAAAATTTCATTTCGATAAAGTCATTTTTACGGCAGTTATCGTGCTAACGGACAGACAGACAGACAGACAGAATGAACAAAGTCATAAACACTTTTCAACTATGTTATAAAGTGTTAATAAAAGATCCTTCCCGTAGAAGTGAGTTGGACATGCTCAGTGGATCGTGACGAAAATTGAAAATGAAGTCCTTCCGCTAGCGGGAATGAAAATCGAAATTTTTGTACGTTTGCTTCAAAAAGTCACAGAAAATAAAATAATGTATTTTTTGGTTGTTAGAATGTGAAGACAGACACAACGTTTTGCCAAACTATAGAGTTGTGCAAATTTTCCTTTTCGAACGTAGCAAAATAAATATCAGATAACCTAAAAAATGCAATTTGAAATTTATTATTAACATTTTCCAACATAATTGAAAAGTATTTATGACGTTGGTCACTCTGTATGCCTGTCTGTCTGCTCATTCTCAGGATAACTGCCGTAAAAATAACTTTATTAAAATGAAATTTTAATATGCTGTTGAGACGGTCTGTGGAACATATGGAGATAAAAATAAATAATATCATCCAATTAGTTTCGGATTTAACCTGGATTGATGAAATGAAATACATTGAACCCTATGGGATCTAATTATTCAAAGAATTTTTAAGCAAGGTTAATATTTACAAATTGCTTCGAAAATTTTAGAAAATATTCAAATTATCACATAAAATGTAGAAAAAAAAATTTCAGCAAAATAGGTTAGGTAATTTTTTAAATAAAAATTTAAATATCAATTACACCCATAATATATGAAGAGATCACGTGACTCATTGCAAAATAAAATATGGCTTCCATTTAGTGTTGAACAGCTTTATTTTTGTGTATTATCTGTGTGTCTGAATTCCGTACTTACGCAATTACCATATTTTTTATTTTAAATGATCACTAAACTTTGATTGTTTCTACAACGAAGTCTAAGTTTAACTTATGCAGAATGTAAACAAATAAAGCGATTGGAAGGTGAGTTGTATAAGAACTGCTAAATTTTTTTCACGCAAAATTATTTAGCTCTGGAGTTTGGAATATAAATGATTTGAATGAAATATTCATGTGTTTTACATAGAGAAGCAGACGATTTATATTCTGATGGAGTTTTAAGTTTTCAAGTATAACAAATTGCTGTAGTACTGTGATAACTTAAAAAATATCTCCGCTGAATGAATCACATTTTAGAGATGCTTAAATAAAATTGCATTTCAGTTGGAAAGTGTTTCATAATCAATGCTTATGCATGATTTATCTTTCTTGTTTTTAAAGTATATATTTAAAAATTTATGAAAGATTTGTCCTATAGATTCGGTCCAAAAATTGCATTGCATTTACTAGTTCATTATAAATTTAAAAAAAAAAATTGAAACGTAATAGAATATGTTAATAAAAATTTGTTGTACTTTCGTTAATAGATTTTTGGTAGATTTAAATTCCGAATTCAGTAGATTTTACACTTGTTGTCAGTAGAAACGCCTCCAAAACTCTGGTCACACTGGCTAGCCCCTAATTTATTCATTCTAAGTACAATGGTGGTACAACAGTGTGGTACAATCATTTTGCTCCTGTAGGCCAATAGTTTTGCATTCTCATACTATTGTATAAGAGAAAGTATTGATTTCCAAAACATTTTCGAATTCGGGGTTTGGACGGATAAACACGTTTACACGTTTTAAAAACTCCTGAACCTGTTTTGAACACTTTTGTAAAGACGTGTTTGTGTGTGTGTGTGTGCGTGTGTGAGTGTAAGGGTCCTAGAAAAGACCCAATAACTTTGTAAGTAAGCATCAATGAGTGTGCACGTTATGTCTGTCTACAGTAAAGAGACCATACCCAGCAAAACAAATGTGATTGCAGTGCGCCAAGCAAAGAATGTAAAAAGTTAGGATAACGAACTCGTCTACAAAGCCAGATAGACGAAAAAAAGTCAATTATAAAGTTGTAGAGTATTATCTAATGAGTAAGAATCGACACCATGAAAGAACTACAGGCGTATACTGAAATAATGTATTAATGCTTGTTTTATACTTAAATTTTATGGGAAAAGGAAAAAATGACTAGCATTGGTTATTCGATGTGGAATAAAACTAATCCACCAATGATGGTCCCTGCACTAGACGAGTGGTTCATTTCTGCTATAGACATTTTTTAAAAAATATTTGTTTCGTGCATATACTGATTACGCATATATTTGTATGTTGTCCATGAATAACTGTATAGCAAGAACTCACTGCACAATCGAATAAATTTTCTACATATTCTTGTCCACAGCAGCATAAACCAAACATGTCCGTCAAACGTGTTGTTCTTTAAAGGCAACTTTTTGCAGATTATTTAAAACAAAAATCCGGCATCATTAAAATCCGCCGATAAGATTGAAAAGGGAAGAACTCATGAAAATGTTATCGGCAATTTTGCTTCGAAAAGTCCAAACTCATTTATTTCCTAACTCCAAAATCTAGAATATAATTAAAGCTGAAAAACGGATAATCATACTTCAATACTCAAAGCCTGCCCTGAATTATGCCCTTGTCGGAAATTTGTAACAGGTGGTTGAATTCGCAAGAAAAATTTCCGTGCAACTATTTTGTTTTAACACAACCAAACTGATGCCATTGATTTGAATAATTTGAGTAAAAATACATTATGCTTCGAAAAATGAGTTTATTATAAAGGTTTATGCCGAACTATAATTCCACCAAGAAAATATTGGAAAGAAGAATGCATTTTTCAACGCATAATTATAATCTCATAAATAATTTCAAACGCTTTACGAGAGGATCACAAATGCATGATTATTGGATTCAGAAAATGCTTAGCAGGGTTCAAAAGTTTTATTCTCTCATTAGCATATGATTTTATATGCATTCTTGTTAAATACAGGAACGAATATTTGGTAAGTTACCAAGTAATGGTAATGTTATTCATTTACTAGAAAAATACTTGGCGTTATTGGTGATTTGGATAAAATGCAATAATCACTTTAGAAAGAGATATGAAAACGACAACCAAGTTTTGTGAAAGAGTAATAGTAGTACCATCTATGACGTACATAAAATTACAAATCCAGAGCCTTTTCGGACTTCTCTACGTCCTTCATCAGTGTCAGTCGAAAGCCCAGACCGTCCAGCTCATCCTTAGACACAGAGCAGCAAAGTGGGCCGTCGGTTCAACAGTGTCAGTGTAATTTTTTTTAAAAGTGACGAACATAAGCTTTTAATACAGCCCGTAACCGTGAGACAAGATTTGCATATTGGTCTTCGTAAAATCCTATACATTTAAAAATATTTAAATTACAAAATACATAAATAACAGTAGAGCATAAAATATACGGAGCAACCACTAAACGCGTTGTCATAGGCAACGAAAAATATATCCTGAAAATTATTCAAGGGTTTAACAGGCAGAGTCGAGAATGAGAGAATGAGACGCCATAGGAAACTAAAAGCCTGAACGGGATTTGAATTACCAATAGAATCTTGATAAATATAAATAAAAAGGGATTTAAAAAGTAATTATTACAGTGTGTGTGTGTGAGGGGGGGGGGTATTGCATCTAATTAAGAGAAAAGTTTTATTGAACATTGGGGTAAAATTATCATTAATAACAAAATGGGAAAGAGCTGGATATATAGTCCAGTTGCCCTGTATTTTATGATCTATGCAATAATCATTATAATTCTTATTCATGCATTTTGTAATTTAAATATTTTTAAATCTATCGGATTTTACGAAGATCAATATGCGAATCTTGTCTCACGGTTGCGGGCTGTGTATGAAAACTCATGTTCGTGACTTCTTAAACAATTTACACTGCCATTGATGAAGGACGTAGTGATGTCCGAAAGAGCTTTGAATTTGTAATTTTATGTACGTCATAGATGGTGCTACTATTAAAGACCTTATTTTTTATAAAAAATTGGCTGTCTATATCATACCTCTTTTTAAAGTTCTTGCTAAACTGTCGTGTTTCCATACATTTTGATGCAATAATCATTATAATTCTCATAAAATCATCCATTCTATTTGTGACGATCATTCTAAATCAAATTTTTAATTTGACAACATCTTTAGCGGCTGGTATAGCATTTTCTGGGTGAAGGAATTTCGAACAATTGAGACAGAAATGAGCGCTACCACACATTATAGGGATAGTAATCACGTGCTCCCGCCTAAAAGATTGATCCTGAAATTCCAAGAGTCAAGCATGTTCACATTCAGGGACTTCAGGATTTATATCTGATATTCAAATTTATGAAATAATATTTTCTCTCGATTCTTCAGTTATGTCAAACGTGTTTTGAGAGCGATGCCATCAATGTAGTAGAGAAAAAAATTGATGGCGGTAATAGAATTTAATAAGTTATTTATAAATAATAGGTATGAATTAGTAAAATGTATTAGTAAACCTAATAATGTAAAAGTTCTACAAACTTTTGATTTTAAAGACTTATTTAACAGCATTAACTTAAAAGACTTGTTTAATGTTATTTTTGATACCTTTTTAAAGAAACTGAAACTTCCGTTAAATATAATGTATTTAGAAGCACTCTAAGCTTAGGGGTTTATGATAATTACTTATCACAATTTGGACAAATGTATCATCAGACCATGGGTCTTCCACAAGGAACAGATAGTTCAAGTTGCCCAGCTAATCTTTATTTACATTATTATAATTCAAGTTTTACTAATTCCCTTTATCAACTATACCGCTATGTTGATATTTTAGTGCTCCTTTTATGAAAAGGTAAATGGCAATATTACTTTCCTAATTACCCATCATACTTTGAATTTTTACCTAACAAAAGGCGGGAAAACCCCGGTTTATTCTCGGGAATAAACCGGGGTTTTGCCGCCTTTGCAGCTCTATAGAGCCCTTTACTATTATATCCCCCTGTGGCGTATGCATAAACCAGGCCCTGCATGCTGATCAATGGGCACATATTTTTATTCTATATTTCTGGAACTCTTTACTCATATTATCTTTTTCTACGAGAATCGGCACTGTCTTCCCTTTCTGTTATCACATAAAGCAATTAAAGAAACAAAACATTTGGGAAATTCGGTGTGAATAAAGAGGTTTTCTTCTCTTCTGTTGTGGTGAGTTTTTTTAGGTTAGGTAGAGGTGACTAGAGTAGAAACTATGAAAGTTCCATGATCTAGGATGAGACGTTTAAAGTAGAACTGAGGGCAGTGAATTTTTCAACATCTGCGGCATTGCACTTTGGAACTTAGGGAGGTCTTTGAAAATTTTTGGATTCCGCTCTAAATTTCAGGGGACTTGGTTAATGGCAGGTGAATAATTTAGGACTCTCAAAATTTCATAGGTCCTTTTTCAATCACGATTTCCCTATATATGTATTTAACAACATTACATGTTGATAATAATGTGGTATTGAGATTCACCAGAAGCCCTTTGATAAGATGACTGACTCTCTTGCAGCTGCATTATCCATTGGATAGATTGGGGCCCAGTTACTTTAAATCTAGAGACCCTAAAATTACTGGGACCACAAGAAATTTAAGTAAAAGCTGTTAGTTGCAAGAAGTGAAATAATATTACAGAAATTAAAAAAAGTGAGAACATTTAAATTACAAAATTGCTTTCATCTCTTAGGTACATCCAATGAAAACGAACTAATGGAATAAATTTATTTTGATCAGGTGAATTTATTGCAGAGAACAGAAAATATTTTTTTAATTATTAGTTATTTAAAGTTAATTATGCTACTATTATTTAACAATTTTTGTATTTTATAAGAAATCTCAGAAAATGTAGAAAATACCTAATAGTTTTGTTTTATCCATTTACTATTTTTGTCAACGATAATATATTTTCTCTAGAATATTTTTTTTTCAGATTTAGCCTGTACCTAAATCTGTTAATTTACATTGATGAATTATTTACACCATAAACAAAAGGGGATACCAAAATATTGATGGTCCGAGGGCACTAAAATTTTTATCTAATACTGAACTAGCTCGTTTCATTTTTGTAATGTAAAAACTGGTGAAGATTCGAACACTCATTAACGGAAATAAAACTACGATATACCATCTTTTGCAAAAAATCGAGGCACATGAAGACAGTGACTGTTTTTTTGAAATTAAATATGCGTACAGCCCATACACAGGTAATGAAATGCTTACGAAATCAAGATCGCAGGACCCATCAATGGTTAGCAATTGCACATTGAATTTTCAAATCAAGAATTGGTGAAACCCCCCTTGGCGGCAATGCATTCTTGTATAGTCTAGGTAAGGAGTGATAAAGTTTCCTAATGTCATCCTGCGATACATTCTGAAAGGCATTCTTTAATTATTGCTCCAGATCTGCTACATATCGGAATGCCCGAATCTGGTGGCCTAGCATGTCTCATACATACTCGATTGGCGAAAGGTCTATTGATCTTGCTAGCCAAGAAACAGTATCAACAGCACGGATGCAGTCCACAGATATGCGATCCGTATGTGCAGTGGCATTATCTTGTTGGAAAATGGCCTCAGAATGACGTGCCATGAAGGTTAACGCAAACGGCCTCAGGATTTCATCAACATATCGTTGAGATGTTAAAGTTGTACGCAGGATGACTAGGATCGACCTGCTGTCGTAAGAGATAGCACCCCACATCATCACACCAGGAGTAATGACTGTGTGCCTGTTGAAGACCCAGACCACTCGACTGACCCAGAGGCGTACAGTCGCTTAATAAGTGGCCGGGAGACGAGGTCAGCGGAAGCAGGCCTCCAAGGTCACAGAACTGCCATATTTTTATTTTTAAATCAAAGGTTACATTACATAATATGGATTGAGACAAAGATACAGTTTTACAAAGAGAGGCAGCGACATGCAATTAACACGAGGAAACATAACAAAACAACAGAGGAAAATTTGACAGTGGGGATAACCCTGGAAGGGAAAAAACCCAATAACAAGCAAACAACCAAAGTAAATAAGTAATACATGTCTTACATTGAAATGTTTTCAGTGGCTAAGATATAAAAGTATATGATGTATGTCCCCTGATTAAAGGTTTCCTAGTTTGGGATAGTTAAAACATAATAACATGATTACAAATTCCAGTTTAATATACATAAATTTCAATTTTTGATTGGAGGGGGCGAAAGAGAGACCAGGGCAGCATCAAAGAAATATAAAGATAAAAACCAAGGGAATTTACAAAAGGAAGGGGCGATATAGAGATCAGGGCACAATCAAAGAATAAAAAAGAAAAATAAACCAGGGGAATTTACAGAAGGAGGGAACGAAAGAAAGACCAGGGCCCATAAAAGGAAAACGAATGAAAAACCAGGGGAATATACGAAAGGAGGGGGCGAAAGAGTGATCAGGGCGCAGTCAAAGGAAAAAAATAAAAACAGGGGAATTTACAAGAGGAGGGGACGAAAGAAAGAGCAGGGCGCAATTAAAGGAATATAAATATGTAAGAATATTGTCAAGAATGAAAAGCATCCGCTTATAAGTTTTAATACAAAATGAAATTGTTGTAAATTTTTGAAACATATCGATGAATAAACAAGGGGAATATACAGAAGGAGGGGACTAAAGAAAGACCAGGGCGCATTCAAAGGAAGATAAAAAAATAAGAAACCAGGGAGCTATACAGAAAGAGGGGACGAAAGAGAGACCAGGGCAATATCAAAGAGAGATACAAAAGAAAAACCTGGGGAATATACACTAGGAGGGGGCGAAAGAGAGAACAGTGCTAATCAAAAGAATGTATTAATATATAAGAACTTTGTCTAGGTAAGAATTCAAATCAAAATTGTTATAAATTTTAGAAATATGCGAAAAATAAAAGGGGGAATATACAGAAGGAGGGGGCGAAAGAGAGACCAGGGCACTATAAAAGGAGAATAAAATAAGAACCAGGGGAATTTACAAAAGGAGGGGGCGAAAGAGAGACCAGGGCAAGATAAAAGGAAAAAGAAAAAACCAGGAGAATTTACAGAAGGAGGGGCGAAAGCGAGAGGCATAAACAAAAGGAGGGGACGAAAGAAGAGCATAAACAAAAGAATATATGTAGAATAAAAATAATTATCAAGGATAAAAAACAAAACAAAAGTGTTATAAATTTTTAAACTATAAATTAAAAGGGGAAAATACAGAAGAAGGGAGAGAAAGAGAGACCAGGGCACATACAAAGAAAAGAAAATAGGATGAAAAACCAGGGGAATTTACAGAAGGAGGGGGCGAAAGAAAGACCAGGGCACAAATAAAAAAACATTTACAAGAATTAAAAAATAATAATAATTAACCTTTTTGAAAAACTTTGACCTATTCCGGAAATGTTATTTTGACCGGTATAAATTGTTCATCAGGCAAAATCCATGAATGCTTTTTTACTTAATTTCTCTCCTGATGAAAAAAAATTAAATTTGAATAATTACTTAAATTTCCAACAATTACTTATTTTTTAAAAGTGCTTAGGATATCGCCTAGGTCAACAAAATCAAACAATATTATTTAATGCAACAACAGGAAAAAATCTTCCATTCCTACACTTCCTCTCTCATCCTTAATTCCACAATCTGGAAGATATTGAAAGATATTTCTTCTCCAAAAGATTTTCAAGTTTATATAAAATTTCTAATCCATATTCTGATAGTTTTAAAGAAATTCGTAGAAATTTAATTACAATTAGAAAAATGACCTAGTCCACTAATCAAAAGAAACAACTGTCTAATTATCTTATCCTATGTAAAGTCACTAAATGTGCATAGAAGCATATTGGGATTGAATTGACATCACATAAATTGAAATTTAGTAAATGTATTGGTCAAAACATAATTACTTATCCATACTCGCGTGAAAAATCCAGATCAAAATGCAATAGATATTTAATTAATATTCCGTGAAATAAAGGAAATTGCCAAATTGTTTGGCGTCAGAATAGAAAACTATTGCAAAACATATCTCGTGAATGGAAAGAACTACATCCATGAAAATGATGTTAACAGGTTTATCACATATTATTCCATATGGAAATGAAACAAAATTGACAATATTTTTTTTTTATGCTACTTTTAGATAAATTTACTTGAAAAACGTACAATATGTCGAGAACGGATCAATATAACATTCTCATATACATGTCATTTTCGAATGAAAAATTATCTACAAAATGATTGTTTATTTAATATTATTGAACGATTGTAAATTTCTAAAGTAGCCGTTTACAAAAATAATGAAAGTTGCATATTGCTAAGTTGACGAGTGCTGCATATTGCTAAGCAAACGAGTATTGCTAAGCAAACGAGATGTTTATGCTCCATGGTTCAGAAATATGCCCTGACATGATCTTCATCAAGGCTAACTAGAACGACTAGTCTTTGTAGTTTGCCTTGGGTCTTCATGAAGCAGAAACTGCTGTGGGTGACATCTGGTGGTTGAAATTGCTAATGTGAGTTCCCCTACTTTCCGAAAATTATGTCCATGGGTTTGTTCACATTCTAACGTGTAATTAACTGTAACTGAACTCATATCCCCACAATCCCTCAAAAGTTTATTGTCATTGTTACTTTTTAACTACCGAATTAAAATGGAAGAAATCGGAATAACAGTCGTTGAGAAGGTTAATTTTTGTTCTCTTAGAGTATAAATTATTATTTTATACTGTACTTCACATTACTCTGTATATCGATTTTATTTTTGATTTTCCCCTATGATTTTATTATTGTTATTAATTTGATGAATATTGACTATAAAATTTTGGGGCAATTGGTACACCTTAATTAATGTATTATGTAATTTGTTTAACCCTTTTCTTTTCTATTAGCGTATAAACTGCATATTTTCATTTTCTCACTGTACGAGTAACTTAAATGTCATGAAGTACCTACTTATCGAAAAATATGCATTATTTGAAAGTTTAAAAAGATTTTGCAACTATGAGAGTATTCAATATTAAATTTAAGAAGTGTGCATGTGCAATAATCAACCGAAATAATCTCAGTTTTGGATTGTGTATGATCTTTCATATTATATTGGTTATCATGCAAGTGATTAATCACTTAATATTTATGTATGAAAATGTTTAGAAAAGACTTATGACTATATTAAAGATAGAAAATGTTTAGAAAAGACTTGGTATGGTTGAAGTAGTTTATACATATACTTGCTTAGTTTTGTAAACAGATAAAATGATTACACCTTTCTGGTAGGTCGGACGGTCTGGGTCTCAACATATAAAATGACTAAGTCTGGGTTAGATTTAAGTTTTTTAATTTCCACGATTTCTTTATTCCACAAAAGGTTGATTTTCAGTTTTAAGTTGAAAAGCAAAAATTTTTTAAATTCCCACTCTCGATGCTGTCACCTCTGCTTTGAATATTGTTGCGATGAACAATTATTTTGGATTCGATTTCTTTATTCCAATAAATATATTAAAAGGCTTATTTTCATTTTTAAGTTTACTTTTAAGTTGAAAAGCAAAAATTTTTTAAATTCCCACTATCGACGCTGTCACCTCTGCTTTGAATATTGTCGCGGAGAACATTTATTTTGGATTTGATTTCTTTATTCCAATTAATATATCAAAAGGCTTATTTTAATTTTTAAGTTTACTTTTAAGTTGAAAAGCAAAAATTTTTTAAATTCCCACTATCCACACTATCACCTCTGCTTTGAATATTGTCCCGGAGAACAGTTATTTTGGATTCCGTAACACTATTTATTTGCAAAAGTCGGGCGCTCCTATGGGTAGCCCATTATCGGGTATTCTGGCTGAGGCTGTCTTGCAGGAGCTTGAGAGTGAGGTTTTATCATTTTTAAAATTTAAACCTACTCTGTAGTGCTGTTACGTGGACAATGTGTTTGTTATTTGGGATAATGACTTAAATGACCTCAGTAGCCTTTTAGATAAAGTTAACGATTTTTATCCCTCTATTAAATTTACTGTTTAACATGAGTCCAATGGTTCTTTGCCTTTTCTTTATGTTTTTATTACTCGTTCCTCCTCTGGTTTTCAAACTTCAGTTTTCCGTAAACATACTTTTACTAATTCCTGTATTCCTGCTAATTCTTTTCATCTGATTTTTTCTAAAAAAGCTTCTTTTAATGTCTATTTTAGTCATGCTTTTTATATTTCCTCTTTTATCCCCATTTTAATAGATGAAATTAATTTTATTTTTAATCTTGACCATGAGGCTGTTACACCTTTGAGTTTATTTATAAGATTTTTTCCCATATCCGTCTTAAATTTACCCGTTTTGATGCTAACCTGGTTGCTATTAAAAATCCTTTGGCCTAGTTTTTAAATCTAGTTTTCCTTACCATCCTAAGATTTTTCGTCCTTTAATTCAGTTTTGTTACGAATTTGGTTTTAAATCTACTCATTCTAATATTACTACTCTCTTTAATCATATTCGTTCTGATAACTTTGAGGATATTCATGATTTTAAAAGTCACACTGGAATGTATGTTGTCCCCCTTTTGTCTCCTGATGGTAATTATAATTTTTATATTGGCAGTACTAAACATATTATTTGCATCCGTATAGCGGAACATGTCTGGGATGTCAAGAATGGTAAACTTTCCACTGCTTTTGCCAGTATGTCGCAAATGATAATTTTCTGCCTGTTTTTGAAAAAACTTTTCTTTTAATCCATTGCAATAACCCTCGTAATATTCTTCTTTACCAATTCCTTTTCATTTATATTTACCGTGCCTCAATTTGTAATTTTGATTCTGTTGAGACTTTTAAGTTTTGCCTGGCGACTCATTTTTGACTCTATGCAATTCAAGCCTCTTCACAGTTACCTTTGACTTCTTTTTTTAAATTTTTTGTATTTTCGGGTTTGCAGTTTTGTCGTATTTGTATTTTGCTTGTAATTGGCCTGCTTTAAATAATCAGTGCATGTTGTTTATTTGGATTTTAGGGATTTATTATTAATTAATAGCCTTGTACATTACCTTTTTATTTATACAAATTTTTGTTTCTGGTCGATATATATGAACGATTGAATGTTTTACATCTTAATATTGACACTGATGAAGGGCATTTATACACTTGAAAGCGTTCTGACTTTTATAACTATTTTGTATGTCTTTTAGAAAGTTATATAAGTGACCTTTATATTTTAATTTGTATTGTGTCTTTGTGCTTTATTCAATAGTAACAAATTTATTACAAATTTTTGCTCATTCTTTTATTCCATTTTTTTTTTTTAGTTATTTTATTTTTATAAAATTAGAACTTTTATTTGCCAAAATGTAACCCTGTGAAAAATTGAGACAAACCATTTGCAAAAATTTCTTTTTTGAATTCTTAAATGCCTCAACTTTTCCTTTGATAATTAATTCTTCAATATTTAATAATAAAATGCTGAAAATTTAATTTTATTTTAAGCTGAAAATTTTGCAATAAAACAGTTTTTAGAAATATATTTTTTCCTAATTGTTCACTTTACTTCTAGTCTTAAATTTTCAGAAATTTAATGTCACAATTTATATATTTTTTTAAATCACTTGTATTTTACATAGACTTTAATTCAGTGAATGGTATTTGTAGGAAGATGTAAGTGACTTAAAGCCTACAGGACACATCACAGCTCCTTCACTTGATGACTTCGATAGTGATGATTTGTATACAAAGTATAAGGTAAAATTATTTAGATATTTATACTTGTGTAAAAATGCTTATTGATAAGATGGAAGAATTTTTGTTTATGTTCTGTATGATCATGATTATAAAATAGCAAAGACTTAATTGTTTTTCATTGGATGACTTTAAATGTAAGCACTTGTAAGAAAATATTTATATTTTTAATAGTGTTTTCAATGTACAAAATTTATGTGAGCTTAGTTTCTTTTTCTCAGGTTTAAAATTTAAAGTATAAATCATATTAAAAAACTGGTAAATTCTCAGAATAGGCCCCCACTCGTTTTTTTTTCTAAGTACAAAATTGCGCCAAGTTGGCGCGTTGGCCATGTTTTGAAATTGACTCCTCCCAATTGAAGTGACGTATATTCCCGTGTTTTAAAATAGGCTCCTCCTACAATAGTGACGTCTTATTCTAGAGTTTTATGAACTGGAATTTTTAATAACTAAATTTAAGATAAACGGAATTAAATTTAATAAAGAACGGAACTTAGAAAAAAGTTTGTACTTTAACTAAATTTAATAAAAAACGGAACTTAGAAAAAAGTTTGTACTTTAACTAAATTTAATAAAAAACGGAACTTAGAAAAAAGTTTGTACTTTAACTAAATTTAATAAAGAACGGAACTTAGAAAAAAGTTTGTACTTTAACTAAATTTAATTAAAATCGGAACTTAGAAAAAAGTTTGTACTTTAACTAAATTTAATAAAAAACGGAACTTAGAAAAAAGTTTAACTTAAGAAACCCATTTCAAAAACACGGGAAAATACAAAAGACAATTTCAAAACACGGGATTAACAAATAATAAACTAACCTCATTCCTCGTCATCCTCTTCTTCCTCCGAATCAGAGGTATGTTCAAAATCACTTTTCTTTTCGGCATCGGCATCATTTCTATGGGGAGGGAAGATGGAAACGACGGCTTTCAAATATTCGTTCCAAGCTTTCTCCCCAATAGAATGCTCCTGGCTACGCTTCCACATATATTCGTATAAATACGAATTAAAATGTTTTTTTACTTTTCTGCCTTTTACTTTTCTCTTGATTGCAGCCCAAGTTCCTTCAATGGAATTGGTATGCGCTTCTGTCTCGGGGTCTTTGAAATGGTAGCTGTGGTTTACTTTAAGGTGCATGAAGCCTTCATTATTAAGACAATCATACGCCTTCCAACAGTCCGATATAATCAATGTCCCCTTCTCAACATACTTCTCAATCACATTCAGCAAACATTTACTCGACCTGTTAGACACCTTCGCAAAAAAACATCTATTCGTTCCCCTTTCAACCCCCCCAAACACCCATTGTCCCTCTACCGGCTTTCCTCTTCCATACTTATTTTTCCCAAACTTACTCTCATCTATCTCCACAATCACACCATTCCCCCCAATCTTACTTTTATTTTTAAACAAAGCATACCGACAAATGTTACGGCAAAACTGTTTCCAATCGGTAACAGTATTTGCCGCGACATTCAACTCAGCCATCACAACCTTACATTCAATATTAAAAAACCACATTAAAGTTAAAATTAAAATTTCAGTTATACTTAATTTACTTTTATCAAACGACGTGCCCCTTCTCACACTCCTACATACTTCATGCTTATCATCACCCAATCTCTTTCTACACCTCCATTCAAAACCATCAATCGATTTTACTCTTTCACACAATTTCATCGCATCTCCACACTTAGGACATTCAAACCTATCACTAATTAATCCCTTTAACACACACCAATCAATCACTGCTTTCTTACCTTTAGCTTCCAGCCTATAAAAAAATTTTAAGCTGGCCTCATTTTCAACATCCATTCGAACACGTTTTTTACAACATTCGCTCGAATCCATTTGCCGCTTACCAGATGCCATTTAGAAACTCAGTCTGCAATCAACAAAAAAGTACTGAAAATTAAAATAAAATTCTTGCACAGTTCAAGAAAAAACACTTCCTGAAAACGATCGAGTAAGATTTCACAAACAGAAGTTCAAGAAATAACGCTGCAATAATACACAGAGTATCAGTACTACCACGTGAAATAACGCTGCAATAAAACACAGAGTAAGAGTACTACCACGTGATTACTACTGCCTATTAAAATGCAGAATTCAAAGAATGAAAAGGCGCGCGCGCAGCATCCGAAAAGGCGAGCGCTGATTGGATGTCCGTGCGAGGGCTACCAGATTCGCGAAGTAGCCGGAATAGAATTGTAACCCACAGAATCGCGCCAACTTGGCGCTGGATCGTACTTTGAAAAACGAGTGGGGGCCTATTCTAAGAATCACCCAAAAAACTAGCATAAAAAACAAAGATCTGTGTTTATTTTCAACATCTTAGATAGAAATAGAAGATATATTGTGTTGAAGACCCAGACTGCACGACCAACCCTAAGGTTAAGATATATTGTGTGTCAGCACTAGCTAAAAATTGGGTCATTCCATATGGGGACATTCGATGAGTGTTGCTCTGTAGTCACAGATTTTTTTTTAAATTTTTACCATGGATACACATGGTAACAAAACCCCCAAATCTGAATTTGTAATGTATATATCCCAATAATGACCCAGATACAGGCATTGGAAAAATAGTCATTTTTGCGAAATGGCGGCCATCTTGGATTTTGCACTAATGTTTAAAAATGTAATAGCGTGAGAACTAATGGCTCAAATGAAATAATTCTGGTACCAATTTAAGGTCATTAGTATCAGGAATATAAGTGCCATATCAAAACAATTTTAAAAATATATTTTAATATCGTTATTACATGAAAATTGCAAAAATCACCTTCGGATTGATGGACAACTTAAATGGGCTATAAAAAAAATGGCCCCTAATATTTTTTTCTGAAACTTGGTACAAATACTAACTAATATGTGGGCTTTAAGTAAAAAAAAAATTAGAAAGGTAATATTTCTTATTGCAGAGAAAATAGCTTTAAAACATATATACATTTAGTTAACATTTGACATGCAATGCTTTAATCATTTTTAAAAAAATATTTTTTAAAAACAAATAATGAGGAAAAATAAAACATGGGCATTTTTTACACACTAACTAGTACGTGTGCTTTAAGTAAAAAAAATAGAATGGTAATATTTTATTTAAATAATGACTAAAAAAATACTGTTATATGTATGGGAAATCAGTGTAATATTTCTGGAGTGCTGAAAAATTCTAATAAAAATCTTCCTAGAAACCACACAGTTATCTCTCTTGTATTTTATTTTCTTATTTCAAATTTTAAGAAGGTATTTTCTATATTCAGTAGAGCTAAAGGTGCACATTTTTTCCTAGTGGCCACTGGCTTCTAAACCAATTTCACTTTAGAGGCAGTAAGTACAATAATCTTTGGCATATTGGTTATAAATAACAAATATCACTTAATGCTGAAGCTTTACAGCATACATATAGTTATTTCCACAAAAAATAATTTGTAATTAGATAATATAAAACACTCATTTTCATGAAAAGCATTAAAATTAAAAAAAAAAAAATTAAACAGAACTACAGCATGTTGATCACCAAAACATATCTTTAGCCTTCTGCCAACTCCAAAGGAAACACTAGGCAATATTCCCTATCCAGTTGAAACAGGAGCAACAAACTAAACATAAACAAACAAGCTATTGGAGAAGAAAATTATCCTACAGCACCAATATTATTTCTGGAACATTTAAAAACACCTGTTTCTGGTCTTTGTGTACATAAGACATCAGCTGCCTATAACCTCCAATGTTTCAACTCTAATACTCATAGTTCTGTTATATAAGTAATAGCAATTAACATATACCAGTTGTCAGTTCCTGAAATGATTACTTGTACTGCATCATCTGTTTTCTCTTAGGTTGAATTTAAAGTAAGATACAATATTACATTTCTGGGTGACTTATTCCTTTCAGAGCTCATTTTTGCTCCAGTTTTCAGAGCTGAGTATGTTCAACAAATAAATCAGTGAATTGTGCTTCAATGATTATTTCTTTTATTTATGTTCCATGATTAGTTCTTGTCTTGCTATAAAAATTGAATGTTTTGTTTGCAAGAAAATCAATGTGTAATTAAGCCTTCCTGTTTATTCCTGTACTTGTGTTCTGAGTGGTACTATATGCAAGGTTCACAAGGATGAATATCTGAAATGGTGCAGTTTAAGACAGAAAACTTGTGATCTATTTAATAAACCACCAAAATCAGAACTAAGTCCCTAAAACCAATTTCTCTCAGACTGTCAATGATAAATCAAGAATTACTCACTCCAGGGGAAAAAATTCTGCATGTCTTGTTATTCTTCCTCGCATTCATCAATTAGTCAGTCAGAGGTTTCTACTGCTGACATGGAAATAACCAATGATGCAGATTATAGTGAAGTCACAACAGTAATGGAACAATTGAATAAAAGCTGTGAACTTTTGGATTTATCACTAATAAAGTTCAATAGATTTAGCTCTAAGAGGAAACTTAGTTATATGCAAGTTAAGAAATTAAGTAGCCACGTTGCTACTAAAACTGCTACAGTATTGGGTATTGAAAGTATTAATAAGCTACAAAATTCAAGACATTATTTGCCAAAATTGCACGTTTATGATGGAAAATTATTGAATAAGTTTTCTTTAGATGCATCATTTAAAGAAAACGTGCAGATTTTAAAATTAGTCCAAAATTCATGGATAGTCCAACAAACAAAGACATGTTATATTACTACAGAGAATTTAGTTTAAAAAAAAAAACAAGAAAAATTAAAAGAAATAGAAGGGATGTTATCAATGCCTAGTGAGATATAAGTGCTAAATTAAATTTGATACTATACAAAAGTTACTAGTTTTTATTATAACAGTCGTATGTGTCCAGGAGGAAAATATTGCATATCTATACCAAGTGAAAATGGGAAAATATTAAAACAAAAGAGATTACTTTTGCATAATTTAAAAGAATTATATGCTGCATTTAAAGAAAATCATAATGAAATAAAAATACTATGCAAATTTTGTACATTACATCCAACAGAATATGTAACTGTTGGAAACAAAGTTATTCATTCTGTACGTGTCTGTATATACCATCAAAATATTAAACTCATGCTCCATGTCATCCATATCAGTGAATATATTACATCATTGTTAAAAGAAACAAGTTTATTGCACTGAATCAGAAAAGTATGGTGAGCTGGTGTGATAACTGTCCATCTCCAGAAATTCTTAGATTACCAATGCATCCCAATGAATTAGAAATTAGTGTGTGTTTTATTTGTATATGTTATGTTCATGTATTTTTATGGCCCAAATGCATTATATATATGGCCAAGTCCTTTAGATGTGTGCCAAAGATTATGATACTTGCTATTAGATGAAATTGGTTTAGGAGCCAGTGGCCACTAGGAAAAACTGGGTATCTTCAGCTCTACTGAATATAGAAAATATCTTTTCATAATTTGAAATAAGAAAATAAAATATAAAATGGATAACTGTATGGTTTTTAGGAAGATTTTTATTAGAATGTTTCAGCACCCCAGAAATTTTACATTGATTTCCTATACATATAACAGTATTTCTTTAGTCATTAAATTAAATATTACCATCCTAATTTTTTTTGTGCTTAAAGCACACATACTAGTTAGTGTGTAGAAAAATTTCTATGTTTTGTTTTTGCTCATTATTTATTTTTAAAAAATATATATTTTTAAATGATTAAAGCATCACAGGTAAAATGTATATATGTTTTATAGCTATTTTTCTCTGTAATAAGAAATATTACCTTTCTAATTTTTTTTGTACTTAAAGCGCACATATTAGTTAATATTTGTACCAAGTTTCAGAAAAAAATATTAGGGGCCATTTTTTTTATAGCCCATTAAACTTGACTATCCATCCGAAGGTGATTTTTGCAATTTTCATGTAATAACAATATTAAAATATATATATTTTTATTTTTTGATATAGCACTTATATTCCAGATATTAATAACTTCAAATTAGTACCAAAATTATTTAATTTGAACCATTAGTTCTCAAGCTATTACATTTATAAACATTGGTGCAAAATCCAAGATGGCTGCCATTCAGCAAAAATGGCCATTTTTCAAATGCCTGTATCTTGGCAATTATTGCGATATATACATTATAAATTCAGATTTGGGGGTTTTATTACCATGTGTATCCATGGTAAAAATTTAAAAAAAATCCGTGACTATGGAGCAACAAGTTTTTCTTAAAATGGGTGTTTTCACGTGGAATGACCCAATTGGAAGTGATCACAATTATGAAATCAGAAACAAAGTTACTTCTGAACAAGTTCAGGAACATACAAAGAAGTAATTTCCTGAAATTCAATTTAGTGTTTTATTTATTTAATGTTTTAAGTTAAATTTTGGGCCATTTTTATTCAAAATCAGGAAAAAAATTGACAACAATGAATTTAATTCATTTTTGCACATGCAGCCTCTGAACTTTTCATTCACCCGTGCTCATGTTATGGTTTGGTATTATTTAAGCATCCATGACTGCATTGCAGATGGGTAAGGTGCAGCAGGCATTTTTGATTCTCTGTGCATGTACATGCAGCAAGCAGTCTATGTGGGCCAGAGCTACTGCAAACTTAACTAACCAAAAGTTGAACAAGCTGGTCACCAAAGACATATAGTATTAATGAATATAAAATAACTCAAACTGAAAACATATTTTGAACAATTTAATTGTGTTTTTTATTTGAATAATTCTTGTTATTTAGCTCTCAGCTCAAAAATAAAATGCATTTGTTTTTATTCTAAAATATAACCCAAAATTATATACTAACCATTTGGCTAGTAGATTTTTGTCGACTAGTATCCACTTGGCTAATAATGTGTGTACTAGATTATCCCAATATGAAAAGTAGCTACATAGTGCATGTTTTTGAAATCCCTTGATTTCTTTCCACGGTGTAAACAAAATTGAACCTGAATGTCAAATGAGAGTGTAATCATGTTGTACAAGCCACAAGTTTTTTTCTTCTTTTACTTATTGCTTGGTATGGTTGAATTCATATTTGTTTTTCAGGTCTAGGCTTGTTTGCATTGAAGATGGAAATCTAGACATCATGTACTTGCATCAAGGATCGTAATCTAGAGATAAGGTGTAGTAGCAGACATGTGTCTGCTACTACGCCTTATTTGTGTAGCATTTTATGTTATAAGCTAGTTTTTATCATTTTGATTGTAGCCAACAAAATCATAGAATATGTTATTTATTAAATTGGATTTTTTCCATATATTTTTAATTAAAGGTTTGGTGTATATTTTCTGTTAGTGATTTTGGGGATACTGAAATCTTAATTTGTACTATAATAAACATTATTTGCACCTAAATGTTTATAATGAAATATGAAGTAAGTTATTTTATGAAGTACTAGCCGCCTTTGGCGACCAGCCTGTTCGCTACCCTTGAAAATTCTGACCGTGGCAAACTCGTTGGCGCGACCTACCAGAAAGGTGTAAGGTAACTGCTTGGAAGGCCAGGAAGTGCCACACAATTTAGACCGGAACCCAATGGGGGAGGCATCCAAAGAGACCGTACCCTCCTTCCCCTACCACAAACCTCTCGGAAGGACTTGCAGTCCCACACGTTTAATGTGATCGTACTCCGCGTGAACACGGCTGCAGTTTTGGCAATGGCGGGAATCGAACCCGGGCCTACCGAGTGAAATTCCCGCGCGCTAACCACTGGGCTACCGTGCCATCCGCGACAATCTCCATAACTTTATCTTTATTCGGCAATTTTGGGAATCGAACCCGGGCCTACCAAGTGCAAATCCCGCGCACTAACCACTGGGGTACTTCACCCTCCGCGATATTCTTCATAACTTTCTTTTTATTCACCCAATTTAGACCGGAACCAAGTGGGAGAAGCATCCACAGGGACCGTACCCTTCTTCCCCTACCACCAACCTCTCGGAAGGACTTACAGACCCACATGTTTAACGTGATCGTACTCCGCGTAAACACGGCGGCAATTTTGGGAATCGAACCCGGGCCTACCGAGTGCAATTTCCGCGCGCTAACCATTGGGCTACTTTGCCCTACGCGACAATCTCCATAACTTTCTTTTTATTCATCCAATTTAGACCGTACCCTCCTTCCCCTACCACCAACTTCTCGGAAGGACTCACGGACCCACATGTTTAACGTGCTCGTACTCCGCGTAAACACGGCGGCAATTTTGGGAATCGAACCCGGGCCTGGTAACTGGTTGGACGGCCAGGATGTGCCACCCAATTTAGACTGGAACCCAGTGGGGGAGGCATCCACAGGGAACGTACCCTCCTTCCCCTACCACCAACCTCTCGGAAAAACATACGGACCCATATGTTTAACGTGATCGTACTCCATGTCAGTGGCGGAAATCGAACCCGGGCCTACCGCGTGCAATTCCCGCGAGCTAACCACTGGGCTACTTCGCCCTCCGCGACAATCTCCATAACTTTCTTTTTATTCACCCAATTTAGACCGTACCCTCCTTCCCCTACCACCAACCTCTCGGAAGGACTCACGAACCCACATGTTTAACGTGATCGTACTCTGCGTGAACGTGGCGTAAGTTTTGGCAGTGGCGGGAATCGAACCCGGGCCTACTGAGTGCAATTCCCGCGCGCTAACCACTGGGCTGCCGCGCCCTCCGCGACAATCTCCATAACTTTCTACATATTCACCCAATTTAGACGGGAACCCAGTGGGGGAGGCATCCACAGGGGCCGTATCCTCCTTCCCCTACCACCAACCTCTCGGAAGGACTTACGGACCCACATATTTAACGTGATCGTATTCCACGTAAACACGGCGGCAGTTTTGGCAGTGGCGGGAATCGAACCCGGGCCTACCGCTAACTTCCCGCGCGCTAATTTGCAATTTAAAATGACCATATGCTTAATTCCATCATCCTCATTGTTGGAAACTTGGTTCTGTTTTCGTCGCGATTCTCGTTATCGCGAGAACGTGTTTACATTTTTAGAATGGTTCTACCGTTCTCGTGAACGACTCGTGACGGGAACAGAACATGCCATTCATGCAAATCGCCATCTCGCCGCGCGCGCATCTGTTTTGCATATAGTGAGGGCGCTGCCGTCAACGGTTGTGTTCCGGAGCGTACCCATCACGGTGTATATATGATAGGACACATTCTCAGTTATTCAGAGACTTTACAGACCTTGACTGACCATGTAGTAGACGTGGGAGACTTTTCAGAGTTTAAGATCTTGTAGTTATGCAGACTTAAGACTCGACGTATAGTCAGATCGATCAGACGGTGATCGACGGTGAAAGACCTTGTATGGAAGGCAGACCTTGATCGGTAGAGAGTAGTCTAACTTCTAAAGCCATGACGTGTGACCTGATGATGGTGGCTTCATTAACGTGCACGGCATGTGTGGTACAGTAGCTGTTTTTTCTACTTACCGATGTTATAGTAACTGAGAGTGTGTGCCTAGTCATAAAAACTGTTTACAATCTTTTTCATGAGCTTGCTAGCTCATTGTATATAATTTTGCTTTGCAACGAATGTTACAGTGTTTTATTTTGTAACTTCATCTGATGCAATGGATCTCACAACAAATAAATTGTGTTTGTGTTTAACGAGCTTGTTTTCTTGAGAAAACACATCACTACTGCATATCATCTGCTACAAAATTTTCTTTACCAGCACTTCAGATATGGATATGGCAAAACACTGCTAAATCTGCAAATGACTTTCAAATTTTCTAGTCTAGTCGCTCAGCTAACACAGCAATAGCAGCCGACATTTGGTTATGGGCCGTAGTATGTCAAGGCCATAACTTTTATCCGTGATAAAGCAGCAGTGAAGAGTTGTGAATTCCATCGACGGGGGCCGCGACCGGCGCCATTTGCATCAAGCAGAAAGGTAAACAACGCACTCTAGTCACAGTTAAAGACTATGGAGGTGAGCAACGGCATAGAAGCGTTAAACAGGGACAATTACGTCACCTGGCGTAATGAAATTTCATTTATCCTGAAAGGAGAAGGATGTTACGGCCACATCAACCGTACTGCATTACCAGTCGACGAATCTACGTCACGCCGCGAGCGAGAGGAGTACATGCGCAGTAGCGACCGCGCACTTTCCATCCTGTTTCGAAATATCTCGGCGGAGTACAGAGAACTGCTCGACATCGACGACAGCCCGGCGGATGCGTGGGAGAAGTTGGAGGCGCATTTTGAGGCCCCAACGCGCGCCAATCTAGTTCATCTGTTGGACGAGTTTTTCAGTCTACGCCCGGAAATCGAGGAGCCCATCGACATATTCTGTACGAGGATAAGGAAAGCTGTCACCAAGCTCAAGAACGTGAATCACCCCGTGGAGGATGTGTACGTGGCATTCCAAGCCATCCGGTATCTCCCAGCCCAGTACCAGAGTATCATCCAAATCATTTATCGCTGGAGCGATACTGATTTTAAATTGGATAAAATTCAGAAAGAACTCTCCTTGGAGGAGGGCAGGATTAAACAGTTGAGGAAGGATCATGACAATAATAATGTAAGTTCCAATTCATCTGTATATTTTTCAAATGTTAACGCTAAATGTAAAAATGTCACCAAAGTTAAAAAGTCTATTAAGGTCATAGGACCATGTTTTATGTGTAATAAAAATGGTCATGTAAAGGCACAATGCCCAAAATTGAAAAAGATGACTAGCTCTAGTATTATTGAAGTATTTTCAAATATAAATGTAGAAGCTAATATTGTTGATAATCCTGACAATAGGCTCAGCTGGGTGATTGACACCGCTGCTACGCGACACTTTTGTAATGATGTTAAAATGTTTTCAAAATTTGATAAATGTAAGGATACATCTATGTCGCTAGCAGTGGGTGATATGGAAAGCCCAGTTGAGGCTATTGGAACGGTGAACATGTATGTTAAATTTAAAGATCATACAAATAATATTGTGCTACAAAATGTTATGTATTCACCAAAATTACGGCGTAACTTGTTGGCCGCATCTGTATTAGAAGAGCAGGGCTATTCTTTTAGTGCAGCCAAAGGTATTCTATGGTTTAAGACTCCTGAGGGAGAAAATTTCTTTTACGCTAAACGTAAAGAAGGATTGTATTTCTTAAAACCACAGTACTCAACTAAAAGTTTAAATAGTAGTGTTGAGGGCCGTAAAGGAGATCAGGATAGGGACAAAAATTCTAAACAGGTTAGAAAAACCCCTGCAACAAATAGTCAAAGTCAAAACAAAATTAGGCCTAACTTGAATAAAAGGAAAAACAAATCTGATTTAAAATCAAAGTCAAATAAAATTAGTGGTTCAACAGTTGAAATTCTGAACAAAACTGAATTATGGCATAGAAGATATGGCCATATTAACTCAGACTACTTGCACCAAACAAGTAAAGTTTCCGCGGCAAACGGACTCCCAAAATTAAAATATGCAAAAGTAAATTGCATTCATTGCAAACTTGCAAAATCTAAGAGAGTTTCGTACAAACCAATAGGCAGGATTAGATCTACAGAACCTTTGCAATTACTGCACATGGACGTTTGTGGTCCAATGCCTGTAGCTTCATTGGGGGGAAACAAATACTTCTTGACTATTACAGACGATTTTAGCCGCAAGGTGTTTGTTTTTATTTTAAAACAAAAATCAGATGTGTTCAAAGTTTTTCAGGATTTTCAAGCTTGTCAGGAGAGACAATTAGGCAAAAAGATTTTGTGCATCCGTACTGATAACGGCATGGAATTTTGTCACGGTCAATTTAAAGCTTTTTTGAAAAAGTTAGGGATTAAGCATGAACGATCTAACACTTATACACCCGAACAAAACGGGGTATCTGAAAGATTCAACCTGACAGCGTTAGATTGTGTCAAGGCAATGCTTAATCAAAGCAAAGTTGGTGACAAAATGTGGGCAGAGGCAATCCTATGTTTTACTTATACAAAGAACAGGATTTGCCATAAATTTAAAGTTAAAACTCCACACGAATTGTACTATGGGAAGAAGCCTGCTGTATCCCATCTCAGAGTTTTTGGATGTAAGGCTTATGCTGGTATTGCAAAACAGCTTAGGAAGAAGCTAGACCTAAGAGCTCAACTGGGAGTTATGGTAGGATATGCAGAAAATACCAGGGGCTATAGAATTCTTCTTGTGAAAGAAGGAAAAATATTAGAAATAAGCAATGTCCGTTTTGAGGAGATGGAAGCAGCGGAAGGCGTCCTGGACCCCATTCGACCTAGAAACTTCACCCAAAAGAAATCGGGTTTTACTCGAACATCAGATTCAGGATCGGGATGTTTGGATAGTGAGTCAGAGGAAGAAGCAGGTGAGAGCCATGACACTAGTCATACTAGTGAGGAAGAGGACTCTCCTGCTGATTCCGATCTGACCCCCTGTTCAAACATAGATTGGGAAAGGAAAGCTGTACCCAGGCCTGATGGAACTCGAACTGATGTTTACTACTCAGTGAGGGGTGATAAACATAGGCTGAGAAGTCATAATGATGTTAAAAAATTCTGTGCTAAGGCTAACATACATTATGACCAAAATTTGTTTAACTTCAGAGAAAAGAGGGATATCAAATCCAGGCCAGAGGCAAGCAACATAGAAATAATAGGTGATATTGATCATGTAGTTTCTTTGCTAAAGGGAGAATTTGATATCAAATCTCTAGGGAAGGTCCAAAAACTGTTAGGTGTGGAATTTGCTGAAATCAATAACAAAATTTTTATACATCATAGGCAGTACATTAATAAGATTTGCCAAATGTTTGAGGAATTTTTAGCATTAAATTTTTGTAATCAAATTTCCAAAAACAAAAATGATTAAATTTGTAACTTCTAAATTTTTTTCTTTCTTTTACAAAATATGGTTAGGATATCGTATATTTTACTCCTCCCTCTGTGATGCAGATAATTGTATCTAGAGTATATATATGTGTATTGTTTACAATGAACTTTCTAAAATTTTTCACATTACACTGAATGTATATATATATCCATGTTTTCAATTCCTGCATAAGACAGTTATGCTTATGTGTATTATTTTGTGTGTTTACTCCTTGTTATCATACACTTGGCTATGATTCATTGATGACAAACCACTTATTTAAATTTGAATACAACACAGAAAGGAAAAAAAAAAATCTTTCATTATCTGTGTCATTGCTATTAGTATTAATTATGTATACTGGTCTTGGACAGAGATAATGAACAGACATAATTGAATTTGATATTTATAGTGAAATTTTTTAATCTTAAATGTTAAATTTAATAGTTATACATGAAATTTTCTACAAATTGAATTTGATATTTAAAGTGAAATTTTTTTTAATCTTAAATGTTAAATTTAATAATTATACATAAAATTTTCTACATAATTGAATTTGATATTTAAAGTGAAAATTTTTTTAATCTTAAATGTTAAATTTAATAATTATACATAAAATTTTCTACACAACTTGAATTTGATATTTATAGTAAAATTTTTTTTAATCTTAAATGTTAAATTTAAATGGTTATACTTAAATTTCTTGAAACTTAAATTTTGACTTAAATTCAATTTTTGGAACTTGGTGTTTCAATGATATCTAAAATTTTCTTTCAATGATAAATTTTTTTTTGCTTAACATGAAAAGTAATATATATACTTTATGTTTTTGCTGGATACTAAAGAACTTGACATTTTTGCTGTTATGTTTTTTAGAATAATTTCATTGATTGATAGCACGTGCGCCGAGATTTGGGGTTTTGCATGAGGGGGCCGATTGTTGGAAACTTGGTTCTGTTTTCGTCGCGATTCTCGTTATCGCGAGAACGTGTTTACATTTTTAGAATGGTTCTACCGTTCTCGTGAACGACTCGTGACGGGAACAGAACATGCCATTCATGCAAATCGCCATCTCGCCGCGCGCGCATCTGTTTTGCATATAGTGAGGGCGCTGCCGTCAACGGTTGTGTTCCGGAGCGTACCCATCACGGTGTATATATGATAGGACACATTCTCAGTTATTCAGAGACTTTACAGACCTTGACTGACCATGTAGTAGACGTGGGAGACTTTTCAGAGTTTAAGATCTTGTAGTTATGCAGACTTAAGACTCGACGTATAGTCAGATCGATCAGACGGTGATCGACGGTGAAAGACCTTGTATGGAAGGCAGACCTTGATCGGTAGAGAGTAGTCTAACTTCTAAAGCCATGACGTGTGACCTGATGATGGTGGCTTCATTAACGTGCACGGCATGTGTGGTACAGTAGCTGTTTTTTCTACTTACCGATGTTATAGTAACTGAGAGTGTGTGCCTAGTCATAAAAACTGTTTACAATCTTTTTCATGAGCTTGCTAGCTCATTGTATATAATTTTGCTTTGCAACGAATGTTACAGTGTTTTATTTTGTAACTTCATCTGATGCAATGGATCTCACAACAAATAAATTGTGTTTGTGTTTAACGAGCTTGTTTTCTTGAGAAAACACATCACTACTGCATATCATCTGCTACAAAATTTTCTTTACCAGCACTTCAGATATGGATATGGCAAAACACTGCTAAATCTGCAAATGACTTTCAAATTTTCTAGTCTAGTCGCTCAGCTAACACAGCAATAGCAGCCGACACTCATTCCATTGTTTCATTGTTCCATCATTTAAAATATCCATAAAATTAAAATATCCAAAAGTTAAAATATACATTTAAAAAATCCAGATCGTCCCATCATTTAAAATATAAATATAATAATTTATGTAGAGCAAAGGCGCTCTATTCAGAACCGTGACGTCACCTCCACCTTGACGTCCCCACCCACCACCTTCCCTGCTTCAGCGGGGGAGAAATGAAGCGGTACGCCGAGCGGAACGCCGAGCGGAACGCCGAGAAATATAAAATCATGACGTCTTTAAAATTGCCATCCTGAAGGCAATTTTCATTATTTCTGGACCAGATTGGACTTGTAAGAATGCCAGATGTTTGACCTTTCTGAAAATGTAAATTATTAGTCGAAATTATGAGTACTTTTCACGATGCGAGAATTTAAAAACCAAAAATCGTTTTCTTGAGCAAAAAGTAACTTTTGTTTTAAAATCTTTAAAAAATATTAGAAATCGAAATTCAGATTTGAAATTGATATATTTTTACTCGAAATTCTCTGCTCTTTCCGATGGTGTAATTTGTTTTTTTCTACGATGTCTGGATCGTGGAGAAAAAAGGGCAAAAAACGGTCGAAATCGCATAAAACATTAAATAAATAAAAAAATAATTAAAATTTTAAAAATCGGTTTTCACGTGTCCCCTTCCCTCCCCCCCGGGTCTCCGATTGCCAAATTTCGTAGCTCTCCGACGCGCGGTCGCGAAACGTATAGTGTATAAGACAGACACACAGACAGACAGACACACAGACATTGCCTTTTATTATATAGATTATATAAATGCATAAAATTCTTACACTGTTTTATGAACAGGCATCCATACTTTGCATTTATATTCAGAGTAGATTTGTATTTTTATATTTACCTTTTTAGAAACTGCAAATGCAGCTGGAGTTTCTTGAAGTTCAAGAAGAATACATAAAAGATGAACAAAAGAATTTAAAAAAGGAATATTTGCATGCACAGGAAGAAGTCAAACGGATCCAGAGTGTCCCTTTGGTTATTGGTCAGTTTTTAGAGG
Organism: Amaurobius ferox; assembly: GCA_951213105.1. Lineage (NCBI taxonomy): Eukaryota > Metazoa > Arthropoda > Arachnida > Araneae > Amaurobiidae > Amaurobius > Amaurobius ferox. The sequence goes on from OX578136.1 coordinate 112,921,397, forward strand.
CTGTTGATCCTAATACTGGCATTGTAGGTTCAACCACAGGTATGTAAAAACAGTATTTTTATTGCACTTATAGTTTATCTACTCCAGTTTATCACATAATATTTTATCTGCCTAAATTCAGATATAGTCGAGACTGGTTTTGACCAACCCTTAAGGTATCATCTAAAACTTATAAACAAAACAATGAATACCTACAAGTATACTTCTAAACTTTTATTTTGCAAGTGCATTTCTAAACATTGTACATAATGTCAGCATACTTTTTCTACTGTGCCGCTGTATAAATTAATCTATTATTTTCTGCTTTTTATGTTCACTGCTAACTTCTGAAGTAAGAGTTTATTAAAAAAGGAAACATATATTTCTTCATTTCCGATGTGTATATTGTATGAATTACTTATTAGCTCTTGAACTTCCTTACCCTCTAAGTGCTCAATACTGACAAGTTTGCTTATAAAAGCTCTTGAGTTACCAAAGAATTCAATTCACAGCACTTGTCATTACAATTTGGTTCATTATAGCTGAAGTTTCTTTATACATTAGTTCTCTTGAGCACTTCCACTCAGAATATACATTTAATATGTTATGAATGCTATGGAGTTTGTTATAACTCAAGTCTGCTGTAACCAGTTGTTATTATATTATAAATCTCTCATCTGATTATGTTAAAAACAATCTTTGTTTTTTATTTCTTAAATTTAAGGTACAGCTTCGATATAAAAAATATGGATTTCACGATCTTTTTCTGGAGCAATAAATTGCCAAATGTGGTGCAAAATTTCCTGTGATGTATTTTTCTGGCAACCCCTTTTAGCTTTCTGTTATCTTCGGTTCAATTTATCCCGAATCTACTCAGCACCAGGGTCACCCACAAGTGACTTACATACCAAATTTTATGAAATTTGGTCCATTAGTATTTTCGTTAGAGTTAGTACATACATTGCACAGACAGACACACACACAGACGTCACACTAAAAATAGTTTTTGTCGTATTCTGGATGTCCCAAAATGTGTAGATCTGTCGAAAACTTGAGTTATAATTTTTGGTATGATTCCAATACTTTCCCTATACATTACCATGTATTGCAGGAAAAGTAAAAATCTGATGTGGGCAGTACATGACTTTTCCTGCAGACTTATATTCATGTTCTCCTTATTTCTTCAATAATTCATTAAATTGAGTTTAATAGCACAAAATAACACCCATAATTATTTTAAATTACATTGAATTTGCACTTTTAATTCAATTTTCACTATCATTTGGTAACTGGACTTATTTTCAAAGGTAACAATGCGAAAAAACCGAAATATCTCGAGAATGGCTAGTCCTAGTGTAATGGGATTGGTTTTATTCTTTTCATCGTTAAAAATTACGTATAAAACAAGCATTTAATTGATATATTTGAGCATATGTAATCTTTTATTTTAGATTTTGACGATTTTAGAGGGCCCTTTCGCAAAAAACGACAGGTTATTTTTTTCCGAATCATACCAAAATTTAATCAGCACCAGAGTAACCCACAAGTGACTTATCTACCAAATTTTGTAAAATTTATTCTATTAGTTTTTTAGCTAAAGTGGCACAGGCAAATTTTTGAGGGCCATTTCGCAAAAAAGGCAGGTTCTTTTATTCCAAATCATACCAAAAACTAATCTGCACCAGGATGACCTACAAGTGACTTATCTACCAAATTTTGTAAAATTTTATTGAATAGTTTTTCAGCTAGAGTGAATATACTCAGATTTTTCCATACCATTTTGCATAAAAAGGTAGGTTCTTTTATCCTGAATTGTACCAAAAACTAATCAACACTAGGGTCACACAGAAGTGACTTACCTACCAAATTTTATGAAATTTGGTCCATTAATTTTTGAGTTAGAGTGGATACATACATTGCACAAATAGACACACGCACACAAACATCATGCTGAAAATAGTTTTTTTCATATTCTAAAGGTTCCAAAATGTGTAGATCTGTCAAAAACTTTAGTTGCGATTTTCAGCATGATTCCAATACTTTCGCGATACATTACCATGCATTGCAGGGAAAGTAAAAAATCTGATGTGGGCAGCACATGACTTTCCCTACAGACTCAAATTCATTTTCTTTATTTCTTTAAAAATTCAGTAAATTGAGTTTAATTGCACAAAATAATAGTAAATTTACATTTTTAATTCAATTTTTGTTTTTATTTGGTAATTGGACATTTTTCCAAAGCTGGCATAATAAAATGCGAAAAATCTCAAATAACTCGAGAACGGTTAGTCTTAGAGTAATAGAGTTGTTCTTATTATTTTCCGTGTCAAAAATTATGTATAAAACAAGCATTTGAACATATGTAGTCTTTTTTTTTTTTTTTAGATTTTTGCGGGCCATTTCATAAAAAAAGGCAAGTTGTTCTTTTCCAAATCGTACCAAAATCTAATCAGCACCAGAGTATCCATCCCACAAGTAACTTATCTACTAAATTTTGTGAAATTTGGCCAATTGGTATTTCAGCTAGAGTGGATACGTGAGATTTTTGTGGGCCATTTCGCAAAAAAATATGGTTTTTTTTTTCCCAAATCGTAACAAAAACTAATCAGCTCCAGGGTAACACACAAGTAACATATCCCTAATTTTATGAAATTTGGTGCCGAAAATCACAGTTCGATGGATCTACGTGTTTTAAGCCCTAGAATACAAAAAAACTGTTTTTAGCATCACACCTGTATTTGTATGTCTGTCTGTGCAATGTAAGTATCCAACTTAAAAACTAATGGATCGAATTTCATAAAATTTGGTAGGTAAATCCCTTGTGTGTGGCTCTGGTGTTGATTAGTTTTTGGTACGATTGGGGATAAAACAACTCGCCTTTTTTTTGCGAAATGGCCTGCAAAAATTGCCTGTATCCACTCTAACTGAAAAACTAATTGATCAAATTTTACAAAATTTGGTAGTTACACTTGTGGGTCAACCTGGTGCTGATTAGATTTTGATACGATTCGAAAAAGAAGAGCCTGCATGTTTTTACGAAATGGCCTGCAAAAATTGTATATATTCACTCTAACTCAACTAATCGACTAAATTTCATAAAGTTTGGTAAATGAGTCACTTGTGGGCAAGCCTTTTGCTGACTAGATTTTGATATGATTTGGGTTAAATGAACCCGCCTTTATTGCGAAATGGCCCGCAAAAATTGTATGTAACCACTCTAACTGACAAACTAATTGATCAAATTACACAAAATTTAGTAAATAAGTTTCTTGTAGGATACTGTTATGCTGGTTAGATTTTGATATGATTCAGAAAAAAAGAATCTGCCTCATTTTTGCGAAGTGACCCGAAAATCTAATATATTCGATCTAAAATAAAATACTACATGTGCAAGATAGTGAAACTCTGAAATAAATGACTAAAATTGATGAAATATATTAATTAAGTACTTGTTCTACATGTAAAATTTGACAACTAAGCAAATAAATCTGCCCCCATGACTGTAAGATGAACCGTTCTCGAGATATTGTAGGTTTTGGAATTTTAAGGACCTGAAGAATTTAAAGTGAATTAAGTTACCAAACGAAATAAAAATGCAATAAAAAAATGAATTGAATATAATATCTGAAAATTAGCTATATAATTTTCTTCAATTAAACTCATTTAATACATAATGAAATAAAAAATTAAAAATGAATTTGAATTTGCAGGGAAAGTCATGTGCTGCTCACATCAGATTTTTATATTATATATTTCATATTGTTAGTTGTAATATTGCTTGCACTAATAATGGAAGCAAAACTATTTAACTTAAATTTATTTAAAATGAACTTTTCACCAAAAATGTATTTTACAATTTGCCCATTCAAAACCTGTTTTGTCATTTTCAAATATTTCATTTGCTGCAAAGATATATTTTTTAGCCCCAGAAATGTATTTTACCTGCTATAAAGATATACTTTATTTGTCACAAAAGTTCATTCTGCTGCTACAAAAGTGTTATTTGTTCCAAATGTGTATTTTACAAGCTCCAAAATATGATACAAAAATTATTTTTCAACTTCCCATCGCTGTGATATCATTGATAAATTGACTGGTGCTTACACAGTTTCATTCTCTTTGTTTATGTGTCCCGAGAATAGCTTGCAGACCTCTAGTTTTTGTTTTTCTCTAAATCTATTGTATGTGTAAAAAAATAATAACATGTTTATGCACTTTGAATTGATAAGTCTCTTGACTTACTGTCAGTAGATGGTTCAATTTAAATTATCTTTTCATTGCTGAATAACATATATATGTTTGTGTACTTTGATAAGTCTCTTGACCTACTGTCAGTAGATGGTTCAATTTAAATTAGCTTTTCATTGCTGAATAACATATATATGTTTGATATAAAAATAGTTAATTTTTATTATTATACAGGGTTTTACATCTCCTTTGTGGAGTTTCGACACACATTAGACTACTTTGTATATGTTTTGCTTGCTATTCAACTTATATCTAAATGTTTAAATTAGAAAAATACAACCATTATCTTTACTGTTTTTTAGGTTCAAATTACTATGTCCGTATATTGTCTACAATTGACAGAGAGCTGTTGAAGCCTAGTTCCAGTGTTGCTCTTCATAAACACAGTAATGCCTTAGTGGATGTGCTACCCCCAGAAGCTGATAGTAGTATTTCTATGCTTAGAGCAGGTAATATTATAAATATTGATTTTATGATTAGGATATAAGTATTTTAATTATTTTTAAATATTATTTTAAAACAACAGCACACATTTTATGTATTTTTGTGTAATATCAGTCTATTATGTAATTTATGAAATTGAATGTATTGTCTGGTAGTTCAGGTTTAATTTTTCTGAATGGATTAGCCTTATTCATTAATAAACAGTTAAAAATGCGACCTATAGAAAGTTGTACAATAGGATTAATTATGTTCATCTCATTAGGATGAACAAATTTGTTGCAGGGGTGTTTCATCTGTCTCCAAACCATAAAGTTGCGATACCTTGTGCTAAAAAAGCAAACATTTGCCATTTTGCACAGAGCTGTGCCAAAAAGGAGCTGCAGTAAGTACATTATGTCGAAGGCCATAGCTGCCAATTCTACTAGATTTTTCGGGATACTCCAGTTTGCCAATTCTTAATCAAATCTTCTAGTTTTTTTTTTTTTGCTAGTTATTATATTTCCTTAACGGAATGCTGCATCCATTTTGATTACTTCATATTTTCACCTTGCCCCAGAATAAAGTCATGTTATTTTCACTTTGCTGACACTGCAGCTACTTAAATCCTGCATTTATTATTCAAGTTGTCAATTTTCAGCCATGATTGCTTCTAAAGAAAACATCAAAATGATTATTTTTTTAAATTCAAATTTACTCAAATCAAACTTTTTTCATGTTATTTTTATGAAATTTCCATTGTTTGCGACAGAAATAATTAGGAGTTTTTATTTGCTGATGATCTTGTATATTTCCAATCTGTTATTTTGTGATCCAAAATGTATCTTTGCATCAATTTCCATCCATGTTTAGTTTCAAATTATTTCAATTCAAAGATGCACAACATTCATTTCTCCATATTATGTTTCTATATTAGGTAACATTTTCATAAAATATTAATTATTTTTTATGTGCCATATCAGGAGTATGGATTACATTCCTGCCTATTTTTGAAATATCCAAACTCATTCATTTCCATCCATGTATGGTTTAAAATTATTTCAAGTTAAGGATACACAATATTCATTTCTCAATATTATATTTCATTATTAAGTCGCATTAAAATAAGATATTAATTTTTTTTATGTGCGGTGTCATGGGTACATTCCAGATGTGTAATGCTGAAACATCCAATTCCTATCCATCTTACTTTTCGTAGAATCTTAATTTATATAAACAGAACATTCATATTTTTAAAATTTGTGTAAAAATGAATGATTATTTAGTTTTTATTCTCTTATTTTCATGGCAGTAATGAGTTCTAAAATCATTTTTTTTTTCCATTTCATCTTCATCTATTTATTCTAAATTAAAAAACAGGGGCATCTCATCTTATTGTTTTGTTTCCTTATTAAATATTTAGTGTTAGGGCGAGCTTAAGCCTAGATTTCAAAATATATTAAAGTAATTAAACTTTTTAATACCTTTTATATTACTTTTTGCAGCTGTAAATTCTAAACTGAACAAACATGTTGCAGATTTTTAGATGACCAATAGTCACCAATTCTAATGGTCACAGCTCCTTGGAACAATTTCTGAAACATTTATATTTGTAAATTTTTCAAAGATGAAATTAGCACTCTAGAAAATTCCTCCTTGCTTATTTTAGGGGTGTGAGCCCTCCCTTATGAACCCCTGAAATGAAATCCCAATTTTTTCTTTTTTACAGTTCAGTGAAATAACCTGTCTATTCTATTGAAATGACAGCCAGTTTTATCTTCTCATATTGTATGGAAACAGTGTTATTCTTGCAAAAACTATTGAATTCGAGGCAAAAAACTATCGAATTCAAGATTTCGATAAATAGACACATTTTATAACCTCCTGATTTTATTTCAAGCACTTTTGAGATATATCAGTCTGCATGTGTATGATGTATGTCAGTGAGCTGTGGACAGGATAACTCAAAGCTGATTGCACATGCTTTTATTTTATGAAATTTTATGTGTAGATACATTATATAAAAACTCAGCATTAAATTATTTTTTATGCAAATTAAAACTAGGTGCTTTAGGCCTAGGGTTGTCAACTCTCACAGACTTTTACAGCTGGTGGGAGTGGTTAGCTTTTAATAATATTTTATATGCAGACAAATATGTTTAATAAACTTTATTTGATAAAAAATCAAAAACATCAAAATATAATTTATAAAAAATATATATCTTAAATTATATTTTTTTGATTCTGTTCAGTCTTTCAATGGGATCTATTCAGGCTAATTAAGGAATTCAATTAATTCCTGGCATTCCATAAAATTTACAGGAATACACAGTTCTGTCTTTTCTAATTTGATTAATATGCTGTTTCAATTAGTATACCATACCAATTTCATAATCAAAAATATTTTTTTCAGAAATGCATTGCTTATAGGAATACTTATGAACTTTTCAACAATCATTTTAACTGCTTTTACTTCCATTGATTTGAATGCATTTATCTATAGTGCATCATTCATCATATTGTCACTTTTAAATTCAATAAACTCAAATTTATACTGTAAATCTCATCATACATACGTTCTCCATTATACATATGGTTTACATTTAAAAGTTGCGTTTAAAAAGAGATTTACTTTTTACACTATGCCCGATGTAGTGCTGGCTGGCGAACTTAAAACCTGAGCTGGTGTACAGAGAAATTATAGGAAGCTGGAGTCTCCAGCACAAAATTATAAAGTTGGCAGCCCTATTTAGGCAACTTTATTGACCAAAACAAAATGACTTTGTTTATACTCACATCCAAAATTCACATCAAAATGCCATTGAGATTTAATAAATGTAATATAAAATAAAGTTTGGTGAATTCTATTGTGTTAAATGCAATTTATTGCAAACTGAATTGCTCCCAGCCATTTGAAACAATAACCAAATCCAAGTAATGATTATCCAAATTCTAAGTTTCCCCTGTACTGGAAATGTCAATATAAACATGAATGTTGTAAGTAATGGCTTCCTTCCAATGTTTAATTTCTTATGAATTTATTTCCTCACATTGAAAAAATATAGAAAAGGTTATTCCTTCAATATGTACAAAATGTTGTCAGCTGTATTGAAGAAAAATTATGTTTTTGACATATTTCTTTCCATAGTCATCAAGGCTTATTAAAAATTCAAATTTTATATAAAATGCATAAATCAAAAGTTACTAGTTTGCAAACGAAGAGCAGATTTCAATAATTTTGAAAAAGATACAAGCATTTGTTACATACTTTTGAGTACATTTTTACTTAACACTACTCATTGATTTTAAGTTATAAATGCACTGACTCCAGTAACATACAAAGTTACTGTTACAGACAACTATATTACTTCTACTCAGTTACTATCTAACTCATCTAAATTTATTGAATTCATTTTTTGCATTTCATGCTAATTTATCCATTTATAAATTTTTCTTTTATAGATGAGAAGCCTGATGTAACTTATGTAGACATTGGTGGTTTAGACATCCAGAAGCAAGAAATTCGTGAGGCTGTTGAGCTGCCATTGACTCACTTTGAATTATATAAACAAATCGGAATTGACCCTCCACGAGGTGTTCTTATGTATGGCCCTCCTGGTTGTGGGAAGACTATGTTAGCGAAAGCTGTAGCTCATCATACAACAGGTAAGATTTCTTGTTTTAAAAGGGTAGTAGGTAGTGTAGCTGGAGTCATTCAGTACTTTTTATTATTGTTTTTGTCCACCTAAATGCTTGTATTTTAATTTATTTATTATTATTCACTCCACATTTAATTTAATTAATGTAATTTAATTTCACTCCAATAAATAAATAATACTTTTTTTTAAAAAAGACTCTGAAATTTTGTAATTAAAATTTACAACTTTCACCCTCGTAAATTGTGATTGATTGTGTAATTTATAGTATTGGAATTTAGGTGTGTTTGCAAGTGTGAATTTTAAAGACATGTTTTGTCATCTGCATATTAAGAATGAATTTGTCAGTCTCTAGAGCAGTGATTCTCAGCCTTTTTTAGTTGAAGGAACCTATGAAGTATTTCGTAATACCTTACGAAACACCCTACCTCTAATTGGTTGGCACATATTAGGTTAGACTGAGGTAACTTACAAAATACATGTATAAAGCAATAGATAATAACTAACTCATACTTTGAAATAAAATATTTCAATAATATTTATTGCTTATTTTTATTTATTAATTACCGTTAATAAAACAATGACAAATATTTTTACTTTACACCTGACTTTTTGTTACAAATAAATATATTATAATCATTTTGTGTTAATATAATTATTTTTCATAAAATTGCAAACAGAGAACAAGTTACATTTTACTGTTTTATTATGCATTTACATTCATTTTTATGTGATTAAGAAAAATATATTTTAACTGGTTTGGCATTTTTCTATTATAGTTTGACTTTTTTTTATATAATCTGGTAACCTTATGAGAAGTTGTTGGGAATGCTGGTAATGATCATTACTGCCAACTGCATTCCTTGCTACTACGAAAACGCCTTGTTTCAACAAAATGTTTCTTCGCAAGTAAAACTCCCACTGCCTAAATTTTAACTATCATGCAAATATCTAATCAAGTTGGGTTTTCAAAATGCTACATTGTTTTATTTATAGATCATGTTAAAACCTTAATAATTTTTAATTTTTTACACAATTGCAAAAAGATAGCAAATTGTACATTTATAAATTCAAACTTGTGGAACTTTATGCGTTTGGAGCCCTAGTTGGGAATTACTGCTATAGAGGTTAGAAAAATTGTGGCACATAGTAACCATTCTTACTGCCATGGCAGGTGTAGACTATTTCATGTTGATGAGTACTTATAAAGGTTGAAATTGATCCATGGATGCAGTTGACTAAAATGGACATGCAATCTGAATTTTGGGAACACTCTCAAAAAGTGACTTTTGGAAGGTTCTATAAGTATAGATAAAAATATACTTGCATTTAAGAATTTGTAATGAAAATAGTAATGTATATACAAATAAAATATTATATAATATTTTTTTTCTTTTTCAAAATTAGTATATTTTTTCTATTTGAAAGTATATCTTTTTCTAAAATTCTTGTCATAGTATATTCTTAAACGTCTTGTCATAGTGTACCGTATTCATTTTCTGTTATTACAAAGCAAAATCAAAAATATCAGATTTGTAAACATCTTTTCCTGCAAATTCAAAGCATTTATTTATTTAGTTTCTAACATTTTCTGGTTTCCCTATGGGAAAATCAACATTTGATTATAGTTTTAGATAATCCAGTCAATACCAAAATGCAAGATTTTATTAATTTGGGCCAAGTTGTTTGGAATTTAAAAATATTTTTAAATTTGAGCTCGTAATATCAGATTTGCTTTTCAAATTTTCATCATATCTTTTTATTAGTCACATTTTTCTGTTTTCATATGATACTAAATAACACAGGCAAAATTTAGATAATATATATTAATTATGTATAGTATTTATATATAAAAATGAAAGTAAAAAAAAACAAAAAACAAGAAAGATCAATCATGCATAAAGCATTGATTATGAAACACTTTCCAACTCTAATTTTATTTAAATATTTCTAAAATATGATACATTCAGTGGTAATATTTTTAAAATTATCACAATACTGCAATAATTAATTATATTTGAAAATTTAAAACTTCATAAAAAAAAAAAATGAACTTGATTCAAATGACATTATCGAAATATAAATCGTTAGCTCTCTGTTGTTGTTGTTGAGACCCAGACCATCCGACCTACCAGAAAGGTGTAAGGTAACCATTAGGACGGCCGGGACGCTAGCTCTCTGTGTAAAAGCAGTAAATATTTCATTCATACATTTTTATTTCATTCATCACAGTACTGCAATAATTTTTTCTACTTAAAAACTTAAAACTATGGAGGTAAAAGTAATTTAACTCTATGCATAAAACTTCATCAAAAAAGTCTGCAATTAAATCGTCTGCTTCTCTATGTAAAATCAATGAATGTTTCATTCATATCATCTGTATTGCAGACTCCAGAACAAAATATTTTTGCGTTAAAGAAATTCAGCAATTCCTATACAACTCATATTACAGCCTAATCTGTTTGCATTGTCCATAAGTGAAAATTTGGTTTTGTTGTAGAAGTAATCAAAGTTTGATGATCATTTAAACTCAAATATATTGTAATTGTGTTGTTTCAGAATTCAGATGCATAGGAATTAGGAGGGTTCTTCTACGTGAAGAATCCAGAAGAGATTGTCCGGGAACCAGAAAATAAGGAGTCATGCTCCTACGTATCAATAGCGGAAGGATGGAAATTTTCGCGGAGCCCTGAGTTTTTTTTTAAGCAAACGGGGGCAGAGCACATTTACCGCTATTAAAAAACAGTAAGGACAGGGTGCATTTACCTTTGTACAAAAACGGGCAGGGCCCATTTACCACTATTTAAAAGCGGTAGGGAAGGGCGCATTTACGTTTGTACAAAAACGGGCAGGGCACATTTTACTGTAAAAAATGGGCAGGTTGCATTTATCACTATAAAAAAAACGGGCAGGGCACTGCGCCCTCCTGAAAATGCCTAGGGGAAACACTACAGACAGACGGAATGAACAAAGTCATAAACACTTTTCCAACTATGTAAAGTGTTAATAATTAGTGTTTTATCAATTGTGGTGTATGCAAAAGATTTGAGCCTATGTCTTTTGGTAGTTATTGATTTATGAAATGTTTAAAAATGTATTATTGTATGTATTGGATAACTCGCAGTATACCCATTCTTCGCACAGAATATATAATATAAAAAAATGAAAACTTGAATTATGTACAACTTTAAATGACTTTGTTCTAAACATCTTATTAAAGCATCTAATTTAATTCTCTTGAAAAGATGTATAAGAATCTCTATTCTTGCTATACAAAATTATCTTCACAGGCAGATCTGAAGAAAAAAAACCCGTCCTGGTCCCGTTTGTAAACACATTTATAAAAACTATTATTTAATTATCACAAAGCGACGGGGATTATCAAGAAAATTGAATTTAATCTTGCAAAATATTGAATTTTCATAAATTAGGAGTCATTTTCATTAATTCAGTATCATTCTATCAATTCGGCCGCATTTTCATTAATATGACAGAATTTTAAAAAGTCTCCAAATTTGTCAGAAAGTGGGACGATTGGACAAAGAGACAAATGGTACCGAAACATCATTACAATACTGTCATCTTTCAAAACGCAATTAATTTCATTGATTTGTTGTCATTTTTACAAGTTGACAATAGTTTTATCGATTTGGTGATATTTTCGCACATTTGATGATATTTGAGCAATTTGGCCACGTTTTAAAAGTTCGCCAAATTTGTTGTCAAGTAAGATGAACTGACAGTCAAAAACTACAGAAACATCATTACAATACTATCTCCTTTCAAAACAAAACTAATTTCATTAATTTGGCATCATTTTCATCGATTTGGCAATATTTTTAGCGATTCGACAACATTTTCCTCAATTTCACAACATTAAAAAAAAGCCCTTCCAAATCTCTCGCCAAGCGTTACAGGGACAGACAGACAGACGTAATCATTTATATTTTCATAGATTAGAAGATTATATCCATGTATTAGAAGATGTACCCGTACTACAATATATGGATTTTTAAAATGTTCCCCAAAATAAAACAAATTGTGTAAGAATTTGGAAATATCTTTAATCTAAACTCGTTAAACTCGAAGACTGTAATGATATGATCCAATGAAAAATGCAATTCCAAAAAAAATGTATTTATAAATATATTTTTTTATTATTTAAATCAAAAAATATTTACTGGTGTAATAACTCATTGGGTTTAATTCCGTTTCTTAGCAACATGATATTATATATTTTTTCAAATATGAACTCACTGTGTTTAATTTGTTTTGGACAAATCCTAGGTTTATCCCTTTGGGAGTGGATTGTTCAAGGAAGCGTTCCTGAGTGGATCGCCCCGGAAGCATTCCCCGTCAAACACACACTGTTTTATTATAAGTAGAGATAATCTTTAATGTATGTGCTTTACAATGTCTTTCAGTGAATCGCAGTCGAAACCTATAATGCCTATGGCACTCAAATATGAAGACGAGTAAAAAATATACAAAAGAATAAAATTTTGATTCAAATTTTTTAATATAATGCAGTAAAAAATAACTAAATTCATCTTTTTTCGATGTTGATTCATAATTTGTCTGTGTTTCATCTTACATTATTAATCTTGATTTCTACTTAGTATTACAGTCTTTAGAAATGACATGGCAAATTATAAAAAATTTTTTATGCACAACAAGTTTATCACTTGGCTCCTTTTTACGGAGTAACACTTGATCTTCCATCTAGTAACTACTTATGCAGGAAAGTTCATTAGTTTTTTTATCTAACTGTTCTTTAAAATTTTCATGAAAATTCGTGATATTTTCATTCATTCATTCATGATATACATTAACACTGTTATAATTCAATTTTTCTTAGTGAAAAATCATGTGAATATTTACTTTTTCCCTCGAAATATCTACTAGTGTTTTATTCACCAGGGTTGGCAGGTATAGTAATATTTTGCTACTAAGCATCTGTTTTGATTATAAACATTGTAAAGGTCAGTATAATATTCAAATACTAACCCTTTGTGTAGGACATTTAATTAAAAAAAAATTGCATTAAAATGTAAAAGGAAAAGTTAATTTTCATGCAATGGTATACATGTCGAAAACCCAGAACACTTGACTCGCCCAAAAGCATGAACAGCGGTTCACTAATGGCCAACAAGGGTCTGTAGGTGGTCACTGAAGAAATTCAAAATATTGAAAAAACTGTCAAGTATTTTGTATCACTTTGACTAATTCACATCTCATCAATACAGTTTGTAATTTATAACTGTTTCACTTTTAATTAAAGAGGGGAAAAAATGAGTGTGATTTCCTTTTGAATTATAAAATTATAGCACATAGCAAGTTTTCTAGCTGCCAGTGAATTTAGCACATATTTAATGCTGATGAGATATAATAAGAGCAAAACCAGTCTGGCAATGAAAGCTTTGAAATGCTTCCTTTTTGTGTGTGGCTATGAATCAAAATTTTATTTTGAGAATCCTTACAATTTGAAAATTTCATTAAAATGTACATGAAAATAGAATGAGATTTGTTTGTTGGAAAATCAGAAAAGCTAGAAAAATTCATAATCCCTTGGGACATTCAGAGTTGATGGCTAGATTTGAAACTAATAAATTAGGAATCAGTTTATAGATGATAAAAATCTCCTGGCATTTCAGCTAAAAATGATTTGAAACTACTTTTGTAGATTGAGTTTAAAGTGGGTTTTTTAATGTAATTTTTAACATTTTACAACATAGTTGAAAGGTGTTTATAACTTTGTTCATTCTGTCTGTCTGTCTGTCTGTTAGCACAATAGTTGCCATAGAAAAGACTTTATCAAAATGAAATTTTAGTATGTTGTTCAGGCGGTCTATGGGACCTATGGGAATATAAATGAATAATATCACCTAATTAGTTTTGGATTGAACCCTATGGTGGGACCTATTTTTTTAAGCGAATTTAAAATTCCCAAATTGCTTCGAAAGTTTTAGGAAATATACAAATTATCCCATAAAACATATAAAAAAAAGTTCAGCAAAATATATTCGGTATTTTTTTAAATAAAAATTAAAATAATAATTGCACCCATATCATATGAAGAGATCACGTGACCCACTTCAAAATAAAATATGGCATTCATCTTGTGTCAAAATCGTGATTTTTAAAGTTCTTTTTAATTTATATTTAGTGTTGTATTTGTCCTAAAACCACTTTATTTTTGCTTAATTTCTGTGCATGTATATTATGAAATAGTGCAATTACAATATATTTGAGTTTAAATGATTAGTGCCATCCATCTTGTCTCAAAATTGTGATTTTTAAAGTTCTTTTTAATTTATATTTAGTGTTGCATCCGTCCTAAAGTCACATTATTTTTTTTTCTGTGCATCTATATTATTGCGACAACGCAATTACAATATTTGCGAGTTTAAATGATCATCAAACTTTGATTATTTCTACAGTGAAACATGATTTTCAGGTATGAAGAGTATAAACAGATCAAGATGTAAGATGAGTTGTATAAGAATTGCTGAATTTCCTTAACACAAAATTATCTAGCTCTGGAGTCTGCAATATAGCTGATATGAATGAAACATTCATTGATTTTATGTGGAGAAACAGATGATCCTATTTCCTATTTCAATGAAGATTTAGGCATGGAGTTATACAGTACTTTTACCTCCATGATTTTAAGTTTTTAAGTAAAATAAGTTATTGTAGTATTGTGATAATTTTAAAAATATCGCCGTTGAATGAGAGAAATGGAAAAAGGTTTATGAATGAAATTTTCACTGCTTTTATATAGAGAGCCAGGCAATTTATATTTCGATGACATTATTTGAATAAAGCTCATTTATTTTTGATGAAGTTTTCAAATATAATAAATTGTAGTATTGTGATAATTTTAAAAATATCACTGCTGAATATATCGCATTTTAGAGATGTTTAAATAAAATTGCATTGCAGTTGGAAAGTGTTTCATAATCAATGCTTTATGTATGATTGATCTTTCTTGTTTTATTTAGATTGTCTCTACAGTATGTAAAGTTTATAACCACTCACTGGTTTGGATTACTACTAAAAGTTTTTGCTTGTTTTAGATATATGTTTCTTTTGTGTGTGCATATTAAAATCTTTACCCACCCAAACTTTATATTGAGAAATCAAATTATTTGATGCATTAAAAATAGAATTCAGTACTAATCAATATTAAACTTGTAATTGTATCTGATCTTTTCACCCTTAGCTGCATTTATCCGGGTTGTTGGTTCAGAATTTGTACAGAAATATCTTGGTGAAGGACCAAGGATGGTCAGAGACGTTTTTCGATTAGCTAGAGAAAATGCACCTGCAATCATATTTATTGATGAAATCGACGCTATTGCAACCAAAAGGTTTGATGCTCAAACTGGAGGTAAATAAAAAGAGAAAATACTGCTATTTTATTTTAAATATTTTGTGAATTACATTTCTATTTATGTCAGTGGTGACTCGTGCAGTGATGCAGGATAAGTGCTGCTTCACTTAAATTATCGGCTGAATGGGTTATTATTTGGCAAAATTTTCAGACTCGTTTAGCTATCTTTAGATAATATTTGAATATATGGCTATTTTTAGATAATATTTGCCAGCAGCATAATGTGTTTTGATGTTTGTTGTTGAAAAGATGTGTGTGTGTGTGTGTGTGTGTGTGGGAAGGGGGGTGATCCCTCCACTGAATCTGCTTCACCCATTTCTGAAGTTGTGAACCATCACTGATTTATATTATATATTTAGTTTATAGATAATATGTGTTTATCATTTTGTATTTTAACATGCACATATCTCTGAGTTTTTTCATTTTTATTCTAAATTCTGTTAATGAAATGTGTATCATGAAGAATGGTAGCTATACTCTGCCTAGAGTTTTAGAAAAGTTTTAGATGAATTACATATATATTTTTATTGGAATGAAGAAAGGTCTTGTACTAAGAAATTACTCTTTTTTGTGTTAGTCATCCGCACCAGTAGTTTTGAGTCTACAATGGCCTTGACCAACTACATTCTTCAGGGGTAGAAATTAGAAAAATGAAGTCACTGCTCCAAAGGACCAGTACCAGTGACTTCATGACTTCAGTGGTCTGCAACCTTTGTAACTGGTCTGTACACGGAACTTCAATAAATTATAAAATAAAATGAATTACATGTGGAATGTTATTATGTAGATTTCCATAAATTCATAAATACCATACCTAGTTCAATTAAAAAATTAAATGAAGCTTTACATAAAATGTAATTTAATTCTTGTGGAATAAACCATATAAAGTGAAGTACACTGCCGAACAACTACATAATGAAATGCTATTCTGTTAAAGAAGCACAGACAATTTTTCTAACATATCTAGAATTTGACCATGCTGAGTGCTGGAAGCAAGGGCTTTTATAGAATCTAGCAAAATAAAATTAACACTTCCTTTAAAACAATGCTGATTCTTTATCAGCATATTTTGAGTTTCTACAAAGTTTGCAGAACATTTCATTTTTTTCAGTATTATATTTCAATCAAGGGAAATGCCTCAGCCATTACGCCTGAAATTTTCTTATTCTCTGCCCTTTGTCATATTTTTCGTCACTCTCCTTCTTGCTGCAGTCACTTGTATTCTTTTTCTTTTTTGTTGGTGCTTCCCTACCGATACCGTAATATCACATTTTAAATTGCTAAAGCAAATCATGTTGGGTTATACTTTTGGATATTTAATAATTTTAGAAATTTTGCTTTTGGTTTAAACGTGTTCAGGGGTCTTATTTACATAGCCATTCTCTTTTAGTTATCCATTTTCCGATTGTTTAGGTTTTGATATTCTTCTGTTCCAAATATGTTCTATTCCATGGGTTTTGTTTTAAAAACGGCAAAAGTTCGTTCTTTTTAGGTTTTAGCAATTTAAATTTATTTAAATTGGCTAATTTGCAATTCCATTTATTGCCCTTTTTATTCCCTTTAATTTGATTCCAAATTTATTGCTCTCTGTTAAAAATTCGTTACTTCATTGCAGTTTTTCGGTTTTATTCTATTTTCAGCATTTTAAATATTTCAGACTCGTCCATATTTAAATTATTGCCGAATTCGTATATTTCCAAATCGTTTCACTTCATTTCTTTTTAATTTTCGTCTGCTCTGAAATTCCATTTCTCTTCTTTAAAATTTCGAGTTTTTAATTGGTTGATCGTAATATTAAAATCGTCTGTCATTAATTATTTTATCGTTCATCGATAATTTTGTTGACAGTCTGTGGCAGCGATGTTTCGCAGTATATAAGCAAATCACGCACTTTTTCGATCTCTTTTACGCTCTTTTTTTGCCATTTCACTTTTCTTCTGCTTATGGATTAGAACAAGGGGATGTAAGCTATTAAGCTGTCCTGTGCCGTTAGGCACACATTCTGTGGAATGTCTTTTTTGCGACTTTTAAGTTTGTTCGTGTTTAATTTACGATGTCCAGCCCACGATTCTTGTTTCCTGCTATGACTTAAGTGCGTACTCTTAACGCTGCATATAAAATAAAATGTTTATCCCGGCTAATTAAACGTCTGATCTGTTATGAAGTTGTAGCATCTTCAATCTGTTTTTCCCGCCGTGGAGGCGAGGTTTATTCTAAACAGTTGGGAGCATCCGAAATTATTGTGTCTACAAGCTCTCGCCTGCCATGTGGATTTGAGAAGTGCTCTGACGCCAATTAGGCGGTTGTTTATCGTTGTCAGTGTGCATTCTTTAAATGACGTATTGAGTCGGCATTTCCATATGAAATTGCTGGACTATATGCTCGGCGTTTAGTACTGATGAGTAAAGAAGTGTCCATTGTTTCCGATGAAGAAATCGTTGATTGAGGTTTGGTGCTGATCGAATTTTCGACGTTGAGGAGCTTGCTGTCGTGTGAACGGTCCTTCTTTTGGACCGGAATGGATGGTTTTCCTCGTAATTAAGCGATTGGACTTTTGCCTTTCCATCTTCGTCTCATCTGTTGGAATCTGATGCATCCAGCATGTTCCATGATGGCTCTACATCCGGATGATATCTTTTAAATGCTGATTTTTATTTGCTTCTGTCGGTTTAGACTATTTATTTTAAAGTTTAATTGTGTTAGTAGAATAAGACCCCTTTAGACTTATATACTTTAGGTCACCTGAACCTGTGGTTATCTTTTAAATTTTGTTCTAAATTCCCTTTTGGCTAACTTATGTTTTTTTTATCTAAAATTCTAGTTTCGACAAATAATTGAATAAGTTTAATATTGTTAACTTTAAAATTTAATATTCTAACGTTTTTCTACCACTATACGACCGGCCATTCCATTTATTTTTATTATTTAAGATGTTTGATTTTAGTTAATGAGATGTAAAATGTTTTAAAAATTCTTTTAAAATAAAGTTTAAAATTTTAATAAACGTTAGATTTTGAAAACCTAAATTCTGTGTTCTCTCTCTCTTTTACTTTAATGCATGTTTTTTATATTTTTAGGAAAGTTCCATTTAATTACATGTAGAGTACATATTTGTACACGTAGGGAAACTGGTCAATAGGTCCACTTTCAGATATTTTAGAGAATATTTTTCAGAATATTTTCAGATGAATTTCAGATGACTTTTTAGGTTTTAAGAACTTTCAGTAAGAAATTTGAGAACTTAGAATATTTTGAATGATAGAATGTTTTAGTATTTCATAAATTCTCTTTCTTTCCCCCCCAACAATCATGATAAGATGAAACAAACTTTTTTTCAAAGCAATTTCTGTGAATTCTTAAAACCAAAGACAAAAAATAAAGTTTTAACATTCAGAACTGTTCACCACACTGGATTTCCTTTCTGACGGTTAACGGTTAGGTGTTGTGAAATCATGTTTGTCTATACACCCTATATAAAGTACAGGCGTTGTTCCATTTCTTTCCTTTTGTTGCCATAGAGATGAAGACAAATATTCTAAATACAGGGCAACCTCAAAATATGGAAGAAAGAAAGCGATGGAGGAAGAAAGGGGAAGAAGCAAAGCCCAGGAAAGATACATTCCAGTTCCCCTCCTCGTTTTTACAGCAAGAGTCCGTAGGGAATCAGAATAGCTAGATGTCTTGCGGGCGGGCATGGGAGGGAGGGAAGAAAGGGGGGGGTGACAAAATTACAAACATGGAAACAGTATTGTTTCCATGTTTGTAATTTTATCAAACCTCAGACAAAATTACAAACCACAACAAAATTACATTTTGTTTTTCCTCAGACTGTTGAATATCGTCTTTCCATAAGTGCTGAGGGGAAAATTTAATTTACGATCAGAGGGAAATGAGAATAAAAGGTTGCTAGTCCGACGGACTAACATAATTTAGATTCTGCTGGTCCGTTGGGTGTTTTTGTGGTCTCGAATCAATAGACCACTATTATCCCTTTCGGGACGGCGGCATTCCGGAGCTGTCGCGGCCCAAAAGATGAAGCGCTTCGCTTCCGAACTGGTCGAAAAGGACGGTGCATTTTTTGCGCTAAGCCTAACTCTCGAAAAAAATTCACTAAAAATCACCTGTTCAACACAGAAATCTACTTTTTTCAGGAATAAAGGAAATATTTATGTTCTATTTGATGTATAATTTTCATACAAATCTGAATAAAAATACTCGTTAGTTGCTCCCATTCTTTTATCCGAAATAAACGAATAATTTCACTGCCTTTAAAACCCAAACAAAAAAAAAAATACTCTCTTATATTCCTATGATTCACCAACGAAATCATAACGCTGAAATAAAAATAAAAACCGAAACTCAATTATAAAATTGTTGATGCTACGAGAATTACTCTGTTTGTTTATATTACAAAATGATTTTCACCGCTCCAAATGGAGAAATAATTTATTCGATCCTCTTCTGCTAAGGTCATGCCTCTGCAAAATACATCGAAGTTAGTTCCATGGACAAGTAACGCCATCTAGTACACAAATTAAAACGTTCCGCGTGGTGGCACTTAGGTGCCACTGTCCGCTTGCGGTAAAATTTCCTCTGGCCCGAGGGCGTGCCGTTCGTCCTTGAACGCAAGCTCGCAGCTGGCACGTGGGCGTGCCGAACATCGCGAAAGGGTTAATTTCGAGCCCTGTTCTTTCTGAAACTTCTCTGTGGCATATTGCAAAACTATCATTAGTCGAAAACATTCAGATATTTACTATTTTTTAGAACAGAAAGTAATAATCATGTCTACCTATTGTATGCCTGTCTATCATTCAAGGTGCCTTATCGTTGAAAACTACTTATCTGCTCTATTAAATCACATATGTTCATAAATAAATATTTGGAATGTAACCCAAACTTGAGTTGTAAAAGGAGACTTATCAATGCTAAACATACATATATTAGATCACTAGGTAAATGTGTTTTAAAATTTTGGGTTGCAATTTAAAAATATTGTGAATCAGTTATGTAAGTAAGCAATAGAATTTTGTCATTAAGTTGACCTGCACATATCTGAATGATTAAAATGCTGGCTGAACACTTAATCGTAAAGGGTCAAACTTCTGATAATGACTTTGACAGTCTGTGCATATGGTTTCATAATTTTCTTACAATTACAAATTCTTAATACAATTAGATTTTTCTTACAATTAAATTTTAAATTCAACACAATTTTCTTTTATAGTCCGTCATGAAGACATTAATTTCTTTTGTTACATGAACTCATTTGGCTATTGCCTAGACATTGCTCAAGTCCATATATGAACTTAGCATTTCTTCTGAAAAGCATCAGCCATAGCTGGGTTCAGATACACTACCCAACATAGAAAATGCAATACCATGAAGCTTTGACCGTATAATTATGCTAATTATGAGGCGAAAGCAGCTGGCTGATGTATGCAAGTAGGTCACATGGGATAAAAGGGATGGTAACAGCAGATGAGCCAACAATTGTTACTGTCTGTCACCTACGGAAACCCATTTTCCAAGCTGTTTTTCATTTCAGAAGACATATGAAGAGATGCCTAGTCGATAACAAAGTCCGTTTCAGCATTTGGACGATCGTGAGAGGGGATTTATTTCAGGCTTATGTATGGCTGGGTGGTCATGCTGGTTCATCGCCACTGAAACACGCATAGATGCGTCCACTATACAAAGGATTTGGAGAAGATGTATTGAAGAAGGGCATGTGAATTGTCACAGTGGTATAGATCCATCCAGATGTACGTCATAATGCTCTGATCGGCACATTCGAAGGCATGCGATGGCTGCCCCACAAATGACGACTGTCAACATTCTGTAGAATTTACAGGATACATTGGATGTTCCAATATCAGTGAGAACAGTTTCTCAATGATTAGTTGAAAGCGGCTTGCACCCAAATCGTACTTTACGAAGACTGCCATTGACGACAAGACACCAATTTGAAAGATTACAGTGGTGTTGTGTCCCAGCCTCTTGGACAACTGAATGGGATAGGGTAGTGTTCAGCAACGAGTCTCAGTTCTGTTTGCTAAATGGCAGTTGCCATATGCAGGGTTCGCATTCGTTCTAAAATACCTAAAATTCCTAAAAGTTTGAAGCTTCCCTTGAATTCCTAAAATTAACCTAAAATTTTTAAATCATCCTAAAATTTTGTAATGTTTTTGCTGCGGCGTCAAATTTACTCTACTATCGCCCGAATACATTCCATTCATACGGCAATCGATGTTAAAAAAGACTTCAGAAATTAAAACGTTGTTCAAAATAGTACTCATCTTTTACAACGACGACAAAAGTGTCAATCACGCCAAATCGCCGATTCTCAATGGTTAAATCCTCTCCGTCCGCGGGCGGTTTTAGTGAAATACGATCGCAAGACAAATGGCGACCCACGTGATCATTTACAGACGGGAGTTTGGGGAAAATTCTTTTGTTTGTGCGAGTGGGAATCTCCAGCGCAAGCTAACAAACCTAGAAGCCTTTAACCTCTCAAAGAAATAAAATAGAAAAAGACGGGTTCGATTGTTGAATAGTTTGCTTCCTCATATTTACTAGATACATCACATACTAACTTTGCAAAGTTTCTCTTACTTTGCAAAGTTAAAATTTTGCTCAACTATTCTTTGTTGGGAATCAATTGTGTGCAAAAATTTTGAAGAATTTTAGGTCTAAATTCAATAATACAAATATAGTTTGTCGGATTATGATTCTCTTACGCCCCTCATTACGTAATATTTGATCAACATCATGTCAAAACAGGAGGGTAGAGAAGGAATTTTTATCTGCTGTTAGCAACCTCTCTAGGTATTGATGATATTAAACGATATCTTCAAAAGGATGCATTGCGCAGGGGCCCGGACCACATAGCAGTTTATGAAGAAAAGCAATAGATAAAATAAAATACGGCATAGTAGGGAGGTCCCGCAATTGGATCGCCACGCTCCCCATAAAAAATAAATTAAAAATAATGAAAGAGCAGAAATGTGAAGAATGTTAAATAAACACATTCCCGCTTCCAACAGATAAAACTTTTAAACAATTTTCATTTCTTTTTAAACTTAAAATTTTGTCAAAGTATTCCATGTTTAGTATGCATCTGGGATGAAAAGTACCAAAGATTTGAACTTTGTAAGAATTTTTGTTCAAAAACCAATATTTAAAAATATAGTTTTCTGGACTAGAGTTTTTTTGAGCCGCAGGAACTTGTGCGTGTGTTTTTGTTGATTCTATCAAAACAGAGGATGATTGAAGGGAAATAGCTGTGTCTAGATTAACGGGTTGCAGTAGCTTTGATGAAATATAGGATAACTTATTTCCCTCATATTATTTAATTACTGCCTTCGGCGACCAGCCCTATTGTTTTTCAAAAAAGTTTTTAAACTTGCAATACCTTTCTTGCAGTAACTGTCGATCGCACACCTACGTTACGTGCGCAAGTCACGGCTAAGTGTGCAGTTTATGAAGGGTTGATCTTGTACCTCAGCTACGCGCGCAAGTTACGGCTAACGATGTAGTTCATAAGTAGCTGTCGATCACACGTCTCCGTTACGCGCTCAAGTCATGACTAATGGTTCAGTTCATGAAGTAGCTGTCTATCGCACACCTCAGCTACACGCATAAATCGTGGCTAGAGGTGCATTTCATGCAATAGATGTCGATCGCACGCCTTCGTTACTCGCGCAAGTCATGTCTAACGGTGCAGTTGATGAAGTAGCTGTCATTTGCACACCTCAGCTATGCGGGCAAGTCACGGCTAACGGTACATTTAATGAAGTAGCTGTCTATCTCAGCTACGCGCGCAAATTACGGCTAACGATGTAATTCATGAAGTAGCTGTCTATCGCACGTCTCCGTTATGTGCTCAAGTCATAACTAATGGTTCAGTTCATTAAGTAGCTGTCTATCGCATACCTCAGCTACACGCATAAATCGTGGTTACCGGTGCAGTTCATGGAGTAGATGTCGATCGCACGACTTCGTTACGCGCGCAAGTCATGGCTAACGGTGCAGTTGATATAGCAGTTGTCAATTGCACACCTCAGCTACGCGGCCAAGTCACGGCTAACGGTACAGTTGATGAAGTAGCTATCTATCTCAGCTACGCGCGCAAGTTACGGCTAACGATATAGTTCATCAAGTGGCTGTTGATCGCACGTTTCCGTTACGCACGCAAGTTATGACTAACGGTGCAGTTCATGAAGTAGCTGTCAATCGCACACCTCAGCTACACGCGAAAGTTATGGCTAACTCATTAAGTAGCTATCAATCGCGTTTCCATCCGCAATGCGGGCACACGGGTACAGCTGCTGTGTATAAAAGGAATTGTCTTTTATTAGCGGGTGCATGCAATCCATGTACGATATATGCAATAACGGCAATTCTACTGCATGTAATAATGATATACACGCTGCGCGGGCACATGCAATCTGCATAGATTTGAAATAGCTGTCAATCGCGTTCCAGCCTACTACGAGGGTTCAAGGCTAACAGATAAACACTTTTCCCAAAATAAATTGGCTTTTATTAGCATTATTTACTTTAAGCCCGCCCGCTGCACGGGTGCATGCAATCCTTGTACATTACATGCAATAACTACTAACTTACCAGCTAGATTTTTACTCTTGTGGCCGTATTTTATTTTACAATTCTTCAAAAATTTTAAATGTGATTTTGAGCTTTTTGGATTCTTTTTTTTTTGTTAATTATATTGAGATTTTTTTTTTTTTATATAAAGTTGTTTGAAAACTAAACTAACATTTTTCTAATATACATATATATAGTGTGTATGTATGTATATATTTACACAAAAATATCTGTGATAAAGTGGCCACTGGATACTAAGTGATAATTTGAATTTTTAAGTCTACAGAGCATTAAAATGAAATAGGAAAAATATTCAAAAGATTACCTTTTTCTTTCAATGATGTTTGTTTTTTGTATCAATTCTTCTTTAATTAATGAAAAGAACAGTAATTAAACAGTACTAATAATAGAAATAATAAAAATTAGCTCCTAAAATTTACCTAAAATTTTGAAAAAAAATCCTTAAATTCCTACCTAAAATTTTTAGAAAATCTGCTATGATCCCTGCATATGAGAGTTTGGAGGGCATCATGGTTTGGGGTGCCATCGGCTTCGATAGCCGGTTACCTCTGGTTCATGTCAGAGGTACAATGACGGCATAATGATATGTGGATGAGTGCTGTAGCCTGTTTCACTGCCCTACCTTCAGCGGTTGCAAAATGCTGTTTTCCAGCAAGATAACGCGCAACCATACACAGCAACCACAAGCCTTGCCAGGTATCCAGGTGCTTCCTTGGCCTCCGCTGTCTCCAGATTTCTCACCCATCGAGCATGTATGGGATGTGATTGGTCATTGTTTAACTGCTCTGCCCCCGGCTCAAATAGAGGATGACCTGTGGAGGATGGTTGAAGGCATATGGTCAGCAATCCCTTAGGAAATTATCCGCATTCTCATTATATATGTTCCTCAAAGAGTTGCTGCTTGTATCGTCACAAGAGGCGGTCCTACTGCCTACTGATCACCCTGTCTATGCCATTACTGAATTGCATCATTCTTCTGAAATTAACATCACTTATTTATATATGCTATCTTTGTCTGTGTGTCCTTTATCATCACACTCTATTCACTCTTTCAGGTTTTGCATTTTCTATGTTGGGTAGTGTATGAACAGACATAAGTTTTAAAAAGTTGAAAATTGATATATATATATAATATACATAAAATAAGATACATAATACATAATTGTTAATACATAATTGATATATATGTAATAAAAATTGTATACAAATTTATTCTAGATTTCTTTCATGTGTAGATAAAACATTTAAGGCAACACTTTTATGTGATTTTGAGGTAGCACATAACTCATCTGTAACTGACTCATTTTGAAGGTACATTGAAAAAATAATGGTTAGAAATGCACTGAGATTCGATTTTTGAACCGTGTCAGGCTTTGGTTTCATATTTGAAAAAGTCTCCTGGCCAACCTGGACAAACATTTAAGTGATTCGTGCAATCCTCTAGTTGAAGTATTTTCTCTTTCTTTAAGCATATAAAAGGATTTAAAACTAATTATTTAGATTTGCCAATATATTTTTCATGAGTGTAGCTACAATATTTTTCTCATGATCTAAAAATTCTTCATTTGTCAGCAATGTATCAAATGGTTGTTTTAGTATGTAATATAGTGACTTCTCACTTGTGCTCTCCTTACATGTATAACTTTCTCGGTTATACGTCAATTTATTTTCTGGGCCTGGCCACGCCCTATGTTAGAATATTGTTAAACTTTTCTTGGTTATACAACTATCAGTTATATTCCGCTAATGGTTCAGACATATGTTTTCCTCTACTGTGCTTAATGATATGATACTTCTTAATCGAACTAGAATTCAAAATTGGATGGTCATTCAAAGTACTTATCTCTTTCGAGAGTTGAAATTATCCATAACTACGAGAAGGAGTAATGGATGAGTAAAAAAATCACTGGCTGCTCAATTGCATCTTCCTAAGTTGACATAAAATGGAATTTTGAAAAACAAAGATGTAATTTTTTAGAGTAGTTTGCCATATGATATGAAATTAAATCAATCCAAAATACAAAGTGGAAAATTAAAAAAAAGGAAGACAGCTTTAATTGTATGGTTTTAGGTCTCAAACAGAAGCAAGCAAACAACTATTTCTTAATTTTTTTAAAGAATGTAATCGAATGTAAGTTTAAAAAATAACAAACTGAGATAACTCATAATGTTTGTTCGTGTTTTATCAGTTTAGTAATTAATAGATGTTTAAAATTAAATGTATTTCAAGAATAATTATTTTTAATGGAATCAAATTAATAATTAATAGTAAATAATGTATGTATCAAGATTTTATAAAATAGGCAATCTCTCACATGTATGACTCTCTCAGTTATAAAACTTTTATCTTCAGTCACTTGGGAGTCCTTGCATAAGTGAGAGGTCATTGTATTTATATGAAATGAATCATAAAATCTAAAAAATTGTTTTTCATTTTGAAAAGATTTGATTTCTGCAACTATGTAATTATTTTAAATTCTGAAATCATTTGTAATCATTTAGCATTCTGTTTCTTGAATATGCTGGGGAAGTCAAAACTATAAGCCAAAAAATAGTTTTGGGGAATTGTGACAACTTTAGAATTTCTAGGAATTTTTTCATAATCTTTAAATTATTAAAGTTTTTTTTAATTATTCAAAAACTAGATAAGCGTTATTTCCATGAAACTGTACCCATGGCATACTTTAATGCAACTGTGTACATTTTTGGAATCTAAGCTTTAAAAGCATACTCTTAACTTCTTTATTTCTAATGTTGCTTTTCTCATTTGTAAGCTTGATGTATATATAATCGGTTTCACATGTGGCTGATGAAATTATTTTACCATTTGACAAAGTTTCATAAGCTCATGATATGTTGATTGTAGTAATTAATTTGAATCATTTTTTGTAGCTGATAGAGAGGTTCAGAGGATTTTACTTGAGTTATTGAATCAGATGGATGGTTTTGACCAGACCACTAATGTTAAGGTAATTAATTTTTAAAGCATGTGTTGTTCTCTATATATTTGTTTTCCATTTTTATCTTAAAAATAGTTTTACTATAAGTTATTGAAATGATTCTTTGACAAAGTTTTTAGCACCAATTACCTTTATGTTAAATACAGCTGTGTGTGCAAGTTTCATTCTGAGATTAAAAAATATATACATCCCATATATTTTGTATTTCTTTTGTAGTGCTTGCCCTTGATCAAGAGTGCTTAACTTTTTTATAAAGATCATCTTAATGCAATGTAACTTGTCTGAAAATCTACAGCTTGGACTGTTGCTTACAAACTAACATTGCTTACTAAAGAACTTATCTATTAATATACATTGTTTAAATTTTATAGTTCTATAATATTTATAAACATTTAGCTTACCTTAATGACATTTCTCTTAGGACTCATATATATATAGAAAAATAATAATTCAATATACACACACTAAAAAATTCTATTAAGTATTAATAAAAATTTAATGAAATAGTTAGCTGTATATCTCTGCAGCAAGTTTATTTACAATCTGGTGAATAGTTTGCCAGAGCTAATATTAACACACTCAGAGAAATGAGCATTAGTGAGTCTGGTTCTGTACTTATTTCACAGTGTAAAATGCTGACTTACATAGATAGGTACATGCAAAAAATGACACACTGAACAGGCTACTTTAAAAAGGTTTAGATAATATTGCACACTAACTAAACTCCAAAAATTCTCTTTAACTTATTATTTCAATGCTATACCATTTTAAAGTCTGTTTATTTCTGTTTCAAGTTCAATTTCACTGCTAAAGAACTAAAAACTTATTGTATTTGAAATCTCTTCCATGTTCACTTATTAAAAGTGTTGAGCAATAAAGGTCACAACTATTCCATCGCCTTTAACTCTTAAAATCATGTTGAAAACTCTGTTTTAAGTGCTGTAAGATTAATTGTATACTCCTTTCTTCCTAAAAGAAAAAGTAAACTTTATAAAAATGAATGAAGTTTGAATATTTGAATGCATTAAATTTGTTCAAACATATTATTTAAATTCTAAACAGTACATGCATGAACATTTTCAAAAATCATATGTGTCCTCTTGAAACCAAGTTTTGTATATCTAAGTCTACTCAAATCATGCTAGATTGTATCATAAGAACTATTTCCCACATTAAATGCACATACACTTCTCAAAGCAAATTTGTAAGAATAAAATAATTGTCAAGCAGGGATGTTTTGCGATTGGGTGAACTGAATCTATCCTCAGTTTGCTGTTTTCTAATTAGTGAGCTCTGACCCAATCTCCATGTCAGTGTTACAGTCTTTATATACCTTATTGTTTCATTGGTTCTGGAGTTGGCAAGGTTTGGGCATGTGATGGTTTATAAGTCAAAAACAAGACAAACAATAGTTTATATTGCAATCCCAATAAATTAAGCAGCATAGCTAAAATGCCAATCTTTTGGCTGCTTTTCAAATAACAGTTGAACAAATGATTTAGTTGAAATAATTCTGCATTTATATTATGTGAATACAAGGATTTGAGACCAGAAAGGAACGTAAAGGACAAGTACAGGGTTTGAGACCAGAAAAGAAAAATGGAGCCGGCCTTAAGTTTTTTGTTTAGTGGTCTGCCACACTAGCAATTTTTTAAAATATAAACTGAAGAAAATCTAAGTGAAAATCGAAAATCTGTATGAGTTAGAACTGCAGATTAGCACTTGCCACTTGCAAGATTCACCAGTGTACCATTTTCTACAAAACTTGCATCTGTGCTATTAAAGCTCTTTCTCAAAGATAAATATTAGAGTTCTCTTATGCCAGCATTCTTTGATTCATCAATATGCAACTGGAGATCAGAAAATCGGGTATTGTTGTAAATCCAACTTATCTGTGTCACATTTGATTTTTTTGAGTAATTTTATACAAAATATGATATTAAATGGCCAAAATATCATGATGATTAAAAAATTGTGAAATAATAGACTGAAAGATAAAAACAGCACCATAAATAAATAAATAAAAATCGAGAATTATTAGTAATAAATCTTTAAGAAAAATAATGATGGCTTCCTTATCTATAAAAAAAAGAAGACAGTAAATTCTTGCAAAGTGCATTTCAGTTTGGGAAAGTAAATAATAAAAAGATCAATATAAGAAAATTTAAAAACAAAATAGGGGGCGGGGGTACAGGCAATATCAAAATATTAGGTAATTTGCTAAAAATAAAAATTGAAAAAAAATCTAGAATTATTAAATTATTTTAAAATAAAAATAGATTCAAAATTGTCCCCAAAAGTATTTAAATAATACAAGGTAAATACAATTTTTTAGGATATCCTGAAAATCAAGAAACACCTGCAAAGTCCTGAAAAACATTAGTAAGATTTTAAACAAAGTAAGAAAGTATCTAGCAACCATAAATGTTTTAAAATATTCAGAAAATGAACTACAAATGGATAAATAAAAAATCTAAATTTGGAAAAAAAATTTAAAAATAGAAAAAATGAAGAAAATTAACCGACAATGATTTAAAGATAAATTTAAAATCGGAAGAAGTTCAAAAACACCAGATATAAGCTTTAAAAATTTAATACATACCAAAAATATAAAATTTTCCATGCATTTTTGATTATGTTATTTTAAACAACAACAACAAAAAATGCAAGTTTTGTATTTTGTTGCAAATCTTTAAAATCTCCCCTGGTATTTCAAAATCCTGCTCGGAATACAAGCTAAGGGGGGATTTTCACCCTTGGTTATGGAACCCTGGCAAAAACCCTTTAAAAGGAAGACAGCAAAAGCCTAAAAGCACTTATCTTAATTCTGAAGTTAAACTTTGAAAATTGAGATTATGTTTTTTGATTAATTAGAATAAATGCATATTAATCCGAGCCTCTGTTTATAGCCTACTTAATTAAGATATTTAGGAAATGTTCTCATAGAGAAATATAAGTCATAAAATTCAAAATATCCTCATGCCATCCGCATCTATAAATTATTGAATTTGATATCAAGATTATCTCTGGGTCTACTTTAAATGTATAAAATAAAAGAGACGAATTCTTATCAAACTGGAATAAAGAAAAATAATTCGGACATATATTCCGAATATTTTCTTCAGAAATAATTCGTTGAACTCAAAAGAATTCAGTATGTCCAAATGAAAATTGAAAAGTGCAAAAATGTATGTGAAGATGTCGTTTTTGAGCTACCTTTCATGTTATGATGTTATTATAATTTAATGCAAAAGTACTTGTAATTATTGTAAATTTTAAGAATTTGTAGAATGATTAAATATATTATGTATGATTAATATGTTTGTATGCTATAAGCACATATAATAAAACAGTGGACTATCAAAAACCTAAAATTAAAATAATGTATATTTGCAATTTATCATTTCAAGTACATTTGGTGAAATTATCCTGAAATTTGGCCCTCGTGTGGTGTTACAAAATATTTAATGATCTGGTTAAAAAAAAAAGTTTATTTTTTAATGAGTCTTTATAAAAAGTTTTCTGCGTAAGCCCAAATCCAAAATCGATTTAATTTTTTTCTACTAAATTTTCACTTTAACTAGAGATTTAAGAAAAAATTCAACTTTCAAAAGAGTCGGAAAATTTTAAACATTTTTGATAACAAAATTTGTGTGACATATGTGGTAACTTTTCCACACTAGCTATAATTAAAATTGGAAAACGTTTTTTCGTCCAAGCCTAATGTATGTGCATTACAATGCAACTTAATAGCAAATTTTTTGAAAAGGATAATGATTGCCTAAGAATCAATTCAATTATTGAACCAGTTTAATTATTTGCAAAAATTTCATCTTGAGTAAAAAATTAAAATTATACAGATAATTTGTTTATTAATTATAAAAAATAATGAAAATTGTTATACTCTTATAGTGAATCATGTTTTATTTTAACTAATCAGTATATAACAAAAATATATTTTCATCATTATTCGAATCATTTCATCATTATTCGACTTTTTCCTAATTTTGAATTAATTTGATCAAAACACAAAAATATTTTTAACACTGAAAGATAAATTCACAAGTTCAATATTTGTTATTCTCTTGAAAATATATGTACAATATGATTTTGAAGAATTGTCAGATAAACAATACAAAAATGCATTTAAACACTGTTTTAACACTTCTCATTTGTATACTTTTTCTGTTGGTCCTGATACGTAATCCATTGACATTAATTTCGAAAAAACACTTTTACAGTTATGCAATTGTTTATTATTGGTTCCTTGAAAATTATATAAACAGTGCTTTACTGTATATTATTACTTTCCTTATACATAGTATAATGTATAAGGAAAGTATTGTGATGGGGTTGAAAATTCGAATTCGAGTTTTGGACGGAAGAGTATGTTTCAAGCATCCCTGAACACGAATCAAACATTTTTGAGATGATGTGTGTGTCAGAGGATCTGTGGAGACGATATCTCACGAATGAATAGAGCTATTTGAATTAAACTTGGTACGAAAATTACAATTTGTAAATACTGGAAGCCTATTGTTTGTATACGCAATCAAATGTTCAGACCCCCAATAAATTTTCAAGTGAAATTTTTAAAAAAATCATCAAAAAATCAAAACCTTTAATAAAGTTACGTAAATGGTCATTTTTTGTGTAATTTTTCATTAGAAAACGAGTGATATAAATTTTAGAATGAACCGTTCTCGAGAATTCTAGCATAAACCGTTCTCGAGATATTGCACATTTTTCAAAAAACATTATCAAGAAATCATATAAAGAATAAAAAATAACTATTGTGAAATATGCTCACTTTTCATAAGTAATATTATGCGATAAATTTGGTGATATCAGTCTCATGGATCTAGCTCATTCCATTCATGAGAAAAGATACTTTGGGTAATACTTTTGTATTTAAATGCCAATAGTCATTTATCTGCTATAAGTATGACTTATTTCTCTGTCCATAACACTTGGTGAGATTTTGGCATAATGTCGCTAACTTGGCCACTTTTTTAAATTTAACCAAATTAATGAAATTGTCACCAAATTGATAAAAATGATGCTAAATCAATGAAAATTACAACTAATTGATGAAAGTTCAATATCTTGGAAAGAACATAAGAGTAAATAAATTATAAGAATAACCCATTCCTCTAGCCATCCTCAATGCTTAGCGAGAAATTTTGCGGAACGTTGCCAACTTTGCAACTATTTTAAATGTTGCCGGAGTGACAAAAAGGTCACCATATAGCTAAAAATGGCACCATATGGGAAGTAATATTTTGTAAATTCTAATTTTTGTCATATGACATGCATACCTGCCAACTTTTACGCATTATGCGTAAAATTTACGCATTTTAACTGCTCTTTACGCTTTTACGCATATATTGCTATATTTTACGCATTTCCGCATTTATTTGAATTTTTTAACATTACTAGGAAATCAATCTCCGGCTTTTTTTTTTAATTTATCAATTAACCAGATATGGTATAATTCCTCGAAAACACAGATTTTCCGCTTTTTTAGCACTGATATCTACCATTCCCGGGATCGCAGCAAATCCATAATAAAATTCAGGGTAATGCCAATCAAATTAACGGAGATTTACGGCCGCGTGTAATGTAAATTAAGATCTGGTGTAATGTAAATTAAGATCTCGATCGCTTATGTTGTCGGCTGCTATTGCTGTGTTAGCTGAGCGACTAGACTAGAAAAATTTGAAAGTCATTTGCAGATTTAGCAGTGTTTTGGCCATATCCATATCTGAAGTGCTGGTAAAGAAAATTTTGTAGCAGATGATATGCAGTAGTGATGTGTTTTCTCAAGAAAGCAAGCTCGTTAAACACAAACACAATTTATTTGTTGTGAGATCCATTGCATCAGATGAAGTTACAAAATAAAACACTGTAACATTCGTTGCAAAGCAAAATTATATACAATGAGCTAGCAAGCTCATGAAAAAGGTTTTAAACAGTTTTTATGACTAGGCACACACTCTCAGTTACTATAACATCGGTAAGTAGAAAAAACAGCTACTGTACCACACATGCCGTGCACGTTAATGAAGCCACCATCATCAGGTCACACGTCATGGCTTTAGAAGTTAGACTACTCTCTACCGATCAAGGTCTGCCTTCCATACAAGGTCTTTCACCGTCGATCACCGTCTGATCGATCTGACTATACGTCGAGTCTTAAGTCTGCATAACTACAAGATCTTAAACTCTGAAAAGTCTCCCACGTCTACTACATGGTCAGTCAAGGTCTGTAAAGTCTCTGAATAACTGAGAATGTGTCCTATCATATATACACTGTGATGGGTACGCTCCGGAACACAACCGTTGACGGCAGCGCCCTCACTATATGCAAATCAGGATGCGCGCGCGGCGAGATGGCGATTTGCATGAATGGCATGTTCTGTTCCCGTCACGAGTCGTTCACGAGAACGGTAGAACCATTCTAAAAATGTAAACACGTTCTCGCGATAACGAGAATCGCGACGAAAACAGAACCAAGTTTCCAACAATCGGCCCCCTCATGCAAAACCCCAAATCTCGGCGCACGTGCTATCAATCAATGAAATTATTCTAAAAAACATAACAGCAAAAATGTCAAGTTCTTTAGTATCCAGCAAAAACATAAAGTATATATATTACTTTTCATGTTAAGCAAAAAAAAATTTATCATTGAAAGAAAATTTTAGATATCATTGAAACACCAAGTTCCAAAAATTGAATTTAAGTCAAAATTTAAGTTTCAAGAAATTTAAGTATAACCATTTAAATTTAACATTTAAGATTAAAAAAAATTTTACTATAAATATCAAATTCAAGTTGTGTAGAAAATTTTATGTATAATTATTAAATTTAACATTTAAGATTAAAAAATTTCACTATAAATATCAAATTCAATTATGTAGAAAATTTTATGTATAATTATTAAATTTAACATTTAAGATTAAAAAATTTTACTATAAATATCAAATTCAATTTGTAGAAAATTTCATGTATAATTATTAAATTTAACATTTAAGATTAAAAAAATTTCACTTTAAATATCAAATTCAATTATGTAGAAAATTTTATGTATAATTATTAAATTTAACATTTAAGATTAAAAAAATTTCACTATAAATATTAAATTCAATTTGTAGAAAATTTTATGTATAATTATTAAATTTAACATTTAAGATTAAAAAAATTTACTATAAATATTAAATTCAATTATGGCTGTTCATTATCTCTGTCCAAGACCAGTATACATAATTAATACTAATAGCAATGACACAGATAACGAAAGATTTTTTTTTTTTTTTTTTTTTTCTGTGTTGTATTCAAATTTAAATAAGTGGTTTGTCATCAATGAATCATAGCCAAGTGTATGATAACAAGGAGTAAACACACAAAATAATACACATAAGCATAACTGTCTTATGCGGGAATTGAAAACATGGATATATATATACATTCAGTGTAATGTGAAAAATTTTAAAAAGTTCATTGTAAACAATACACATATATATACTCTAGATACAATTTGCTGCATCACAGAGGGAGGAGTAATTTATACGATATCCTAACCATATTTTGTAAAAGAAAGAAAAAAAATTTAGAAGTTACAAATTTAATCATTTTTGTTTTTGGAAATTTGATTACAAAAATTTAATGCTAAAAATTCCTCAAACATTTGGCAAATCTTATTAATGTACTGCCTATGATGTATAAAAATTTTGTTATTGATTTCAGCAAATTCCACACCTAACAGTTTTTGGACCTTCCCTAGAGTTTTGATATCAAATTCTCCCTTTAGCAAAGAAACTGCATGATCAATATCACCTATTATTTCTATGTTGCTTGCCTCTGGCCTGGATTTGATATCCCTCTTTTCTCTGAAGTTAAACAAATTTTGGTCATAATGTATGTTAGCCTTAGCACAGAATTTTTTAACATCATTATGACTTCTCAGCCTATGTTTATCACCCCTCACTGAGTAGTAAACATCAGTTCGAGTTCCATCAGGCCTGGGTACAGCTTTCCTTTCCCAATCTATGTTTGAACAGGGGGTCAGATCGGAATCAGCAGGAGAGTCCTCTTCCTCACTAGTATGACTAGTGTCATGGCTCTCACCTGCTTCTTCCTCTGACTCACTATCCAAACATCCCGATCCTGAATCTGATGTTCGAGTAAAACCCGATTTCTTTTGGGTGAAGTTTCTAGGTCGAATGGGGTCCAGGACGCCTTCCGCTGCTTCCATCTCCTCAAAACGGACATTGCTTATTTCTAATATTTTTCCTTCTTTCACAAGAAGAATTCTATAGCCCCTGGTATTTTCTGCATATCCTACCATAACTCCCAGTTGAGCTCTTAGGTCTAGCTTCTTCCTAAGCTGTTTTGCAATACCAGCATAAGCCTTACATCCAAAAACTCTGAGATGGGATACAGCAGGCTTCTTCCCATAGTACAATTCGTGTGGAGTTTTAACTTTAAATTTATGGCAAATCCTGTTCTTTGTATAAGTAAAACATAGGATTGCCTCTGCCCACATTTTGTCACCAACTTTGCTTTGATTAAGCATTGCCTTGACACAATCTAACGCTGTCAGGTTGAATCTTTCAGATACCCCGTTTTGTTCGGGTGTATAAGTGTTAGATCGTTCATGCTTAATCCCTAACTTTTTCAAAAAAGCTTTAAATTGACCGTGACAAAATTCCATGCCGTTATCAGTACGGATGCACAAAATCTTTTTGCCTAATTGTCTCTCCTGACAAGCTTGAAAATCCTGAAAAACTTTGAACACATCTGATTTTTGTTTTAAAATAAAAACAAACACCTTGCGGCTAAAATCGTCTGTAATAGTCAAGAAGTATTTGTTTCCCCCCAATGAAGCTACAGGCATTGGACCACAAACGTCCATGTGCAGTAATTGCAAAGGTTCTGTAGATCTAATCCTGCCTATTGGTTTGTACGAAACTCTCTTAGATTTTGCAAGTTTGCAATGAATGCAATTTACTTTTGCATATTTTAATTTTGGGAGTCCGTTTGCCGCGGAAACTTTACTTGTTTGGTGCAAGTAGTCTGAGTTAATATGGCCATATCTTCTATGCCATAATTCAGTTTTGTTCAGAATTTCAACTGTTGAACCACTAATTTTATTTGACTTTGATTTTAAATCAGATTTGTTTTTCCTTTTATTCAAGTTAGGCCTAATTTTGTTTTGACTTTGACTATTTGTTGCAGGGGTTTTTCTAACCTGTTTAGAATTTTTGTCCCTATCCTGATCTCCTTTACGGCCCTCAACACTACTATTTAAACTTTTAGTTGAGTACTGTGGTTTTAAGAAATACAATCCTTCTTTACGTTTAGCGTAAAAGAAATTTTCTCCCTCAGGAGTCTTAAACCATAGAATACCTTTGGCTGCACTAAAAGAATAGCCCTGCTCTTCTAATACAGATGCGGCCAACAAGTTACGCCGTAATTTTGGTGAATACATAACATTTTGTAGCACAATATTATTTGTATGATCTTTAAATTTAACATACATGTTCACCGTTCCAATAGCCTCAACTGGGCTTTCCATATCACCCACTGCTAGCGACATAGATGTATCCTTACATTTATCAAATTTTGAAAACATTTTAACATCATTACAAAAGTGTCGCGTAGCAGCGGTGTCAATCACCCAGCTGAGCCTATTGTCAGGATTATCAACAATATTAGCTTCTACATTTATATTTGAAAATACTTCAATAATACTAGAGCTAGTCATCTTTTTCAATTTTGGGCATTGTGCCTTTACATGACCATTTTTATTACACATAAAACATGGTCCTATGACCTTAATAGACTTTTTAACTTTGGTAACATTTTTGCATTTAGCGTTAACATTTGAAAAATATACAGATGAATTGGAACTTACATTATTATTGTCATGATCCTTCCTCAACTGTCTAATCCTGCCCTCCTCCAAAGACAGTTCTTTCTGAATTTTATCCAATTTAAAATCAGTATCGCTCCAGCGATAAATGATTTGAGTGATACTCTGGTACTGGGCTGGGAGATACCGGATGGCTTGGAATGCCACGTACACATCCTCCACGGGGTGATTCACGTTCTTGAGCTTGGTGACAGCTTTCCTTATCCTCGTACAGAATATGTCGATGGGCTCCTCGATTTCCGGGCGTAGACTGAAAAACTCGTCCAACAGATGAACTAAATTAGCGCGCGTTGGGGCCTCAAAATGCGCCTCCAACTTCTCCCACGCATCCGCCGGGCTGTCGTCGATGTCGAGCAGTTCTCTGTACTCCGCCGAGATATTTCGAAACAGGATGGAAAGTGCGCGGTCGCTACTGCGCATGTACTCCTCTCGCTCGCGGCGTGACGTAGATTCGTCGACTGGTAATGCAGTACGGTTGATGTGGCCGTAACATCCTTCTCCTTTCAGGATAAATGAAATTTCATTACGCCAGGTGACGTAATTGTCCCTGTTTAACGCTTCTATGCCGTTGCTCACCTCCATAGTCTTTAACTGTGACTAGAGTGCGTTGTTTACCTTTCTGCTTGATGCAAATGGCGCCGGTCGCGGCCCCCGTCGATGGAATTCACAACTCTTCACTGCTGCTTTATCACGGATAAAAGTTATGGCCTTGACATACTACGGCCCATAACCAAAATGTCGGCTGCTATTGCTGTGTTAGCTGAGCGACTAGACTAGAAAAATTTGAAAGTCATTTGCAGATTTAGCAGTGTTTTGGCCATATCCATATCTGAAGTGCTGGTAAAGAAAATTTTGTAGCAGATGATATGCAGTAGTGATGTGTTTTCTCAAGAAAGCAAGCTCGTTAAACACAAACACAATTTATTTGTTGTGAGATCCATTGCATCAGATGAAGTTACAAAATAAAACACTGTAACATTCGTTGCAAAGCAAAATTATATACAATGAGCTAGCAAGCTCATGAAAAAGGTTTTAAACAGTTTTTATGACTAGGCACACACTCTCAGTTACTATAACATCGGTAAGTAGAAAAAACAGCTACTGTACCACACATGCCGTGCACGTTAATGAAGCCACCATCATCAGGTCACACGTCATGGCTTTAGAAGTTAGACTACTCTCTACCGATCAAGGTCTGCCTTCCATACAAGGTCTTTCACCGTCGATCACCGTCTGATCGATCTGACTATACGTCGAGTCTTAAGTCTGCATAACTACAAGATCTTAAACTCTGAAAAGTCTCCCACGTCTACTACATGGTCAGTCAAGGTCTGTAAAGTCTCTGAATAACTGAGAATGTGTCCTATCATATATACACTGTGATGGGTACGCTCCGGAACACAACCGTTGACGGCAGCGCCCTCACTATATGCAAATCAGGATGCGCGCGCGGCGAGATGGCGATTTGCATGAATGGCATGTTCTGTTCCCGTCACGAGTCGTTCACGAGAACGGTAGAACCATTCTAAAAATGTAAACACGTTCTCGCGATAACGAGAATCGCGACGAAAACAGAACCAAGTTTCCAACATATGTTATGAAAGTAATAAATACACTTCTTTAAAGGTTGTCTAATTCAGCATAAATCGCTAAAATGTTATTTTGTTCATTAATTTCGCATAAACACTCCGATTGCGCAATTCAGTTTGTTATCATGAATCGCCGAGAGTACAATAGTCTTTTTCCATCCATCTCAATCTTCTAAATATTGCATTTTTGATTGACTAAACTAGCTTATTTTCATATTCTAATTAATTATTATGGTTAATTTCTTAATTATTTTCGCATAAACAGTGCGATTGCGCAATTCAGTTACATCGTGTGAATTGCCAAGTGTACGTTAGTATCTTTTTCCATCCATCTCCATCATTTAAATGTTGCATATTAGATCGACTAAACTAGCTTTTTTCATATTCTGATTAATTACTATGGTTAATTTCTTAATTATTTTCGCATAAACCGTGCGATTGCGCAATTCAGTTACTTTGCGTGAAGTGCCGAGAGTACGTTAGTATCTTTTTTCATCCATCTCCATCATTTAAATGTTGCATATTAAAACGGCTAAACTAGCTTATTTTCATATTATGGCTAATTATTAAGGTTAATTAATTATATTTGCGTAATATAAATTTTTCTATTTAAAAAATGGGTATGAACTCTGTGAAGGGCTATTTTCCAAAAAGTAGTATCAAAGCAATGATTTAGGCAAATAGAAAGGAAACCATTTTGGCAGGAATATAATTCAGTGCTATATTTTGTTTTTGTCTTTTTACTTTCCATATATACATAATGTATAAGGAAAGTATTGTGTCGGGGTCGAAAATTTGAATTCGAGTTTTCGACGGGAGAGCACGTTTCAAGCACCCCTGATCACGAATCAAACATTTTTTAAGTGATGTCTGTGTGTGTGTCAGTGAGTCTGTGGAGACGATAACTGACGAATGAATGGACTGATTCAAACGAAATGTGGTACAAAAACCTCAATCCGTAAACACTGGAAGCCTATTGTTTTTAAACGCAATCGAATGATCAGAACCCCCCTAAATTTTCGAGTGAAATTTTGAAAAAATCTTCAAAAAATCAGAACCGCTAATAAAGTTACGCAAATAGACATCTCTTATGTAATGTTTCATTAGAAAGCGATTAGCATAAATTTTAGAACGCTAACATGAACCGTTCTTAAGATATTGCACATTTAATAAAAAAAATTTATCAAAAAGTTATATAAAATAAAAAATAAAAATATTTCCTATTGAGAAACATGTTCACTTTTCATATGTAATACCATGCGATAAATTGGGTGACATCATTCTCGTGGATCTAGCTCGTTCCATTCATGAGAAAAGATACTTTGAGCAATACTTTTGTATTTGAGCGCCAATAGTCATTTATCTGCTATAAGAATAACTTATTTCTCCTTCCATAACACTTGGCGAGATTTGGGCGACGAATTTGTCGGAATGTCGCCAACTTGGCGACATTTTTAATTGTTGCCAAATTAACAAAATTCTCGCCAAATAGAAAAAAATGACCCTAAATCAATGAAAATGACGACTAATTGAAGAAAATTCAATATCTTGGAAGGAATATAGGTATCTACTATAAGAATAACATGTCTTAACTCTAAACATAGTAAATTCATTCCATTATATAAGGAAAGTCATGTGTTGCCCACATCAGATTTTTTAATTAGAGATCAATATTTGTTAATTTCTTTAGTGAAAACCTGTGTATTGCCAAACATAAATATTTGTTTTCATTATAAAGTAATTCTCACCGGATAAAACCTTTATATATTTTTTGTTCTATAATTTATTGTCCTGAAATTTTATAAAATTGGTGTCCTAAATTTTCATATTCTACCAGTACTATGCCTGATATTTAATGCAGTATTTTTTTAATGCAGGTACTTGTACATAGTTAAATTCATTAGAAATGTTGTTTGCGCGTGTAGTTTAAAAAAAAATCATTATAAATGTTATTCACGCAAAATTTTACACATTTCAATTTTCCCAGGTTGGCAGGTATGGACATGTATACATTTTAGCATTTAAGTAATGATCTTCTCTCTATTTGTCTGTAATACTTGGTGGTACATTTGGCAAATTTGATGAATAATTTAGCATATCGCCATCTTGGCGATATTTCACCCCATATTGAAAAAATATCTTCAAAATTGCAAAAATGATGTCCAGTTATGAATTGATTATTAAAATATTTTAATATATGGACTATATTGCTTATTGAGGATGCTATCAATGTTGATAATTGTTTATTTAGAGTTTCTCAAAATATAAGCTAATTGGGTATCTTGAAATAGTTTTACATGTTGACATCCGGAAAATCACTAAATGAACAATTCAATGATAAAGATACAGAAACTTGGATCTTATACATTATTTTTTGACTGTAAAAGCAGTAAATTTATTGCATTATATAACGAAAGTTATGTGCTGCCACCCACATCAGATTTTTTTTTATTATGCTGGAGTTCAAATGTCTCAAGGTTTTTCATAGTTTTATCTGTTTAATGCCTGTTTAAAACTTCATTTATAAAAACTAGGTTTTGAGAGATAATTACTAACATTGATTTCTGTCCATTTTGGCTTTTTGACTTAGGGTTTCTTGATTTTTAGTATTGACAAAGGGGTTTCAATACATCGTCAAAACAGCTGTATGCTGTATTGAAACTTAATTTGTTCTTAATTATATTGGTTAAATTTTTCTTATCTTTTGCTTAAAGGGTTTGCATACTTTAATAAATAAAATTGTATTCCATGTAGATTCGAAAATGCAAGGGCAGTCACAAAATTTGCAATATATTGCCAGTCCTATTGTTATTTAGTCTGAAACTACTTTTGTGTTTGTCTACATCATGTTGTGGACCTCTGATCTTGTAATGTGCACTAGTATCGCTATCAATCAATTTGTATTATTTCTAGTAACTTTACAATAGGGTAATCACACAGACACATCAACACAAGAAAGTGACATATATTTGATTACTAAAATAGTATGTTATTTTTTTACAAGTGTGTTAAATGTCTTATATCACAGCCTCACAAAAATCTGGGATTGTTTTGCCTGATCAATGAACTATTCAGTTCATTGATCTGTATGGGGGGTTTCCTCAGGAGTCCTATTCTAAAATATGCAGTGTATTGTAAAGTTCCATACTCCATTTTAATTTTTCTTAAATAAAAAATGAAATACTCTTTATTATTTTTACAGAAAACATTTTATTTGCATATGAATATAGTTTTGTTTAACAAATGATTTTGTAATCCTATTTTAACAAATTATGATTTTTTTTTTAAATTTTACTTTGCATAATAAATGTAGTCATGCTATTATAATCATGATATA
This sequence comes from Amaurobius ferox, assembly GCA_951213105.1. Classification (NCBI taxonomy): domain Eukaryota; kingdom Metazoa; phylum Arthropoda; class Arachnida; order Araneae; family Amaurobiidae; genus Amaurobius; species Amaurobius ferox. The sequence goes on from OX578136.1 coordinate 112,963,541, forward strand.
GAATTATAATTTTAATGTGTGTTACATTTTAGGTTATAATGGCAACAAATAGGGCAGATACACTGGATCCTGCATTACTCCGGCCAGGACGGTTAGACCGAAAAATTGAATTTCCTTTACCAGACAGGCGTCAAAAGCGTCTTATTTTTTCTACAATCACTACTAAGATGAATCTAAGTGATGAAGTTGATCTTGAAGATTATGTTGCTCGTCCAGATAAAATTTCTGGAGCTGACATAAATGCCATCTGTCAAGAAGTAAATACATTAGTGTTTTTTGGTTTAAATGAATCATTTCAACTCATTATTACTAATTATGGTATAAAGTTAAATGTTAGAAATACAATTTTATTATTGAAATTAATATAAAAGTTGTCTAATTAAAAAAGATTAAATAGTGAAAAACTGTTATTTGTATAGCTTTTTGGTTAAGTTTTTTAAACATAGCATACATAATAGCATAATTTATTTTAGTTTATATAGAACTACCTTTATTAAAATATGTTATTTGTTAATTGAATAACTTTAATCACATCATTTATATTAGAATGCGCTTTTGCACATTTTTTCAGTTAGGTGGCACTGATATACCCTCAATGTATCAGAAATATCGTCTGCTATTTTTAATATGTCAGACGATAATTTTAGGTCTCTTTTTACCAAACGAAGACCATGTCATTTTCTCCAGAGTGAATGACTTTTTAATTTCTTTGGCCATTCTTGTTAGTGTTATTAAAGTGTTTCAGAAGAAATACCTATGCTTTAAAATCCCCTAACAATTCAGCAATTACGAGGATAGTAAAGTATTTTCAAGGGCAGTACAATCCTTGTAGATGTTGCCCCCCCCCCCCCCCCCCCCACTGGGTATCGGTCTAAATTGGATGGCGCTTCCCGTCCGTCCAAGTAGATACCTTGCACCTTTGGGTAGGTTAGACACCTTTGGGTACACCTTTGGGTAGGTTAGATGGTCTGGTTTGAAAAAGAAAGCATTTTCCAGAAATTAAACCTGTTGTAAACAAAGTGGGAATAGGCAAGCTTTCATCAATAGATCCTGTTTCTCGTGAATGCTTTACTAACCTCATAATTGCTGAATTGTTCGTTTTAGAGCATGGATATTTCTTCAGTAACTCTTCAGTGACATGCTCATAAGAATGGCTAGAGAAATGTTGGTCTAAATTAAAACATGATTTCTCTCTGGAAAACGCCATGTTCTTTGATTGGTAAAAAAGATATGCTTGTAATGATCATCTGGTGTATTGAAACAGCAAACAATATTTTAATACACTTCTTTTAAATTTTTCCTTTAAATAGAATTTTGCAATTTTAAGATTGAGACATGAAAATCCTTATAGCGATGAATTAAAAGTGAAGTTTAGAGATGATAAATTTTAGAGGTTAAAATTATTGCTTCATAGAGAAAGGAAAAGCATTTGCAATACAAATACTTTGAGATAATTTAAAATTGATTGTGCATTCTTAATGAGTTTTATTATTAATCTATCATGAGTTTATTTAATTTAGTTAATACATTTTGATGAATATATTGTCTATAGAATACTTCATGACTCTTTGAAATTATGATCAGTGTATAAAAATATTCTATATATACAAGAGAACCGTGAATTTTGTTAGTAATAATCAGACCTCCTTTCTAGTAATAATCAGCTGGGTAGTTGTATGCTGTAGATTGTTTTACTAATGAGCATCCCTAAAAAATCAAGAAAAGTATTCCCAAGAAGTGGCCAAAGAATAGTGGGGACTATTGAAGTTACATTAGAAAATATTCATTTCTCCTAGAAAGGAGGGATTAAGCACCAAATCCCAGGGGCTACAAGATTAGTCTCCATTCAAAGAGATTAATCCCCATCCCAGGGGGACTAATTCCACTTGCATATGTAGTTCTTTTATTACTCACACTGACTCAAAATTATATTATTTGATGTGTTTATACCAGTAATCTGTTTTAGGTGCACATGATTAAAAAGTTTTTAGTTTATTGTTCATTTTCTTACATACTAAGGGATAGGAAGTTCTCATTTTGCAATGTAATTTTTCAGGGGTGGGGGGTGGGGAAGACTTCAAACTGTAAAATGTTGGGAGATCTGATTTGACAAAGGGTAGCAAATTTATACACCAACATTCTATTCTGATAAACTATTTTTTATTTTATGCACTTTCAAATAGTTTAGTTTTAGTATGTCATTATTTGTGTGATTCATTATTTTTACTTCTCTATTGCAGGCTGGAATGCACGCTGTTCGAGAAAATAGATATGTTGTGCTTGCTAAAGACTTTGAGAAAGGTTATAAGAATAACACTAAGAAGGATGAATCTGAACATGAATTTTATAAATAAATATATGCAAACTTGTTAGGTGGGTATATTGTGTACTAACTTGTGTAAGTAAAGAAATACAAAGTCCTTTATTAAAAAATTTGTCTTTTCAGTTATTTTTAATTTTACTATTTAATCTACACTATTAAAACATCTCCATCATATATCCATGTAATTCCATTAATTTAAAATAAAAATTCTTAGTGTGGAAAACTGTAGTTTTTCTTAAATAGAAAGTACAGATTTTGAATGTTTGTAAAGATTTATAACAGTTAATAGATTTCTAATTATGTGCAGAATGTTTTGAACTGCTTGTAAAACTTTGCAAATTCTTTATACAGAAGGTTGGCATTTATTCTTATCAGAAGTTAAATATCTGAAATTGTGAGTAATATATTCTACAATTTATTGTGGATAATCAATATAACTGCAAAATAAAATTATTTTAAAATTTTTTAATTTTTTAATAATTTGTTTAAATAGATTTTAGGCAATAAATTTAAAACATCGAACGTTTACCAATTAAAAACTATTCATATGGAAAATAAATATTCTAATAAAAGGGAGATTAGCACATTTTAATGAAAAAAAAAATTACTGCTTTTCCAAAATTAAATAATTGTGGATGAAATAAATAAACATGTATAAGTAAATAAATATGGATGCTTCTGAATCCCTGATATGAGACTCCAATCTAGCAATCAAGTTTGTTTAGCACACAACAATGCAAAATTTTACTGGAATTTTGTTTTTTACAACAATGATCAAGTCAGCATTGGTCCAGTATATGAGGGGTTTAGAGCAAGCACATGAATTGTAAAAAACGAAGTTCAGGCAAAATCTGCTAATTAATACATTTCCTGTTTATGAAGAAAGTAAAACAGATGAGTAAGATTTGATGTGCTGACTTCACAGCCCTACTTTGTTAGAGCGGTAACCAAAACTGATTAGTAGTGATAATATTATGTGTTAACTATTAGAATATCTATTAATGAATAGTTTTGCTATTAGTTAATGGTTATATTAACATCAATTATAATATTATCTAAATTTATGTCTTTGGATAGGAATAAACGGGGGCCAACAGAAAAAAATTATTAATCAGTGGTCATCAATCCACAGACCATTGTCTTATTTTGTATGGCCTGCCAATAAATCTTTTTATAAAATATACTTATGTGGCAATGAGGGCTTTATTTTACATTTGGGAGGGGGGGGGGGGTTATTTCTACAAGTAGTACTTTGCACTAAGTAATAGGAATACCCAATTTAGAGATTTCAAAATTCTTGCACAAAGGTATAATTGGGATGTTAAAAGTTTCATTGCACCTTTAACATCACATGACTGTATACAATAAAGTGTGTAGATTGTTTTGTTTTCATTGAAAAAATTTAGTCCCCACCCCCTCCCCATACTTTTCAATACCTGCACTCATGATATTTTTAAACTTCAACTTAAATAATACATTATTGAATAGAAGCACCAAATATTTAATGCAAGATATAAAAGTGTTTAATAAAAGATAAAATAATTGATTTAAAATTTACCCATGTGAGAGGCAATCTCAGACTATACTTGATACTTGAGATAATGTTAAAACTTATTTGTATTTTATCTAAGATTTTGATTTCACAATAGAACACATATTTACATCTTACAAAACACTAATATTTCATGGTTTGGGAAGCACTGTGATATGGTATTATCAAAACTAAACAGATGTGAGAAAATGAACAACATTTTGATGTGAATAATATCTATGCATAAGTTTCTGTGACAGAAAGCATAGCCTTACAAAACATGTAAACACTTTTCATTCTTATACCTCTGAATCTAATGGATAACAAGAAAGATCAATCATGCAGAAAGCATTGATTATGAAACACTTTCCAACTTCAATGCAATTTTATACAAACATCTTTAAAATGCGATACATTCCTCAGTAATACTTTTAATATTATCACAATACTACATTAATTTATTATATTTGAAAACTCCATCGAAGAAAATGAACTTCATTCAAGTGACGGCATTGAAATATAAATTGTCTGGTTTAAACATCTTTAAAATGCGATACATTCCTCGGTATTATTTTTTAAATTATCATAACACTACAATAATTTATTATATTTGAAAATTTCACCAAAAACAAATGAACGTTATTCAAATGACGTGATAGAAATATAAATCGCCTCTATATAAAAGCAGCATTTCATTCATCACAATACTATAATAATTTATTTTATTTAAAAATTTGAAAAATTGTTATCTACCATATTTATTTTAAAATATGAAACCTTTCTCATATATAAAATAATTAAACTCTTGGAAAGATATTTATTATATAATATATCTATTTTTTCTTTCTGGAGGATATAATGAGAGTCAGAATTTAATTGAATTTGTTTCTCTTCCTATATTAAATAATTTTTATTTAAAAAACTACCTAACATATTTTACTAAAATTTCTTTTATATATTTTATGGGATAATTTGAATATTTCCTAAAATTTTCGAAGCAATTTGTGAATTTTAAATTCGCTTAAAAAATGTTTGAAACATTAGATCCCATAGGGTTCAATGTTTCATTTTTTCAACCCGGGTTAAAAAAAAAACTAATTGGGTGACATTATTCATTTATATTCCCATAGGTCCCACAGACGGTCTAAAAAATGTACTAAAATTTCATTTTGATAAAGCCATTTTTACGGCAGTTATCGTGCTAACAGACAGACAGACAGATAGACAGAATGAACAAAGTCATAAACATTTCCAACTATGTTGTAAAGTGTTAAAAATCTAATTTTTTTTATTATTTTGAACTTTTTTTTTCAAAAAAACTTTAAAACGTATCTGTCCAAGCAAGTTTTTTTTTTTTTTTCACTTTTTTTACTTTCATTTGAAATATCTTCAAAACTATAAAAGTTAGATATAAATAGTAAATGACAAAAATATACATTGGGAAATTGAATTTCTAAATCTATAGTTAAGCTCTTATAGTTTTCAAGTAATCGTCAAGTGAAAGAAGATTGAAAATTTTCCATTTTTCAAGTTTGTAATGCTTATATCTCAAAAACCAAAAGTGCTAAGAACAATAAGCAAGAAATTGTAGTTCTTTGAAAACCCTACATGTGTATATAATTAAATTTTGGAATGAGCTCTTAGTTTCCGAAATATAATGGTGAGAAATTTTGATATGTTTCAGTATTTTAACCTGGGTTTTCCAATGGATGGGACAGCTGTAATACTTAAAATGTTACTGCAGCTCAATCTGTTTTACTTACTCCTTGGTGAAATATTGGTGCATGAGCATGAGATATTTTATTTTGTTTAAAAAATTGAGAGGTTTAATGAACTTGGAGATTCTAAAGAGATGTTTAATAATTGGTGAGGTTTAAACAGAATAGATGAAAATACACATATTCAATTATGTATTTATGTCCTGCCAAGCAAGTTTATAGGTTAACTTAAGTGTATAATCTCGGCAGACAAGTTTTATTTATATAAAGAAAAGCAAGTTAGTAAAATAATTTGATATTTTGACATGAAATCTATATCCAGAGTACCCAGATGAAATCAGGGCGAAAACTAAAATTTAGTGCCTATAAACTGTTAGCGAATAATTTGTAATGCTTTGAAAGCCTGTAAATGAAATAAGTTAATCTTAAAAAAATCTAATAAACTTATTGAAATTTATTGAAGTTTTATTTTGCTAAATGTTATTCGTGGAAAACCATTTTGGCTCCATCGGACTGGAGCCACCACTGATTTTTATGCTAAATTTTGCAGAAATGAGCTTGTACTTATAGCTATGCCACCATTTACAATGTTCTGGTATTATTTAGTAAATAGTTATGTTGAATATCTTTTGGAAAGAAATTGATTTAAGCAATTGTCAACATATTTATATATACATATATTTTTTAACTATCTGAAATTAGGCACTCACCACATGTCGATTAAACAACACAGTTTGGGGATTAAATAAAACATCTAACTAGCCACCACACTCCCCATAAAAATCAAGAAAGATCAATCATGCTTAAAGCATTGATATGAAACACTTTACAACTTCAATGCAATTTTATTTAAAAAAGTCTAAAATGCAACACATTCCTCGGTAATATTTTAAAACTTATCACAATACTACTTTAATTTATTATATTTGAAAACTTAAACCTTCATTGAAAAAAATGAACTTCATTCAAATGATGGCATTGAAATATAAATTGCCTGGTTTAAATATCTCTAATATGCGATACATTCCACGGTAATATTTTTAAAACTATCATAATACTATGATAATTTATTATATTTGAAAACTATCGAAAACAACTGAAATTAATTTAAATGACGTCATAGAAAAAATAACACGCCTGGATCTCTCTATAAAAACAGCATTTCATTCATAACTTTCTCCCATTCATTTCATTCATCACAATACTATAATAATTTATTTTACTTAAAAATTAAGACCATGGAGCTACAAGTAATTAAACTCTATGCTTAAAACTTCATCGAAAAAAATCGTCCTTCTCTTTATAAAATCAATTGATTGTTCATTCATATCAGCCATGCAGACTCCATGGGCTAAATTATTTTGTGTTAAAGAAATACAGCAATTCTAATACAACTCATTCTACATATTTTGCTGTTTACATTTTACATAAGTGAAATATAGGCTTCGTTGTAGAAATTAATCAAATTTAGATAATCATTGAAACTCAAATATATTGTATTTGCGTTGTTTCAGTATGTAGATGCACAGAATTTAAGTAAAAATAAAATAGTTTTAGGACGGATACAACACTTAATATGAATTAAAAAGAACTTAAAAAATCACGATTTGGAAACAAGATGGATGCCATATATCATTTTGAAGTGGGTCATGTGATCGTTTCATATAAGAGGTGTAATTAATATTTTAATTTTTATTTAAAAAACTACTGAATATATTTTGCTGAATTTTTTTTTATATATTTTATGGAACAATTTGAATATTACCTAAAATTTTCAAAACAATTTGTGAATTTTAAATCCGCTTAAAAAATGTTTGAAAAATTAGGTTTTATAGGGCTCAATGTATTTTATTTTTTCAACCTGGGTTCAATCCAAAACTAATTGGGTGATATTATTCATTTATATTCCCATAGGTCCTACAGACCGTCTGAACAACATACTAAAATTTCACTTTGATTAAGTCATTTTTACGGCAGTTATCGTGCTAACGGACAGACAGACAGACAGAATGAACAAAGTCATAAACACTTTTCAACTTTGTTGTAAAGTGTTAAAAATGAAAGAGTAGATATATGAAGAATGTTAAACAAATACATTGCCTCTTCTAATAGATAAAAACATTTAAACAGTTTTCATAATTTTTTCAACTTAAGATTTTATTAAATTCTATGCATTTGTTTGGTATGCATTTAGGGTAAAAAGTTCTGAATATTTGAACTCTGTAAGCATTTTTGCTCCTAGACCATTATTTAAAAATATAGCTTTCTGGACTAGGGTTTTTTTGAGCCGCTATTTTCAGAAACATGCATATATTTATGTTGAGTCTGTCGAAACACAGGATGATTGCAGGGAGAGTTGTGTTTAGATCAGAACGTTGCAGTAGCTCTTCATGGATTTTGATGAAATATAGGAGAACTTACTTTCTCATTTACCACCTTTGTCGACCAACTCTGTTGCTTTTTGAAAAGCTCTAATTTGCAATAGCTTTTTTGCAGTACTGTTGATCGTCCCTCCCTTGCTACCACTCACTAACAGCTGAAGCTGTTATACAGAAGGTCATTTGCACTTTATGGAAACGATTTTGATAATTAATTTTTATGCATAAAGGGTATATTTCTTGCGGCAGTTTGCTTCTATCTGATAGCCTTGATTCTTCACTATAGCTCTAGCTCGAATTTTCCATGAAAGTAAACTTTTTCTTAGCACCGCCATTATAATTTTATCCCATTCCTCTTGGGTCATTTCCCAAAGTCCATTCAGTGTTCTTGGATGCCTTTTTCCTAAGGCTCGTTTTAACAAACCGAAAGCTCAAAAGTCCATAGGAGAAGCGTTAGGTGATTTTACAGGTATTTCAATAAATGGGATACATTTTATTCCTTTTTCTGATTCTTTCTTTGCTAAATATGTGGCAGTTGACTTAGATGTGTGACTAGAGGCTTTGACCGTATGAAGCTCAACATTATTGATGTCTTTTCTATATAAGACTGGAATTTCTTCAAAAATTGGTTCTAAAATATTCCGCTGATAGTAGAGTGAATTAATTTTAGCTTTACTTGAGACTTTTTTGAGTTTTAATTTACCGGTGTAACAAAATCATGCAACTATCATAAATTAGGGGAACTTTTCTGTACATTGATGAAGGCATTTCGTATAGTCATTTTCGTCAGTTAAGCAATAGAAAATTACTCTTTTTTTTTTTATTATTACAGTCACTTAAATACATCCATGCCTCATTGAGTGTTACCACAAATTTCCATTTATCAGTAGCTAGGTGTTTCTCATATAATTTTCTGCAATTTATTTTTCTTTCGGCAATATGCTTTGACAAAAGCAGATGAACTTTAGATTTAAACATCTTTTTTAACTTCAAATGTTTATAAATGATTTTACTTACAGTGCCAGAAGACATTCCCAGTTTCGATGCAATGGATCTTTGAGTCTGTGGATTTACTTTTAGGATCAAAGACTTCATTTTCTTTATATTTACCCGCATTCGAACAGTCTTAGGATGTGATTTTGCAATCATTTTTTCATTTTTACTTTCAGCTAGATGCTTTTTTCCTTTCAAATTATTATTATATTAAAAATACCTTTCTTTGAAATACAATAACCTCGATTTTTACACTGCTTTACAATTTGTTGGTACAAATATTTTTCCTCGGAAAGCACATTTACGTAACCTTCGAGCCATCTATCAATTTCAGGAGCCATTTTCAAAATAAATCTTTTATTCTACATTCCAATCAAAACAAAACAGTAGCAGACAATAATATTGAAAATGCCAAATTTTTATCTCAAAATGCTAACAAGAAACATAAATACAAAATTGTTTCCATAAAATGCGAACAACCTTCTGCACAACCTGCTATGCAAGTATAATATACACAGACAGACTTCGCCACTTGTTCGCTCATGCTCATAAACCCATGAAGCTGACTTTGCAGGTTCTTTCATCCAGTCTATATAAGGGGTGGGTGCCACTTGTGCGCCTTTCTTAAGCGCACATATTTGCAAGTCTTTGCTTAGTCATTTTTTTTCATGCCGGGTCCAAGACATACTAGCCCGATAGGGGTTCAAATACAAAGAATTAATATGTACCATAAAATGAAAAAGCAGAATACTAAATTTGGACTTTCTAGCTGCTTTGGTTATCTAGTTATTCCATCGAAATGAGTAAATTTCTATGGAGTGCTCATAATGAGCAAGCTTGATAAGTTTAATAATCTAAAGAACTAAAATGTACCACATAATTCAACGACATACTAAATTTGGACTTTCTAGTAACTCCAGTTCTCGAGTTATTCCCTAACGTGAGTAAATTCCTGTTGTGGGCTTAAAACAGGATAGTCTGATACGGTTGAAAGCCTGAAGAATTAAATATACCACGAAAGATAACAAGATACTGAACGTGAACTTTCTAGCTGCTCTATTCTCAAGTTATTCTCTAAAAATGAATACATTATTATGGGGAACCCAACATGGACTAGCCTGATATAAGGTTCAAAATACAGATAATTAATATATACCACAAAATAAGAAAACTACATACTAAATTTGGGCCTTCTAGCTGCTCGGGTTTCCATCCAAACGAGTACATTCCTAGAACGGACCCAAAATGTGCAAGCCCACATTTTGGTATGTTATCTAAGGAATTAAAATAAACCACAAAAAACATCAATATACTTAAATTGGACTTTCTAGCTGCTACAGTTATCGAAGTATTCTCCCAAAACGAGTACATTCCTATGGTGGGCCCAAGACAGGTTAGCCTGATATGTTTGAAAGAATTAAAATATATCACAAAAGATAATAAGATACTGAACTTGAACTTTCTAGTTGCTCCTACTCTCGAGTTATTCCCAAAAAGTTTGTATGGGAATGGGGTGGGGGCAAAACGGACTAGCCCGGTAATGCTCAAAATACAAATAATTAATATATGCCACAAAAGTTAACGGCATACTAAATATAGACTTTCTAGCTGATCTGCTTCTCGAGTTGCTTCTCCAAAATGAGTATATTTCTATGGCAGGCCAGAATGGGCTATCCCGATAAGGTTAATAATGCAGTGAATTAAAATATACCACAAAAGACAACAGCATATTTAATTTGGACTTATAACTACTCTGGTTCTTACATTATTTCCCCAAAACGAGTACATTACTATAACTGGCTAGCCCGATATGGTTAAGAGTCCAAAGAATTAAAATTACAACAAATATAATGAGATACTGAATTTGAACTTTGTAGCTGCTCCTGTTGAGTCATTCTCTAAAAAAGAGTGCATTCCTATAGGAGGGGGGGGGGGGGGCAAGATGGGTTAGCCGGATAAGGTTTAAAATAAAGAATTAAAATAAACTTAAATAAAAACTGAAAGAACTTAAACGAACTCCTTTCAAACAAATTTTATTATAAATTTTCAAAGAACACTATGAACAACAATAAATAATGTTATTCGAAATGCATTGCATTAACTAATAGAAATTTTAAAATGACAAATAAATACTATGAACAAATGTAAAAGTTACAAAAAGTAGCAATTGTGTATCATACATTGAAACAGGGTCATAGCTAGGCAGGGACTAGAGAGCTGTTAAGCTCCCATAAGAGGTATACTCAGCCTGCTGATAAAATATTAAATTTTTAGTAGTGATATGACATTTCATCCAACATGTTATCTAAATTTTGTATTAAAAAATTCTTTGATATTTTTTTTTATAAATTTATTTTGTTTTAAAGATGTTTTAACTTAGCTGAATTTGTGGGTATACTGATGATCAATTAATTTGCATATTTAATTTAAAAATATAAAAAATTAGGACAATAGTATTTAGGACTCTTTTGTATTATTATGAAGTTCACTGTTAGAGTCAAAATCAACTGATAAGTAGTTAAGAGTTATTAAAAATTAACTTGTATTAACTTTCAGAAATTGTCTTTGAATTATTAACAACTTTGCTACTAGTTATTGCTTATATTAAAATCAGTTGTAATTATTATATATTAATATTGATATATTGTAGAGAGAGAGAGAGAGATCAACTTAATTTACAAATATAAATATGCAATTATTTGTTAATTTTTATAGATTGAAATACATAATTGTAACTATTATGGTTTATAAACCATTATGATTAATTGCATTTATGGTGAGCCCCCTCCTTCAAAACTGTTGAACCCCAGCCCCTCTTCAATTTTGTCTCTGGCAATGGCCCTGTATTGAAATAATATTTAATAGTAAAGATTTAACTTGATTGTGAATTGAGAAATTTGCTTCAATTTACACTATTAAAGAATAAATTGAATATTTTAATGGGCTAGATAAAAATTATATTTCATGAGAGAGAGAAAATATTTAACAATATAGGGTGCTCCAAAAGCACAAAGAAGGAAACTCAAATGTTCTCATGAAATATTTCAAACTCGTTTTAAAGTTAAATTATCCACTTGTAAAATTTAGCATCACGACAACACACAATAAACATGGAAAGACAATTCAAAGATCATATCAAAAATTAGAAAATTATTTTAAAATAGTGACTTCCTGATATAGTATGCGTGTTTAAGCTTGGCATTTTTTTTTCTCCTGGTTGCAGATTTTGTATTCATCCAATGGTTGCCACGTTCAGCAGGTGTAAAAGATCGTGAATCCTCATCACTTACGGCTACTACATCCAAATCTGGAAAAGTGGCATAATTAAAACTGTACAATTTGTGCTTAGAGACTTGCAACAGATTTGGCAGTTTGTATTAGCTTTGGTTAAACGAAATCTCCAACTTGATGCAGTAAACTAACATTTTGGGACAGGGAAATCACAAAATTGACTTTATAAACTAACGTTTTGATGTGGAGAAATTGCAAAATTGGTGCAATAAACTAAAGTTTTAAAGCAGATACATATTATCTAATACTGCCAACGCACATGTTTAATGGAGTATATTTATAAAATATACTTCATTGTATCCTATGTATATTGAAATTTAAAATTTCATAAGAAATAATTAACATTAAAAGTTTAATTTGAAAACCCATAATACATAGAAATGGCTATGTGCAAAGTGAAAATTGAATGGTTAAAGAACACTGACCAAAATGGATATTGTATTGGTTCATGGGCACATCGTTGGTTCATGGGTCACAACACATAAACTATTTTGTGTTGTTTATGACAGTATGATTCATGTGGATCATGGACACTGTCAAGTGGTCAGAATCAGTAGCTACTGTTGATATTACATACATAGTTCTATACTATAAGTTCTGCTACTGCCATCTATCGTTTAATATAAGAAATAAATTCAATATCAACAGTACTTACTGATTCTTTATAGAATAACTATATTTTGTTTTCAGATTATAAATTACATAAGTATAACTCTAAAGAAAATAGACATCTAAGAGTGGAAAAATATGATAGTCTATCCACTCAGAATAGGGGGGAAAAGATTAAGGCACTATATTTCATCACGGAATTGATTCCACAGAATGAAATTTTTGGGTTATCAATAATCTGTCAAATTTTGTTTGTATATCTCGTCCTCAGTTTCAATTGTGAATGATCAAAAAAAGCTTGTTTTTGAAAATTTTCAGTATTTAAGCTCATGCATATTAAAGAAGGAAATGGAAAACAACTTGAAATTTTTTGTAGGAACACCTTAGCCATAAAATAACGTAACAAGATATTGTATTCTCATTTATTTATCTTCATAGGAAATTTTTTTTTCTGGTAATTTACTGGTAATTTTAGCAATATTTTAATTATTTTTACATAGCTGTACAATTTTTGGTTATAGATCTAAAGCTATAAAACTTACTTTATCTGATTTTATAAGATGTGCAGATTTTAAATCTTTTTACAGATTTCAAATATCTTTATTGGCTGATAAGCAATTTCGTAAATTTTTTTTTTTTTTTTTCAAAATTTCATCGTTTAACACCCTGCAGTTTAAAAAGATTTCAAAATAAAAATTTTTAAAAAATGGTTTTTAATTTCTTGTGTATACAAGTTACAATATAAAATATGAAAAGAATCAGAATTAGTCGAGCAACCAAATAAATAAAAATTTGCTGATATTCTGTGGAATGACTCACAAATGGTCACTTGGGCTGCTTGGCCCTCAGAACACCAATGGTATTTAACAGGTTTAAATAACAATTTTATTAATAAAGTAAATAAAAGCTTAAAAACTTTGTAAATATGTAAAACTTACCTTCGTCCTAAGATATTGGCTGTGTTTTAGTATCTTCACTTTCAATACTATATGGTCGTGATAAATCAGGCTCAGTTAGTTGTTAGCGGGATCGGGATCTCAATATTTTGATCATCGATACAGCAAGGTCTTGATGAAGCATAACCACCCTTTTCAGTTATTTGCTGTATCTGAGTATTGCTACTTTCGGTGGTGATTTTAGGTCTTGTTGTTTTCATACTTTCCATGTAGGTGTGGTGCCCTGCATTTTGATAAAATTACTATATTTTTTAAAAGGAAAAAGTTTTTTCATCGAGTTGAAACATAAATAAAGAGTAAGTGATACAGTATATTATCTATTATCCGGAATACTTGGGACTTTGAACAAGGGATTTTTCTGTAATTTGTAACATATTTTCTAAAATCCACTGGAATGTTCTATAGTGCTGTTGTAAAAAATTATTATTCAATTTTTAAGCATAAATGTATTATATAAAGCTTTATGTTGCAATGGAAAAGTATACTCAATTTAATAAAATTATATATTATTAGAAATATATGATATATAAATAAATTAGAATCAGATCTAGTTGCTAAGAAAAAATTATGAAAAAGGGTCAAAAGATGAAAGAAGTTAATTTTTGAGGCTTGATAGAACATAAATTTACACTAAAGTTCATAACATTTCAGCTATTAATAGAACATTGACTTGGATAGCCACTTTGAAATATGTCTCTCCTGAACAATCGACTTTTGCTCTTTCCATCTATCTATATGTGTATAAGCAAAGAAAAAAAGAAATAGACACCAAGCACAGCAAAATTTTGTCAATATCTCCATTTATTTACACAGAAAACATTTTATACATTTATTTCGAATTATATGTATAATTAAAACTAAAGTTTCTTGGCCGTAAATTATTTAGGTAGACACTGATCACCTTGTCTCTCCTGACACTTATCCACTGTTTGCGTATCAAATTTCATAACCCGGGGTGACCTAGTAGTTGCTCTAGAGGCGTAATAATCCACAGACAGACGTATTTTATTTTTATAGACATTGTACGGCAGTTAAGACAGAGTAGTTATACAGAATAATAAAAAAATCTGATGTGGGCAACACATGACTTTCCTTATATAATGTAATGAATTTACTACTTTTAAGTAAAAAAAAAATAAGTTATTCTTATAGTAGATACTTATATTCTTTCCAAGATATTGAATTTTCGTCAATTAGTCATGATTTTTATTGATTTAGCGTCATTTTTATCCATTTGGCGAGATTTTCATTAATTTGGCAACATTTAAAAAAGTTGCTACGTTGGCGACATTCCGCCAAATTCGTCGCCAAAATCATCAAGCGTTATGGATGGAGAAATAAGTTATACTTATAAAATGATTATTGGCGTTCAAATACAAAAGTATTACTCAAAGTATCTTTTCTCATAAATAGAACGAGCTAGATCCACGAGAATGATGTCACCCAATTTATCGCATGATATTGCATATGAAAAGTGAACATATTTCTCAACAGTTAATATTTTTTTTAACACTTTACAACAAAGTTGAAAAGTGTTTATGACTTTGTTCATTCTGTCTGTCTGTCTATCTGTCTGTCCGTTAGCACGATAACTGCCGTAAAAATGACTTAATCAAAATGAAATTTTAGTATGTTGTTCAGACGGTCTATAGGACCTATGGGAATATAAATGAATAATATCACCCAATTAGTTTTGGATTGAACCCGGGTTGAAAAAATGGAATACATTGAGCCCTATGGGACCTAATTTTTCAAGCATTTTTTAAGCGGATTTAAAATTCACAAATTGCTTCGAAAATTTTAGGCAATATTTAAATTGTTCCATAAAATATATAAAAAAAAATTCAGCGAAATATATTCAGTTGTTTTTTAAATAAAAATTAAAATAATAATAACACCTCTTATATGAAGCGATCACGTGTCCATGATATGAAACGATCACATGACCCACTTCAAAATGATATATGGCATCCATCTTGTGTCAAAATCGTGATTTTTAAAGTTCTTTTTAATTCATATTGAGTGTTGTATCCGTCCTAAAACTACTTTATTTTTGCCTAAATTCTGTGCATCTACATACTGACACAACGCAATGACAATATATTTAAGTTTAAATGCTCTTCCAAATTTGATTATTTCTACTATTAAGCCTATTTTTCACCTATGTAAAATGTAAACAGCAAAATATGTAGAATGAGTTGTATTAGAATCGCTGTAATTCTTTAACACAAAATCATTTAGTCCATGGAGTCTGCTTAGCTGATGTGAATGAAATATTCATTGATTTTAGAAAGAGACGGACGATATTTTTCGATGAAATTTTACGCATAGAGTTTACTTGCTTGTAGCTCAATGGTCTTAATTTTTAAATAAAATAAATTATTATAGTATTGTGATGAATGACATGAATGGGGGAATTATTTATGAATGAAATGTTGCTTTTATAGAGAGAGTCAGGCGTGTTATTTTTTTATGACGTCATTTGAATGAATTTCAGTTGTTTTCGATGAAGTTTTTAAATATAATAAATTATCGTAGTATTATGATAATTCTAAAATTATTACCGAGGAATGTATCACATTTTAGAGATGTTTAAACCAGGCAATTTTTACTTTAATGCCGTCATTTGAATGAAGTTATTTTTTTTCGATGAAGGTTTAAGGTTTCAAATATAATAAATTAATGTAGTATTGTGATAAGTTTTAAAATATTACCGAGGAATGTATTGCATTTTAGACATGTTTAAATAAAATTGCATTGAAGTTGGAAAGTGTTTCATAATCAATGCTTTAAGCATGATTGATCTTTCTTGTTTAATTTATGGGATAGTTTGATAAATTTTTTTGAAAAATTTGCAAAATCTCGAGAACGGTTCGCTCTAGCGTTCTAAAGTTTATGTTAATCGTTTTCTAAGGAAAAATTACATAAGAAATGTCTATTTGTGTGACTTTATTAAAGGTTTTAATTTTTTGATGATTTTTACAAAATTTCACTCGAAAATTTAGGGGGGGGGGGGTCTGAACATTCGATTGTCTTTAAAAACAATTGGCTTCTAGTATTCGCGGATTGTAATTTTTGTACCAAATTTCGTTCGAATCAGTCCATTCGTTCGTCAGTTATCGTCTCCACAAACGCACTGACACACACACACATACATACTTACACATACACAGACACCACTTCAAAAATGTTCGATTCGTGATCAGGGATGCTTGAAACGTGCTCTCCCGTCGAAAACTGAAATTCGAATTTTCGACCCCATCACAATACTTTCCTTATACATTATATGTATATAAAGAAAGTAATAAATTAATTTCATTTGTATAAATAACAGTGAAAATTGCAAGCAGTTTTTGTGCAACGGTTGTGATACGACTCCCCACCCTCATCACCACACACACACACAAATCACAAAACCAAAATCCGTCACTTGCATACTCTATATTCCACGTTAAAATCTGCCGATGGACACAATTTAAATCTTCATTTTAACAATCTCAACGCAATTAGACACATTTATGTATTGACCATATCTTTTGTAAACAACGTAATTTTTATATTTCCAATAAATAAGCACCCGTTATTTAAATGATACAGATAACAGCACTCAATTTCCAAATCGTCTGTTTTGAACTAAAATCATTCTCGAGACACCAATAAATGAAAATACTTATAATCACAAAAAGTTCCCATAAATCCGAAAATAATAGCTATATCAGCTAATTTTCATCCAATTCTTTTCAAATTTTAGCACCATACTAAACGATAATATAGTACCAAATAAAAAAATCTGATGTGGGCAACACATGACTTTCCTTATATAATGTAATGAATTTACTACTTTTACAGTAAAAAAATAGGTTTCTCTTATAGTAGATACTAATATTCTTTCCAAGACAATGAATTTTCGACAATTAGTCGTCATTTTCATTGATTTAGTGTCATTTTTATCCATTTGGTGAAATTTTCGTTAATTTGGCAACATTTCAAAAAGTCGCCAAGTTGGCGATATTCCGCCAAATTCGTCGCCAAAATTTCGCCAAGCGTTATGCACTAAGAAATAAGTTATTCTTACAGCAGATAAATGACTATTGGCGTTCAAATACAAAAGTATTACTCAGAGTATCTTTTTTCATGAATAGAACGAGCTAGATCCACTAGAATGATGTCACCCGATTTATCGCATGGTATTACATATGAAAAGTGAACATGTTTATCGATAGGAAATAATTTTTTTTTTATTTTATATGACTTTTTGATATTTTAGAAAAATATACAATATCTCGAGAACGGTTCGTGTTAGCGTTCTAAAATTTATGTCAATCGTTTTCTAATAAAAAATTACATAAGAAATGTCTATTTGATTTTTTCAAAATTTCATTCAAAAATTTAGGGGGGTTCTGAACATTCGGTTGCCTATAAAAACAATAGGCTTCCAGTGTTTACGGATTGTGATTTTTGTACCAAATTTGGTTCAAATCGGTCCATTCGTTCGTCAGTTATCGTCTCCACAGACTCACTGACACACACACATACAGACATCGCTTCAAAAATGTTTGTTTCGTGATCAGGGATGCTTGAAACGTGCTCTCCCGTCGAAAACTCGAATTCGAATTTTCGACCCCGTCACAATACTTTCCTTATACATTATAAGGAAAGTAATAAATCTGATGTGGGTAGCACATGACTTTCCTTATATAATGCAATGAATTTACTACTTTTACAGTAAAAGAAATAGGGTATTCTTATAGTAGATACTTATATTATTTCCAAGATATTGCATTTTCATTAATTAGTTGTCATTTTTATCCATTTGGCGAGATTTTCGTTAATTTGGCAACATTTAAAAAAGTCGCCAAGTTGGCGACATTCCGCTAAATTCGTCGCCAAATTCTCGCCTAGCGTTATGGACGGAGAAATAAGTTATTCTTATAGAAGATAAATGACTATTGGCATGCAAATACAAATGTGTTACTCAAAGTATCTTTTCTTATGAATGGAACGCGATAGATCCACGAGAATGATGTCACGCAATTTATCGCATGATATTACATATGAAAAGTGGATAAAGTGGATATGTTTCTCAACAGTTAATATATATTTTTTAATTTATGGGATTTTTTTATAAATTTATTTGAAAAATGTGCAATATCTCGAGAACGGTTCATGCTAGCGTTCTAAAGTTTATGTCAATCGTTTTCTAAGGAAAAATTACATAAGAAATGTCTATTTGTGTAGCTTTATTAAAGATTTCGATTTTTTGATGATTTTTTCGAAATTTCACTTGAAAATTTAGGGGGGGGTTCTGAACATTCGATTGTGTTTTAAAACAATAGGCTTCCAGTATTCATGGATTGTGATTTCTGAACCATATTTCATTCGAATCGCTCCATTCGATCGTGAGATATCGTCTCCACAGACTCACTGACACACACACACAGACATCACTTTAAAAATGTTCGAGTCGTGATCAGGAATGCTTGAAACGTGCTCTCCCGTCGAAAACTCGAATTCGAATTTTCGACCTCGTCACAATACCTTCCTTATACATATGGTATATAAGGAAAGCAATAAATAGGATAACATCCTTGGAATCCGCAAATTTAGAAAAATTCATAAATATATATGCACTTGTTGCGATCAGCTGTTTTTCTCTTCCAGAATAAATGCCTGTCCAGCTGCTCGATCGTTTTTGCAGCAGCTCTCCACGAGGGAGTGGGGAGGCGTGGTTAAAATCAACCGGTAGAAAGTCGAATCTCCGTTGAACGAGCGGGCTGTTCGCGGAATATACATTGCAATAACTGAATGCGATCACTTAAAACAAACAAACAAAAAAAATATTTATAAAATCGAAAAATAACTTTTTCGTTAGAAAGTTGAGAAATATAAGGAAAATTTTCTAAATTATAGAATTGTGCTATTCTTAATTATTTAGATACGACGATATATATATCGGATAACGTAAAAAAATCCAAATTTTAATGCATTTAAAATCTATATAAATAAAAATGAAAATCTGTCTGTCTGTCTGTCTGTTTGTCACACCATCACGGGAGAACGGCTGAACCGAATTTGATGAAATTTTGTAGGTAGCCCAGAAATAGCCCCACTTAAAATTATATCCGTGTTTTGAGTTTCTCCGACCAGTGGTTCTCGAGATATTAGTAAAAAACGAAATTTTCGTTTGTCTCATCATCACGGAAAAACGGCTGAACCGAATTTAATGAAATTTGGTGAATAGACTTGAAATATCCCCCCATAAATTTTGTCCAAGTTTCGAGTTTCTAAGACCTGGGGTTGTCGAGATATTAATGAAAAACGGAACTTTTTCCTAGGAGTTCTACTCCCTAACTCCGTGGTTTATCCAAACGAAAAGCTTGAAAATCGTTTGAAAGTGAATTAAAATTTAATCTCTGAGTTTGGTGGGAGATTTTTTGCGTTAATTAGTCACTTTCTGAAAACATGAATTGTTTGAAACATGATTTAAAGGGGAAATCTATCTCCATGGTTCATGGTTTATTTAAAACAAGCTTTTACGGAACAATGAGAAGTATAAAGAAATCAAAATCGTTATTTAATTTCGCAGTTTATGTTATAAGACATGACATATTTAACATGTTATAAGATTCTATCTTATATCATGTTACTCAGAAACGCAATTAAATTAAATCTGTCTGTTAATTTTAATAATTATTTTTTCGATTTGAATAATAAATAAATAGATATAAAAATATATTTTAGAAAAGAACGATTTGATTTTTCTTATAGCATTTTTGACTGGATAATATCAATTACGGTCTTCAGGTTTAAAAATTATTATTATTTATATTTTCGGGGATTATTGATTCAAGGATTATTGATATTTTCAAGTTATTATGCAATTATTTTATTATGACAAAAATTGTTTAAACTCATATATTGTATGTTGTACGAATCTTCTACAAATACACGTGTATATCTTTTAATCTACGAGAATATAAGTAGTACAGGTATATTGACATATGTTTTGATATATATTGGCATATATCGGAATCAATTACGACCTTCTGGTATAAAGAGTACGGATATTATTGATGTTTTCAATTTATTACGTCATCTCTTTTATTTTGGCAAATATTTTTGAGACGCATATTGTAATACGGGTAATCTTCTACTAACACATTGGCATATTTTCTGATCTGCGACAATATAATTAGCACGAGGTTCCTATTCATTCAATTCCTATTTTTTCTTCTGTAAATTTGCTTACAAAAGGGGGCAGGATGTTTTATTTTTCAGATCTGATCGTGAAGATAATTTTGCATAGTGAGAACATATATTCTTAAACTTCTCTTTAGGAGCAATAAATTTAATTTTTTAACAGAATTTGCACATGATTGCGAACTTTAAGTTTCTTTAAATTATACACTCCGTACGAATAACGGGTGTGCTGTTAGTGGTTAATAAATTTTAACATTTTAGGAGGATATATCATGTTGCTCGGCATCGCAATTAAATTAAATGTGTTTGTTAATGTTTTTATTATTTTTTTTTCGATTTAAATAATAAATAAATGGATAATTGCTGACTGCGTACATCAATTTCATTTATTTTGGCAAAGAGTTTTCAAGCTTATATCGTATTTAGCTACTAAACTCATATATTGTGTTTAGCCAATAAATTCATATAGCCGATTGTTGAAACAGAAAAAGAGTAGAGCGGGTATATCTTCTAATACAATTGTAGTGTTTTCATTTAGTATATTGAAACGGGATAAGAATGTTTCATTCAGATCTGCAAATTCAAAGCTACGAATTTGGAGGGATATCGCTAATTTGACAACTTTTCTTAAACTTTGCCAAATTGACGGAAATGTCGCCAAATTGATATAAACGACACACAAACAGCTGCCATAAACTTTCGGGTTGGTCGTGTGGCTTGGGTCTTCTACATATCAATGAAATTTTTTTTTGTTTTGTTAGAAGAGAGTACTGAAATGATGTTTGGTTAGCATTTATCTGTCAGACCAACCATCCTACTTAGTAATACATTAACGAATTTTTAAAATGTCACCAAATTGATAAAAATGTTTTCAAATCTATAAAAATATCTTGAAATTGATAAAATTGCGCTACATAAATGATATTAATTGTTTTTTGTTAGGGGATAGTATTGTGATGATATTTCGTCAATTTGTCGCAAAGTGGAACTGTCAGTTCTACAGTCCCACTTGGCGATAAATTTGGCGATTTTTTAAAATGTCGCTAATTTGACGAAACTGTCGCCAAATGTTCCATAGAAATATAACTATTTAGACGATATTTTTTCTACCAATTTATTTGAAGCAAATGATATCATGTCGCTTAGCAACGGATTTAAATCCAATGTGTTTATGCGGCAGACGATTTTTATTAAATCCTTTCCGATTTGAATAATGAAGATATGTATATAAAATAAATTTCATTGCCATTTCATTTTGGACTGGATAATATCAATTATACTCTTCAGGTTTAAACATTATTATTATTGATATTTTCCGGAATTATTGATTCAGGGATTATTGATATTTTTAAGTTATTACGCCATTGTTTTATTGCGGCAAAAATTGCTGACACACGCATATTGTACGTTGTACGAGTAATCTTCTAGGAATGCACGGGTATATCTTCTAACCTACGAGAATATAAGTAGTACAGGTATATTGGCATATATTTTGACATATATTGGCATATATATTGGAATCAAGTACAGTCTTCTGGTATGAAGATTAAGGGGATTAATTATATATTCAATTTATTACGTCGTCTGTTGTATTTTACCAAAAAACATTTGTGACTCATATTGCAAAACGGGTAATCTTCTACTAATAATCGGACATTATAAGTAGTACGTGTATATCTTCCCATATAATTTTAGCACTTTAATTTTGACACATATTGGAATAAATGACTGTCTTCAGATTTAAAGATTACGGGTTTATTGGTATTTTCAATTTATACATGTAATCTACTAATACAGGTTATATTTTCTAATATTCGCGTATATAATTAGTACGGGTCCCATACAATTTTAACGCTTTTATTTTGCATATATTGATTCAATTCCATATTTTTTTTATATTTGCTTACATAAGGGGTCCAAGATGTTTTATTCTTCAGATATGTCCATGAAGATAATTTTATATAGCGAGAACAGAGATTCTTAAACTTCTTTTTAGGAGCATTATATTAAATATTTTAACAGAATATTTTGATTAAACATGTCATTTAGTATACTATAAGAATTTGGGCATGATTATGAATTTCAAGTTTCTTTATATTATATACTCCGTACGAAGAACGGGTATGCTGCTAGTAAATAAATAAAGATGAAGGAATTATCCCACAGATTCTGTTTAAACATTGTAGGAAAGAACGTTCGTTGATTTTTTCGATGGTGTCAAGATAGACACTCTGTGTTAATATTTTATGTCGCTAAGGAACGATTTGTATGAATATCGACCAAAATCGTTGTAAATCGGGCTAAAACATAAAATAACTAAAAAACTGATTTAAAAAAATAATAATAATAAATAATAAAAGAAGAAGTTCAAGCAGTAAAAAAATGGGATAGAAAAATACTTGCTGGTCTTAATACTTGTTATAACTGCTATGAGAAAGGACATTTTTCGCGTGACTGTATAAAACCTGAACATCAAAAATATTGCACAAAGTGTAAAAAGGAAGGTCATGGTACTAAAGATTGCACTGAAATCAAACATTCAACTTCGTTATGTGTTTCGAATATTATACCTCTACATCAGTCATATAAATTTATATAAGTGTTGACGGGTTAAATTCAATTCCATCTATTATCGACACAGGTTCGAATGTGAGTTTAATGAAACTTAAATCAGTATCAGCTCTCAATAAAACTATTGAGAAAGAAGCACCAGAAAACCTGAAAGGTATCGGACGTAATTTAACACCTTATAGTGTAGTTTATTGCAATTTTGTTATTGATGAAATAGCTTTAAAGTCGATTAGCTCTCTTGTTCCTGATGATAGTTTCAGAGGACCCGATGCACTTTTAGGGACAAATGTTATTGATCTTCCAAACGTAGCATTAATACGAAAACAAGGAAATTCTATATTAATAAATATAAACATTTCCGATTTATTAGAAAATATTAATCTTGAAAATGATTCGAATTACAAAGCAGTACTTTACTTAAAAGTGAAAACGCTTTGATTGTGGAACCACATAGTGTACAGTTAGTTAATTCTGTGAATGATGGTATAAATTTAAATTCCTTTATTATTGAGGAGCAGAACTCTCAAGGTAATGAAATATATGTTCAAAATGGCGTAAATGTAATATGAAATAATGGTAATGAAATATATGTTCAATGGCGTTCAAAATGGGGCTCAAGGGGCTAAAGCCCCCCCCCCCCCCCCCTCACACACACACACGCACCACCGAAATCTAAAAAAAAGAAAAGAAAGAAATCTCTAGTCACGAATGAAATTTGATGTTCAACTCTGTTGTTGTTGAGACCCAGACCGTCCGACCTACCAGAAAGGTGTAAGGTAACTGTATGGACGGCCGGGAAGGATGTTCAACTCTGTGTCAATTTCCAATTTTCATCAATGTAAAGCACCTATTTAGTTCCAAAAATGAAATATTCCATCACTTGTTTTTTAACATGCTGCCTGTAGGCAGTTTATAGTTATTGCGTTCTCATTTTAGCAGCAGTGGAATTGCCTTAAATATAATACTATCGCCTCCTAAAATTTGCCTTAGTTTACAATCGCCGCTAAGAGAGGTGTATACTTCAAACTTGATAAGTTTCTTTTTACCCCTCACTAGCGCCGACTTCGTGGGGGGCTCCGCTCCGGGACTCGAGCCCCCACGGCCCATGCAGAACCGAATTGCAGATGAAATGAATGATATTTTGTTTCGTTTTGTCATAGACGGGCCCAGTTGGTCCCGCGGGCCCCCATGCAGATTTTGAAAACACGGCTCTTATATTACCCTTAGTGTTTCGTACTATTTTGAAATGTTTCTAGGATATCATTTCTATATAATAAAATATCTGTCTGTGTGTGTGTGTGTCTTATACACTATAGGCTCTGCGACCGCGCGTCGTAGAGCTACGAAATTTGGCATTCGGAGACCCGGTATGTGTGTGTGTGTGGGGGGGGGGGGGGGGGGGAAGGTGACAAGAAGTGAAAACCGATTTTTAAAATGTGAATTATTTTTTTGTTATTTAATGTTTTATGCGATTTCAACCGTTTTTTCTCCACCATCCAGACGTCGTAGAAAAGAAAAAAATCACACGATCGGAAAGAGCACTCAATTGCGAGTAAAAGTATATCAATTTCAAATCTCAATTTCAATTTCTAATATTTTTTAAAGATTTTAAAACAAAAGTCACTTTCGGCTAAAAAAACGAACTTTTGTTTTTAAATCCCTGCATCCGAAAAAGTACCGACAATTTCGACTAATAATATATATTTTTAGAAAGCTCAAAGATCTGGCTTTCTTACAAGCCCAATCTGGTCAAGAAATAATTATAAATAGCAGCCCGATCCTGATTTTAAAGAAGTAATGATTTTAAATTTCACGGCGATTTCTCGGGAAGTTCCGACCGACTTCCCATTTACCCTGCGCGCGCAACCGGGGATGTCACACCTTTTCCATGGAGATTGTGAAACGGATCAGGTTATTTTAAATTATGGAATTAAGAGCTTAGCATATGGTCCTTATAAAATTTAAACAAGAAAGATCAATCATGCTTAAAGCATTGATTATGAAACACTTTCCAACTTCAATGCAAATTTATTTAAACAAATCTAAAATGCAATACATTCCTCGGTAATATTTTGAAACTCATCACAATACTGCATTAATTTATTATATTTGAATATCTATTTTGATTATCAAAGATTTTGGAGCTCCGGTGCGAATAATCTCTGATCGAGGAGAATATTTCGCCTCAAAGGCATTCATTGAATACTGCAGTGAAAGAAAAATTAAACACACATTAATTTGCAGTCAACGACCCCTATCAAATGGCCAAGTCGAACGAATAAATCGAATTTTGATCCCTGCTATTACTGCCAGTTGTAACAAAGATAACCAAAGAGATTGGGACAAATTTATGACAGAAGTACAACGTCAAATAAACTGGACACCAAGCAAATCCACTGGCAAATCTGCATTCGAGTTTCTGTATGGTTATGTACCAGAAATGACTAATGATTTTCCAATTGACCTGTTACTGGAAGAAGGAAAATATTGTAAACCAAAAATCCTACCGGCAAAAGCAAAAGACACTATTTCTGAGTCTCAAGCTAAAATGAAGAGGAATTACGAAAAACGACATCGCCCTGCTTTTAAGTATGAAGTCGGTGATGTTGTCCTTATGAAGCGTTTGCCAGAGCACACTGGTAGCAGCACAAAACTACAAGTACGGTACCGTGGACCCTTAGTGGTAGAAACCGTTTTACCCTCTGACACATATAGTGTTTGATCTGCGGAATATTGGACAAGGATGAAGACGACGTCCAAGTTATGAAACTACTGCACAAGCCTCGCAATTGAAGTTGTTCAAATTAGTGAACGACGAGGAATATTTTAACCTTGAGGATGTAGATGGCGAGTCTACCGCAAATGCATCATAGACGAGGACGCCTATTTTGCAGGATAGCCGATAATAAGCGCCAACCGAAAACTATTTTCTTTCTTATTCGTTTTATTCTTGTAACCTTGCTCTAGCAGCACTCACTGAGTCACGTGATGTTATTCACGACGCTTGATGCCTGCATTCGATGTTACGATATATTTTTGATTTATTACGATGCGAAGTATTTAATAAATATTTATTAATTTATGCTAAAATGTCATTCATTAATATTCTTCTGTGTGATCCATCCCTTACATTTGATTTTTTTAATTTTCTCTTTAGGTTGCTTAAAATTTCATTATCTATTTCATGTTCATGTTTAGGTCTAGCAACGTAATAGCCTTTCCTTATTGTTAGTGTAATCTATTATTTAATTTCCTTCATATAGTTCCTAGATACTTTTCAGCCGTTTAAGCTATTTTGTAATCAGAATTTATTATTTTCTATCATATTTGCACTATTATAGATATTATAATTTTATGGTTTTATTTCCTCTTTATCGATAATTTTTAAATATAAACTTAGGATGCAAGTTATCAATGTATATATCTATTAGCTTCCATTTATATTATTTTTTAATTATATATATATATATATATATATTGTAAGAATTTTAATATAGAGCATTTTAACACGCCCATCGAAGGTGGAATCATGAATTTTCCGTCATTAACAATATCAACCGGTTTTGAAGAGAAGTTGAACCTCATTCGTCAGTTAAATTCTAAAAAGTTCAGTCCGCTTTGTGGCAGAAATTTTGCCTCTCCTGTAATAACTGCTTTGTCTCACTTATATCCTGATATTTTTCTTTTATGTTTGCGAAACTAATTGATAACTTTATTCAACTGTCTTACAGCTGTAAGTTTTGAATTTTTTAATTTTCAAATAGTATAAAACCTATTAATTGAATAGATCATGAAATATATCTTTCAATAATTACCTTGAGTAAAAAGCTTTTACTTTACATCGATTTTTATTTCATATTGATAAATATCATTTGTAAGATGTTATTCCTGTAGTACACTATAATAGTAACATAATACCCACACACAATAAAGACACATTTATATATTTTAGCAAATCAAGAATTTATTTATAGCGAAGACATTTAGATATCTTGCTAGTGAAGTTTTCTATTTTGTTCTTGTGTCTTTCCGTTCTGCTGATAAATCGGTAAGAATGTCAGTTATTAATTTATCCCAGTACTGCTGTACCAACTGTTGAACTTCTATACTAGAAAAAGAGAAATCCATAAGATACTTTTTGGATACGTCCTTAAAAGACATCGCGATTTCTTCATTTACTAATCCCCATTTTAAAAGAACCGAAACTCTTTCCAGCTTTTCGTCTGTAACGCCTTTATGTAAAACACAATCTTGAAGTTTCGAGATATATTCAAATATGTGATTCAATGCGTAAGAACGGAATAAAACTTCCTTTTTAAACTTTAGGGTGACCTCTGGACTCAATCGGAACCACTTTATAAGAATGTCAAGATCCAGCAATTCAGGCCAATAGAAAACGAATTGCAACATTACTCCCGAAAAGAAAAATAATTCTTGTCTAAACTGCACTAGAGCTTCTTCTGATGAAAAGCACCAAGTGAGAAGTTGCTCAGCATCCTGCAGATTCAAGCGAATTAAATGATATTCACATAAAAACATAGCGTATTCCCTGACGAACCATTTTTTAAATCTCTTTCTATCACCTTCCGATGAAAAGCACCATAAGAGAAATGGGTCAATTTCCTGCCATTTCGAGTTACATATGAAATGAACACATACATCCCTTGTATGTTTTTTGATGAACTGCGTTTTGAATTTTCTTCTAGCATCTTCCGTTGGAGCATATTTCTGTATTATATTATCCAAGCAATTTATTTCGATACCGACATCAGAAATCTCTTTAGAAAGAAACCATTTATTTCTAAAAAATAATTTTAAAATAAATTGAAAGATTTCCTGCTTTGATGGAAATCCCCAGTTTAACAACGAGTTCAAGGCCTCTTCTCTACCATGCTTTAGCATAGCAAAACATGTACATTTTCCATCTTCAGATGTCAGAATTTGCTTTTTAATTACAGCTATGCCTTCTTTCGATAAACATTCTCTCAACATAGAGTTAAGTAATTCCAAATTTTCTTGTAAGATCAAACGGCAACAAAATAATTTTCCCTTCTCTGATCTTAAAAAGGATTTCTTTTCTTCATGTGTAACGTGTGTCAGAAGATGTTGAAATATTTTTATATTTCGAATCTGGGGTGTCTTTTTATTGATCATCTCGAGTAGTATTTTGCCTTCTTCTGCGGGGCGTGTATTTCCGTGATAATTATTTCTAAATACATATCGTTTAAAATGATCTGGAGTTTCTTTCAATAGCTCTATTACTACACTTCCATAATCATAGTCAACATAACCACATCTATTAACACTAGTAAAATCGACTTTAGAATAGTGAAATGCTAGGATTAATAAAAGGTATTCGTAGTGTGTTTCAGGCAAAATTTTCCATAACTTTTTAATAATTGGAATCAAAAGGTCCAAGAAAGGCCATCGTAAAAAATATGTAAGAATAATATTTTTAGGGTCTTCCATTGGAACATTTTTGGAGCATTTTTGAAAAAATGCAACCATTTGTACGTCAGACATTTGTGCTAACAGAAAACACAAAATATCAATGAACGGGTGTGGTGATGACAATAGATTTAAATACATGCGATATGTCCGTCTTTCACTTTGACCTTTACTATTGATCAGTGACACTGCTGTCATAGCAATGTCTAGAAGAGATGTTCTTCTTACACTTATAGGGATTTTATCCCAGCACTGGAGCACAGTTTCCCCTGATCCTTCATGTAATCCAAATTTAAACAAACTATACCAAAATTGATTCTTACTGTGAATAAATTCCTCTAATTTCCCAGCTAATTGGTAAGACCACAGTTGAACTAATTTAGATTCTTCATAATGGAGAAAATCTTCACGGTTTTCAGGGGAAATTTGATTCCATAAGGAATGGATAGATAATTCTAAGCAATGCAAACATGCCATTTTATAGCGTTGGGAAACTGGAATTTTTTGGTCTTGGACTAAACGTTCTGCAATCTTCTTCTCGTCTAATCTCATTTCTATTGTCCAATCGGAAGGCGCCAAAAGACTGTCTGCAAAAAGAGGAGAAAAATTAAACATGGCTTGTTGCCTGTTCCAACTGAACAACTGCAGAGCTATTGACATAATGCGAACCATCAACCGATCTTTAATTGCAGGAGGAAGAAGGAGTCTCTCACAGATGCTAGTCGATCGCGTTTCGATTAAATTGTCCCATTTACAGTTGGAGACACTATATTTATACCATCGTAATGATTCCGATTCATATATGATGTCGTTCTTTAGTTCATTGTTTTGACATAATATAACAGCTAACTTAGTAATGGCAAGTTCTTTAATTGAAGGCGGGACTTTTACATAGCCTTCTATCCATTTTTGAGACAAATTCTGCTTGTATTGACTCATTTTTAGTCCGGTTACCTTTCAGAAGAATATTAAATATCTGTAAAATCTATTAAGATTTTCTGTTTTTGATGATCTGTAAAAGAAATAAGAGAAAATTAACTACTTGTGAGATAAGAGTCCTTAATATTTGTACAAAATCAAAATAAACGTAGCTTAAAGTTACACGTCATATACACTATCAAATGATGACTTGGAAAATTGAATTTATTTATTAAGTTACTAGCCATTTCCCCCACGCTTTACGTATTCGAAATGGCTAGTGGTGAGTAAATGTAGAACCTACCTAGGTTGTCCCATAATTCCTCCTTCTAATTTTTCAAAATATTTTATCTCACTCCCTTAATAGTTTTTCCTAGTTATATTATCACAGTGTGCAAAGTTGCAACTCATATGGAAAAGGCTTAGATGTCCCCCAAAGACATCACAAATTTGGCTGCACACGTAAGAATTTGAAATCTACAAAATCAGAAATGAACAAGATAATAGATCATTACTGAAAATCATAACTTTTATTTTTCTTAGTAATAGATTTGTTTAGTGTCTATTAAAAAATTATAAC
This sequence comes from Amaurobius ferox, assembly GCA_951213105.1. Taxonomy (NCBI): domain Eukaryota; kingdom Metazoa; phylum Arthropoda; class Arachnida; order Araneae; family Amaurobiidae; genus Amaurobius; species Amaurobius ferox. Next base: position 112,994,057 of record OX578136.1, read on the forward strand.
AAGCAGCAATTAATTGTTATCTTATTGCTCTTTTCAAAACCTAACTATAACCATCATCATTTACAACCCATGTGTAAACAAAACCATTGTGTTTTTTGATATAATGAAAACATTTGTTAATTTTGGCATTGAAACTTATAAACTTATATTTGGCATTGAAACTTTTTAATAATAGAGCAGCAGCAATTAATTGTTAAATTATTCATAATTCCAAAAATTTTAACTATCACCATCATTATCTACAACTCATATGTAAATTGTAAACAAAACCATTTTGTTTCCGTATGAATAGTCATGTTGTAAATTGTTAAAATTTTTGACATCAAAAACTTATATATATATATTTTAATAATAGATGTAACTTTTTCAAAAAATTATTTTGTGTTTTTATTATTTTCTGAGTAATGGCTACCACAACTAGGAGTAGTTGTCAAGTATGGCTTATTGGACATCCTATCAAATCGATAAAACATGCATGCCTTCTTTCATCAGAAAGAGATGTTTTGATCAACTTTATATCCACAGTTCTCAAAAGTACACAATCAGTGACAGTGCTGTACTTGTATACAGTGCTGTACCTGTATAATCGAATTGTCCCATTTTGGGATAAGCCAAGATTGCTGATAGGACCTAAATACCACATCTTTCAGAAGATCAAAGTTCTGTATGGCACACAAGTGAGCTTAATGAAACATTGCACAACAAATAATGCACGAGACCAGAAGAATCACATATAATGTACTACGAAAGTCTGGATAAGTTATTTGATAGATATCAACTCTGTAAAGCTTATAAAGAATGAAAATCGAAAATTTCTTAGGATGTAGCAAGATGGCAGGAAAAGTTTTATTGAGTCTGCGCTGTGGGGGTGGTGTATAAATATGCAATTATCGTACTTCATCATGAGGTAGTTGGTTCTAAATTATTATTGTTGTGCGATGTATTTAAGCACATATATTAATGAGTACAATATAAAAAAAATTCTTAGGATTGCGGATAAAAATTTTCAATAAAAAAATTCTAAAAAAATAAATTCAATAGCCATCCTCGCAGACGGGCTAGATTTTACCGATTTTCCAAAGCCAGATTCAATGGAATTCATAGTGAAAAGAACACTATCTAGTCTCTGTTGATTAGATATTCTAGATCAACATTTGACTGATCAAGAAGAAGGAAACAATCATTCACGAAACGAACATAAACGGGAAATTGAATAAGATTAAACAATAAAAATTCAAAATAAGGCATGTAAATATCACACAATATGGACTCTGAGGATGAAGTCATCCGACATTTTAAAATAATCACCTTGAAAGACGTAAGTGTTCTAAGACAAATAAATATGTACGTGTCAAAAAGATGAGGTCATCAACTTCAAACTCAAAGAAATGAAATGCCCGTAGCCTTTTTCTAAGGCATAACAAAAAACCTTGAACAAGAACATTAGTAGAGAATGACTTGACGTCAAAAGAAGCCATACAGTTATCAGGTTTGAAATTACGAATTTTGTTGATAAAGCCATAAAGAGTTAGTTCTCAGTAGAATGGGAAACAAAGAATTTAGCCAAAGGATATGAAACAGGGTTAAATAATAGGCCGAAAAGGAACGTCAACTTTATGAATTTAAGATAGAGCAAAAAATCTAGCATAATTAGCAACTGAAACCTGAAGAACAGACTTTTTAATGTTAACAGAAATAATCTTAATATTTGACAACATTTCTTGTTTTAGTTAATTCACTATTGTTGGGATCTTTTTTTGATAGATCAAGATCGGTATGGTCTCTTATCGAGTAAATTACCAATTTTTTCATCAAACATATATATTTATCTATAACAGCGATTTGATTTCCTTTATCAGCTTTGGCTATCATATTATTACGCTTACGAACATCAGATATAAAACTGGTATGGTGATACTAGTAAATTTACAACAGCATTGCTGTTAACCTGAGTCTTATTTAAACTCATATTATTTTAGGATTTTCGAATTTTTGTTAAGATAGGTACTGTGGACAATGGAGATACTAGAAGCCTTATATCAGGATTTTTGTTCTAGTTAAAAAGTTAGGAACAGCAACGCAGGGGCATCATTTAGGGGGGGGGGGATTTGCGCCCCCCCCCCAAGATCTGGAAAACTCTTTTGATTTGTGACAGCAGAAAGAAAATCTACCATTTGTTGCGATTTATTAAATTGTAGCTAAATTCCTACTACAAAAAAATAAAAATAAAAATCACATCACCCCAGTACTGTATTGAGTGCCCTTTTTCAATGAAAATAAATAACTTTAACCCTTATTAGCTGAAAAAGGTTAGCTAGCTACTTCAGAATATCATAGTAGGCAAATAGTGGCAAATAGTGGCATAGTAGGCAATTTGTGCAAATAGTTGTATGATATAGAGAAAGTTTGCTTTGTTTAAACACCATTCTTTGAGTGAAAGAAAAGTGACAACCGTTCCTTTTGTGGATTTCTAGTATGCTAAGATTTTTATTGTTAGGATTTCATCAGTAATAACTAGAACTCTAATAATGTAGCGATTTTGTCCATTGGTACCCCCATCCCACTCCATAAAAATTTGCCCGTTCATCTGAGAGTCTTTAAATTTGGTATGAAGACGCAGATTGGTGACTCAATTGCTGGAAAATTGTATAAATTAGCAAATTTGAAATTCCTGGAACGATGGTATGAGGGAGGGGGAGAGGTGATTGAAAACTAAAATGCATTCAAAACAATCGAATGAGGCGGGGTAAAAGAAAATTCATATAAAAACTAAAAGGCAAATACCATTTCATTTTCTTTTTCCATTTATTGGCGGCGGGAAAGGTAAAAAACCTTAATTTTCATTTCTTGCTAGTTTTGCAGAAAATAAACGAAAAAATGTGAAACAATTTTCTCAGATACATCAGCCCATCGCAAATATAAGAAAAATAACCCTGTTATACTAAATTGATTAGAAAAGAAGAGAGTAATCAAATGTGGGGTTGGAAATTAAAAATCTAATTACATATCAAGTTGAGTGCAAGATATCAGCCGGCAGGAAAAGTTTTTTTTTTTAATTACGGGTCTCATCATTTGCTCTCTCGAGCATAAGGAGTCTTGCAGTCCAATATAAATACGAAGTATCTCCAGGGGTGGAGAGCGTCTTAAAGTAAGAAGAAGTACGGAAGTACGGACATCCTGGAGAGCAGAACAATTCCAGAGATGCCTGCCACTGATGTCAACACTTTCCTCACACAGAATACAGTCAGGAGAGTCAGCGAGTCCAAAACGGTGCAAGTGCGCCCGCAGATAATCATGTCCAGTCAGCAATCGGAAAGATGAAACCCCAAAAGCCCTAGGAAGGTTTCTTGGAAGACAAGATGTCAATATGCCTTCCCAAGATTTTCCCGCTACCCGATCTCTTCTGGCAGTTGCTCGGAAACTTCGAATTTTCTGCCTGATTTGAATTTTAACATTTCTCAAATTAGCAGGCGACAGAGGTGGATCCATAAGAGATTCCTCTTTTGCCAGATTGTCTGCCTTTTCATTTCCCCACAAGCCACAATTGCTGGGGATCCATTGTAGAGCAATCTCCTTTCCTTTAGACAGTAGAGTATTAATGATGTTTTTACAGTTAAATTCAATGGCTGTAGGCAGTGGAACATGACTTGATACAGTGTGAATTGCAACCTGGCAATCAATGAGGAGGACAAATCTCTCTTCAGGCCTCTCCCGAATCCCCTGGAGAGCCAGATAAATTGCAAACGAACTCCGTCGAAATTATCTGAATTTAAACTGAAAGGCTCTTTAAGTTGGAAAAGTTTGGAGAAAACACCAGAGCAAGCACGCCCAGATTCTCTCAGCAGAGCCATCGGTATAGATGTGTGTCCAATTGCTGCCAGGATACCTCTCTCTGGCAGACAGCTAAGTGGAGACCTGTTCCGCCACACGGCCTTCAGGTTTTGATTCTCTACCGCTGAGAGTCGTCTACAGACGACCCGGCTGAGGTCCAGAAGAGGTATGTGGTCAAAAAAACAGACCGGAAACCCAGGGCAGGACTAACGCCAAAGTTAGGAAAGACAGCTTATGGACCCTTGACCACGCACACCGCGGCCAGAGGATATGAACAGAGCCCAGATCGCCCTGGCCAGGGATTCCCCCAGTCACAGAATACTATATTCAGAAGGTTCGCTCCCATAGGACCCTATGGCAACATTTTTAACATGGGATGTCGCATAGACACGAGAGCTCGTGAGTTGGACCAATTGAACTACGATGCAAACAAAATACATCTGCCATATTTGGCGCGTTGTCGCTCGCTTGGTGAATTTTTTTTAAAACGGGAGAGGAACAAAATGTTGAGGACTGTACTTTTATAATTTTTGAAACTATAGAAATAATCAGGATTTAAAAATACAATTATCTGCAACATAAATATATTCATTAGTTTAAGTAAATGTAAATAAACATAGTTATATATTTAATTCAAATAATCATAAAATGGATTAAAAAATAGACGCATTGCATTGCCTCACTATAAAACATAATGCACAAAAAATTACAAGCTAACATACTCAAAAGACTGAAATATTATATAATATTTTCAGTCTAAAAGGTATACTAGCGTGTTGATCGTTAAATTACTTGATCCTTAATTTGTTCTGGGATACTGATAATAGACTTTTTTTTAAATATAAAAATATTCATATAGTAAATATCAAATTTACATAAATGCACTATCGAAGTTGTGGAACTCAATCATTAATTACCCGAGGGTGTGGTGAATTTTCCATCATAAGGCACTTAATAAAAATTTTACATAAATATATACACATACAATATCACATTCAACTAAGAAAAAGCTATCCAAATATCAATTATTTCACATTTTATAAAAATACGGAAAATATTTTTTAACTAATTATACCACTACCTCTTAGAATTTAGTTTAATCGGCAGTAATAACACAGCACTAATTTCGTATGATGAACACATGTATACTTATATGAACATGTGTATACTTATGAACACGTATATACTTATAATGAACACGCATATAGGATGGTGATAACTAAAATTATTTCAATTTTAATAAAAATAAATTACATACCCTGTAACGCAACCAGTTTTCTTTTGGCAATCCATTTGTATGAAATTATTGATCTAAACACTTAGCAAATAATCCTTTTTCACGTTACTCAAACCACGCTAGTCTGTGGTTCTAAGTTTTCGTCGAGCGAAATAGGGTTATAACATTGAAAATCGTCTTGGACCCAAACCAGACCATCGCCAAGCGCTCAGACCAAACCAGACCATCGCCAAGCGCTCAGACCAAACCAGACCATCGCCAAGAGCGCGCCAACCCTCGTTTTTGTCTATCTCTAATGGTCGCCACGAAAACGAAACTATCGAGAGTGGCAGGTCTGTATAATATTAGTCTGTGCCCCCAGTCATGGCGACCCGAGCAAAGCCCCCTACTCTAGCTGGAGAAAGTGGGGCACTGAAGAGGTGCGTGAACGCCTTTATTGCAAATGCAGTGACCGCCCTAAAGAGCCAAGAGGAGCCATGCTTATGGCAGCAGATAGATTTGAGTGTGATTTGCAGAGGATTCCAACTTTCTACCCCTCAGTAGTTATGCAGAGGCAGTATGCAACTTAAAGAGGCGCCGTCGTAACCCGGACTTATACACGTACTGCCGGGTTAGCCTAACCTAAGAAAAGAAAGAAAAGAGCAGAAGGAGAGAAGAAGAGGCATCAGCCGAAGTCGGGAGAGGCACATGTGCCACAGGAACGGACAAGAAGAGGAGACATGAGCTGAGGAGAATAACTAATAGTAGCCTAAGACGAAGGATAAAATTAAGGTATAGTTCACTAAGTACACTAAGGGAGAAAAGAATTACACTAAGAGAGAAAAGCTAAACAGGAAAAAGGTAGCTAGCCTAGCTAACTAACAACTAACCTAACAAAGCTAACCTAGAACTAAGAGGCCGCAGAGGACCCAGAAGCCGGCGCGGCGAAAAGCTACAGCTGACAGGCACCCAGTGCCGGGGACGGGAGAAACAGGGGATGAGCCCCAAGCGGGGAAAACACACCAGGAAGAGACCCCAAAATAGGGGGGAGAAAAAGTGGCCAGAGCTGTAGCCTTAAGTTTTTTATATATTTCATCGTATATTTTATCGTACCCGGAAAAATAGATGGTCTGGAATATGGGATTCTACTATTTGGGATATCCATGGAATCGGAGATTTTTTGAAATTCTGATAAGAAGGTATGATGAGTCTTTAGTCTCAGAGTTTCTAGGCGATACTCAGTCCAAAAATCATCTTTACGTAGTAGTCTTTCACCAAGGGCCATGGCTGCATAAAGTCGTCGATCATATAAACAGTCAATACCGATCTATAGTTCCATCCGGCGGGAAAAGTACAAAGTACCAAAATTTTTATGTTTGCATTCATGGGAAAAAAACCCATCATATTTATGTTTTTTCTTCGTTTAAAAAAGTCAATGGAGATACATCAACTCATTTTAATATTTAGATATTTATTAACCAAATAAACAAGTATTTTGGACCTCACAGTATTCATGCATTTATTAAATTTAAATTAGAAAGAAAATTAAAATCAAACATAATTTCGAGTGTGAGTAATTTACTTACGTTATTATCGTTCGCTGAGTGATGACAAGCATATGCACATGTTCTGCGACTTGGGTTTCTTTGCGTTATTTGCTCCTAATAAAGTAAGAAATTATATTATGTTAAAATACTTTTCTGCAATTATAACACTTTATACACAATATCTTTGTCTTATTTCATAACTCTGAGCTAGCTGACTGATTAAATCCTAACCGCCTTTATTTCCCGGTCATTTGAGGAAGGGAATGTCAAAACTAATTTAATGAGATAATTTTAAGTTGTTTTACTAAGGTAAATAATACTATATGAAATGTATACTAAAATATTCTTTTTGAAGATATTTTTGCTATAAAAACTTAATTTTATTAATTTAAACAAACTTCTTCAAAAAGATCTTCTATATTTAATAAATTTCAGTGAATAAAATGGTTCCCCGTGATTTTTCACAGGAGGTACTCCCTAGTTATTTAAATAATTATAATTTTATTTATTTATCAGCAAAGTCCGCGCACTATATCTATCCAAATACACCATGGCCATGCATGGGAAACAGGTACGGGCGAACGTCCACTCCCGCCAACCCTCCCATCCGCTCCTAATATCCACATACACATGAGAGTCATACACCTTTCCATTCAATATTACTATTCTTAAACTTTCAATATTACTATTTCTTCGAAACATACATACTATACCAACTACTAATATAACGCAATTAATTTATGTTCCCCTAGAATCTCTAACAAACCAATTTATAAAGCTTAACACCTCTAACATTTTATTTCAAGTTTTCAATTTCTGGCCATACCATGGAAAAAAGGGACTCCCTATAACTTTATGGGTCATGCAATTCAGCTCCTACTGTGCCATCCTATTGTGAAAATAACTGTTCGAGAAACTACTGTTAAATCAATTGATGACCCTACATTCAGTGATAATGTGCTGGAAAAAGTCTGGTGTAATGATCTTGCTACTTGGTGACCCCTTGGTAAAAGAGAAAGTATAGTAATCCTCTCATTCGCTGAAAATAATTCCATTAATTCTTCTCCGACCCAGACCGTTCGACCTACCCGAAGGTGTAAGGTATCTGTTTGGACGGCCGGGAAGTGCCACCCAATTTAGATCGGAACCTAGGGGAGGGGGCGAGGTGCATTTTACTACTGACGATGTAGTATTGTAACGTGTCGAGAAACAAATATATAATTGCAGAACCAATTAAAAAATCTCGTAGGATGTTTATCAATGGGAAAAAACAGAATTCTGATAAAAAATATTTTTAGACTAAACTTTGAATTATTTAAGTCATTTGCAGCATTGATTTTTTAAAAGTGTAACGGCCAATCGTACGATAATGCTTCCAATAGGATAAGACGTTATCAAGTTGTATAGCAAAACTTTTAGGAAGGAAAAAATGTACAATATGTATAACATGTGCTCTCTATGTTTGGTAGATATTAGTGTTATTGATTGTTGTCCAGTAGCAGTGACCTTTTTTTTAAACTGTTGATTTTATTCTGCATCCATACTGATGGAACATGCTTATATTCCACTGGGAAAATGATCGTATTTTATTAACTTTATATGGTATTTTCTGGGAATGTCATACAAAAGCAACACGTGCAATTTCTGAGAGTTTCAAAAGATATTGTATACATTAAGTACAATAACTGATGATAAGACTCAGAAAAGTGAAACAATTCGAAAAATTGGAAGTATTGCAAGCAAAATGTTGGAAATTGTTTGGACAACTGGAAATTGTTTCCATGTTGACAATGTGAAATAAGATTTTAAACCACTTCCACCGCATATCTCAGGCAAAAAGAGGAACTAGATTTAAAACATGTTCAGATATATATCGGTATCTCGTGAATGAACATTTTAAGAAATGATATTAAATGATTTGAAAGCAGTGCTGTAGTCGTAAAAAAAAACAGAGGGTATTATACCATGGGAGCTCGCAGAATTTTTTCCAGGGGGCGGCGAAACATGTACTTACTATTTACACTTTCCAAAAGGAGGGGGGGGGGCAAAAAAACATGTACACACACACTCACACATATATGTATATATATAGGAAATCCATAAGCCAGGCGGGCGACCGCCGCCTTCGGGCGCCTATAGGGTATACTCGAAGGACCGGGGGAAAATTTTCGAATTAATAGAAGTTCAAATTATCGAGAAAAAAAAGCCTATTAATTTTATACTACAGGAAAGGAATTGTGGAACTTTGAAGAAACTTCGACTTAAGCAGAAATTCGTGTTCACAGGGTTCCAGTTATTGGGAGTTTACTGTATTTATGCAAAACAAAATATGCACACTAGCATCGAGTGATATTCAAATTTGAAAATCTCACTATATTAATATTTAACTATGATATTTTTATATCATAGTTACATAATTACAGGAAATGCTAAGAGAAAAATACTTAAACACATATAAAGTAGGATGTAATTTTGTTTTATTTTAACAAATTTTATGGCCTACCTCTATCATTTTCATTGAAATATTTTCCAAACTGCTTGACGAGAGAAATCCGTCTCTGTGTCTTTTTTTGTAGCGCATACTCTTGATCTATTGTCAACTGAAGAGCGATGGTTGACCAACCAAGAATTTACAAATCTTTTGCTGTTGAAAGTGTTCTATAGGTGGTCCATTTGCATTAATAAACATTCGATTGGAAACGTTTGAAATCAATTAAGATGATCTCAAATCTGTTACTATGTTGTTCATTAAGCAAAGCGTGTACGTAGTTTTTAAGAAAAAGCAGAGCGTATACGGAATTTGCTGGAAAAACCAGAGGGTATACGGCGTATACCACCGTATACCCTCCACTACAGCCCTGTTTGAAAGCTTGTCAAAAGCTATGCTATCTGAGGTGGACTAGCCCCGCAGAAAAATTAAAAAATAAAGCCCATGTAAGAACAAGTAATTTCTTTATTATTTTGACTTTGTTAAATGCTTACATGTAGTTGCAGTACATACTTTTGTTTTTCAATGTGGGCCCCATAGATAACTAATAGAGGGTTGGAGAGCCCAGTGATTAGCACGTGGGGATTACATTCGGAAGACTCGAGTTTGATTCAATACTCTGCCCAAACTGTTCCCGTGTTCATGCGGAGTATGAGCACGTTAAATGTGTGGGCACTTAAGTCCTTCGGTGAGGTTGGTGGTAGGGGAAGGAGGGTATGATCCCTGTGGATGCCGCCCCTTCTAGGTTCCGGTCTAAATTGGGTGGCACTTCCCGGCCGTCCAAACCTTACATTTTCGGGTAGGTCGGACGGTCAACGAAGAAATTTTTTTTTCAGCGAATAAGAGGATATCTCCTCTTCTACCAAGGGGCATCAAAATTTTCATTGCTTAGGGCTTCTAAATGTCTTAATATGACCTTGCATGGAGGTGGTCTCATCTTTAACTTCATGAGCTGAGCAATGTTTCTTTGCATTATGTTGTGGCAATGCCTTCCGCCTCAGATTGTAAACACAAAAAAGGCCAAATTTTTAGAAGCTAATTTTCCAGATCCAACGGTTAATTTAAAAAACTGATTTCAGATTTGGAATCAAGTCTAGCCGAATTAGTATACAAGAGATTTTTCGGCCCTCGGGGTTGCATTTGGTACTCTGACACTCTGCTTTTAGATAAGTGATTCATTTTATCCTTCGCGTAAATCTTGAATTCGTAAGACGTTTAAAAAGAAACATAAATCTAATATTCATTATTTACGTATTTTAATCGAAGTAATTTTTATATATACGTAAAATAATTAGAAAAACAAACTGTATAATGATTTTTTTTTAAATTTACTTTAACCTAGGCTTTTAGGAACATAGTACAAATTATAAACGTAACACATAAAACTGATGTGTCAATGTGAAAATTGATGTGTCAATGTGAAACTCGGAAACTAATACAAAATAGCAATAAAAGTATAAATATTGCATCATAATTACACATTATTATTGTTGTTTTAGATGTACTTTTTTCCTTAAAAATTAAAAGGAGTCAAAATGATGCTTAGAGAATTAATCAAATTAAGAGATAAATTAAGAATAATGTAAATTCATAGAGTTATCACCCCAAAATTTTAGTTTTGAAAAAAAATATACAATTTATGTTCTTTTAATAAATAACTGCTAATGATTAACAAAACCTTTTTTTTTGGTAGTTAAGAATACATTTATGGAAAAATGTCAAAATACATAAAAAAAAGTTATATATTTTCCATTTTATGTACTCCATCCAAACATTCACTTCGTTTTGTAAAATGAAGCCCTACGAATATTGATAGAACTACAGAAGAATATTGTTCTTTCACATATTCTGAATAATATTTTTAATAAATCACAATTTACCTGAGCTAATATAATCCAGGATCCAAATGATATTCAATGAAAACGACACAATTAATGTGATGAATAGAAAATAATATCTGATGGCCAAAAGACTGATTCTCCTCCTAGCAGAGGCGACACACCAAGGTTCCGTGTTGCTCGTACCCTAGGGTGAGTGGGGTGGTCTGGGTCTTCAACAAGGTTCCGGTCACAGAGTACTAGCTTACTCACATAGCACTGTGCAGTTACTAGTATAAAGCTTTGATAAAGTGCTAACATAGGAGAGTCTGGTTCTTATTGGCTGAAGTCCTTTCTATCCGCTGTAGGTACCTTCACAGAAAGAAGCATCATGAATCGATGCGTTTCATTCTCGCTATCCCCTAGACTAGAGCACTAGACCGTCTTCGCAGTAATGCACAACACACAGTGTGGCACAACAGGTTAGAAATTCTTTGATGCACAACTTGGGAAAACGAGTCTGAGGGACGAGTTCACTTATCAAAGGGGGTAGTAGAGGAGTTTCGTGAGGGAGAATTTCGGTGCATTTCTGCGATGATGGAATATGGATTAGTGGCATTCCGCAGGAACTTTTCAAAGGCGTTCTTGCGTTCTGTTCGTTTTCCCGAACTTTAAGAAGCAATGTGGAGTATTGAGAATGACTATTTACTATTGATTGTAAAGTGATATTCATTTTGTGTTCATTCATGTTAATTATCTGATACATTTCACTCTTATTTACAGAAAAGTACCTATTTTTTAAATTACCAATTTTAACAAAAATAAGTTTAAAATAATGTACTAATTATAATATTTAAAGATTTAAATAAAAACAATTTAAAAATATAATTTTTTTTAATTAAAATAATATTATACTTTAGTACACTGAGTGTGAGCAAATTTTGGTTCCAGTTGCCAAATCAAAATGGAATTTATCATTAATAGGAAATACCATATTGTTTGATTTTAAATGATTATATTAAATCTTCTAGTATATATTTTAATATATTTTAAAATTAATAGAGGGCGAATTCAAAAATTCACTGCCAAAGATATTTTACCCCTTTCGAATTTTAAATGAAAATATGCAGAAGGTAAAGTAAATTATGTGAAGAAGATAAAATCACTAGCAGATATGGGTGCCCATAGACGAGGGCAAGAGGGGGCATTTGTCCTCCCCTAGACGTTCAAGGTCACAAATGTGGGCATCAAGCTAGTCAGTGTTGTACATCTTATCCTTGAGTTTGCCCCACTGGAGTCAGTGGTTTGCCCACTCCTGGAAAAAATTCTATGTGCGCCCGTGCTGGCGGATCAGTATTTTCATACGCCCTACGTTAATCTTTATTCGGGGGCCTAGCACGACGTTGAACAATTGAATTTTCTCATCAAGTTACCATCAATTTAAGTAGGTTTTATTTCTTATTTGAAGAATCTTTACGTTCTTCCTTCGTATCGGTTTCTTTCTTGATGCCAAAGATATATTTAAATGTAGCCACACCATTTGCTTAAAAATTATTTCAATTCAAATTAAAACATTTTTTAACTTCTCAAAATTTAGATCTTTTACATAAAAAATTGAAAATGAGGTATTTGGGGGCGGGGGGGGGGGGGACTGACTGTTAGACTGGGACTTGAAGCTGGGAACTGACTGTTAGACTGGGACTACTAAATTTCATAGTAAGTGTGCCACTGGGTAAAGCTTCTGGGTTATATGGTATTATTTGCAAAAGTCTTGCACTATAATTGTAATCAGTAAAAAGGAAAATATATGCTCTAGGCGTTTAAATATTTAATAATTAATGGGTTATTTGTTACTAATTAAATTATCAATACATTCCAAAAAAGTTGCGTTACATATTTCATAAGAAATTTGCTTTAAAATAAATACCCCTCGCTCCTCTAAAAGTATACAGTTTTTTTGTTACTTTTTTTATATACGTTGTATTGCTTACCCAATAAAATATTTTTATTCAGATGTTGATTCCAATAAAATATTTCCATGAAGTTGATCTTAATAGAATTCGTAAACTATTATATCAGTTGGTTTTTACGTCTAAATATATGCATCACTATATTCTAGCTTCCAGAAGTTATTTAATTTATACTATCTTTCATGCACATGGCGACTGTCATTAAATTATGTTATCTTATTATCAAACAAATTTAAGTTGCCACAGGCCTGGAAAAGGTCGGTGGGATCTCTGGAGATTTCCCGCCAAAAGCTCGCTAAAAGCCAGCTCGCTAAAACACCAGCTGTCCAACTTCTTCATCGTCTAATTCGAAAGAGGAATATTTTGTACTATGAACTTGCCACAATGCCAGTTGATGCAAATAAATAAATACAAAATAAAATAAAACATAAATAAAATTGTAGTACCAATTTTTTTCCCACTTTAAGTAGAATATAATTAAAATAATCTAGAAAACAAAATAAAGTTAACTTTAAAGATTTTAAATGAATGAAATAGAGACTGTATTGTTTTATATATATATCGTGAAAACAATACTTTCTCAATACGTATGGGAAAGGAAAAATGGTTACGTTTGACGTTTTACTTATATTCATGTATTGAGTTCTATTCACCAGGTCAATTTTTTTTTCATACTATGTGAAATAATATAGGAAAGTATTTATTGTTTTCACGAAAATATTCAAATTCGAGATTTTGATGCCAATACATGTTTTAAGACTTCCTAAACATATTTGACTATTTTTGGAGTGATGTCCGTCTGTCTGTTTGTATGTCTGTGGACGATTTTTTGTGTACACCATAGCTGCTACAAATATTAATGGAATATCACCAGCCTTCCAGAACTAGATAGAATTTTATGAAATTCGAGCGAAAATATTTTTGTTAAGATGGCAACATAGGACAAAATGTGTAATAATTATTCATTAAAGGGGTTATTTATGGCTCAATGGTCACGAAACTTAACAGTTTGAATTACTGTAGTGAAAAATAGTCGCGAAATAATTTTTGTGTTCTTGACATTATTTGCCCATCCAGGGGGGGGGGGGGGAATTACTGCCCGACAGAGGTACGTAACTTAATAGCAATCTTAGTATCAATCGACAGTTTCAATCCCTTTAAAATAAAGGGTAACAAGTTATAATTATGACCATTTGGACCAACGTTACAGGTTTTTCAAAATTTTTCTTGCAAAAAAAAATCTGATGTGGGCACCACGTGAATTTCCTTATATAATGCAATGAATTTATTACTTTTACAGTAAAAGAAAATAGGCTATTCTTATACTGGACACTTATATTCTTTCCAAGATATTGACATTTCGTCAATAAGTCGTCATTTTCATTGATTTAGCGTTACTTTTTATCCATTTGGCGAGATTTTCATTAATCTGGCAACATTTAAAAAAGTCGCCAAGTTGGCGACATTCCGCCAAACTCATCGCCAAAATCTCGCCAAGCGTTATGGATGGAGAAATAAGTTATTCTTATAGAAGATTGCCGTTCAAATACAAAAACTCAAAGTATCTTTTCTCATGAATGAAACGAGCTGGATCCACGAAAATGATGTCACTAAATTTACGGCATGGTATTACATATAAAAGTGATCATGTTTCTCAACAGTTAATATTTTGTTTTAATTTGTGAGATTTTTTCATAAATTTATTTGAAAAATGTGCAATATCTCGAGAACTGTGCATACTAGCATTCTAAAGTTTATGTCAATCGTTTTCTAAGGAAAAATTACCTAAGAAATGCCTATTTGCGCAACTTTATTAAAAGTTTTGATTTTTTGATGAATTTTTCAAAATTTCACTCGAAAATTTAGGGAGTTCTGAACATTCGACTGTGTTTAAAAACAATAGGCTTCCAGTATTCCCGGATTGTAATTTTTGTACCAAATTCCATTCGAATCGCTCCATTTGTTCGTAATATATCGTCTCCACAGACTCCCTGACACACACACAAACACTCACACATGCACAAACACATACTTTCATACACACACACATACACAGACAGCATCTCAAAAACGTCTGATTCGTGATCAAGGATGCTTGAAACGTGCTCTCCATTCGAAAATTCAAATTCGAATTTTCGACCCCTCACAATACTTTCCTTCTACAGTATATGCATATATGGAAAGTAATAAATAAAAAATCTGATGTGGGCAACACATAACTTACCTTATATAATACAATGAATTTACTTCTTTCACAGCAAAATAATAGCTTATTCTTATAGTAGAACTTATATTATTTTCAAATTATTGAATTTTCGTCAATGGGTCGTCATTTTCATTGATTTAGCGTCATTTTTAACCATTTGGCGAGATTTTCGTTAATTTGGCAACATTTAAAAAGTCGCGAAGTTGGCAACATTCCGCCAAATTCGTCGCCAAGCGTTATGGAAGAAGAAATAAGTTAGTCTTATAGCAGAAAAATGACTATTGGCATTCAAATACAAAAGTATTACTCAAAGTATCTTTTCTCATGAATGGAACGAGCTAGATCCACGAAAATGATGTCACCCAATTTACCGCATGATATTACATGTGAAAAGTGAACATTTCTCTCAACAGTTAATATACATTTTTTAATTTATGGGATTTTTTGATAAATTTATTTGAAAAATGTGCAATGTCTCGAGAACGGTTCATGCTAGCGTTCTAAAGTTTATCTCAATCGTTTTCTAAGGAAAAATTACGTAATAAATGTCTATCTGTGCAACTATATTAAATGTTTTGATTTTTTTATGTTTTTTTCAATATTTCACTTGAAAATTTAGGAGGGTTCTGAACATTCGATTGCGTTTAAAAACAATAGGCTTCCAGTATTCACGGATTATGATTTT
Source organism: Amaurobius ferox (assembly GCA_951213105.1). NCBI lineage: Eukaryota > Metazoa > Arthropoda > Arachnida > Araneae > Amaurobiidae > Amaurobius > Amaurobius ferox. The sequence goes on from OX578136.1 coordinate 113,009,817, forward strand.
TATACCAAATATCATTCGAATCGCTCCATTCGTTCGTGAGATATCGTCTCCACAGACTCACTGACACACACACACAGACATCACCTCAAAAATGTTTGATTCGTGATCAGGGATGTTTGAAACGTGCTGTCCCGTCGAAAACTCGAATTCGAATTTTCAACCCCGTCACAATACTTTCCTTATATATTATTGTATATAATGAAAATAATAAAAAAACTATTTGAAAATGGATTATGGTATGAGAAACTCGAGTTGAGCCACACTCCAGATAATTTCACAGATAAACTTCTCGCAAGCGAAAATTTTATCACATAATTATTCTCAGTCCTCCGTCCATGAAAGTTGTTATAATTAGTTGGTCCTTCTAGTGTGACACAATGTAATCAAGGCGGCGTTAGTAATATGCACCAGCGACAAGAGTGCACTGGAAGGCACTCCCATTGCAGATGACTGTATCCATGGACCGACTTCGTCTATGATATCAGATATTAAGCTGATAAGAACAGATTTTTTACAGGACCCTAACTAATTTCAGTCGTGGGTCTTACTGTAAGCCTGACACCCAATTGCGTAGAATCCCCGAAGGGAAGTTCTGCTCCAGGTATCTGTTCTGCCAGGAACATTTAACACTTTATTTTTTTGTAATATAAACATACATAGGGCGTCCACCGGGTACCAAAAAGAGTGTATTTTCATATATATTAAGAGGAACAGGGTACCCGGGATTATATATTTACAGTATATACTTCATCTGTAATTTACATTGTTCTCTTCCAGTATTTACAATATATTCAGCAGGCCGGGAGCAAAATCATCTTAGTCTTCGCCAGCAACAGTGGGGTGCTAGCTCCCCTTACAGACTGGCACCACAGGTGCGTGCAGATAAGCAGTGTCAGTTCCAGACTGGTCCACCAGGCGCCCATAAGCTATTCTGTGTCAGAGACCGACGTCATTGGTTGGCTGCATGCAGACGGCATCCTTTCAGGGCTTGGGCGAGTAGCAGTGGTCTCATGAGTTTCCATCTTGGCTTCGTTGTCAGTGTGTCTCGCTGGGCCTTGGCTTGCAGAGTCAGCTAGGCAGGATGTGTCTCGCAGATGGCTTCCTTGTCTTGGCGTTGATGGATTCCTTGACAGGAGAAGCTCCGCAGCAGGTGGTAGTGAAGATGAGCTCGAGGCCTCATAGTTCAGTTCTTCTTCTGGTAAAGGGAAAGTGGGGGCGGTGGGCGCGCCGACGGGCGTTGTTGCTCCAACTTTGTCCTCACCGTCCTTGGTTGCGAAGAGCCCCGTGAAGCTGAGGGGGGTAACTCTTGCCCGGTATGTCAACCGCATTTGTTTGCTCTGGTATGCTATGTAGAGCATCATGTCGTTTGTTCTTTTGTTCTGCTTCTAACGGTCCACCGAACCTGATGTCAAATGCGTATCCTATTGGGTGATGGTCTTCTACTGAAGGGCCAGTAATCTCGAACACATTCATATCCTGAATCAGATTAAGGTTGAGTACATTTTCACGATCCTCTTTTGCTGTCTGAAGGAGGGGCACTAGCGGGTGGACCGTCTAAACACATCTGTATCGTTGGAGTAGGCTCTCGACGTCATCCTCAAAGTCATCAATTGCTCTTGGCTGGGCGGGCTCGTGATCCATGCTAGGTGGCCTGCTCCATTCAACCTGGGTCTGGATTTCCCGGTTTTGTGTGCAATTACGTTCGTCTTCCACGCCTGGCAGGGGGTAGTGTGCCGAATTAAATTAATTCACCAAATGAAACTGTAATTAAATCTCCCCCCCTCCCGAAATGGAATTGGGGCTTGGAAATTCCGGACCGGGCACACCTGTGACCCTTTGAATGTGAAACATGGCAGAGGTCACCAGAACAATGGACGTCGTGAATCCCGCGCCACCAAGTCTAGAAAATTGACAGTTAAAAAGAAAGGCTAAGCTGGCATGAACCGCCTTGAGTGATCGCGTGGACTTGAGCTTCCAGACGTGAGGGGAGTGTCCCCTAGACTTACTGGCACGAGTCTCCGGACAAATGAGACTCAAGAAAAATGACATCACGGATATTAAGATCCAATAAAAAAAATAGAGAGAAAATTGTCCCCTGGTGGCTCTTTTTCTGAGGGCGACCGGAGCAGAGTTTTCGAGAGCAGATAAGATCTGATCTTCGACAAGAGAGCTCGTCTTTTTGGAAAAAGAGTGCTTCTCGGGCATAGGCCCTGTACTATTGTTTTTTGAGCAGAAGCATTCTGCCTCGATCCATATAGACTACCACTAGTTTAATATTTAGACCACCTGGGTCTAGCATTTGCCGTGACAGGACGTCACCGCATCGTGGACGTACGTCAGCTTCATCTCGAAACCTAGCCAGAGAATCATCTCTCATAGACTTTCCACGGGAAATTGATTTGGACATTTTCTTGAACACGTCAGAGTGACCTCAGCGGACTATTCGCCTCACTTCAGATTTGGGTACCTTTGTAACCTAATGCGTATATTACCGAATTGCTGTAAACAAATAAAGAATTGAAGTCACTCGAGAGTTATTTGGCTGTGACTATAAACCCACGCTACCCACTACGCCACAATAGGCAACTGCTGTGTCCTCATCATCGCAGCCCTCGGCTTGGTGGATTTCGGGAAGTTCCTCATTGATTTCCTCCTGGAAGTCGAAATCATATCCTAGGTCGTCGTCCGCGACACGCTCTTCCAGCTCTCTGTTGTAATCACGCCTGCCAAATCCTGGGACCTGCTTTCGGCCGGTAATGAATTCAACGTATAAGTCCCGGCTTGTGCGGATGGCGTCACTGACCGCCAGTTTCCGCATCAGCTTCAGATATTTCCGGGAACAGATACGATGCATTATCCGGTCTTTGGCCTTGTCCCAGGTGCCGAGGGGCCCCATTACGATGGCCTCACATCTTGTATTCTCAAAGCCAAGGCGTTTGTAGTGGTCTACTACATTCTTATATTTTTCCTCCTTCCGCTCTCTGGCTTTCTTAAATGAGTCCGCTTCTTTCTCGTACGTGAAGGTAGTGTCGAGAATCATGATGGAGTCTCCCTTTCTTATCACCAGGTCAGACCGAAGTGCCGACTCATCTGCTCTTCGGTTTACCGATACGATCTTCCATCTGCCCCGTGCTGCGATCACTACTCTGTTTGAGAGATCGTTATGCCTTTTGGTGATTAAGGCCATGTTGTTCTTACAGTGACACAGCACGTGTGGGAGGGTCTCATAGAACTCATGACATTTTCTGTAGTACTTGGCGGTCTGTGGCACGTTCTTCTTATAGGCGTTAAATGGAGCAAGGTCAAGTCGTGCCTTGTGTACAAACCGCCAGTCTGCGAAAAGCGTGAAGCTCCCTTCATTGATAAAGTGGCAGTTCGCCTTGGATGATGCAATGCAGTGGAAGCTTCTTCCTTGATGTGGTAATGCCTCCAGTTGTCTGCTTCGAGCTTTCTTCAGCGCAGTTCTGATGCCTTTAAACGAATATTGTTTATGCGCTCGTCAGCTGATGAGGGTACGATAAGCGCGAAACCGGTCCATGAATTTTATTATCTGCAATGGCAGTACCTTTCAACATTTTGGGGACGTCCCTTACACTTTTCTATGGTTTTGAAGAGTGCACTGGTTCAGTTGGATTGATTAGGTGCTTCACCACCGTTTTGTGAGCACTATATAATTTCTAAGTCTGTGCAAATTGAAAGCTTTTGACCACAGAAACTTACATATGCTTAATTTTCTTATCCTTCGAGGTTTTTCTCCCTAATGTGTTAAAATTAGCTTAGTAATACTGCTTGTATTTTATTCATTTTCATGTGAAAAATAGTTTTCACCACTTTCTAAATGAAATTATTTATCATAAAACTCAGCGAATTGATGGGGAGTAGTGACTCTCTGCACAGTATTTTTAAACGAGTCTCTCCTGCCATTGCCAGCTAAAAGATACAACTAAAAAAATGTCACAAGGATTACAGTGGAGCGGGGGGGGGGGGGGTTGAGGTCAGAACCCCTCCCAACAGGAACCTATCAGAACCCATTGAAGTTCAGAGAAATGATATTTGGAGATTGTGGAAATAAACTTTTCGGTCGTCAAAATCTCTCCTAAAAATTTTTTATGGCATTGTTACTGAAGAAATGAGGTTTTAGAATCTAGAGCGCAACTCAAAGAGAGAAAGTATAATATTAAATAATTTTTAGAACTTCATAATTTCTATTTAAACAGGAAAATGATCAGCCTTTCACTAATCTTGCATCATGGCAACGAACTTTGCGCGGCTCATCAACAAGGCGGAAACGATGAGATGACCAGAGAGCACAAAAGCAAGAGTTTTAGAATTTTTCTTGTGGAAGCTTTGAAGTAATTACTTCCATCCTGCAGAGGGATAATTTGATAACTATTTTCTTGCTTATATCTAAAGTTATCCATGAAATTTACATTTTCGCTTTTTTAGACGAATTTTTTGATTGATGCTAGATTGAAACATATTGCAACAGATGTATAGGGACTGAAAAACTGCTGTTACATTCACATGTGGCATATTTCTCTGAAAGCAATTAAGTGATACTATACAAATCGACATCGTGTCTAACTAAAAAATCTGATGTGGGCAGCACATGACTTTCCTTATATAATGCAATGAATTTACTACTTTTACAGTTAAAAAAAATGTCATTCTTATAGTAGATACTCATATTCTTTCCAAGATATTGAATTTTCTTCAATTAGTCGTCATTTTCATTGATTTAGCGTCATTTTTATCCATTTGGCGAGATTTTCGTTAATTTGGCAACATTTAAAAATGTCGCTAAGTTGGCGACATTACGCTAAATTCGTCGCCAAAATTTCGCCAAGCGTTATGGACGGAGAAATAAGTTATTCTTACAGCGGATAAATGATTATTGACGTTCAAATACAAAAGTATTACTCAAAGTATCTTTTCTCGTGAATGGAACGAGTTAGATCCTTGACAATGATGTCACCAAATTTATCGCCTGATATTACATATGAAAAGTGAACATGTTTCTTAACAGTTAATATTTTTTTTAATTTATGGAATTTTTTGACAAATTTATTTGAAAAAGATACAATATACCGAGAACGGTTCATGCTAGTGTTCTAAAGTTTATGTCAATCGTTATCTAAGGAAATATTACATAAGAAATATATATTTGCGTAACTTTATTGAAGGTTTTGATTTTTTGATGCTTTTTTCAACATTTCACTTGAAAATTTAGCGGGTTCTGAACATTCGATTATGTATTAAAACAATAGGCTTCCAATATTCACGGATGGTGATTTTTGTACCAAATTTCATTTGAATCGCTCCATTCGTTCGTTAGATATCGTCTCCACAAACTCACTGACACACACACACATACACACACACAGACATCACTTCAAAAATGTTCGGTTCGTGATCAGGGAAGCTTGAAACATGCTCTCCCGTCGAAAACTCGAATTCGAATTTTCGACCCGGTCACAATACTTTCCTTATACATTATGTATATAAGGTAAGTAAAAATTGTTATGGTGTTTTAAAAGCTCTTGAGGTGTTTACAACCATAAAAAAATCTGATGTGGGCAGCACATGACTTTCCTTATATAGTGCAATGAATTTACTACTTTTACAGTAAAAAAAAATAGATTATGTTTATAGTAGATATTTATATTCTTTCCAACATATTGAATTTTCGTCAGTGAGTCGTCATTTTCATTGATTTAGCTTTAATTTTATCCATTTGGCGAGTTTTTCGTTAATTTAGCAACATTTGAAAAAGTCGCCAAGTTGGTGACATTTCACCAAATTCGTCGCCAAAATATCGCCAAGCGTTATGGACAGAGAAATAAGTTATTCTTACAGCTGATAAATGACTATTGGCGTTCAAATACAAAAGTATTACTCAAAGTATCTTTCTTCATGAATGGAACGAGCTAGATCCACGAGAACGATGTCATCAAATTTATCGCATGATATTACATATGAAAAGTGAACATGTTTCTCAATAGGAAATATTTTTTTTTATTTTATATGATTTTTTGATAATTTTTTTGAGAAATATGCAATATCTCGAGTACGGTTCATGCTAGCGTTCTAAAATTTATGTCTATCGTTTTCTAATGAAAAATTACATAAGAAATGTCTATTTGTGTAATTTTATTAGATGTTTTGATATTTTGACGATGTTTTCAAAATTTCACTCGAAAATTTAAGGGGGTTCTGAACATTTGATTGCGTATAAAAGCAATAGGCTTTCAGTGTTTACGGATTGTAATTTTTGTACCAAATTTCGTTCGAATCGGTCCATTCGTTCGTCAGTTATCGTCTCTACAGGCTCACTGACACACACAGACATCACCTCAAAATTTTTCGATTCTTGATCGAGGATGCTTGAAACGTGCTCTCCCGTCGAAAACTCGAATTCGAATTTTCGACCCCGTCACAATACTTTCCTTATACATTATTGTACATAAGGAAAGTAAAAACTGTTATGGGGTTAGATTTATCTAAAAAGATACATTTATCTAAAAAACTGTTATGGCGTTTATTACATTGATCTAAAAATTTGTTATGGTGTTTACACCCCGTCAATTGAGTCGAAACATACATTTATCTAAAAAACTGTTATGGTGTTTATCAGATTTATCCAAAATACTATTATGGTGTATACATCTCGCCAAACTAGAGTCTAAACTACCAATGGTTTACCTTAAAATATTTCAGAAAGGATTCGGTCGGGTTATGACAGCTATTAGTTAGTTGCCGGTGGGAAAACCGGATCTTTTTACTTTCCTTATATATGTTACCGGCAATGCACGAAAGCCGGCATTCTATAGAATACCTAGGCATTTTATAGAATACTGAAAACTGGTCGGCAATCTATACGAAACGATTAAAATTTCACACATTTCCTTTGCATTCTATAGAATGCCAAATGACAAACCGGTGAAGTATGAAATACATTTCCGATTCATTCCTTTTTTTCATACTTTGCCTAAATAGCAGTTGTCATTCTATAGAATGCCTAGGTATTAGATACAATGCTTAGGAAAGTATATAATAATTCTCATATTTCATAATTTGCCTAAAAAAGGCCGGTATTTTATAAAATGCCCAAGTCTTCTATAGAATGCTGGCATTTCATACATTGCCGGTAACATAACCGGCAATGAATGAAAGCCGGCATTCTATAGAATACCTATAGGCATTTTATAGAATACTGAAAACTGGTCGGCAATCTATGAAACGATTAACATTTCACACATTTCCTAGGCATTCTATAGAATGCCAAATGACAAACCGGCAAAGTATGAAATACATCTCCGATTCATTCCTTTTTTCATACTTTGCTTAAATAGCATTTGTCATTCTATAGAATGCCTAGGTATATATACAATGATTAGGGAAAGTAAATAATACTTCTCATATTTCAGACTTTGCTTAAAAACGGCCGGTATTCTATAAAATGCCTATGTATTCTATAGAATGCCGGCATTTCATACATTGCCGGTAACATATACACTGACTTCCAAAAGTTAAGCACGTAATGTAAATTTTCATTTTTCGAAAGCGTATTTGAATTTGAGTGGCTGAAAATCGCTGCGGATGTAGATGGCAGTATTCAAATATCGTATGTTACAGACAATCACGATTGACTGTCCGGATATATGCTAATTAGGCAGTCGTTGAAAACGCTAGCATTCTAAAGGGTTTGAGAAGGTGCATTTAAATGCTGATACGAAGTGTTTATAACTTTTGTAGGATTAATTTTGATGATATTCGTGTTTCTATGGCTAAAAGAAGACGAATGATAGATAGTGAGCGCTAGCGTGCTGTCGGACGCATTGAAGCAGGACAATCAAGCAAAGATGTCGCTATTTTCTTTGGCGTTGATCATTCGGTAATTTCTCGATTATGGAAACAATTCCAAACAAGTCAAACATTTGTCTGGAGACCTGTGTCCGGTTGTCCAAGGGTTACCACCCCTCTGCTGGTCGGTATATTGCTATAATAGCCAAGCGGAATAAACGAGCGACCTCCACAGCTGTTACATCGATAGTTGCAGCGTCACTTGGTAAGACAATATCTGCCAGTACCGTGCACCGCCGGCCTCACGTGAAGGGACTGTACGCCTGAATACCACGTTTTTGTGTTCCACTAACCGTCTAAGTCAGAGTGGCAAGATTAAAATGGTGTCACCAACATGTCAATTGGACTGCCTCAGATTAGTGTAACGTTCTGTTCACTGACGTATCCAGATTTGCCCTGAAATCAGATGATAAGCGTGTAAGGGTCTGGAGAGAAAGAGGCACACGCAATCAGGCCAAGAACATCATCGAACATCACGCATTCAGAGATGGTATCGTCATGGTGTGGGCTGAAATTTCAATAGAATATCTCACAGAGCTGCACATCTTTATAGACGACTGCGCGGTATCGGGATGACGTCCTAGACCACATTGCGAGACTCTACGCTGCAGCAGTTGGTCCTGATTTCCTCCTTATGGACGATAATGCCCGTCCCCATCGAGCTACAATCGTTGACGAATACCTGGAAAGGGAGAACATTTCTCGTATGGAGTGGCCCACGTATTCCGCCGACCTTAATTCCATTGAAAACCTTTGGGATGCCCTCAGGCTTGCTGTCTCTGCACGTTTACCTCCTCCAGCCAGTCTCAGAGTCTTCCAGCCAGTTCCTGTTGTAGGAATGGCCACTTCTCGCATCTGCGATGGTTGATCACCTCATTGAAAACATGGAAAATTGTTGTAAAGTTTGTGTGAAGGTCCGGGGTGATCACATACCATATTAATGCCAGTTTTGTTTAGTTTGTTTGCCTTTAAAAATCATTTTGTTAATGTCCCAAATGTGACGTCACCATATAACTTACGAAAAGTAAATATTTCTTTTCATCTTTGTACATGATTCTTGTTTTCTTTAATGTATAAACACATTTACTACCTTCATGTACAATTTTGTGTTAATCAAAGCTTTATTTTTCCATTTTTGTGGATTTTACCGTTTGTGTTTATCTTTTGGAATCCAGTGTACATAATGTATAAGGAAAGTATTGTGACGGGGTCAAAAACTCGAATTTGAGTTTTTGACGGTTTCAAGCATCCATGAACACGTATCAAACATTTTTGAGGCGACGTCTGTGTGTGTGTGTGTGTGTGTCAGTGAGCCTCTGGAGACGATATCTCACGAACGAATGGTGCGATTCGAACGAAATTTGATACAAAAATTATAACCCATGAATACTGGAAGCCTATTGTTTTTAAACGCAATCGAATGTTCAGAACATTCCTAAATTTTTGAGTGAAATTTTGAAGAAAATCATCAGAAAATCAAAACCTTTAATAAAGTTACTCACATAGTCATTTCTTATGTAATTTTTCCTCAGAAAACGATTCACATAGACTTTAGAACATCAAAAAATCACATAAAGAAAACTAACTATTGTTGTTGTTGTTGTTGAAACCCAGACCGTCCGACCTACCAGAAAGGTGTAAGGTAACTGTTAAACTAACTATTGTGAAATGTATTCACTTTCATATGTAATATCGTGCGATAAATTTGGTGACATCATTTTACTGAATCTAGCTTGTTCTATTCATAAGAAAAGTTACTTTGGGTTATACTTTTGTATTTGAGCGCTAATAGCCATTTATCTGATATATGAATAACTTATTTCTCCTTTTGTAACACTTAACGAGATTTTGGCGTCAAATTTGGCAAAATATAGTCAACTTGACGACTTTATCAAATGTTGCCAAATTAATAAAAATGATGCCAAATCAATGAAAATTATGACTAATTGACGAAAATGCGATATCTTAGAAAGAATATAGGTATCTACTATAAGAATAAACTATTTTTTCGTCCGTAAAGTTTGGCAAAATTTTGGTGACGAATTTGTCGGAATATCTTCTACTTGCTGATTTTTTAAATGTTGCCAAATTGACGAAAATGTTATCTAATTAATAAAAATTCTCCAAATTGATGAAACCGACGCTAAATCAATGAAATGACGACAAATTGAGTTCAATATCTGGGAAAAAATATAAAAATATAAGAGTAGACTATAAGATTTCTCCGTCCATCCGTAACTCTTAGCAAGAAATTTAGAGGGACGTCGCCAACTTAGCGACTATTTGAAATGTTGCTACAGTGACAAAAATGTCGCCTAATTTATAAAAATGACGCCAAATGGGAAGTAATGCTTTGCAAATTCTGATTTCCGTCATATGACGGGTATATCTTCTAGTTTATAAGAAATACTTTTCTCTCCGTTTGTCTGTAACACTTGCTGATGCATTTGCGAACTTGGCAAATAATCTAGCGACATATCGCCAATTTTGCGATATTTAACCCCAGACTGACAAAAATATCGTCAAAATTGTAAACATGAGGCTAAATTAATGAAAATGACGCCTAATTGATGAATTAATTATTAAAATATTTTAATATATGAAATATGTGGCTTATTGAGAATGCTAGCAATATTGATAATTGTTTATTTAGAGTTGCGCGATATATAAGTTAATTGGGTACTTTGAAATAGTGCCGTGGATCTTATACATTATTTTTTTACTGCAAAAGGATTGAATTCATTGCAGTATATAAGGAAGGTAATGTGCTGCTTCTCACATCAGATTTTTGTTTTTGTTGAGAAACATTTAACTTGTATCGTTTAACGTAAACATGTTTCGACAAGGTAATCAAGGCAGTCAAAACACAATGTAACGATGTGTTAAAATTCTTTCGTTATATGGTATTTTCATAATAACGTTACAGAGAAATTCGTTTATAACCTTTTTAAGATTTTTTTTTAATTTTAATAACATTGGTTATAAAAAGTTTCATATGGAATATTTTACTTTGTGAAACATGAGCCTTTAGATCAGATAGAGTTGGTCATTATACTATCCTGATCGAGTTTCATTGTGAGGTATACCCTCTGTTGGGGGGTCATTGTGGAACATGTAGCTGGCTGGTTAAAGATTGGCTATCTAAAAATAACTCAACTGCAAACTTTTTTCTTAAATTAAAGTTGCCTTACGGCCAAGAGAAAACACACAGACTAATATTTCAATCTAAATTGTTTATTAACAACACACATAACTGATACAGCAGCTGGCTGTAGAACTAAAGAGGTCTGTATACAGAACAGACATTAAACTGAATATTCATGTATATATCTCAATTTTTATTTAATATTTTTTTAATATAATTTTATGCTTTTTATCATCAGGATTTCTAGCCCATAACTTCAACAGATTTTATTAAAAAAAATTTAAACTTGTGTTGATTTTGTCGAGCTTTTCACATTTCTGCAGAATGTCACCTAAAGACCCTAAAGTACAATTATTCTGGTGGAATTTTGCTCCATTAAACTGTTGACACCTCTCTTTAGAACAATTTTGACATATAATCAAGAATTGAGAAAGTATTATTTTCTAAATTAAAATAATTGAGATAAATTTTAAAAATCCAGGATTTCGGGCTCGAGTTTTCGGCTGGAATTCCTGTTTCCGGGATTGAGAATCTGTAACTTTTAAAGAACTTCGGTTACGATTGAAGCTTTGCATTCGTAAGGAGAGAAATTGTGATATCATAAAACTGTGTCACAATGTTTTATGATTCATTTTCAGGTGAACCGTTGCCTTCTTTTGAATCTGCTATCTGCTTTATCTCTGGATTTCTTTCTTTTCTGCAATCCAGTGATAACATAATTTCAAGATATGTGAAATACCGGAGAGCACTTATGAATATCAGTTACCATGTATAATATAATCATTAAATTTGTTTGCGTCATGAATGTCGCAAGACCATATCGATTTTTCAAATTTTGCAGAAGAACTTTTTGTGTAATAATGTTAACAGTGGTGAGAGTTGCCAAGACTTTAGCAATCAATATCCTGTGTAACTTCAACGACCGGCGCTCTTTTGAGAAAATTGTCATTCCATTCTTAGGTTGCAACATTTTAGAACTAATAAGAAATCAAACTGGCAATTCTTTGTGTAATTTAAAAAAATTTTTGCATTTGTGTCATATTTATGACACTATTTTTTAAACATTTATATATTCATATTATTGTATTGTAGATAAAGCATTGTTTCCTCGAAGTTTTTAGAATTCGAGATTTTGACAGATACGTACGTTTTTAGATTTCTTGAAATCATTTCAAACACTTTTGTGAAAATGCCCGTCTGCGTATGTGGGTGCGGGAGCGTGTCCAAAGATATTCAAGCTTTTGATAACACATTTTCTGAAATGGTTATACGGTAAAAAGTAATGGGCGACTATTACAACCTCACTTCAGACAAACCTGTCCACCTTTTTATTTTCCTTATATATATAATAAGGAAAGTATTGGGACAGGGTTGAAATTCGAATTCGAGTTTTCGACGGGGCAGCGCGTTTCAAGCATCCCTGAACACGGAAAAAACGTTTTTGAGATGATGTCTGTGTGTGTGTGTGTGTGTGTGTGCCAGTGAGTCTGTGAAGACGATATTTCCCGAACGATTGGAGCGATTCGAACGAAATATGGTACAAAAATTATATTCCATGAATACTGGAAGCATATTGTTTTTAAACGTAATAGAATGTTCAAAACCCCTTTAAATTTTCGAGTGAAATTTTGAAAAAATTATCCAAAAATCAAAACCTTTAATAAAGTTAAGCAAATAGATGTATCTTATGTAATTTTCCCTTAGAAAACGGTTGACATATACTTTAGAACGCTAGCATGAACCTTTCTAGAGATACTGCACTTTTTTCAAATAAATTTATCAAAAAATCCCATAAATTAAAATAAAGTATTAACTGTTGAGAAACATGTTCACTTTTCACATGTAATATCGTGCGATAAATTTGGTGATATCATTCTCGTAGATCTAGCTCGTTCCATTCACGACAGAAGATACTTTGAGTATAAAGCTGAGATTAAATGTTTACATCATCAATTTAACAGCATTTATCAATGGGAATTAATAAAATCTTGGGTATTTGCTGTTAATTTAATATTGCCTTTAGTAATACTTTTGTATTTGAACGCCAATAGTCATTTACCTGTTATAAAAATAACTTATTTGTCCGTGCAACACGCATAGCGAGATTTTGGAGACGAATTTGGCGGAATATCGCCAACTTGGCGACTTTTTTAAATGTTGCCAAACTAACGAAAATATCGCCAAATTGATAAAATTGACGCTAAATCAATAAAAATGACGACAAATTGATGAAAGTTCAATATCTTGAAAGAATATAAGGGTAAATTATAAAATAACCCATTTCTTCGTCCGTAACGCTTGGCGAGAAATTCAGCGGGACGTTGCCATCTTGGCGACTATTTTAAATGTTGCCGATGTGACAAAAATGTCGCTAAATTGATAAAAATAACGCCATATGGGAAGTAATGTTTCGCAAATTCTGATCATATAACGGGCGTACCTTCTAATATATAAGAAATACTCTTCTCTCCGTTTGTCTGCAACACTTGATGCATTTAGCGAACTTTGCGAATAATGTAGAAAAGTATTGCCAACTTGGCGATATTTCGCCCCAGATTGGCAAAAATATCGTCAAAATTGCAAAAATAACGATAAATTAATAAAAATGACACATAATTGATGAATTAATTATTAAAATATTTTAATATATGGAGCTTATCGCTTATTGAGAATGCTATTAATATTGATGATTATTTATTTAGAGTTGCACGAAATATATGTTAATTAGGTACCTTGAAATAGTTTTACATGTTGTCATCCGGAAAATCGTCAAATGTACAATTGAACGATAAAAACTCAGTACTTATACATTGTAAGTAGTAAATTCATTGCATTATATAAGGAAAGTCATGTGCTGCCCACATCATTTTTTTATTTGGATTTCTGGAGTATTCAGAAAAATTATACCATTTTCATTAATTAAATAAATTTTGAATAATGTTTCTGGAAGATAAGTGATAAAAATTAATGTGTGAATGCGTTTTAATAATTTTTCAAAACAAGTAATTGTGGACAAATGAGGCTACGTTAACAACATGAAGCTCTACATGACATATTTAATGACATAGATAATTAATGGCCTGTATTATTTAATGGCATAGAGATAGGACTTTTAATTAACGGTCAATGTATTTAAATTCACAGGGGAAAGGAGGGAGTCCATTTCCTTTAAGATTCAATTGGACGCTGTTTATCCAAATTTGTTAAAATAAACGAATTCGTGCAATTTTTGTGCTCAGAAATTAGGTAACCTTTTATTACTTTTTCTAACATTTATGTCTGCATAGTTCAAGTTAATAAAATACTTCTATGTGCTCCATTAAGTTTCATTATAAACTTTTCAAACATTGTACGTCTGATCGGACTTATAAAAAAAAAAAAAAAACTCCTATAGGCGAAGTGAATATTGGCCTATGGGTCAAGTAAAGTCTAAACCCGTGGGTCAGGCTCGAGCACTTGCAGACCTTTGAACCACATTAGGCGGAGGCCTCGGACGTTAAAATTATAGAATGGTAATATATATATATATATATAATATGAAAAAATGAAATTGAAAATGGAATATTACAATTAGAAGTTGTGTGTTTACGGGGTTGTAGAGAGGTCAAGGGGGATTGCGACCCCTTTTCCTGGTTTAAGCATGCTTTTAATCCCAGGAAACATTCCCAGAAACCACTACACGCCCGAAACAATAATCAACAGTATGCCAGGGGAAAAAACGGAATCCCGAAATGAAGACCTTAAAGTCACAAGAACATATATAGAAAATGCTCTGAATATATCAAAAACCGTTTCAAATTTAAGCATAAAAATGGATAAAAATGGCGCATATTTTATATTTCACTTAACACGGAAGTTGCGGAATGGGAAATAATATTTCATTTCCAATCACTATATGTCAGTATTTTTTTTTTTTTTTTTTTTTTTTTAAGTTTTCAGACAAATCGATTTACAGCATTATTCTTCAATTCTTTGATTTAAAAATAGCCAACAAACAATTTCGGTATTTGATACGTAACTTGGTTTCATTAGCTACTGGAATTGAATCAAAAACTATAAATAAATTCAGTGATAAAATTAAAAAAGAATTGCCTTCTGTAACCATAAGTCAAAATACCACAAGAACGATTGATTGTACACCCGTACACTTTATCAAGAAAATTTAGGTTATATTATTTTTCTGCGCGATATGGTATAAAAGATAATTTTCTGTGTATGATCGTTCTCGAGTTATAGCTGAAAGAATATCAGAACGAAAATTCTCCGATTTATAAATTTATCGAACAAAATTCCACGATTTTAGATTTTTCCCGTTACCTACAGATCAAGTCCGACGTGTATTCAAAGTTTCAAGATCCTACATTCCCTTGTTTGGGCCGTGAAACTGCCACTTAGTCAGTCTCACTCAGTTGTATGCATATGATACAGACTTCCTAAGAAAGTTCTTATCACCCCATTAACTTTGTAAGGAAATGTCAATGAGTATACACGTTAGGTCTATCTAATATACTAAAGTCACCATGCTACATCGAATAAAAGGAATTATAGAGCCCCCCCCCCCAGCGGGGATTTTAAAAAGCTAAGCTAAGGAACTCGGCAACAAAGCGAGATAGATGAGATAAGCCAATTACAAAGTTGTAGAGTATTGAGTAGAAATCGACAACAGGAACCTAGTGAACGCGTATACAGAAGGCAATTAGTATCACTCAAAAAGCTGTATCATCAAGACCTCTAACACGATGACACTTGCAATACTCAAAGTGACCGATAATATTTTTCCTGAAATTCAGATGTACATTGTTTCTGACGGAAAGTATTTTAAACAGGCTTTAAATCATATTTCTATTCATGTAATTGTTGCCTATTGTATCATTCCTGAATCGGAGCAGTCATTTGCCAATAGTCCTATTGTGTTAAATAAACGCTTTATTTCTTTCTTTTCTTCGACGCAGACTGTCCGACTGCAACCACCGTAATATCTAAACGCAACCATCGTAATTTTACGTTGCGGAGGTCGCGGTCCGACCTACTCGAAGGTGTAAGATACCTGTTTGGACGGCAGGGACAGTGCCACGCAATTTAGACTGGAGCCCAATGGGGGCGACATTTACAGAGATCGCAATCCCTTTTCCTACCACAAACATCACGAAAGGACTTTCTGATCCACATATTTAACGTGCTGGTACTCTGCGTAAACACAAGGACAATTTCGGCAAAGCCGCGAATCGAACTCGGGTCCTCTGAGTGCGATCCTTGTGCCTTAAACACTGGGCTGTCCCGTCCCAATAACTGCCTTCTGTAATAGTTTTAGCATTAATTCCTACTAAATAGATAACGTTGTGCATTGTAATTGCTTTTTTCCGTTTGTCTCGCTTTGTGTTGCCATATCCAAACTTAAATTTCCTAAGATATTCTAACTTAAATTTCTCCGCATGGGGGCTCTAATTGTTTTTATTCGATTGGGCATGGGCATTTTACTATAGATAATTTGTTTACACTCATGGACCATTCCTTACAAAGTTATTGAGGTGCCAAGTACCCTGTATAATTATAATTAATAGATGTCTTTGATTTCCACTGTTATAAAATGTTCATGATAGTTTGTGTCACAAAGGTTATATTACCTGTATATATTTTATATTTTTTTAAAAACAAATTTCGCAATGTTTATATATTAGTGTACTACTAGTTTATATATTAGTGTACTACTATTAGTTATATATTAGTGTACATCAAAATGTATGCTTGTATGAGCTTTCGTTTTCAAGTTATTCTATTTAAATTTTTTTTTAATTCTTTGAAGATATTATTTGGTATCTTTCGTTGCAAAGAAGTATATTTACTTTCCCTGCAATGCTTGGTAATGTATAGAGAAAGTATTGGAATCATGCCAAAAATCGCAACTCGAGTTTTTGACGGATCTGCACGTTTCGAGACCTCTAGAAAACGAGACCACTAAAGAGTCAACTTCGAGACCACTAAAATGTCAACTTCTTGTTGCCGCCATTTTTAATAAAATGTCTTTTGCTCTCAAATTCTAATCATTTGCATATTTCCGCAAACGATATATGCATGCCGAGTTTCGCGGCTGTAGCTCAATTTCTTATGGGTGCACATATTTGCAACAGAGTTTATATAAGTCAATCTTTAAACTTGCCTGGCGGCACATAAGTATGTGAATACGTATTGAATACGCGCTTGAGTACGTATATTTCTATCAATTCTGTTCTAACCTCACCAATCATTAAACACCTTTAAAATCTCCAAGGTCATTTACCCTTTTGCTTTTTATCAGCAAAACAAAATATCTCGTGCTTCTGAACGTGCTTTTCCACGGAGTAAGTAAACAGACTGAGCTGAAACAATCGTGACATTTTAGATGCTACAGATTTCCTATCCATTGGAAAATCCAGAATAAAGTACTAAAATATCGAAATTATAACCACTATATTTCTAAAACTAAGAGTTCGATACAAAATGCAATTATATACGAGAATAATGTACACAGAAACAATGACTATAATTACCCATCTCCAGTCCTTCGGATTGTTTGAAATACTTTCCACTGAAATAAAAAGTGGCAGTTCATTCTTAGCGGTTGGTAAGGGCGCATACTGTTCTACCTATTCTTTTATCCTGCAAAAGGGGCTTCTAACGCCCTCGAAACAGTTGTAGTCACCTTACTGGCATATGCCAACTTTCTTTAAGAAAGTTTTGTAAGTGATGTATCTTTTGCTTTTCAAAGCGCATTATATCATTTACATATAATGATACGAACTGTATACATAAACAATGCATTGCCTACTTATATATGCAGTACTAGGATGCTTAGACCGGCCTCTGCTTGTTAACCAAAAATATTTGCTTTGCATGAAACTTGCTGCCACTCACTGAGATCGACATGTATAGTACGAATTGTCAGACATTTCGATCCAGACTGTCCAACCTACCCAAAGGAGTAGGATATCTGTTTGGACGTCCGGGACAGTGCCACTCAATTTAGACAGGAACCCAGTGAAGGGGACATCCAAAGTGACAGTACCCTCTCCTTCCCTTTCCACCAACCTCTTGGAAAGACTTTCAGACCCACATATTTAACGTGTCCATACGTTCTATGAACACGTTGGCAGTTTAGTCACATCCGGGAATCGAACTGGGGTCCTCTGAATGCAATCCCCGTGCATTATCCACTGGGCTCTCTTAACCTTAGGAACTATTTTTGCAGTCAATAATGTCGCATGAAAATCCTTGATAATTCCTTCACCTAAGTTATGATTAGACAGATCTAGGTTTAACTGGTGCATTTGCCACCTAAGGACTTCCACGAGGGAAGCCGCGGCTGTTTCCATGGGCCCTCTGAATATTATCTAATATATTCTTGGAATTTGTTGGCGAGGACACTATCTAATCCTGGAATAGGTGCTCTGCCTGACAAGTCATTTTCATACCAGCATTTATTTCTATAATCCGAGCTCAATCTACATTAAACATTCTTATTATACAGGGTCTTTTAAAAGTCCGTATAAACTTTAAAAATTCATTAAAAATCGAAAAATCATCGCTTTGAGGTACAGTTTGTACCATAAGTATTGCTAGGACGGTTTTTTTTTTTTGACGTGAAACAATTTTGTAGTTTAAAAAATCCCCTACAGGTGGCGCTGAACGCATTGGAATGACAAAGAAAATAACTTACTATATGTGTCAAATCGTGTGACAAGCCTAAGTAACTCTGAACAGTTGATAGGACCTTTTTCTTTCTTTAGATTTTTCCTAAATCGAAATTTTCGCAAAGCATCTGATGCTGATTCTCCGCTCACGTAATACAGTTTCACTAACAAGGCTTTCTCGATCATAGTTAACATTCTCGCAAAAACTTTGTCTTTGCACTGTTTACTAATGAATCAAATGAAGAATCTACAGAGCACTACAGCTCTTTTATAACAGACTCATTTGCATACTTCTGGAAGATGTATTCGGATAAGCGCCACCTATAGGTGATTTTTTGAACTACAAAAATTTTTCACGTCAAAAAAAAAAAAACCCTGTCCTGGCAATACTTATGGTACAAACCGTACCTCAATGCGATGATTTTTCGATTTTTAATGAATTTTCAAAGTTTATACGGACTTTTAAAAAGACCCTGTATATAAACTTGTTGCTGAATTTGTACATTTTTGGTAGTCATTTGCCTGAAACTTTTAATTTCAAAACCATGTATGACTTATCCTGGAAAACAGTGGCATTTTTAAACAATGATGGAATACCAAAGTTTTTTTTTGTTTGTTTCATTCAATATTCAAATTCAGAAAATTTCCTTCTTCTATCTTACATAAGCAAAATGAAATAGGCCTAGTTTTAGTCAGATTCAACTCCTCGATAAAAGCAATACATTTATTTTTGCGATAAATCTTTTGAAATAAAACAAATGTGGAACAAGTTGAACAGAGCAAAGAAAATCGTTCAGAAAAGTGTGTTTTTATTGGTATTTAAGTAGTTGAACATTGTAGTTAGGTAGTGACTCAATTTCAGATAGCTTTTTCTCAGGTAAACTTTGTCTTATATAATTAATGGAAACATATTTAAATTAATGGAGTAAAAATAAAAATCTGATGTGGGCAGCACATGACTTTCCCTGCAGAGTTAAATTCATATTTTCTTTATTTCTTTAATAATTCATTAGATTGAGTTTAATTGCACCAAATAGCACTAAATTTGCATTTTTAATTCAATTTTTGTTTTTATTTGGTAATTGGACATTTTCCCGATAGCGGCGTAACAAAAATGCAGGAAATCTGAGAAAGGTATCATGAGAAAGGTTTGTCCTAAAGTATAATGGAGTGTGTTATATTCTTTTCCTCGTCAAAAATTGCGTATAAAACAAGAATATAATTCATACATTTCAGCATAAGTAGTCTTTTTGATTTTTCGATTTTGGCGATTTTGGCGGGCCATTTCCTAAAAAAAGGTAGGTTGTTATTTTCCGAATCAT
Organism: Amaurobius ferox; assembly: GCA_951213105.1. Classification (NCBI taxonomy): domain Eukaryota; kingdom Metazoa; phylum Arthropoda; class Arachnida; order Araneae; family Amaurobiidae; genus Amaurobius; species Amaurobius ferox. Next base: position 113,029,814 of record OX578136.1, read on the forward strand.
ACCAAAATCTAATCAGCACCAGACTGTCCCACAAGTAACTCAGCTACCAAATATTGTAAAATTTGGTCAATTAGTATTTTAGCTAGGGTGGATACATGAAATTTTTGCGTGCCATTTCGTAAAAAAAAGCGGGTTCTTCTTTTCCGAATCGTACCAAATTCTAATCAGCATCAGAGTGTCCAACAAGTAAATTATCTACCGAATTTTGTGAAATTTGGTAAATTAGTATTTTAGCTAGAGCGGATAAATGAACTTTTTACGGGCCATTTCGCAAAAAAAGGCGGGTTCTGTTCTTACGAATCGTACTCAAAACTAATCAGCACCAGGGTCACATCCAAGTGACTTACTTACGAAATTTTATGATATTCGGCTCGATAGTTTTTGAGTTAGAGTGGATACATACATTGCACAGACACACAGACATATACACAGACATCACGCTAAAAATAGTTTTTTCGTATTCTAGAGGTCTCGAAACGTATAGATCCATCGAAAACTCGAGTTGTGATTTTCGGCATGATTCTAATACTTTCCCTATACATTACCATGTATTGCAGGGAAAGTAAAAACCTGATGTGGGCAGCACATGACTTTCCCTGCAGACTCAAATTCATTTTTCTTATTTCTTTAATAATTCATTAAATTGAATTTAATTACACAAAATAACACTAAATTTGCATTTTTAATTCAATTTCTGTTTTTATTTGGTAATTAGACATTTTTTTAAAAGTGGCATAACTAAATGCGAAAAATCTCAAATATATCCATAATGGTTAATCCTAGAGTAATAGAATTGTTCTTATTATTTTCCTCATCAAAAATTACGTATAAAACATTTAATTTATATATTTGAACATACGTAGTTTTTTTTTTAGATTTTGGGATTTTTGAAGGCCATTTCGTAAAAAAAGGCAGGTTGTTCTTTTCTGAATAATACCCAAATCTAATCAGCACCAGAGTAACGTACAAGTAACTTATCTACCAAATTTTGTGAAATTTGGCCAATTAGTATTTTAGCTGGAGTGGATACATAAAAATTTTAAGGGCCATTTCGCAAAAAAAGGCGGGTTCTGTTTTTACGAATCATACCAAAAACTAATCAGTACCAGGGTCACACCCAAGTGACTAGCCTACCAAATTTTATGAAATTCGGTCCCCAAGTTTTTGAGTTAGAGTGGATACATACATTGCACAGACAGACGGACAGACAGACAAGCAGACACACAGACAGACACACACAGAGACGTCACGCTAAAAATAGTTTTTTCGTATTCTAGAGGTCTCGAAACGTGTAGATCCGTCGAAAACTCGAGATGTGATTTTCGGTATGATTCCAATACTTCCCTTTCCCATGTATTGCAGGGAAAGTAAAAATCTGATGTGGTCAGCACATGACTTTCCCTGCAGACTCAAATTCATATTTTCTTGATTTCTTTAATAGTTAATTAGATTTAGTTTTATTGCCCCAAATAACACTAAATTTGCATTTTTAATTTCATTTTTGTTTTTATTTGGTAATTGAACATTTTCCCGGAATCCGCGTAACAAGAATGCAAGAAATCTCAAATATCTTGAGAACGGTTAGTCTTAAAGTATAATAGAGTGTGTTATATTCTTTACCTCGTCAAAAATTGCGTATAAAACAAAAATTCATTTGATATATTTGAGCATATATAGTCTTTTTTTTTCGATTTTAGTGATTTTTGCGGGCCATATCGTAAAAAAAGGCAGGTTGTTCTTCTCCGAATTGTACCAAAATCTAATCAGCACCAGAGTCGACAACAAGTGACTTATCTACCAAATTTTATGAAATTTAGCCGATTAGTTGAGTTAGAGTGGAAATATGCAATTTTTGCGGGCCATTTCGTAAAAAAAAAGCAGGTTGTTCTTTTCCGAATCGTATCAAAATCTAATCAGCACCAGAGTGTCCCACAAGTAACTTATCTACTAAATTTTGTGAAATTTGGTCAATTAGTATTTTAGCTATTGTGGATACATGAAATTTTTGCAGGCCATTTTGTAAAGAAAGGCAGGTTGTTCTTTTCCGAATCGTAACCAAGATCTATTCAGCACCAGAGCATCCTACAAGTAACTTATCTGCCACATTTTGTGAAATTTGGTCGATTAGTATTCTAGCTAGAGCCGATATATGCATTTTTAAAGGCCATTTCGCAACAAAAAAGCAGGTTCTACCTTTACGAATCCTACCAAAAACTAATCAGCACCAGGTTCTCAACCAAGTGACGTACATACCAAATGTTATGAAATTCGGTCCATTAGTTTTTGAGTTAGAGTGGATACATACATTGCACATGCAGACACACAGACAGACACACACACAGACGTCACGTTAAAAAGAATTTTTTCGCATTCTTGAGGTATCGAAACGTGTAGATCCGTCGAAAACTCGAGTTGCGATTTTCGACATGATTCCAACTCTTTCCCTATACTTTACCTTATATTGCAGGGAAAGTAAAAATCTGATGTGTGTGTGAGCAGCACATGACTTTCCCGGCAGACTTATATCCACGTTCTTTTTATTTTAAATATATTTATTTTACTTTTAATTCAATTTTCGGTCTCATTCGGTAACCTGGCTTATTTTCAAAAGTGGCGTAGAGAAAATACGAAAAACTAAAATATCTCGAGAACGGCTTGTCCTAGTGTAATGGGGTTGGTCTTATTCTTTTCTTCGCTAAAAATTACGTATTATACAAGCATTTCATGGATATATTTGAGCATACGTAGTTCTTTAGTTCAGATTTTGACGATTTTTGCCTGCCATTTGGCAAAAAAAGGCAGGTTATTTTTTTCCGAAGCATACCAAAATCTAATCAGCACCAGGGTGACCCACAAATGACTCATCTGCCGAATTTTGTGAAATTCGGTCCATTAGTTTTTCAGTTAGAGTGGATACAAACTTTTGCGGACCATTTCGCAAAAATAGACGGGTTCTTTTATCCCGAATCGTACCCAAAACTAATCAGCACCAGACTCGCCCTCAAGTGATTCACCTACCAAATTTTGTGAAATTCGATCCATTAGTTTTTTAGTTAGAGTGGATACAAAATCTGTACAGACAGACAGATACACAGACACACAGACACGCAGACACACAGACGTCATGCTAAAAATGGTTTTCTCGTATTCTAGAGGTCTCGAAACGCGTAGATTCGTCGAAAACTCGAGTTGCGATTTCCGACATGCTTCCAATACTTTCCCTATATATTACGATGTATTGCAGGGAAAATAAAAATCTGATGTGGGCAGCACATGGCTTTCGCTGCAGATTCAAATTCATTTTTTCTTTATTTCTTTAAGAACTCATTAAATTGAGTTTGATTGCACAAAATGACACTAAATTTGCATTTTTAATTCAATTTCTGCTTTTATTTGGAAATTGGAGATTTTTCCAAAGGCGGCATAAAAAATGCGAAAAATCTCAAATATCTCGAGAGCGGTTAGTCCTAGAGTAATAGAGTTGTTCTTATTATTTCCCTCGTCAAAAATTGCGTATAAAACAAGCATTTAATTGATACATTTGAACATACGTAGTCTTTTCTTTAGATATTGGCGATTTTTGCGGGCCATTTCATAAATAAAAGACACGTTGTTCTTTTCCGAATCGTACCAAAATCTAATCAGCACCAGAGTATCCCACATGTGATTTATCTATCAAATTTTGTGAAATTTGGTCAATTTGTATCTCAGCTAGAGTGAATACATGAGATTTTTGAGGGCCCTTTCGCAAAAAAAGGCGGGTTCTTTTTTTCCGAATTGAACCAAAAACTAATCAGCACCAGGGTCACACCCAAGGGTCTTACCTACCAAATTTTATGAAATTCGTCCATTAGTTCTTGAGTTAGAGTGGATACATACATTGCACTGACAGACACACAGACAGACACACACACACACACACAGACGTCACGCTAAAAATAGTTTTTTCGTATTTTAGAGGTCTCGAAACGTGTAGATCCGTCGAAAACTCGAGTTGCGATTTTCGGCATGATTCCAATACTTTCCCTATACATTACCATGTATTGGAGGGACAGTAAAAATCTGATGTGGGCAGCACATGACTTTCCCTGCAGACTTATATACACATTCTCTTTATTTTAATTAAATTTAATTCACTATTAATTGAATTTATTCTTTCATTTGGTAACTGGACTCATTTTCAAAGGTGGAGTTGAGAAAAAAAGAAAAAACGAAATATCTCAAGAACGGCTTGTCGTAGTGTAATGGGGTTGGTCTTATTATTTTCTTAGTTAAAAATTACGTATAAAACAAACATTTTATGGATATAGTTCAGCATACGTCGTTTTTAACACTTTACAACAAAGTTGAAAAGTGTTTATGACTTTGTTCATTCATTCTGTCTGTCTGTCTGTCTGTCTGACCGTTAGCACGATAACTGCCGTAAAAATGACTTTATCAAAATGAAATTTTAGTATGTTTTTCAGACGGTCTGTGGGACCTATGGGAATATAAATAAATAATATCATCCAATAAGTTTTTTATTGAACCCGGGTTGAAAAAATGAAAAACATTGAACCCTATGGGACCTAATTTTTTAAACATTTTTAAAGTAAATTTAAAATTCACGAATCGCTTCGAAATTTTTAGGAAATATTCACATTATCCCATAGAATATATAAAAAAAATTCAGTATAATATGTTAAGTAGTTTTTTCATTAAAAATTATTTAATATAGGGAAAAAAACAAATTCAATTAAATTCTGATTTTGGGATATCCTCCAGAAAGAAAAGAGAGATATATCATATAATAAATATCTTACCAAGTGTTTAATCATTTTGCATCAAGGTTACTATAGGATTTTGCATATAAGAGAGACTTCATATTTTAAAATAAATTTGGTAGATAGCAATTTTTCATTTTTTTTTAATTTTATATAACTCTTCATGATATACTTATTTGATGGCATTTTTAATGCACTTTCCTACGTCCTAGAGAGTTAAAATTTGGTACACAGCTTAAATTTGTTGAACATTTTATTCGACAAAAATTTGATGGATCTTTAAATATAGATCATACATTTTTTTCGAAATGGCCTGAAAATAATCCCCGTTCACTTCTATAAATCATTGTTGTAATATTGTTAAAAATTCTGATGTGGACAGAACATGTCTTTCCCTGCAGACTCATATTCGTTCTCTTTATTTCTTTAATAATAATTTGTGTGAGTTTATCTGCACAAAGTAACAACCATAAGTATTTTAAATGACATTGAATTTGCACGTTAAACTTAAATTTGGTTCTCATTTGATAGCTGGACTTATTGTCAAAGGTGGCGTAGCGAAAACGCGAAAAAACTAGAATATCTCAAGAACGGCTAGTCCTAGAGTAATGGGGTTATTCTTATTCTTTTTGTTGTCAAAAATCACGTATAAAATAGGAATTTAATTGATATAATTGAGCACACGTAGTGTTGTATTTTTATATATAACGATTTTTGCGGGCCATTTCGCAAAAATAGCCCGTTCCTTTTTCCCGAATCGTACTAGAATAACCTACAAATGATTTATATACAAAATTTTGTTAAATTTGGTATATAAATCACTTGTAGGTTATTGAAATATTATAAACCAAATTTTGTTAAATTTGTTCCATTAGTTTTTAGCTAGAGTGGATAAAGGCAATTTCTGCGGCCATTTCGCAAAGAAGGCAGATTATTTTATTACGAATCGTACTATAATCTAATGAACATCAGGATTTCCCACAAAAAACATACCTACCAAATTGTATGAAATTCGGTCCATTAGTTTTTCAATTAGAGTGGATGTAATATCCTCACAGACACACAGAAACATACACAGATACACCCTTACACACACTTGCTTCTCTAAGTCCTCGGACGAGACGGATGGTCTGGGCTTTCGACCCTTACACACACAGACATCTTCCTAAAAATAGTATTTTCGTGTTCTAGAAGTCACAAAACGTGTAGATCCTTTGAAAATTCGAGTTCCGATCTTCGGCACGATTCCAATACTTTGAATACATACACATACACACATATATTATCTGTGTATCTGTGTATTATCTGTGTATCTAAATTCCGTGCCTATGCAATTACAATAGTTGTGATTTTATATGATCCCTAAATTTTATTATTTCTTCAACGAAGCCTAATTTTAACATATGCAGAATGCAAATATCTCAAGCGATTGTAAGATGAATTACATAAGAATTGCTGAATTTTTTTCACATAAAATTATTTAGCTCTGGAGTCTGGAATACAAGTTATATGAATGAAATATTCATTGATTTTGCATAAAGAATCAGATGATTTATATTTCGATACAGTTTTAAATATTTAAGTATAATAAATTACTGTAGTACTGTGATAATGTAAAAGATATCACCACTGAATATATCACATTTTAAAAATTTTTAAATGAAATTACATTTCAGTTGGAAAGTGTTTCATAATCAATGCTTATGCATGATTGATCTTTCTTGTTTTATTTTAGATTCTGTCGATTTTTGAGGGGCATTTTGCAAAAAAAGGCAGGTTATTTTTTCCCGAATCGTACCAAAATCTAATCAGCACCAGGGTGACCCATAAGCGACTTATCTAGCAAATTTTGTGAAATTCGGTCCATTAGATTTTCAGCTAGAGTGGATACAAGCTTTTGCGGGCCATTTCGCAAAAAAAAAGCGGGTTCTTTTATCCCGAATTGTATCCAAACCAATTAGCACCAGATTCGCCCACAACTGACTTACCTACCACATTTTATGAAATTCGGTCAATTACTTTTTTAGTTAGAGTGGATACAAAATCTGCACAGACAGACAGACAGACACACAGACAGACAGACACATAGACACACACAGAGACGTCACGCTAAAAGTAGTTTTTTCGTATTCTAGAGGTCTCAAAACGTGAGACTTCTAGAATACGAACGTTTCGTATTCTAGAAGTAACTGGACTCATTTTCAAAGGTGGAGTAGAGAAAAAAACAAAAACAAAAATATCTCGAGAACGGCTAGTCCTAATGTAATGGGATTGATCTTATTCTTTTCTTCGTTAAAAATTACGTATAAAACAAGCATTTAATGGATATATTTCAGCATACGTAGTTTTTTATTTTAGATTTTGTCGATTTTTGCGGGCCATTTTGCAAAAAAAGGCAGGTTATTTTTTTCCGAATTTTACCAAAATCTAATCAGCACCAGGGACTTACCTACTACACCACAAGTGACTTACCTACTAAATTTTGTTTAATTCGGTCCTTTAGTTTTTCAGCTAGAGTGGATACAAGCTTTTGCGGGCCATTTCGCAAAAAAGGCGGGTTCTTTTATCCCGAATCGTACCCAAAACTAATCAGCACCAGATCCGCCCACAAGTGATACACCTACCAAATTTTATGAAATTCAGTCAATTAGTTTTTTAGTTAGAGTGGATACAAAATCTGCACAGACAGACAGACAGACAGACAGACAGACACACAGACAGACACACACACAGACGTCACGCTAAAAATAGTTTTATCGTATTCTAGAGGTCTCGAAACGTGTAGAACTCGAGTTGCGATTTTCGGCATGATTCCAATACTTTCCCTATACATTACCATGTATTACAGGGAAAGTAAAAAAGTGTATCATTTTCGAAAACAAGTAAATTATTGAACATTGGATTTACACATAAAGTTTAATAATATATAATAAATATCAATTAATAAAATATTTGTTTACTTAAATATTTAATCCCATCATCAAATGTCCTATATAGCAAGTATTATCAATGAAAAATGGTTTGTGCTGTTAAGAAATCTGCCAATTGCATGAAATATAAATTTTCGTGACTGCATTGAGAATAAAAGCTTGCAACATTTGTATTAGCAACAAGCAATGTTTTTGTTATCCGTGACCTTGATGATAAAGTTAGGGCGAAAGGAAAATTAAGGTATCCACATTTGGCGCTTCTCCAAAAGTCTGATGATTAAGGCGCTTATTCTACTTTCCGGTTTATCAAATTTACTTAAATATTTCGTCCAAAACTAGATTTTAAGTAAAACAAAAATATCTGTGAAAGTCTCCGCTCGATTTTCGTTCACATTTCATATTTTTTAGGTGTACTTTAATCATAATTAGTACCAAATAGAAAAAAAAAATGTTTATTAATTTTCGTTTCTGTTATTCTTTTAATTTTTTTTTTGTATAAAATTCTTTAAATTATTTTTATACAGTTTGCACCAGATCTGTCATACCAACGAATTTAATTGATCTGCGTTAATGCACTTTTATCCCCAAACAGTAGTTTCCTATTTCTTTGTAGGAAATGTGTGCTATGAAAATACACATAAAATTTCACAGCGGTACATCCATTCGTTCTTGAGTTATCGTGTCCACACGTTGCTTTACATACATAAAGTAATTCTTTTTATAAAAAGTTTTATTTTCTTAAATCATTTTGAAACAATACAAATTTTGATGATTATGCATATACGTATAAATATATGTATATATAATATATATATATGAATGAATATATATATATATATATATACATTATATATATATATATATATATATCAATTTAAGTTTCAGTCTTTAACCATTAGGTTTCAGTCAAACCATTAAGTTTCGTTATAAACTTTTCAAACATTGTATACGTCTGGTCGGGAGTGACTTAAAGAAAAAAGAAAACCCTAATTGTCAAATTGAATATCGATCGACCTATGGGTCAAATTGGGCCTAATCTCGTGGGTCAGGTTCGAGCACGTGCAGACCTTTAAACCACATGAGGCTCAAGTCTCGGACGACAAAATTATGAAACGGTAATATATATATATATATTCGAATTGTATGGCTGTCCTGACGAGAATGCAATTTCGAACTAACCATCATTTTTTGTGAAGTTTCAGTTGATTGTTCTCCATGTCTTGATCTTTAATCCTGAGCTAATTATTATTGCCTTTTCTCATTTTTACCGTGTTTGCTATTTCATTTTTATATATATTTATATATATATACTTTTTTAATTGTGATTTTTGTATACCAATATTCCCCTCGTCCCCTTTCCATTATCGTGATATAAGTTACCTTCTATTTTTATCCTTAGTCTTGGTCTATAGTTACTTATTTGTAACAGATATGCTAGAGATGGTTCTTTTGTACTTGCCGTAGTTTATGCATAGTTTTCGTTAAAAATTTAGGGACGTTTTGATTGTTCGATTGCATATAAAGACTATAGGTTTCCAGTATTCACGGATTCTATTATTTGTACCAAATTTCGTTCGAATCGCTCCATTCATTCGTGAGATATCGTCTCCACAGACTCACTGACACACACACACACACACACACACACACATAGACATAATCTCAAAAACGTGTGATTCGTGTACAGGGACGCTCGAAACGTGCTCTCCCGTCGAAAACTCGAATTCGAATTTTCGACCCCGTCACAATACTTCCCTCATACATTATGTATATAAGAAAAGTAATAAGGGCTAAAGGTCATGCAACAAAATATTGTAACGACTCCTTTTACAGGTTAGAAATAATAGAAAGTTTTCCTGTATTCTCAAATATTTAAAGCAATAATCTGCAATTGTTTATTTAAAGTGTTCTATTTATTGTCATTTTCAAGTGGTTATTTGTAACTTTCTGTTTAACTATCACAAGTAGAGTTATCTATTCGGTTTATAAAAAAATAAAAAATAAAAATAAATGACGCACCTCAATGGAATTGATTATTTGCTTTACAAATTGAATTTATCTAGGAATATATTCTCCAGTGTTTTCCATATTGGGCGAAAAGTAGCAGATTGAGCTACTTTTCAATGTTATTTGCGATTTATTACTTTCCTCCCTGCTACTGGGCTACTTTTTGGATTAGTTTACCGGTACGATTTTCTGCTACAACTAGATTCATAATATTTATCGGAGTTTTGTAATTGAAACATAAATTTTCCTTTTCTGTACCATTATTTTATATTTTTGAACTATATTATTTCCCCAAAACTAATTATACTGATTATTAATTAATACTGATTATTAACTATTGCCCTGAACTAAAACTAATTTACAGTTCAATGCAGGTGAAATGGACTAAATTTGCTCAATTTTTTTTATTGACGACGTTACATTTTGAAGATACACGCGTCCTCACATTTTAGAACGTTTTTAATAAAAATGTTTTCAATAAATCTGATGTGAGCATCATATGACTTTCCTTATATAATGCAATGAATTTACTACATTTACAGTAAAAGAAAATAGGTTATTCTTATAGTGGATACTTATATTCTTTCCAAGATATTGACATTTCGTCAATTAGTCGTCATTTTCAGTGATTTTTATCAATTTGGCGCCATTTTTATCCATTTGACGAGATTTTCGTTAATTTGGCAACATTTAAAAAAGTAGCCAAATTGGCGACATTCCGCCAAACTCGTCGCCAAAATCTTGCCTAGCGTTATGGAAGGAGAAATAAGTTATTCTTATTGCAGATTGCCGTTCAAATACAAAAGTATTGCTCAAAGTATCTTTTCTCGTGAATGGAACGAGCTAGATTCATGAGAATGATGTTACCAAATTTATCGCATGATATTACACATGAAAAGTGAACATGTTTCTCAACGGTTAATATTTTTTTTTAATATATTGGATTTTTTTTATAAATTTATTTGATAAATGTGCGATATCTCGAGAACGGTTCATGCTAACGTTCTAAAATTTATGTCAATCGTTCTCTAATGAAAAATTACATGAGAAATGTCCATTTGCGTAACTTTATTAGAGGTTTTGCTTTTTGACGACTTTTTCAAAATTTCACTCGAAAATTTAGGGGGTTCTGAACATTCGATTGCGTATAAAAACAATAGGCTTCCAGTGTTTACGGATTGTAATTTTTGCACCAAATTTCATTCGAATCGGTCCATTCGTTCGTCAGTTATCGTCGCCACAGACTCACTGACACACACACACATACTTTCAGACACACACACACACACATACTTTCAGACACACACAGACACACACACACACAGACATCACTTCAAAAATGTTCGATTCGTGATCAGGGATACTTGAAACGTGCTCTCCCGTCGAAAACTCGAATTCGAATTTTCGACCCCGTCACAATACTTTCCTTATACATTATTGTATATAAGGAGAGTAATATTATCTTGTCCAAAGTTGAAAAGGATCAGTTAAAAATTGGAATTTTATAAAATTATATAACAAACGTAGACGAAAAATTTCTCTAGCAACAACATGATCACATTTAGTTACTACGGCAAATATTCATCAGACGTCTTGTGACACAGTTCAGGAGTATATTTAAAATTATTTAATATTTTTTGATGTATTATTTTAATTAATTTCAAAATCTGCATGTTATGACGCCAATTAAATAGTATAAATTCGAAAGTGAACATCATTAAACCAAATGCGATAATTTTAATTGCGATGCAGTCAGCATTCTGTTATTCCATTCATCATTGGCGAGAATTTCCTCTTGAAAAGAAAACCTAGTATCTGTAGATGGTAACCCTGGCAACGGCGTAGAGGAGAGAGTTTATATGTCAACTCCGCCTTTCAAAATCTCGCCGGTGACTGAAGTTGTACAGTGTAGTTCGATTTAAACATAACATTACAGGACTAAATATGGCTTCTGATACGGTAAGTCTGAATTACTAGTTTTACTCTCCCCAAGCTATTAACTGCAAATCATTTATGTGCTTATTTGCATTCTGCATTAAACTTTAGACATTAAAGTCGCAAAGAATAATTTGTATTTATGACATGAAATATGGTTAAAACTAGCTTTTTATGTTCATTTCTACCATTTTTTTTCTACAAAATACGGAATATGTGTAATATTTTAAAGTATACTTAAAACTAACTGTGAAAATCTAACAAATATTTATAGTGCGCACTTATTGACATTTTACTATTACCCAAATTTATGATTTATTTCTTATTTATATTAAAAATTATTTTTCATTGCAATTCGAAATAAATTACCAAATTTGTTCAAAATAAATGATTACTTATTTATCAACATTTTCTAATTGTATTGAAATTTTACGTATTGTAGTCAATGTTAACGTTAAAGCATATACAATTATATTAGAAATTAAAAATCAAAAACATTCTCGGAGGGAAAAAAAATGGGAATGCTGATTTCTTTCTGATTTTTTTTCATTATTTTATGACTTAATTAGAAAAATTATTTCCATGATTTTGTGACGTAAAATGGAAGTCAGGGAAAAATATTAAGAAAAGTATTAAGAATATACTCAATAGATGGCAGCACATAAAATGGGTCTTTGGATTCGGTGTAAATCGAGTGTGTAAAACCGAAAGTTTGATTTTTCTTAGTTCAATGGATTATTTGTCTTTTTATAGTTTGATTATAGCAAATAGTAAGGCAGGGCTTGCTCCATCTCAAGGGGCCGAACAGCAGTGTGACCAGATTCGGTAGATTTCTACTTTTTCAGTAGATTTTAAGGTCCAGTAGAAAATTTAGTAGATTTTTGGTAGAGATGATTATTTTCAGTAGATTTTTCGAGAAGCATAAAGAAAAATTGTTTATAGCGTCCTCTATCCACATTGACGAACTTTGAGTTTTGAAGCTGTGTTATCAAATTGTTTGTTCTCAACATTAAATATCCTATATTTCACTTTATTTCCGAATTATTTCCTTTTTTGCTTGCGCAAGATTTCGGTCTATCCGTTTCTTAAATCTGTCAACACTATCTGTCAACACTTTTCATGTTTGCTCCTCCCTCAAAAATAAATAAATAAATAAAACATTTAAAGTCCTCCGCCCCCCTCTAAATGTGTTCATTCCTCCTTATGTACAACCCTGGGAAAAGAGCTTGAATCTAGTATTTCGAATACATACAATGTATTAATTTATATTATAATTTATTTACATGAAAAATAATTTCGACATTCTGACGCCGCCTACACATTTATTTTCACCAAATATTAAGGCACCCGATTTTGAAATCTTTGTTTTCAAAAATCTTTGTTTGTTAAAAAATTTGAGGAGAAATCAGCGCGATGTCCTCGAAAAAAATCACCATTCGAGAACGTTGTTTAATTTATGATCACAAATCATATCTTTTCATATTATAATGCATGATAATAAATAATTATAATCTTACACGTGTGTAATTAAAATAACCATTTACTACAGACCAAAACTATTATCGCAAAACATGCTCGTTAACCATGCCAAGTATATCCTGAAAATTTATTTCTGTATAAATTAAAATTGAAGACAACTTTTTGAAATAAAATTGTGAATAAAAATTAGAGAACTGTAAAGATCAAAAATATGTTGACTTTCGACTGTGGGATTGTTTAACACTAAAGACAGCTGAAAGATGGTATCTGAAAAAATCTGATGTGGGTAGCACATGACTTTCCTTATATAATGCAATGAATTCACTAGTTTTACAGTCAAATAATAATGTATAAGATCTACGGCGATGTGTCTTTATCGTTGAATTGTACATTTGGCGATTTTCCGGGTGACAACATGTAAAACTGTTTCAAAATACTCAATTAACTTATACATCGCGCAACTTTAAATAAACAATCATCAATATTGAAAGCGTCCTCAATAAGCGATATAGTCCATATATTAAAGTACCTTAATAATTAAGTCATCAATTAGGCGTAATTTTCATTAATTTAACTTCATTTTTGCAATTTTGACGATATTTTTGTCAATCTGGGGCGAAATATCGCCAAGGTGAAAATACTTTGCTAAATTATTCGCTAAGTTTGCCAAATGCGTCACCAATTGTTACAGACAAAAGGAGAGAAAGACGGAGTTCTAGACAAACGGTGAAAAAAACGGAGTTACAGACAAACGGAGAGTATTTCTTATATATTAGAAGGTATGCCCGTCGTATGACGGAAAACAGAATTTGCGAGACATTACTTTCCATTTGACATCATTTTTATCAATTTGGCGACATTTTTGTCATTTTAACAACATTTAAAATAGTCGCCAAGTTAGCGACATCCCGCTAAATTTCTTGCCAAACGCTACGGACGGACGGAAAAATGGGTTATTCTTATAGTCTATCTACGTTTATGTTCTTTCCAAGATATCGAGCTTTCATTATCTGTCATCATATTCTTTGATTTAGCGTCATTTCTTATTAATTTGGCGACATTTTCATTAATTTGTCAACATTTAAAAAGTCTCCAAGTTGGCGACATTCCGCCAAAATTTCGCCAAGCGTTATGGACGGAGAAATAAGTTATTGTTATTCGTACAGCAGATAAATGGCTATTAGCGTCCAAATACAAAAGTATTACCTAAAGTATCTTTTCACATGAATGGAACTAGCTAGATCCACGAAAATGATGTCACCAAATTTATCGCATGATATTACTTATGTAAAGCGAACATATTTTACAATAAGTAATATATTTTTTTATTTTATATGATTTTTTGATAATTTTTTTGAAAAATGTGCAATATCTCGAGAACGGTTCATGCTAGCGTTCTAAAATTTGTGTCAATTGTTTTCTAATGAAAATTCACTTAGTTACGAAATTACCATTTGCGTAACTTTATTAAACGTTTTAAGTTTTTGATGATTTTTTTTTTAAATTTCCCTCGAAAATTTAGGGGCTTCTGAACATTCGATTGCGTATAAAGACAATAGGCTTCCAGTATTCATGGATTTTAATTTTTGTACCAAATATCGTTCGAATCGGTCCATTTGTTCGTTAGTTATTGGCTCCACACACTCACTGACACACCCACACACACATACATCACCTCAAAAATGTCGATTCGTGATTAGGGATGCTTGAAACTTGCTCTCCCGTTGAAAACTCGAATTCGAATTTTCGACCCCGTCACAATACTTTCCTTATACATTATGTATATAAGGAAAGATATTTAATAAAGTTACGTAAATAGTCATTTCTTATGTAATTACTTTCCTTATATACATATAATGTATAAGGAAAGTATTGTGACGGGGTCGAAAATTCGAATTCGAGTTTTCGACGGGACAGTAGGTTCAAACATCCCTCATCACGAATCGACCATTTTTGAGGTCATGTGTGTGTGTGTGTGTCGGGACGATATCTCACGAACAAATGGAGCGGTTCGAATGAAATTTGGTACAAAACTTACAATCCGTGAATACTGGAAGCCTATTGTTTTTAAACACAATTGAATGTTCAGAACCCCACTAAATTTTCGAGTAAAATTTTGAAAAATTCATCAAAAAAATCAAAACCTTCAATAAAGTTACGCAAATAGACATTTCTAATGTAATGTTTCCTTAGAAAACGATTGACATAAACTTTAGAACGCTAGTATGAACCGTTCTCGAGATATTGTACATTTTTCAAATAAATTTATAAAAAAAATCCCATAAATTAAAACAAAATATTAACTGTTGAGAAATATTTTCACTTTTCACATGTAATATCATGCCATAAATTTAGTGACATCATTCTCGTGGATCCAGCTCGTTTCATTCACGACAGAAGATACTTAGAAGAGTATAAAGCTGAGATTAAATGTTTACATCATCAATTTAACAGCATTTATCAATGGAAATTAATAAAATCTTGGGTATTTGCTGTTAAGAAAAAAACATATAAATAATGTTTATGCCATTTTCTTAAAATTAAATCTAACTAATGAATATTTTAATCATATTTTCTATGATTTACTCATTACTAGATCAAAGTATTTAAAAAAATCTGATGTGGGCAGCACATGACTTACTTATATAATGCAATGAATTTACTACATTTACAGCAAAAAAATGGGTTATTCTTATAGTAGATACTTATATTCTTTCCAAGATATTGAATTTTCGTTAATTAGTCATCATTTTCATCGATTTAGCGTCATTTTTATCCATCTGGCGAGATTTTCGTTAATTTGGCTACATTTAAAAAGTCGCCAAGTTGGCGACATTCCGACAAATTCGTCGCCAAAATCTCGCCAAGCGTTATGGACGGAGTTATTCTTATAGTAGATAAATGACTATTGGCGTTCAAATACAAATGTATTACTCAAAGTATCTTTTCTTATGAATGGAACGAGCTAGATCCACGAGAATGATGTCACCCAATTTATTGCATGATATTACATATGAAAAGTGAACATGTTTCTCAACAGTTAATATATTTTTTTTTAATTTATGGGATTTTTTTATAAATTTATTTGAAAAATGTGCAATATCTCGAGAACGGTTCATGCTAGCGTTCTAAAGTTTATGTCACTCGTTTTCTAAAGGAAAAGTTACATACAAAATGTCTATTTGCGTAACTTTATTAAAGCTTTTGATTTTTTGATGATTTTTTCGCAAATTTATTGCGCAAAAAATTTATTGCGCAAATGCAGTTTATAAATAAAATGATTTCAATAATAAAAATCTGATGTGGGTAGCACATGACTTTCCCTGCAGACTCAAATTCATATTTCCTTTATTTCTTTAATAATTCGCCAGATTGAGTTTAATTGCACCAAATAACACTAAATTTGTATTTTTAATTCAAATTTAGTTTTCATTTGGTAATTGGACATTTTTCCGAAATCGGCGTAACAAAAATGCTTGAAATCTCAAATATCTTGAGAACTGTTAGTCCTAAAGTATAATGGAGTGTGTTATATTATTTTCCTCTTCAAAAATTGCGTATAAAACAAGAATTTAATTGATACATTTGAGTACACACTACTTTTTTAGATTTTGGCGATTTTGAAAGGCCATTTCTTAAAAAAAGGCAGGTTGTTCTTTTCCGAATCGTACCAAAATCTAATCAACACCAGAGTATCCCACAAGTAACTTATCTATCAAATTTTGTGAAATTTGGTCAATTAGTATTTTAGCTAGAGTGGGTACATGAAATTTTTGCGTGCCATTTCGTTAAAAAAGGCGGGTTCTTTTTTTCCGATTCGTACCAAATTCTAATCAGCACCAGAGTATCCAAAAAGTAACTTATGTACCAAATTTTGTGAAATTTTGTCAATTAATATTTTACCTAGAGCGGATAAATGAAATTTTTACGGGCCATTTCGGAAAAAAAGACGGGTTCTGTGTTAACGAATCGTACCAAAAACTAATCAGCACTAAGGTCGCATCCAAGTGACTTACCTACCAAATTTTATGAAATTCAGTCCATTAGTTTTTGAGTTAGAGTGTATACATACATTGCACAGCCAGACAGACACACAGACACACACAGACGTCACGCGAAAAATAGTTTTTTTTTTTCGTATTCTAGAGGTCTGGAAACGTGTAGATCTGTCGAAAACTCTAGTTGCGATTTTCGACATGATTCCAATACTTTCCCTATACATTACCATGTATTGCAGGGAAAGTAAAAATATAATATGAAAATCCAATAATAGAATAACTCAAAAACCCTACTTAAAATATGCCTCCAAATTAAAAAGAAGTATTAAATAGAGAGAATCAACCATTATGAGAAAAATTAAATGCTTATTTCTAGTCATCAAGCTTAAGATATTCAACAAATATCAATGATGTGAATTTGAAAGTAGAGAAACAAAAAATAACCGAGCATTAAAGCCATACACGTGGAAAAGCACTACGCCTCAAAATTGTTCATTTCGAAAAAAATATTTTTCAAGTCCAAATATTTATTGAAAATGAATACAAAATATGCTAGTTTCTGAAGCAAGAGATATAGTTTTATCTATAAACTATTGCTATTCGGACGACTAACATAAAGATTGAAAAATTGTATAGTAAACACAAATACCTGAAATATACTGCAAATATCCTATCCATGGGAGCATTAAATAACGAGACCAATGTTGCCAATCGCAAAAGATAAAAGTAGAGATCTACTGTTGCAAATCGTGAGAAATAAATAACAGTATTGCGAAAAGACTATAAAATGTCAAATATTCTACAGTAAAAGCTTCAAAATAAAGGGGCAGGTAATAATAACAGAAAACATAGAGGCTAAAGCATAAGAGGATGTAAATACATTGCAATGCTTATTCAAGAGAGTGTAGATATTTGGTTAATATAAGATACTAAGGTGTATTATACTAAGATATAAGATACTAAAATTTTAAGAATATTAAGCTAATTCAAACTTTTTTAAAATAGCATTATTTTATAGATAAAATCTATATCTTGCTTCAGAAACTAGCATATTTTGTGTTCATTTTGAATAAATATTTGGACTTGGAAAATAATTTTTTCGAAATGAACATTTTTTAGACCTAGTGCTTTTTCACGTGTATGGCTTTAATGCTTGGTTATTTTTTGTTTTTCTGTTTTCGAATCCACACCATTGATATTTGATTATCATAAGCTTAATGACTAGAAATAAGCATTTAATTTTTCTCATGATCGTTGATTCTCTATTTAATACTTCTTTTTAATTTGTAGGCATACTTTAAGTTAGGATTTTTGAGTTACAACTTCTCTCTATTCTATCATTGGATTTTCATATTATATTTTTATCTAAGCAATGAAATTTGATATACTTAATAAATACTTTGATAAATTTGATATACAATGAAATTTGATATACCGCTTATGAAATTTGATATACTGGTACTTCAGGACTCGAATATTATTATGTGAAAAACCCAGACCACACGCCTAATTTACAACGATTTTGGGCGATATACACACAATATCGGTTCCTTAGTGACCCAAAATATTGTCATAGAGTTTCTTTCCATCCTTACACCATCGGAAAGATCGAAAATTTATTTTTCAAACAAACTTTTGAACGTAATCCATGCGATTAGTAGACGCAGGTTAGTGAATTTTAAAATGAAATATACTTTTCGTCCGTTTTGTACATCCTCGATATTTATAGTACGATATAAAAAATCTGATGTGGGCAGTAGTTATTTATATTCTTTCCAAGATATTGAATTTTCGTCAATGAGTCGTCATTTTCCATGTCGTCATCATCAGTGAGTCGCCATTGATTTAGCGTCATTTTTATCCATTTGGCAAGTTTTTCATTAATTTAGCAACATTTAAAAAAGTCGCCCAGTTTGCGCATTCCACCAAATTCGTCGCCAAAATCTCGCCAAGCGTTAAGAACGAAGAAATAAGTTATTCTTACAGCAGATAAATTACTATTGGCGTTCAAATACAAAAGTATTACTCAAAGTATCTTTTTTCATGAATGGAACGAGCTAGATCCACGAGAATGATGTCACCCAATTTATCGCATGGTATTACATATGAAAACTGAACATGTTTCTCAATAGGAAATATTTTTTATTTTATTTTATATGACATTTTGATAATTTTTTTGAAAAATGTAGAATATCTCGAGAACGCTTCATGTTAGCGTTCTAAAATTTATGCCAATCGTTTTCTAATGAAAAATTGCATAAGAAATGTCTATTTGCGTAACTTTATTAGCGTTTTTAATTTTTTGACGTTTTTTTCAAAATTTCACTCGAAAATTTAGGAGGGTTCTGAACATTCGATTGCATATAAAACAATAGGTTACGGATTGTGATTTTTGTACCAAATTTCGTTCGAATCGGTCCATTCGTTCGTCAGTTATCGTCTCCACAGACTCACTGACACACATACACACACAGACATCCCTTCAAAAAATTTTGATTCGTGATCAGGGATGCTTGAAACGTGCTCTCCTGTCGAAAACTCGAATTCGAATTTTCGACCCCGTCACAATACTTTCCTTATACATTATGTAAATAAGGAAAGTAGAAATTACTGTAGATTTGTTTTAGTTCATATAAGCTGTACTATGTATTAGAAATTTATTAAAAACAAAATCAGCCATACAATTGTATTTCTTTAAGTTACTACTGTTCATCATATATCTTTAACATGTATTATCACAATACTTTCCTTATACATTATGTATATAAGGAAAGTAAAAATTGACTTACCATCTGATGGTTATAATTTAACAGCAGCTCCTAAATATATCACAGGCTACTCCAGGAAAAAATTATTTTATAGACCCATCCTTTGATTAATTATACATTTTGAACCGAACCATATCTTAGATTTTTTTTTTATTTAAACGAACTCTCTTTCAAAACCGTGTGGACCCCTTTTTCTACCTACTGAAACTATGTCCAGCGCAGGTAGAAATAGTGTTGTGTTCTCTATTTACGCATGGCGTTCTGATCGAGATTTGGCGATTTTGTTTATAGCGGAAGAATAGTTTTATTTCAAAACAGGCAATTTGGAAATTGAATTTTGTAGATTTTATTTGTATCTTGATTCGTGAGAATGATTGGTGGTTCGAAATAGATGATTTGGAAATTGAGTATATGGGGTTTTCTGCATGTCTGTATTATTTAAGTAGCGGACTATTTTATTTGTAGTCTGAGAATAATTTTTGTTCAAAACAGGAAATTTGGAAATTGAGTTTTGTAGATTTTATTTTGTATCGTGAGAATGATTTATTTCAAACCAGACGATTTGGAAATTCAGTATATGGGTTTATCTATATCTATAATATTTAAGTAGCGAGCGATTTTATTTGTAACATGAGAATAACTTTTGTTCAAAACAGGTAATTTGTAAATTGAGTTTTGTAGATTTTATTCGTATTGTGAAAATGATTTTAATTCGAAACAGGCGATTTGGAAATTAAGTATGGGCTTATCTGTATCTGTATTATGGAAGTAGCGTGTTATTTTATTTGTAGCGTCTGAATGATTTTAGTTCAAAACAGCATTTCAGAAATTGAGTTTTGTAGATTTTATTTGTATCGTGAGAATGATTTTATTTCAAAACAGACGATTTAGAAATTTAGTATGGGTTTATCTGTATCTGTATTATTTAAGTAGCGGGCAATTTTATTTGTAGCATAAGAATGATTTTTGTTCGAAACAGGCAATTTGGAAATTGAGTTTTGTAGATTTTATTTGTAGAGTGAGAATAATTTTAGTTCAAAACAGGCGATTTGGAAATTGCGTATGGTGTTATCTATATCTGTATTTAAGTAGCGGATACTTATTTACTATTTATATATTTTTGAAATACAAAAATTGCGTTGTTTGAACAAGATATGACCAATATATAGATTGGTCTAATTGTGCTAAGATTGTTGAAATTAAGATTAAAATTGTGTTCGTTAACGCTGAAAGTAGAGTCTCCGCATATTTTGTTTTTATGGCTTAGGCCTTAGGGGAATCGTATTACATGCATTATGGATTACATGCAATTTTCACTGTTATTTATTTTGTTATAAAATTTATTTATTTTGTTAAAAAATTTATTTATTTTGTTATAAAATGTATTTATTTTGTTATAAAGTTTATTTGTATTGTTATTTTATACGTATAACTCCGCTTGGACCTATATCTACCCTGAGCCTACAACACTTATTCTAGTCCCATTTTTAGGGTTTTGCAAAAATTAATGTGTCTATTCTATACATGTACCACTAGAAATTACTGTAAATTTGTTTTAGTTCATATAAGCTGTACTGTGTATTAGAAATTTATTAAAAACAAAATCAGCCATACAATTGTATTTCTTTAAGTTACTACTGTTCATCATATATCTTTAACATGTATTATTTCTGTAAATATGAAAGTCATGTCTGACAGAGTATTGTTTTAGCAACAGAAACATGCATTTCAAATCAAATTAGACCTAACCAATAAATGGTGAGCTAGTGTTGTTTGATATGTGATCGCGTGTTGTACCTTGAACCTAAGCAAAGTGTTGTATCTGGGATTAGTCGAAAGTACAACACATTTATGGTCTACCATACAGCACTATTATATTTAATTTGTTCCGATTTACTTATTTTATATAAGTATAACAAGTATATTTCTTTCATTTGTTTAAATTTATTTCTTTTTAAAAATAAAGATTTTTCTTGTGTTCCACTCCTTACAAAAACTCAGCCGAAGAAGATCCAGGGAAAAATAATTATTAAAAATACTTTGTGCAAAGGATAAGGGGAAAAACTTAAAACAATGTAATTAAGCACAAAATAATAAAACAAAGCAGCATGCAGGTGTTTCGAGGGTGCATTGGATCCCTTTCTTCAGTGCAAGATAGACATACAATTTAAAATCAATGGGCACACATAAAGAAACAGAGGGGTATATATACCCAATCCATAGAGGGATGTATTTGAACTCTTTTGAAAGAAAAACGAAACACGCCTAAAAAATAATCTGATCATCTCGAAATTTCGCATGCAAATTCCTTTATACCAAGTATGCAAATGATTAAATTTGCAATGCCACTGAGTGTTAACTTCGGCCATAGCTCGCGTTTCTATTGCTCAACTAGCATCCTATAAAGCAGGTTAAAATGTGGACGGTTTATCTTTGTTCGTTATCGGCGTTGCAGTTCCTTGGATACACAACCAATAATGCCGTTACGACGTTGCCGAAGACCTTATAAGCAATTAGACGAGTTCGAACGTGGTCGTATAGTCGGGATGAGTGAAGCTGACTGGTCATACCAACTTCTTGCGCCAAACAGCCACCGCTGTGCAAAGGTGCTGGCAGCAATGGTTACTGCAAGGAACTCATCGACGAAATGAAGACTCTGGAAGGCCAAGGTGTACGAATGTGGGCTAAGATCGGATGATTGTGCAATAGGCTCGAAATGGCCCAACGGTCCGCTATCCAACGTGCTACAGCTTCTTCCATACCACCCGTGGTACCTTCAACCATCTCACGGCGCTTGACTGAGGTAGGGTTACGCTCATGGCGGCTTTTAAGACGTTTGCCCATAACCCTATAACATCGACAGAGCCGTTTGGAGTGGTGTCGTAGCCGAGCATCTTGGCTGCCAGCAGACTGGCATCGCATAGTGTTCAGCGATGAATCACGCTTAAGTCTTTCAGCAGATGACCATAGGGTACGTGTGTGGAGGCGCCAGGGCCAGCGGTCTCAATCAGCCTTTGTTTTCCACAGGCACACAGCCATTATCCCTGGTGTGATGGTGTGGAGTGCTATCTTTTACGACAGCAGGTCGCCCCTAATCATCCTGCGTACAACTTGAATAGCTCGCCAACGGCCGTACCGTGCTGAAAACACCGGTTCTCGTTAGATCACCGAAGTCAGACAGCATCGGCATAATACTTGGGTGGGTGACCACCTGGAAACACCGCGTGCTGTTGGCGCATTTCGGGCGCGGTAGCTCGGTGGTTTGCGCGCGCTGGATTTGCTCGCTGCCACAACAGCCGCCGTGTTCATGCGGAGTACGATCACGTTAAACATGTGGATCCGTAAGTCCTTCCGAGAGGTTGGTGGTAGGGGAAGGAGGGTACGGTCCCTATGGATGCCTCCCCCACTGGGTTCCGGTCTAAATCGGGTGGCACTTCCTGGCTGTCCAAACAGTTACCTTAAACCTTTCTGGTAGGTCAGACGGTCTGGGTCTCAACAACAACTTGAATAGCTCAAAGATATGTTGATGAAATCCTGCGGCTGTTTGCGTTACCCTTCATGGCACGTCATTCTAGGACCATTTCCCAACAAGATAATGCCACCCCCACATACGGCTCGCATATCTGTGGACTGTCTCTGTGCTGTTGATACTGTTCCTTGGCCAGCAAGGTCACCAGACCTTTCGCCAATCAAGCATGTATGAGACATGCTAGGCCGCCAGATTCGGGCACCCCGAAATGTAGCAGATCTGGAGCAATAGTTGAGGAATGTCTGGCAGAATGTATCGCAGGATAACATTAAGAAACTTTATCACTCCTTATCTAGACGTATACAAGCATGCATTGCCGTCAAGGGTGGTTTCATCAATTACTGATTTGAAAATTCAATGTGCAATTGCTAACCATTGATGGGTCCTACGGCCTTGATTTTGTAATCATTCATTAACTGTGCATGAGCTGTACGCATATTTAATTTCAATAAAAACAGTCACTTTCTTCATGGTGCTTCGTTTTTTTTTGGGGGGGGGGGGAGGGGGGGGGGCAAAAGAGTGTACGTCCATGACTTGGATATAAATACCCTTCCGTCTTTTCTTTTGTACCCATTTGGTCTTTTCGCCTTCGGGTTATGTGTCTATGTTATACTGAAGAAAGAGATCCAACATATCCTCGAAACATTAGATGCACTGCTTTGTTTTATTAATATGTGCTTAATTACGTTGTTTGAGTTTTTTCAATGGAAAATATTTCATCCTAACTGATACCCCTTAAAAACTTCGTATTGTAGTTGAGAAAGCTGCTAAATCTTGAAGAGCTACTTGAGAAAGCTGCTAAATCTTGAAGAGCTGCTTGAGAAAGCTCCTAAATCTAAACAGAAGCGAAATTAGTCTTGCAAAGTGACAAAAAATATATCAACAGGACAAAAAAAAAGTTAATTTATAGCTCTTAATCTGCATCCAAAAAGAGATTATTGCGGATTTAGTAAAAGAATCTTATCTTTCAGAATTCTTTTTTCGCTGAGTTGAAGGATCCAGATAATAAAAAAAATTGAAAGTGGGGTCTTCGCACCAATGAAACTTGTAAGTGAAAAAGAAAAGAAACTTTGGATATTTCATAACTGAAATTATAGATAATCATGAAGGTTATGAGATATAGTACTTAAAAAGAGATCCAAATTCTCAAAAATATACTAGGGATGATGAGACTGTCTATGAAATCAACAAAAACATCATCACCTCAAGCTTCCACGTCCAAACTTCATTAGTTGATCATTTCGCCAGCTTCAGAAGTTATCATTTGAAGTTAATTCATCCAATTATATTGTTGAATAAAGTTTAATAAGCATAAAATGTCAAAATTTTACTTCAGATTAATTTTATATATATATTGCTTCATTATTTTTTGTTATATTTCAATTTAAAAAACACTTTAGAGTGCAATACGTACTTTAATTTGATTTTTTAATTAATTTAATTGGCTTTGAAATAAATATGTTTCGTCTGCCTACTATATTCTAGTTTTTATTTCATTCAATAAATGTAAACTTTTGCTTAAAATTTTTGTTTTTAATTAGAAAAGAATATACAGTTCAAGGTACAACATACCTAGGACCAAGGTACAACACAGGCGATGTATCTTAGTCTTAAAAGAAGTTAAAAATGCAACTTTTGCTACTGCTATCTATGTTAATTTATATGATCCAGAATTTACGTTGATCACATTTTTTTTTTGTTATCCTTGATATTCTAATACTTTTCATGGGTCGACTTAAGGTCCTATAAGTCCAATTTTACTGTACTCTGCACAATCTTGATGTACTGTATCTTATTTTTACTCTGCATTCGCGTTTGCTGTTTTAAATTAGTTCTAAAAGAATTTGAGAAAATTCTGTTGTGTTAATTATTTAAAACTTCTGTTTTTAATTTAATTGCTTATTTTCCCTGCAGTATGTTTGTATTTGTAATAGTTTTTAGTAGTTGGATTAGTTTTATGTTGAAAGTTATAGCGGATTCCTTCTTCGCCTAACGCTAAGATTATGTTTCGCCTAGGAACCGACCTGCCTATCCGAAGTTATGACATTGGCAACTGCTAACAATCATTTAGCTGTCAACCTGCATCAGCTGCTGGCTGGAGGAAAGGGAAATGTTTTATTTTCTCCATTCAGTTTATCTACTGCTATGGCAATGCTACTTAGTGCAGCGGAGAATGAAACGGAAGCTGAAATGAGAAAAGCTCTTGGACATAACTTTGCTAACTCTGAAAAAGACCTCGCACCTGCATTTCAACATCAAATATCAGTTTTAATGAACAGTTCCGAATCTGTCACTTTGACATCCGCTAACGCAATGCTAAGCCAGGAAGGATTTCAAATTAAGGATGAATATAAAATGGTTCTGAGTACATATTTTAAAGCTTTATTGTTGGAAGTAGATTTCCAGAGAGATGCTGAGAGAGTTACAAGTCAGATAAATGGTTGGGTAAAAGAGAAGACAAACAACATGATTCCTAAGCTTATCGACTTCTTAGATAGTAGCACAATTATGGTGTTGTTGAATGCAGTATACTTTAAAGGGAAATGGTTACAGGAGTTCGATGAAGCTTTCACTTGCCCACAGATATTCTTTAACAAAGGACTAGAAACCGAAGCTACAAATGTTGATATGATGCACATTAAAGATCATTTTCCCTTCGTTGAAAATGAATCTTTCAAAGCTCTAGAAATGCCATATTCTGGCGAAGAGATTGCTATGCTTTTTTTACTTCCTCGTAATAGAGACGGTTTAGTGGCACTAGAAGCTGCATTGACACCGTCGTTTATCTACGATTTAAGAAAGGATATGAGAGAAACAAAAGTAAAAGTAGATTTGCCTAGGTTTCGATTGGAATATTCGAAATATTTAGTGCAGTTTTTCCAGCGCTTAGGGATAGAAAAACTTTTTAGCCCAGATGCGGAGCTAGGTGGTGCAAGCAATTCCCGTGGACTTGCTGTGTCGGATATTTTCCACAAAGCAGTCCTTGAAGTAAATGAAGAAGGTAGTGAAGCTGCTGCTGCTACCATTATCGCTTTAGATTGCTGTGCCATGTTTGCCGATCCAGAATTCATCGTAGATCATCCTTTTGCTTTTGTTATCTACGATGTGAAGAGCAGTCTAATATTCTTCATGGGTCGAGTTGAGGATCTATAGGTTAAATTGTACTGTTAATTTATTTTATACATTTATGTTTGCTGTTTTAGATTAGTTTTAAACTGTTGTTATTTAATATGCTCAGGTTTCAAATAGATAAGTTTGTTCTTCTCTGCATTTTATACGTATGAAATTAGAATGTCTTTTCTTGCTAACTACTTTTCTAGTCATTAGAATATGGAAAAATTATTCATGTTGGAAGAGAATTTATAAGACGCATAAGATTAAGATAACGGATAAAATGGTTGATTTATATATATATATATATATATATATATATATATATATATATATATATATATATATATACATTATAAAACTTGAAAAATTTATTTTCAATTTTAGTGAACAGATTAAAAAGCTAAATGCAAAAAATAATTTATAATACAACTTGTAAAGCGCTATGCTGCAATATTTACATGTGTATTCCTATAAAAATTCCCAAAAAGGACAAGTAGCAATGTACTCGTTCAGATTATATATATATATATATATATATATAATTTCTTTTTTAAATTTAATAATCTGTATACAGTATTTTGATTTGTCTACTTATAATATATGTATCAAATGATTAAGTTATAAAAGCTAACATATATTTATCTGTTAAGGTTGTAATGATTGTTCTTCTCTTATTTAAACAATTAATACCAAAAAATTGAATGGAATTGTTCCCGACGAAAGAAGCTCTGTAGATTACAACATATATTTTCAAAACTCATTTAAGCGTGTGCATTTCTTCATTGAGGATAATTGTACTTTGCTCAATTTTTAATTTAACCACGTTAAAGTGGATATGAAACAATCTATTCATATTTCAGTGTTTTATTTAGATTGGTTTCTCTGTTTGTTTGGGTTAAATCTTAATCAATTTTTGACCCACTTCTACCGAGCCGATTTTCTTGAAATTTTATCCTCACATACAGTATTTACGATGACAGCACGACTTCTCACTAAATTTGAATTGATCCCTTCCCCCTACCTCGGAATCATGCCCAGAATGCCCCGTAAAATCCCATTCTTGTAAGATAGTTTTAAAAATTTTCTTTTTTATATATACTGAGACTCGTGGACATTCTGTCCAAGTAACAAATCAAAAACATACAAGAAAGTTTCCTACTTTTGTTAGAAGAAGCGTGAAATATTTTGAATGTTAAGCATGTTAGTGAAATGAGCGTGACACTTTAAGTTGCGTAGTATCCCAAATTAAAGTTCATAAAATGATAAGAAATAAAATAACACCATGGTCTCATTTGCAATATTTAATGTCATACTCTGGGTAAAGCTCCATAGTTACATCGCAGTGTTTCGCTGTGAAAGTATAGTCATTGCATTATGCAAGGAGCGAGTTACCCAGCCAACATCATGGACGCCTTTAACATATAATGTCATACGCTCGTAAAGTTCCAGAGTTCTGCTCTTTATATATAAATATACAAGTAAAGCCGCATATTGAACATTTTTAAAACTATCTTGTGACAATGAAATTATATATACATAGAACTGAAGCCGCATATTGAACTCCTTTATAAAAATATCTTACGACAATTTGATTATGTAATGCGAAGGAGGTTTTTTGCGGGTTATTCGGAGGAAAAAAAAGAAAAAATACCGGTTCGATTTTCCGGGGATCCTCCAAACTTTTAAAATGTTCCAGTGGACTAGCTGTGTACCGAATTTCAGATCTTTATGGCGTAGGGAAGTATGTTAAGACTGCCATCAAAGTAGTTAAAATAGACATCCAGGTCATGACGAATTCAATAAAAGATTTGAAAAAGTTTGATTAGATATATGATGAAATATTGATTACAAAATCGCAAAAGACTACAAAGTATAAAATAAAATATTATAAAGAAACTTTTTAAGTTAAACGATTTTATTAAAATTCACTAAAAAGTGAAATATAATTTTTAGCTATCACAACATTCGTGGTCATATGCGAATCAAAATAAAACCGTGGGGCGCCCATAAAATAATTGTATTTATGTAGTAAGTATGAAGTAAGTGATAACATTGAAATGACATATATAAAAATGACAGATTGC
Source organism: Amaurobius ferox (assembly GCA_951213105.1). Taxonomy (NCBI): domain Eukaryota; kingdom Metazoa; phylum Arthropoda; class Arachnida; order Araneae; family Amaurobiidae; genus Amaurobius; species Amaurobius ferox. The sequence goes on from OX578136.1 coordinate 113,058,421, forward strand.
CAAATCAAAATTGTCAAAAAAACATTTAAATAAATTGAGTGTAACCATTCTTATATATCTCATTTCTATATTATCACTTCTATTGTTCCTTGAAATTCTTTTCATGTCCAAATACAATTCTTTTATGGGCTCCTCAAGGTTTTGTTTTTAGTGGCATATGACCAAGAATGGTGTGATAGCAAAGATTTTATTTAATTTTTAGTGCATTTTAATAAAACCGTGAATTTAAATAGTTTTTTTTATAATATTTTACTTTTGTTATATAGCCATGAAGTCTATCTTCCTACTACTTACTGATTTATAGTAATACTTTAAAATATTACTTCTGAATATTTGGCATTTTGTTCAGGTAATATACTCGTAACAATAGTAAATCGGGAATATTGTGATCATTTTCAAAAATATTTCGTAAACTGTAAAGATATGCTAAACATTTTATGTACAGGTTTTAGATTCCACTTTTTTTGTGCTTATTTTTTCTTGTATAAATTTAAATTTTGACAAGAGTTGCAAAACAGCACTAAATGTCTTTTATGGGCATTTACTGTTGATTCTGCATAAACGAACATATTAAAATGTATTAAAACTTCAAAGGCTCTAATACTTAAAATTATTTCGCTTAGGCTCCACCTGAATCAATGGCTTTGGCTCATGCCAATAATCATTTGGCTGTCCGCTTGCATCGTCTGTTGGCTAAAGAAAAGACCAACGTTTTCTTTTCACCATTCAGCATATCCACTGCTATGTCCATGGTCCTTTGCGCAGCAGAGGGTGAAACTGGAGCTGAGATAGCGAAAGCTCTTGGATACGACCTTGCTGGAATTTCAAAAGAAAATTTGGCATCTGCGGTTCAGCTGCAGATGTCAACTTTGCCAAAAAATCAAAACGCGTATACTTTGTGTTTAGCCAACTCCCTGCTAAGTAATAAACGTTTTCTAGTGAAAGATAATTACAAATTGATTCTTAGCAAATCTTTTCGCGCATTCTTATTAGAAGTTGATTTTGTTACCGACGGTGAAGGTGCCGTTAAAGAAATTAATAGTTGGGTAAAAGAAAAAACAAACAACATGATTCCAGAGTTGCTGGATTCCTGTCTAGATCCAGATACCGTTATGGTCTTGCTGAATGCAGTGTACTTTAAAGGTACTTGGCTTCAGAAATTTGACAAGAAATCTACTGTTCAAGGAAAGTTCTTTAACAGTGGCAAAGAAAAAAATGCAAGGAAAGTGCATATGATGCAAATGAAGGAATCCTTCCCCTTTGTTGAGAAAAAAACTTATAAAGCCTTGCAACTACCTTATGTTGGCGGAGACATTGCGTTACTAATTCTACTTCCAAACAGAAGGAAGGGTTTAGACCAATTGGAGGCGAAATTAATGCCGTCATTCATCCATGATTTAAGTCAATGTTTGCGTTCAAGAGAAGTTAAATTAACTCTTCCTCGATTTCGCATGGAGTATTCAAAATCATTAGTGTCGTCTTTCCAAAGTTTAGGCGTGAAAAGATTATTCATCAAGGGTGCGGAACTAGGAGGTGCTAGTGATTCCAAAGAACTTTTTGCATCGGATATCTTTCACAAAGCCGTCTTAGAAGTAAACGAAGAAGGATCAGAAGCAGCGGCTGCAACAATGTTTCAATTTAGAGAAACGTGCTCACCACCCGATCCACCAGTATTTACTGTTGATCACCCCTTTGCGTTTGCTATTTATGATACCAAGAGCAACCAAATCCTCTTTATGGGTCGAGTTGATAAACTCTAAGTGCTAATTGAAAATTTCGTAAATATTTTTGTTGATGCTGTTACAATGTCCTTTTTCTTAAAATTGAAGATATTTCTGATATTAAAGTTGATTCACATTTCTCTGAAACTATATGGTAAAAGAGATTGGTGTCCAATGCTGTACTTTCTTTGTGGTTGATGTTTATTGATACTAAAGTGATGATTTCAGGAACAAGATGATCTTTCTCATGTTCCAAATTGATAAATTTTAATCTCAAGAACAACGTGTTTCTTTTCATATGCCGGATTAATTTAAGTCCAGCTTAGCAAAATGTGTAGAACTTAATAATAAAATTGTTGTAACAGGCATGCTATTCGAATTGAAATATTATTGTGTTGTTAAAACATGAAATTATTTTATAACATTGTTTATAGCAGGAGTGGGGAAATCCGTCGCTGGCGCAATTTTTGGTCAGCCACATGATTTTATGTAGCTTGCTGGGTGTTGTAAAGTTATATTATGAAGCATATTACAAAAGTAAAAATGTTTCTTTAAAAGAGAGAATAATAATTTATAACGTTCATTACATGATTTTCTAGAATTAAATAAGAATTAGTCCTGTAAAGTATGGATCACAATTTTAAGATTACGTAAATATGATGACATAAAAGCTATGCCAGGAACACCGTAAGATAACAATGGAAACTCATAAATTCGAATAATTATCAGCAAGTAGTATTCCAAATAGAAAAAAAATATTGAGTGAAATGTATTTGTATAAAAAAAACATACAAAGCCAATATTGGGAAAGTATATTTTTTTGTGTGATTTTTTATATATTGTTGAATGTTGTACTTACAGTAAAACGTTGATTAACCGTCACTCGTTTAACCGTCGGTTTCTGTAATCCGTCATCGTCTAAAAAAATGCGTGATGCGTGAGTATCAACAAACAAACAGAGAATGGGTGGAATAAACTCTTGCCTGAACCTATTGACGAAACTGAAGGAACTGAGACTGTTAGTGTTGACGCAACTGTGCAACAATGTAGGACTAAATAGTGAAAACATTACGCCAGAAGTAAAGGATTAGTTGGAATGTGACAAAATGATTAGAGGCTTTGAAATTTTGAACGATGATAAAATTTTTTCTAGTGTGACTACCATTGAAGAACTACTACCCACTCAGAAGCAGAAACAATGTTATCAAAGTGCATCGACTGGTTTGAAATGCAAATGCAACACAGATTCTACTTCTGCGTAAGATACGGAACATCGCAGCGCAGAAATCTCGAGCTTTATAAAGACACTGAAGGAGATGACAAATTAATTTAAATTAACATAGATTTATAGTATTACAATACATTTCTGTACATTACTACTCTTACATTGAAGTTTATATTGATCGTTTTGTAAAATTAAATGCAATATGTATATATTGTTCACTTTTAATGGATTTTGTTTTCATTTTCGTCCCAAGTCCGCAGTGAAATCACGTTACTGTACATATGTATTAAGAGATTTCTGTTATCGTCTATTCGGTTATCCGTCGCAGTCCTAGTCCTGACGGTGACGGTTAATCGAACTTTTACTGTATCTGTAGTTGTCCAAGGGTAGAAAAATGTCTCTACCCGTTGTTCATATTAATCAATAATCAAATGTCTTTTCTTTTCTAATGCTTGTATATAACTATTTACCCGTCCAATGTAATGCTATTCTCTTTCTGTATCGACTAAATAAACATTTAGTAAAGATTTGTAAATTGTGTAATAGTTGTTTAAGTAGTAAATTATACGGTGCTTATAATTAAAATTGTAGATTAAATCAAAGTGGTATTGGAATTAGTTTCTGAGTTTTCTTTAAACATGCTATATTTACAGTAATCGGATTGAAAATTTTCTTTACCTTTAACAGCTCCCCCCGGGGACCAGTGAAAAATTATTTATATTATCGTGCTATAATTGTGTTATAATCGAGTGAAGTGGTGGAAAATTTTTTTTATCTTTCTTATTGAGAAAGAAATTTGCTTAGTCTGGTCCTGAAGTCGATACCTTGGCGAGGTCGGGGGGCTCCCCTCAGAACTCATATCTGAGGGGCGAATTCGACTTCTGAATAGCGCCCATCAGGGCTCACGTTCTCAATTAATCACGAACTTTGTGATAGAGACTGATATAGGTAGAATTCTACCTTGGTCAAAATGACTACTGCTGAGGACTATCCAAGTACGGATATCACGATTGATGAAGCTATAAAAGATTATAATGAATATATTATTCAAGCTCTTGAGGCACAAGAGAATATTATTTCAACTTTGGTATCTTCCAAAGTGAATGTAGGACCCCAACAAAACATCAGAGATGATGTAAGCAAGTTGCTTAAAATAATAATAGATCAACAAAAAATCATATCTGTGCAATTAAGTAAAGAGGAGAAAGGTAGAGGAAGAACAAGAGCAACTTATGCTCAGCAATTAAAAGAGGGAGTCAGACAAACAAGTAGTTCTAGAACTAGATCAAAGAGTAGGGTACCAAATTTTCTAGCTAGTATATATCCAAAAGAAATTAAATCTTCGGATAAAACTAAGCAGGAAATACAAGAATTGATAAATCCTAGACAATTAGAAATCTCAGTAACTGGAGTAAAGAAGATTGGAAGAGGAGGAATATTAGTGGAAACTTCCAAGAAAGAAGATATAGACAAACTGATAGAAAGTTTCAAGGAAAGTGATAAACTGAATAAAGATTACACGATTCAGAAACCAATTAAGAGGAAGCCTCAAATAATTATATACAACGTGGACACTGGATTTACAAAAGAAACTTTAAAAACTGCAATATTAGAACAAAACTCAGAATTGCCAGAAGATTCTGAAATAGAAGTAAAACAGAACTTCAGAGGAAGAAGGGGAGAAAACTGGATAGTGGCTTTAGATCCAAAAGTCTTTAAAATAATAATAAACAAGAAGAAACTCTATCTGGGATGGAGTAGGGTTGAACTCAGAGAATATCTGAGACCAACCATTTGTTATAAGTGTCTCAGATACGGGCATATAGCAAAATATTGCAACAGTGATAGCTGCTGCAGAAAGTGTGGAGAAACGGCTCATAAAGAAACAGAGTGTGAAAATCCGGCAAGTTGTAAAAACTGTTTACAGCATAACAATAAATTTGGTACCAAATATAATACTGGACACATAGGTACAGATAGGATTTGTACTATCTACCAAAAGGAGATAGACTTTATTCGTTTGAAGACGGACTATGGGGAGTAAAAGGAACGGTATTCTTTGTGCATCGATCAATTTAAATCATGCCAAATCAGCCAACTTGCAGTTGTCACAAGATCTTATTTCTAATAAATTGGACTTATGTATCATAAACGAACCTTATTTTTGGGAAGGAAGGATTGTGGGCTTCCCAATGAACTTTAGGACTTATTACCAAACTGGAAATCCTAGAGCAGGAATTATTATATGTAATTCAAATTATAAAATTAGGAAAATCGTAATAGAACGGGATATGGTAGCACTGCAGGTTGTAGTGGGGAAAGATGAATATTTTATTATTTCTGTATATTGTCCTCCATCTGAGGAAATAGAAGGTAAAATCAATGAACTTGAAAGAATAATAAATGGTTTTATTGATAAGAAAATTTTAATTGGAGGAGACTTTAATGCAAAGTCCCCAGCTTGGGGGCCTAGGAATATGGATGCGCGGGGAGAACTCCTGACTGAATTTATAGAAACTTATGATTTGAATGTTGAAAATGATACGAATAGTCTACCGACATATTCAGCCACGAAGGGAGAAAGCTGGATAGATCTTACTCTAACTAAAAATATGGTAAATATGATTAAAAACTGGAAAGTGACTGATTTGATCACCCTTAGTGATCACAACGAAATAAGATTTAGTATTGATGAAGAAAGAAGAAGTACCAAAAGTGGGACTTGCAAATGGAGAATTAAAAATTTAAATTGGAGTAAAGTGAAAGAAGAAATAAAGGAATTGGTGGAAAATAATATTGAGGTGGAAATAAATAGTTATAATTTGAATGATTATATAATCAAAATGGAAAAAGAATTGGTTGCAATTTGCTTTAGAAATCGTAAAGTGAATAAGAAGGTGAACAAAAATGCAGTTTGGTGGAATGATAAATTGAAAGTAATGAGAAGTAGAACAAGAGCGTTAAGAAGACTCTTCCAAAAAGAGAAAAATGAGGATTTGAGGAAAATTAAAAGATCGAGATTTAATAATCAATTTGCTATATATAAAAAAGAAATAATGAAAGCCAAGAAAGACAGTTTTCGTAATTACCTCAATGGGGTAATGAGTAATAATACCTTTGGAACTCATTATAAAATAGCAAAAGAAAAGTTTAAATCTATAAATATCGATGACAGTATAAAGAAGGAGGATGGAGGAGAAACTACTTCTCCTATTGAAACAATTACAGAAATATTAAATTTTCATTTTAAGTGCGAGACGATTCCTGATGGTGACCAGTCTGTTACTCCCTCGACTGGTGTTGAGGGGGGCAGCATTGTCTGCCCTCCTGACTCAGAAAGGGGAGGGGCGGGCTGGGGGAGTTCCCACCTTTCTATTGCGGAAAGCTCTTCTGACTTTTTCGAGGGGTCTCGGGGAATTGGCCTAGCGCTGGGCGTCACCCCCGAGACGCACCCTTGTGGGTCAGTTGAAGGTATCCATAGGAGGTTCACAAGTCAGAGAACCTCTGCTCTTGCTCTTGCTGAAAATGAAATTGATGAAAGAGAAAATGGTGAAGGAATTTGGGAAAATGTACCCTTCACTGAATATGAATTGAATAAAGTAGTGGATGGTATGGATGTGAATAAAGCTCCTAGTCACAATGGATTGACAATTGAAATAATTAAAGAAATGTATTATGCAAATAGGCAATGGTTCTTAAAAATTATGAATAAATGCTGGGAATACTCTATCTTCCCAGACGTTTGGAAAATAGCTAAAGTGGTTCTTATCCCTAAAGAAGGCAAAGACCGTAAAAAACCGAGCTCTTATAGACCTATTTCTCTATTACCAGTTTGGGGAAAGATACTGGATAAAATGATTACCAACAGAATGAGCTTTTGCCTTAAAAATCAGTTAAGTGAAAATCAATATGGATTTAGGAAGAATAGAAGCACAATAGATGCATTAAAGACTATTGTGGAAAGCAGACATGTAAATAAAAATAATAATATGATTACATGTTTAATATCTCTTGATATACAAAATGCTTTTAATACTGTTAGAAAACAAGATGTGGAAAAAGAGATGAACAATTATTCCTTACCTTTGAAATTAAGAAAAATTGTAAATAGTTTTTTAAACGAAAGAAAAGTTTTTATTGAAGAAGCAAATACTTATTTGAATTATGATATTGGAGTTCCTCAAGGATCGAGTTTGGCTCCGATCCTGTGGCTCATCATTATGGATGAGGCCTTGAGAATTAATTTTAATAGTGATGAAGTAAAAATACAAGCTTTTGCAGACGACATCGCAATTATAATGAAGTCAAGAGCCTCCTACCTTTTAGGAGGAATGGGAACTTCTGCAATTAAAAAATTGGAAGATTGGGCTGCTGAATTTAGTTTAAAATTCAGCAGAGAAAAGAGTAAATATATTATGTTTCCGTATAAGAAAACTATAACATGTTTTCCTGACATTAAATTATACGGAAAAAGAATCGGCTACGATAAAAACCTTAAGTATTTGGGGGTGCAATTTGACCCTAAATTCTTTTGGACCTCACATTTGAATGAAGTAAAAAATAAGGTATTGAATTTTCACGGAAAATTAAACAGAATAGTAAGAGCAACATGGGGTCTTAAACCCGAAATTAGAAAAGAAATATATCTGAAGGCGGTTGAAAAATTTATTACATATGGAGCAAAAATCTGGTACAGAGATATCAGAAGGATAAATGATAAACTGATTCAAATCCAGAGAATAGCGTTGTTGTCAATAACAAAGTCTTACAAAACTACATCCAACCGGGGCCGGCGGGATTAGTTCTGCTCCTTATCGGGCCTATGCCTGCGGCGCTGCTGTAGCTCGTGACGTCATAAAGTACATCCACAATTTGCAACTTACAGCATGTGTTTGAAAGTATGATCGTGTAAATATTGACAGAGATACAGATGTATACTAATAAGATTAGCTATATCGTTAATATCTTTATTATCTAGGTAATAATAATAATGCATGGTGTTGTTAATTTCTAATATTTAAGGGAAAATGTAATCAATTTGTCCACTTTTTTCAAGATACTTAAAGTGATGCACATGCAGTATAGGTCTAACGAACGTATCACCGAAATGGTTCTTTTAAGTGTATTTTTAAAATCTAGAACATGATTAGAAGTGATCTAGAACTAGATTCATGGATGTCAAGATTTTAGGTAGTGTAATTTTTTCAAATCCAACGTCAAATTCGTCCGTTGAACGAGTGTTTTTGCTACGTAAGAAGCTGATGGAAATCGCTGAACAATGAATGTAAATTCAGAGAAACAATTTCAGAATACAAAAGCTGTAAATTTGGAAATACAAAATGAAGTAGAAAATGAAAATTTTATCATTTTTAACTTTTCAAAGGTATAAATAAACATACCTTAATGGAATAAGTAGAATGCAAATACATGTTTTTTTATTTATGCATTAGCATAATGAAATTTTTCTTAGTAAGGTTTGTTGTTGTCAATATAAACAATTGTTCGATTTATATATGTAAAGTGTAGAGTTAGACATTTTTGCGGATTGTTGTTGCACCCCTCTAAAGTTTTTGGTAACCCCCCCCCCCAAAAAAAAAAAAAATTCATGGATTATACAGCCTCAAATATTTTGGTGTAAGTAATTAAAAAAGTAAATGTGCAGAAAATTTCATGTACGTGTTTTGATTTTTTATTAGTGAGTCAAAAAGGAATCATTGACCTGCAATTTGTAAATGGTCTATGGGCAATTGTCATATTGTCGTAGCAAAAGGCAAGATTAAAATTGAGAATGTTATTGCTGCAGTACTATCAATTAATGAATAATGTAACTTTATTCTTTCAATCATCTGACCTCCAAAGAGACTGGAAACCAATGGTTTTATTTATTTTATGCACATGTGTATTAAATATAAAAATGTTAAATACACAAATCATTGGGTTTTTTTTTTTTTTTTTTTTACATTCCTTTCTTAATTACAAAAAAAAAATCTGAATTTCATAATTTTTTCTTGGAAAAACTGAAATTCATATTGGCTCCGAAAACTTTTCGTGGATTATTTAGCTTATTATTGTTTCATTAAAATGCAGATGACAACACTCAGCAACCTTAAAGTGTTAAAAGTAGAATTTTCAAAACTTCACATCACATGTGAAAATCGTCTGTCAATAAATAACGTCTAAAATTATTTTCGTTGAAAAAAAAAAACGGGTAAGATTTAAGCTATTAAAATAAGTTTGGTAAAATAGTTTGTCATTGTAATACAGTATTATATTTGATATTTAATCGATTTATTCAAATTTATTAAATTATATCTGTTGTAAAAAAGTGTATAACCCGAAAGCGATTTTTTAGTTTTTTAAAAATTATTACTATTTGAGACTACTGTCTTTTCCTGGCATTCACGCTAATCTCTACATTTCAATTAACCAAAACAGGGATTTCAATTTAATCTGAAAGTGTACAATAACAAAAAATAAATAATTTTATATCACAACCCTGCTGTCAATTACAAATATAACTTCCGGAATAGTCGTTCATAATAGGCGTGATCACTTATTGACGGTTAAAATATAAATCTAATGTCTGTATTATTATGTATGCATATTATTATTATGTATGCATATTATTATTAAGCATATATATATTACTAAGTATGTATGTATATTACTATTAAGTATGTATTATTATTAATTATATATATATATATATTATTAAGTATGTATGTATATTACTATTAAATAAGTACTAATATTATATTAATTAATAGTATTAAATAATTATTAATAGTATACAGTACAACCTCGAAAATCCGGACATCCAAAATCCGGAAACCTCCAAAATCCGGACGTTTTCCAAATTTTCGTTTTTTTTTTTCCCCCGGACTGACGAAGTCGCGGATTTAAAAAAGATATAATAAGGTAAGATTATTTATTTTATACATAAGATTATTTATTTTACCGTATTTTCCGGTCGACTTTCTGAACCCGGAAATGAAACGAAAGTTTAGATGGACGGCAGTAGATAGATAGGCTCGTGGTTGGAGCGTGAATTGAGTTGTTAGCGTTAATCCCTCCTCCCCCTTATTCAAGTCACAACTCCTGATGAATTATTTCGCGTAAAATATACATCGTTATTTAAATACGGAATTTTTATTATCAAAATTTCCTTTTCTCATTATTGAAAAAGACATTTTTCTGAAACAATGTAATTTTTAATATTAAACACTTTAAAACGTTATCGTAACATTTTATCACAGATGTTCAATTAAATCTAAAAATCCCGAGAATTCATATTAACGCTCACGGAAATTTATTTTATTCACTTCGTAGTACGATTTCCATTCTTCAATGTATTCTGTTTTGTCTTTAGAATCTCCTCCCCCTCCCGATATCTGACGATTTTTTCGTTCTCGTCGAAAGTGTCAGCTTGAAATCGACTGTATATTTTGCCTTTTTTGTTTAGAAAGCCATATTTACATACTATAAATAGCAAATAGATAACTAAATAATATCGTATCGCACAGAACCGAGCAACAAGGTCATTAACACACGGACCTCTCAAAGGGGTCGGCTTGGCTCCGGTGACAGTCGGCTGTGTTTACGATTAGGAACTAAGCAAATTCCTTTCTTCGCTTTCCCTGCCCCACCACGTCCGGGTGCTGCTGTAACCTAGTAATGACTCATCGTAATTTAGAATAATCATTGAGAGGAGAGATATTTTTCTTTTTTGGAAAAGATATTTATTTTATCTACTGCGATATTTTTTACACATTTGACTATTACTAATAAAGTTTTTACTTCTTTCAGAGTCATCAGTCTTTTTAAACATAACATTATATAGATGCTAGATAATAAATAAAACTTTTAAGTTATTATTTTTGTTTTTCGTTCGTTAATAGTGAAAACGATTTAAACACATTTACACCTTTAAATATATCGTTAAAAGTGCTAATCCTCGATCTTTATTAAATCTCAGCACTGCATTAAATCTTCCGGCGCTTCATTAAATCTCGACAAAGCCGATATAACGGAAGTTCTGTACTTTGATGATGCGCCAATCGTAAATAAATTGAATGATGGCGAAATTCGCGATATGATATTAAATAGAAAAGAACGAAGTAGTGACGATAAATGTGGAGAAGAAAAAATACCCATTGATAATCTTATGCAAAAAATCGATCATGCAATTAAAGGTCTTGAACAAAGAAGCATTATAACCGAACAGAAGTAATGTCCATCTACAGGATAAAGAAAACTGCTTTCCCATAAACCAAAATTAATGAAATAACAAATGTCAATTCAAATATTTAAATGAAATGATAAAATGGAATTTTATCATTTCGTTTCATTCACACATTCTAAATTATTAATGTGTATATTTTTTCTTAGAAATTTCTTTTGCCCTATTTTTTAGATTAAATAATATGTTTTAATTGATTAACTTAACTTTTGCCATTATTTTTACTAAAAATAGTGCTTTATAGTGTATTTAGTTAATATCAAATCTGAATTTTATTCAGATTCTATAATCCGGAAAAATCGAAAATCCGGAATCGGCAAAGTCCGGACGAGTCCGGATTTTCGAGGTTGTACTGTATTAATTATCAAGTATTATTACTATTAAGTATGTATGTATATTAGGATATATGTTATGTAAATCTGACAGTTAAAACTTTTGAAAGACCTTATTACAAAAATGTTTTAGGAGAACTATGTAACTAGAAATTTAATTAACTCTGCCCAAAAGCATTATATATATATATATATAAGAGGTCATAATGTGTTTCTGTGCATTAGGTTATTTAAGAACAAAAACCAGATTTCTCAAGTAAATGAATTTTATGAAAAAATAAAATTCAAAAGGTTAAAACCTGGCATTGAATCTTTTAGAAGAAAGGAAAAAAACCCTCGTAACTACGGAAATATTCAGTATTCTTTTTACTTTATTATATATATATTCCTTCTTTATATATATAATTTGTTTTCGTTATATTTATTCAATTAAATCATTTTTACTTAAGAACTGGAGCAAAGTGTAAACGCCGTGGATGGGATGTAAGTTGTGACGTCACGAAACCTGCATCTAGGCCCGATAAGAAGAAGAAATCCCGCCGGCCCCGATCCAACATGGATCTTCAAGTTTTGGCGGGATGCTTGCCATTAGATTTGAAAGTAAAAAGAGAAACAACTCTCTATAGAGGAATACATTGGGAGGAAAATTTTTTGATAGGAGAGGAAATTATAGAATATAAAGACATAGAACAAGAAAGGTATTCGAAGAAACCTCCTTGGAATGAGCAAATATGGAATTGGGATGAGGAAATCCCAAACAAGGAACATAGGATCATATATACAGATGGTTCCAAGATTAATGGAAGGGTAGGATGTGCCTTTGTGGAGTACAAAGAAGGTATAAACCTATATGAAGAACAATATAGGCTAAATGACAACACAACTGTTTATAATGCAGAACTTTATGCTATAATTAAAGCAGTTGAATATATTTTAAACCAGGAAAATGAAAAAACACATATTTGCACAGATTCGAAATCTGTGTTACAATCCTTAAGTTCTTATGGAAATAATAACGAAGATGTCTTAAGATTAAAAGATGAATTGACAAAAAATATGGAAAGCATCAAATTACACTGGGTAAAAGCCCATGTGGGACTAATTGGAAACGAAAAAGCAGATGCATTAGCAAAAGAGGCTACAGAAAAAGATGAAATTAGTTATACTTTCAAATGGAGTAAGCAACAAATCAAGAAAAAGTTGGAACTGGATTCAATTAAGAATTGGCAGCAAAGATGGGAAGAAAATCGAGTGGGAAAACAATTATACAATGAAATTGGAAAAGTCTCAACAAGAAGATTATGTGGAAACTTCTATATAAATCAAGTGCTGACGGGACACGGAGCGTTTAAGGAATATCAGCATAGATTCTTTGGTAAAGACAGAAGCTGCCAATGTGGAAAATCGGAAGAAAACGTAAAGCATACAATTTATGAATGTGAATTGTGGGACAAAATTAGGAAAAATTATTTTCCTGCTAACTATATTAATGTTAATATTTTTAAATTATGTTTGTTACCTAAATGTAGAAAAGGATTAATAGAAATTATGAAAAATGTGTTGGCAATCGAGATGAATTTGGTGTAAATAGAAGGAGAATTGATGTATTTTCTTGTATGATATTTTATGGAAGGATTTTATTGTAAATGTGATTAAGTTATATGTGATAATTGCAAGTGATGTATAGGGTTTCTTATTTGTTAAGTTATCAATCTAGTAGATTGTATATTGTTTTAGTAACTAGTAGTTACTTTGTTGTATATACTTATATTATTTTATTAAAAAAGTACTGTTTGTTCTTTCATAGATTATATGAATGTACTTTGTTGGAAACATGTAATTTTGTGACCCTTAAATGAAGGGAATTGTAATATGTATTTGTTTGGACTTAATAAAGTTGAGGGACCCATCAGAGGATGACTCTCTTCAGATGGCAGGACGCGTTTGCCCTGGGCATTGCTGTCTTTTTCTTGTTTGGCGCCCACCTTCCTCTCGGCCTTTGGTGTGTGTGGCTCGGGTGGTTGGTTCGGGCCGCGTGGCCTCTTGGCCTCGCCCTCTTGTGCTGGGTGGGCTGTCGCAGCGATGGAGTATCTTTCCCGTGTACCTTCGGGTGGGTCGGTGTTTCCTTTTGAGAGTTACCTTTAACAGCTGTCTAAAATATATGTATTTATTATATATCTGTGCCGATCCGGTGGTCGAGCGTTCAGGGGCATACGTTTCCGTCTGATTTAATCGATTAATACCAAAAAATTGAATGGAATTGTTCCCGACGATAGAAGCCCTGTAGATTACAACATATATTTTCAAAACTCATTTAAACGTGTGTATTTCTTCATTGAGGATATTTGTACTTTGCTCAATTTTTAATTTGACCACGCTAAAGTGGATATGAAACAAGCTATTCATATTTCATTGTTTTATTTAGATTGGTTTCTCTGTTTGTTTGGGTCAAATCTTGATCAATTTTTGACCCACTTCTACCGAGCCGATTTTCTTGAAATTTTACCCTCACATACAGTATTTGCGATGCCAGCACGACTTCTCATTAAATTGGAATTGATCCCTCCACCCTACCTCGGAATCATGTCCAGAATGCCCCGTAAAATCCCATTGTTGTAAGATAGTTTTAAAAATTTTCTTTTTTGTATATACTAGTGAGACTCGTGGACATTCTGTCCAAGTAACAAACCAAAAACATACAAGAAAGTTTCCTACTTTTGTTAGAAGAAGCGTGAAATATTTTGAATGTTAAGCATGTTAGTGAAATGAGCGTGACACTTTAAGTTGCGTGGTATCCCAAATTAAAGTTCATAAAATGATAAGAAATAAAATAACACCATGGTCTCATTTACAATATTTGATGTCATACTATGGGTAAAGCTCCATAGTTACATCGCAGTTTTTCGCTGTGAAAGTATAGTCATTGCATTATGCAGGGAGCGAGTTATCCAGCCCACATCGTGGACGCTTTTAACATATAATGTCATACGCTCGTAAAGTTCCAGAGTTCTGCTCTTTATATATAAATATAGAAGTAAAGCCACATATTGAACATTTTTAAAACTATCTTGTGACAATGAAATTATATATACATAGAACTGAAGCCGCATATTGAACCTCCTTTATAAAATATATTACGACAATTTGATTATGTAAAGCGAAGGAGATTTTAGCGGGTTATTCGGGGGAAAAAAGAAAAAATACCAGTTCGATTTTCTGGGGATCCTCCAAACTTTTAAAATGTTCCAGTGGACTAGCTGTGTACCGAATTTCTGATCTTTATGGCGTAGGGAAGTATGTTAAGACTGCCATCAAAGTAGTTAAAATAGACGTCCAGGTCATGACGAATTCAATAAAAGATTTGAAGAAGTTTGATTAGATATATGATGAAATATTGATTACAAAATCGCAAAAGACTACAAAGTATAAAATATTATAAAGAAACTTTTTAAGTTAAACGGTTTTATTAAAATTCACTAAAAAGTAAAATATAACTTTTAGTTATCACAACATGCGTGGTCATATGCGAATCAAAATAAAACCGTGGGGCGCCCATAAAGTAATTGAATTTATGTAGTTAGTATGAAGTAAGTAATAACATTGAAATGTCATATATAAAAATGATAGATTGTCAAATCAAAATTGTCTAAAAAACATTTAAATAAATTGAGTGTAATTATTCTTATATATGCCATTTCTATATTATCACTTTTATTGTTCCTTGAAATTCTTTTCATGTCCAAATACAATTCTTTTATGGGCTCCTCAAGGTTTTGTTTTTAGTCGCATATGACCAAGAATGGCGTGATAGCAAAGATTTTATTTAATTTTTAGTGCATTTTAATAAAACCGTGAATTTAAATTTTTTTTTTTATTTTTTATAATATTCTACTTTTGTTATATAGCCATGAAGTCTATCTTCCTTCTACTTACTGATTTATAGTAATACTTTAAAATATAACTTCTGAATATTTGGCATTTTGTTCAGGTAATATACTCCTAACAATAGTAAGTCGGGAATATTGTGATTGTTTTCAAAAATATTTCGTAAACTGTAAAGATATGCTAAACATTTTATGTACAGGTTTTAGATTCCACTTTTTTGTGCTTATTTTATCTTGTATGAATTTTAATTTTGACAAGAGTTGTAAAATAGCACTAAATGTCTTTTATGGGCATTTACTGTTGATTCTGCATAAACGAACATATTAAAATGTATTAAAACTTAAAAGGCTCTAATACTTAAAATTATTTCGCTTAGGCTCCACCTGAAACAATGGCTTTGGCTCATGCCAATAATCATTTGGCTGTCCGCTTGCATCGTCTGTTGGCTAAAGAAGAGACCAACGTTTTCTTTTCACCATTCAGCATATCCACTGCTATGTCCATGGTCCTTTGCGCAGCAGAGGGTGAAACTGGAGCTGAGATAGCGAAAGCTCTTGGATACGACCTTGCTGGAATTTCAAAAGAAAATTTGGCATCTGCGGTTCAGCTGCAGATGTCAGCTTTGTCAAAAAATCAAAACGCGTATACTTTGTGTTTAGCCAACTCCCTGCTAAGTGATAAACGTTTTCTAGTGAAAGATAATTACAAATTGATTCTTAGCAAATCTTTTCGAGCATTGTTATTAGAAGTTGATTTTGCTACCGACGGTGAAGGTGCAGTTAAAGAAATTAATAGTTGGGTAAAAGAAAAAACAAATAACATGATTCCAGAGTTGCTGGATTCCTGTCTGGATTCAGATACAGTTATGGTCTTGCTGAATGCAGTGTACTTTAAAGGTACTTGGCTTCAGAAATTTGATAAGAAATCTACTGTTAAAGGAAAGTTCTTTAACAGTGGCAACGAAAAAAATGCAAAGAAAGTGCATATGATGAAAATGAAGGAATCTTTCCCCTTTGTTGAGAAAGAAACTTATAAAGCTTTGCAACTACCTTATGTTGGCGGAGACATTGCGTTACTAATTCTACTTCCGAACAGAAGGGACGGTTTAGACCAATTGGAGGCGAATTTAATGCCGTCATTCATCCATGATTTAAGTCAGTGTTTGCGTTCAAGAAAAGTTAAATTAACTCTTCCTCGATTTCGCATGGAGTATTCAAAATCATTAGTATCGTGTTTCCAAAGTTTAGGCGTGAAAAGACTATTCATCCAGGGTGCGGAACTAGGAGGTGCTACTGATTCCAAAAAACTTTTCGCATCGGATATCTTTCACAAAGCCGTCTTAGAAGTAAACGAAGAAGGATCAGAAGCAGCGGCTGCAACAATGGTTCCAATTACATCTCGTTGCTTACCACCCGAGCCACCAGTATTTACTGTTGATCACCCCTTTACGTTTGCTATTTATGATACCAAGAGCAACCAAATCCTCTTTATGGGTCGAGTTGATGAACTCTAAGTGCTAATTGAAAATTTCGTAAATATTTTTGTTGATGCTGTTACAATATCCTTTTTCTTAAAATTGAAGATATTTCTGATATTAAAGTTGATTCAGATTTCTCTGAAATTATATGGTAAAAGAGATTGGTGTCAAATGCTGTATTTTTCTTTGTGGTTGATGTTTATTGATACTAAAGTGATGATTTCAGGAACAAGATGATCTTTCTCATGTTCCAAATTGATAAATTTTAATCTCAAGAACAATGTGTTTCTTTTCATATGCCGGATTAATTTAAGTGCAGCTTTGCAAAATGTGTAGAAATTAATAATAAAATTGTTGTAACAGGCGTTCTATTCGAATTGAAATATTATTGTGTTGTTAAAACATGAAATTATTTTATAACATTGTTTATAGCAGGAATGGGGAAATCCGTCGCTGGTGCAATTTTTGGTCAGCCACGGGATTTTATGTAGCTTGCTGGGTGTTGTAAAGTTATATTATGAGCCATATTACAAAAGTAAAAATGTTTCTTTAAAAGAGAGAATAATAATTTATAATGTTCATTACATGATTTTCTAAAATTAAATAAGAATTAGTCCTTTAAAGTATGGATCACAATTTTAAGTATTGGGAATTTTTAATATTGGGAAAGTATAATTTTTGTGTGATTTTTTATTTATTGTAGAATGTTGTACTTACACTAAAACTTCGATTAACCGTCACTCGTTTAACCGTCAGTTTCTGTTATCCGTCATCGTCTAAATAAATGCGTGATGCGTGAGTATCAACAAACAAACAGAGAATGGGTGGAATAAACTCTTGCCTGAACCTATTGGCGAAACTGAAGGAACTGAGACTGTTAGTGTTGACGAAATTGTGCAACAATGTAGGACTAATTAGTGAAAACATTTCGACAGAAGTAACGGATTAGTTGGAATGTGACAAAATGGATAGAGGCTTTGAAATTTTGAACGATGATAAAATTGTTTCTAGTGTGACTACCTTTGAAGAACTACTACCCACTCAGAAGCAGAAATAATGTTATCAAAGTGCATCGACTGGTTTGAAATGCAAAAGGAGGCAAATGCAACACAGATCCTACTTCTGCGTAAGATACGGAACATCGCAGCGCAGAAAGCTCGAGCCTTAAAGACACTGAAGGAGATGACAGATTAATTTAAATTAACATAGATTTATAGTATTACAATACATTTCTGTACATTACTACTCTTACATTGAAGTTTATATTGATCGTTTTGTAAAATTAAATACAATATGTATGAATTGTTCACTGTTAATGGATTTTGTTTTCATTTTCGTCCCAAGTTCGCAGTGAAATCACGTTACTGTACATATGTATTAAGAGATTTCTGTTACCGTCTGTTCGGTTATCCGTCGCAGTCCTAGTCCTGACGGTGACGGTTAATCGAACTTTTACTGTATCTGTAGTTGTCCAAGGGTAGAAAAATGTCTCTACCCGTTGTTCATATTAATCAATAATCAAATGTCTTTTCTTTTCTAATGCTTGTATATAACTATTTACCCGTCCAATGTAATGCTATTCTCTTTCTGTATCGACCAAATAAACATTTAGTAAAGATTTGAAAATTGTGTAATAGTTGTTTAAGTAGTAAAATATACGGTGCTTATAATTAAAATTGTACATTAAATCAAATTGGTATTGGAATTTGTTTCCGAGTTTTTTTTAAACATGCTATATTTACAGTAATCGGATTGAAAATTTCTTTACCTTTAACAGCTGTCTAAAATAGATGTATTTATTATATATCTGTGCCGATCCGGTGGTCGAGCGGTCAGGGGCATGCGTTTCCGTCTGATTTAAACGATTAATACCAAAAAATTGAATGGAATTGTTTCCGACGATAGAAGCCCTGTAGATTACAACATATATTTTCAAAACTCATTTAAGCGTGTGCATTTCTTCATTGAGGATAATTGTACTTTGCTCAATTTTTAATTTGACCACGTTAAAGTGGATATGAAGCAATCTATTCATATTTCACTGTTTTATTTAGATTGGTTTCTCTGTTTGTTTGGGTCAAATCTTAATCAATTTTTGACCCACTTCTACCGTGCCGATTTTCTTGATATTTTACCCTCACATACAATATTTGCGATGACAGCACGACTTCTCACTAAATTTGAATTGATCCCTCCCCCCTACCTGGGAATTATGCCCAGAATGCCCCGTAAAATCCCATTGTTGCAAGATAGTTTTAAAAAAATTCTTTATATATACTAGTGAGACTCGTGGACATTCTGTCCAAGTAACAAACCAAAAGCATTCAAGAAAGTTTCCTACTTTTGTTAGTAGAAGCGTGAAATATTTTGAATGTTAAGCATGTTAGTGAAATGAGCGTGACACTTTAAGATGCGTGGTATCCCAAAATAAAGTTCATAAAATGATAAGAAATGAAATAACACGATGGTCTCATTTACAATATTTGATGTCATACTCTGGGTAAAGCTCTATAGTTACATCGCAGTTTTTCGCTGTGAAAGTATAGTTATTGCATTATGCAGGGAGCGAGTTACCCAGACCACATCATGGACGCCTTTAACATATAATGCCATACGCTCTTAAAGTTCCAGAGTTCTGCTCTTTATATATAAATATAGAAGTAAAGCCACATATTGAACATTTTTAAAACTATCTTGTGACAATGAAATTATATATACATAGAACTGAATCCGCATATCGAATTCCTTTATAAAATATCTTACGACAATTTGATTATGTAAAGCGAAGAATTTTTTCCGCGGGTCATTCTGGGGAAAAAAAGAAAAAATACCGGTTCGATTTTTCGGGGATCCTCCAAATTTTAATAGATTAAAATGTTCCAGTGGACTAGCTGTGTACCGAATTTCAGATCTTTATGGCGTAGGTAAGTATGTTAAGACTGCCATCAAAGTAGTTAAAATAGACGTCCAGGTCATGACGAATTCAATAAAAGATTTGAAAAGGTTTGATTAGATATATGATGAAATATTGATCACAAAATCGCAAAAGACTACAAAGTATAAAATAAAATATTATAAAGAAACTTTTTAAATTAAACGGTTTTATTAAAATTCACTAAAAAGTAAAATATAATTTTTAGCTATCGCAACATTCGTGGTCATATGCGAATCAAAATAAAACCGTGGGGCGCCCATAAAGTAATTCTATTTATGTAGTAAGTATGAAGTAAGTGATAACATTGAAATGACATATATAAAAATGACAGATTCTCAAATCAAAATTGTCAAAAAAATACATTTAAGTAAATTGAGTGTATAATCATTCTTATATATGTCATTTCTATATTATCACTTCTATTGGTCCTTGAAATTTTTTATGGGCTCCTCAAGGTTTCATATTTAGTCGCATATGACCAAGAATGGTGTGATAGCAAAGATTTTATTTAATTCTTACTGCATTTTAATCAAACCGTGAATCTAATTTTTTTTTTTATAATATTTTACTTTTGTTATAGAGCCATGAAATCTATCTTCCTACTGCTTATTGATTTATAGTAATACTTTAAAACATAACTTCTGAATATTTGGCATTTTGTTCATGTAATATACTCCTAACAGTAATAAGTCGAGAATATTATGATTTGTTTTCAAAAGTATTTCGTAAACTGTAAAGATACGCTAAACATTTTAGGTACAGGTTTTAGATTCCACTTTTTTGTGCTTATTTTTTCTTGTATGAATTTTTATTTTTGATAAGAGTTGTAAAACAGCACTAAATGTCATTTATGGGCATTTACTGTTAATTCTGCATAAACGAACATATTAAAATGTATTAAAACTTAAAAGGCTCTAATACTTAAAATTATTTCGCCTAGGCTCCACCTGAATCAATGGCTTTGGCTCATGCCAATAATCATTTGGCTGTCCGCTTGTATCGTCTGTTGGCTAAAGAAAAGACGAACGTTTTCTTTTCACCATTCAGCATATCCACTGCTATGTCCATGGTCCTTTGCGCAGCAGAGGGTGAAACTGGAGCTGAGATAGCGAAAGCTCTTGGATACGACCTTGCTGGAATTTCAAAAGAAAATTTGGCATCTGCGGTTCAGCTGCAGATGTCAGCTTTGTCAAAAAATCAAAACGCGTATACTTTGTGTTTAGCCAACTCCCTGCTAAGTGATAAACGTTTTCTAGTGAAAGATAATTACAAATTGTCTCTTAGCAAATCTTTTCGAGCATTGTTATTAGAAGTTGATTTTGTTACCGACGGTGAAGGTGCCGTTAAAGAAATTAATAGTTGGGTAAAAGAAAAAACATACAACATGATTCCAGAGTTGCTGGATTCCTGTCTGGATCCAGATACAGTTATGGTCTTGCTGAATGCAGTGTACTTTAAAGGTACTTGGCTTCAGAAATTTGATAAGAAATCTACTGTTCAAGGAAAGTTCTTTAACAGTGGCAACGAAAAAAATGCAAAGAAAGTGCATATGATGCAAATGAAGGAATCTTTCCCCTTCGTTGAGAAAGAAACTTATAAAGCCTTGCAACTACCTTATGTTGGCGGAGACATTGCGTTACTAATTCTACTTCCAAACAGAAGGGACGGTTTAGACCAATTGGAGGCGAAATTAATGCCGTCATTCATCCATGATTTAAGTCAGTGTTTGCGTTCAAGAGAAGTTAAATTAACTCTTCCTCGATTTCGCATGGAGTATTCAAAATCATTAGTGTCGTCTTTCCAAAGTTTAGGCGTGAAAAAATTATTCATCAAGGGTGCGGAACTAGGAGGTGCTAGTGATTCCAAAGAACTTCTTGCATCGGATATCTTTCACAAAGCCGTCTTAGAAGTAAACGAAGAAGGATCAGAAGCAGCGGCTGCAACAATGCTTCAAATTAGATGGCAGTGCTTACCACCCGAGCCTCCAGTATTTACTGTTGATCACCCCTTTGCGTTTGCTATTTATGATACCAAGAGCAACCAAATCCTCTTTATGGGTCGAGTTGATAAACTCTAAGTGCTAATAAATTTTTAAAAATATTTTTGAAAATTTCAAAAATATTTTTGTTGATGCTGTTACAATGTCCTTTTTCTTAAAATTAAAGATATTTCTGATATTAAAGTTGATTCACATTTCTCTGAAACTTTATGGTAAAAGAGATTGGTGTCCAAGGCTGTATTTTTCTTTGTGGTTGATGTTTATTGATACTAAAGTGATGATTTCAGGAACAAGATGATCTTTCTTATGTTCCAAATTGATAAATTTTAATCTCAAGAACAACGTGTTTCTTTTCATATTTTAATTTAAGTGCAGCTTTGCAAAATGTGTAGAAATTAATAATAAAATTGTTGTAACAGGCATGCTATTCGAATTGAAATATTATTGTGTTGTTAAAACATGAAATTATTTTATAAAATTGTTTATAGCAGGAGTGGGGAAATCCGTCGCTGGTGCAATTTTTGGTCAGCCACATGATTTTATGTAGCTTGCTGGGTGTTGTAAAGTTATATTATGAGCCATATTACAAAAGTAAAAATGTTTCTTTAAAAGAGAGAATAATAATTTATAACGTTCATTACATGATTTTCTAGAATTAAATAAGAATTTGTCCTGTAAAGTATGGATCACAATTTTATGATTATGTAAATATGATGACATAAAAGCTATGCAAGGAACACCGTAACATAACAAAGGAAACTCATAAATTCGAATAATTATCAGCAAGTTGTATTCCAAATAGAAAAAAAAAATATTTAGAGAAATGTATTTGTATAAAAAAACATACAAAGCCAATATTGGGAAAGTATATTTTTTGTGTGATTTTTTATATATTGTAAAATGTTGTACTTACAGTAAAACTTCGATTAACCGTCACTCGTTTAACCGTCAGTTTCTGTTATCCGTCATCGTCTAAATAAATGCGTGATGCGTGAGTATCAACAAACAAACAGAGAATGGGGGGAATAAACTCTTGCCTGAACCTATTGACGAAACTGAAGGAACTGAGACTGTTAATGTTGACGCAACTGTGCAACAATGTAGGACTAAATAGTGAAAACATTACGCCAGAAGTAACGGATTAGTTGGAATGTGACAAAATGGATAGAGGCTTTGAAATTTTGAACGATGATAAAATTGTTTCTAGTGTGACTACCATTGAAGAACTACTACCCACTCAGAAGCAGAAACAATGTTATCAAAGTGCATCGACTGGTTTGAAATGCAAAAGGAGGCAAATGCAACACAGATCCTACTTCTGCGTAAGATACGGAACATCGCAGCGCAGAAAGCTCGAGCTTTAAAGACACTGAAGGAGATGACAAATTTATTTAAATTAACATATATTTATAGTATTACAATACATTTCTGTACATTACTACTCTTACATTGAAGTTTATATTGATCGTTTTGTAAAATTAAAAATATATTGTTCACTTTTAATGGATTTTGTTTTCATTTTCGTCCCAAGTCCGCAGTGAAATCACGTTACTGTACATATGTATTAAGAGATTTCTGTTACCGTCTGTTCGGTTATCCGTCGCAGTCCTAGTCCTGACGGTGACGGTTAATCGAAGTTTTTCTGTATCTGTATTTGTCCAAGGGTAGAAAAATGTCTTCCCGTTGTTTATATTAATCAATAATCAAATGTCTTTTCTTTTCTAATGCTTGTATATAACTATTTACCCGTTCAATGTAATGCTATTCTCTTTCTGTATCGACTAAATAAACATTTAGTAAAGATTTGTAAATTGTGTAATAGTTGTTTTAGTAGTAAAATATACGGTGCTTATAATTAAAATTGTAGATTAAATCAAAGTGGTATTGGAATTTGTTTCCGAGTTTTTTTTAAACATGCTATATTTACAGTAATAAGATTGAAAATTTTCTTTACCTTTTTCTTTTTCTTTACCTTGGTTTGGTGCCCACCATCCTTTTGGCTGGCTGTTTGTGTGTTGCGTGGCTGGAGAGGATGGTTTGGGTCGCGGGGCCTCTTGGCCTCGCCTTGGTGTCCTGGGTGCGCTATCGTGGCGACGGGCTTCTTTCCCGTGTATCTTCGGGTGGGTCGGTGTTTCTTTACCTTTAACAGCTGTCTAAAATAGATGTCTTTATTATATATCTGTGCCGATCCGGTGGTCGAGCGGTCAGGGGCATGCGTTTCCGTCTGATTTAAACGATTAATACCAAAAAATTGAATGGAATTGTTCCCGACGATAGAAGCCTTGTAGATTACAACATATATTTTCAAAACTCATTTAAGCGTGTGAGTGTGAAGACCCAGACCGTCCGACTCATCCGGAAGACTTGAGTATCTAATTGGACGGCCGGGAAGAGATCCGGCGACAACACCAGAAAAAACACAACTAAACAAAACAGCAAACAAACAAAGCAGTAATCAAAAACAAAACACAACATCAAAACAACACAGCAAACCAAAATAAAAGGGAAGGCGGCACCACCGGGAAGGAGCAAGTAAAAACCAAGGGGATCAACAACCAGAGAAAAAGTTAAAAGCAGCAATGGCTCTCAGGCTATTCAAGTGATTTTGTTGGATATTTCTCTCGCTATGAGAACACAGTTTTTAATTTTGTTAATTGAAGTTTTATTCGAGCAGACACTCGAGAACCAGGCCGCGGAATTAGCGGGGGAAGGTTTAGAAAGATGAAAAGGTTTAGAGTGGGGGCAAGCAAAGACGTAGTGGTCTGCATCTCCAAAGGAACCGCAGGAACAGCAAGAGGTTGATTTAAATTTAAAAAAGTAAAGGTAATCCAAAAATGGGCCGTGGCCCGTGATAAAATAAATAAGATATTTGTTCATTAAAAGGAAATTAAAGTTTACGTGGGGAAGAAAGTTTAAAATTCTGGCTGGGTCATGGGTGCGAGGGGAAATGTAGTTGTTTAGATAGGATTGCCAGGCGTTTAAGATATCTAGTTTACAATGCTTTTTTAACAGAGAGTAGGGAAAAGGTAAAGGAGATGGGGTACCTGAAGAGGTAGCAAGTTTTGCATTTTCATCGGCGGCCTCGTTGCCCGAGATGTCAGAATGGGCTTTAACCCAACAGAGGTTTATTAAATGCTTGTTTAAATTTGCATCTAGTTTAATTTTGGAAAGGTAGTCAGATTTGTTTCTAATGGAGTTAAGGGCCGAAATGGAGGATTGACTATCTGAAAAAATATTTATTTTTAAATTATTTGTAGAAGCCCAGTTGATAGCAAAGTGTATTGCTGCTATTTCAGCTTGAAAAACTGTGTTCCCAAGGTTGAGTTTGAAAGTATATATGTTTTGAAGTTTATCCCCCCTGTATATGCAAATGGCGTAGCCCACTTTGTCGTCAATGGCAGAGCCATCAGTGTAAATATTTATGTCTGAAAAAAGTGAGGGGTCGAAGGGAGCCAGATAGGCGATACGAAGGGAAGGGGGGATAGAAGAGGAAGGGCGATTGAAGTCAAAGTTAGGGGGAGAGGGAAGAGACGGGTTGGTAAAATGATTTGTTCTGAGTTTCCAGAAGGCATATTTTTTAAATTGTGTATTAATGACAAAATGAATGGGGGGAATAATCATTTAAGCGTGTGCATTTCTTCATTGAGGATAATTGTACTTTGCTCAATTTTTAATTTGACCACGTTAAAGTGGCTATGAAACAATCTATTCATATTTCACTGTTTTATTTAGATAGGTTTCTCTGTTTGTTTGGGTCAAATCTTAATCAATTTTTGACCAACTTATACCGAGCCGATTTTCTTGAAATTTTACCCTCACATACAGTATTTGCGATGACAGCACGACTTCTCACTAAATTTGAATTGATCCCTCCCCCCTACCTCGGAATCATGTCCAGAATGCCCCGTAAAATCCCATTGTTGTAAAATAGTTTTAAAAATTTTCTCTTTTATATATACTAGTGAGGATCGTGGACATTCTGTCCAAGTAACAAACCAAAAACATACAAGAAAGTTTCCTACTTTTGTTAGAAGAAGCGTGAAATATTTTGAATGCTAAGCATGTTAGTGAAATGAGCGTGACACTTTAAGTTGCGTGGTATCCCAAATTAAAATTCATAAAATGATAAATAAAATAACACCATGGTCTCATTTACAATATTTGATGTCATACTCTGGGTAAAGCTCCATAGTTACATCGCAGATTTTCGCTGTGAAAGTATAGTCATTGCATTATGGAGGGAGCCAGTTACCCAGTCCACATCATGGACGCTTTTAACATATAATGTCATATGCTCTTAAAGTTCCAGAGTTCTGCTCTTTATATATAAATATAGAAGTAAAGCCACATATTGAACATTTTTAAGACTATCTTGTGACAATGAAATTATATGTACATAGAACTGAAGCCGCATATTGAACTCCTTTATAAAATATCTTACGACAATTTGATTATGTAAAGCGAAGGAGGTTTTTCGCGGGTCATTCGGGGGAAAAAAGAAAAAATACCGGTTCGATTTTTCGGGGATCCTCCAAATTTTAATAGATTAAGATGTTCCAGTGGACAAGCTGTGTACCGAAATTCAGATCTTTATGGCGAAGGTAAGTATGTTAAGACTGCCATCAAAGTAGTTAAAATAGACGTCCAGGTCATGACGAATTCAATAAAAGATTTGAAAAGGTTTGATTAGATATATGATGAAATATTGATTACAAAATCGCAAAAGACTACAAAGTATAAAATAAAATATTATAAAGAAACTTTTTAAGTTAAACGGTTTTATTAAAATTCACTAAAAAGTAAAATATAATTTTTAGCTATCACAACATTCGTGGTCATATGCGAATCAAAATAAAACCGTGGGGCGCCCATAAAGTAATTCTATTTATGTAGTAAGTATGAAGTAAGTGATAACATTGAAATGACATATATAAAAATGACAGATTGTCAAATCAAAATTGTCAAAAAAATACATTTAAATAAATTGAGTGTATAATCATTCTTATATATGTCATTTCTATATTATCACTTCCTTGAAATTCTTTTATGGGCTCCTCAAGGTTTCATTTGTAGTCGCATATAACCAAGAATGGTGTGATAGCAAAGATTTTATTTAATTTTTCCTGCATTTTAGTCAAACCGTGAATTTAAATTTTTTTTATAATATTTCACTTTTGTTATAGAGCCATGAGTAGATAAGAAAGGCCGGTTCTGCGCCAGAGGCGGAGCAATGCGGAGCGCGGAGCAAAATGGCCGCCATCTTGAATTCCGTAATCTTGGACGGGGGTGTAAAAGGGGGGAAAATGAAAAAAAAGGTGGGTGTAAAAAATTTTGGAGAAACTTTTTTCGGGTGGCAACGATGTCGTAGTCTTGTACGAGGGGTTGAGGGGGAAATAAATTTTTGGAATGAGATTTTTTCTAAGTACGGAAGAAACTTTTTTGAGGGTGGCAACACTTCCGCCTCTGCGACAGAGGCGGAGCAGTACCATCAGCGCCCCCTAGCGGCGAAAAGCGGAACTATGGGGATGGAACTTAGAAATATTTTTTGTTTCGGTTGCCATAGCAACACCTGTATGGGACAAACTTTTTTAGGGATGGCAACACCTCCGTCTCTGCGACAGAGGCGGAGCAGTACCATCAGCGCCCCCTAGCGGCGAAAAGCGGAACTATGGGGATGGAACTTAGAAATATTTTTTGTTTCGGTTGCCATAGCAACACCTGTATGGGAGAAACTTTTTTAGGGATGGCAACACCTCCGAGGCGGAGCAATGCCATCAGCGCCCCCTAGCGGCGGAAAGTGGAATTAAAATTGGGATTTTTCTGATAGTTGAGATTTTTTTTTTCTTTCTTCTAAATGAATTAAAGGTGTTAATGAGGATAATTAAATAAAGTGATTAAGTATATCAAGAACATGTTATTACATGTCGAGGACATACCAAGGGTGTACCAAGGTCATGTCAATATCCCTCCGCTATATCGCGGTTACGAAGTGAACTGCGAGAATCTTGTAGGGTGTAGGGGTATGCCAAGAGGATCGAACATGAATTTTAAGAAAGTGTCACTTTTAGCGTTTTTTCGCAAAAAGTTTTCAAAACGTTAAAAAAACAACAAAAATGTACGTTTTTAAAATAAATTGTGGTTTTTAGATTGTTTGAATTCTCTATGGGAAATAACATGGGTTTTCACACTTTTGTGTATTTTTTGTAAAAAAAATGTGCGTTTTTGCAAAAGTGTTACCAAAAAAGCGTTTTTTGAAAAATGTTACATTTTGCGATTTTTTTTTCAAAATGCCGTTTTCTCTATGGGAATTAACATAGGTTTTCACACTTTTGCAATTTTTTGAAAGAAAATGTGCGTTTTTGCAAAAGTGTTACCAAAAATGCGTTTTTTGAAAAATGTGACATTTTGCGATTTTTTTCAAAAACATACTTTTTACTAACAAAATTTCGTAAATGCAAGTTTTTTTCTTATATTTTTTCGCAAATGTAAGTTTTTTACTTTTCAAAAACCGCACTTGTGCCGTTTTCTCTATGGAAATTAACATAGGTTTTCACACTTGTGCTATTTTTTAACGTTTTTTCACAAAAACATACTTTTTACTAACAAAATTTCGTAAATGCAAGTTTTTTTTTCTTATATTTTTTCGCAAATGTAAGTTTTTTACTTTTCAAAAACCACACTTGTGCCGTTTTCTCTATGGAAATTAACATAGGTTTTCACACTTGTGCTATTTTTTAACGTTTTTTCACAAAAACATACTTTTTACTTGTAAAAAACTAAGAAAAACACGTTTTAAAAGTAGCAGAATCGCGTGAATTGGTGTTTTAAAGTAGCAGAATCGTGTGAATTGGTGTTTTAAAGTAGCAGAATCGCATGAATCGAGTGTATGGGAGGGGGTGTGTTTCCCCAATCATTCCGGTCTTGGATTTTAAAAAATTTTAATATTTGTAAAAATAAATATTTTAAATAATCGTGAAAGTGTGCTTATGTCCAAAATACTTGAGTGTTATGAATCTCACAAGTTAATTAAAGGATGTTAATTAAATTAGTGTTATGAATCTCGCAAGTTAATTAAAGGATGTTAATTAAATTAATTTATTAAGTATTGGATATCCGTATGCCAGGAGCATGTCAAAGACGTGCCATTGGTATGTCAAAGCGTACCAAGGGTGTACCACAGGGGTATGCTGAAGGCATGCCAAGATCATCGTTCTTACAATAGCCCTCCACTATATCGCGGTTACGAAGAGATACGCGAGAATCTTGTATGATGAAGGGGCCAAGAGGATCGAACATGAATTTTAAGAAAGTGTCACTTTTAGCGTTTTTTCACAAAAAGTTTCATAAACGTTAAAAAACAACAAAAATGTACGTTTTTAAAATAAATTGTGGTTTTTAAATTGTTTGAATTCTCTATGGGAAATAACATAGGTTTTCACACTTTTGTGTATTTTTTGTAAAAAAAATGTGCGTTTTTGCAAAAGTGTTACCAAAAAAGCGTTTTTTGAAAAATGTGACATTTTGCGATTTTTTTTCAAAATGCCGTTTTCTCTATGGGAATTAACATAGGTTTTCGCACTTTTACATTTTTTTTAAAAAAATGTGCGTTTTTGCAAAAGTGTTACCAAAAATGCGTTTTTTGAAAAATGTGACATTTTGCGATTTTTTTCAAAAACACACTTTTTACTTGTAAAAACTAAGAAAAACACGTTTTAAAAGTAGCAGAATCGCGTGAATTGGTGTTTTAAAGTAGCAGAATCGCGTGAATTGGTGTTTTAAAGTAGCAGAATCGCGTGAATCGGGTGTATGGGAATCTCGAGAATCTCGGGGGTTTAAGGGGTGTGTTTTCTCAACCATTTCGGCCTTCGATTTCAAAATTTAAAAAATAAATATTTTAAATAATCGTGAAAGTGTGCTTATGTCCAAAATACCTGAGTGTTATGAATCTCGCAAGTTAATTAAAGGATGTTAATTAAATTAATTGATTAAGTATTGAATGTCTGTATACCAGGAGCATGTCAAATAGTAATGTTATGAATCCCACATCCATTTTAGTCTGAAAATCTAGAAAAACCTCATAGAATATACCTATTTT
The DNA here is from genome assembly GCA_951213105.1 of Amaurobius ferox. NCBI lineage: Eukaryota > Metazoa > Arthropoda > Arachnida > Araneae > Amaurobiidae > Amaurobius > Amaurobius ferox. The sequence continues at coordinate 113,088,329 of OX578136.1, forward strand.
AAAAATAAGTATTATAAAAAAGGGTTAGTGTATCAGTTTATACGCATAGTGTGTGTCTTATTTCTCTAAATCCCGTCATTTTTAAAAATAAAAGTACATGCCAGAACCCTCCACGCCTAACTCTCATAAAAATGATTTACCTATGAGTGCCCCCGCCCAACACTTTTGTGCGGACGGAGGGGAGATGTTTAACACATTCTCGGCACTAGGAGAATACGTAGTGGACGTTGGCACGTGTTATATTACTGAATAAGAAATTGCTTAGCCCGAAATACAAGCGAGTCTGTATTCAGGAGATATATAGTCGAAAATGTCTATCCTCTGATTTTTAACGTTTGAAATAGCAAAATACACGCTAATTTCTTTACAACGAATAACATATATTTCTTGTATGCATACCAGTTCTAAGTGAAATTCAACACATATAGCTTTCTGAGGGAGGGAGAAACGGCTAATATGGTGATACATATGACACACGCGCTCAGCACAAATCGATGGAAATAAATGCTGAGATAGTTTTTAAAGATGAGACTTTGAAATTTTTCTCGATAAATAAGGTATTTGAGGTTATTTAACGTGTGAATGATCGATACATGCCAATAAAATGAGGAACTAGGCCAAGTTTACAAGTATAGGACTTTAAAGTTTTGATGTTTTAGGGGTAGAACTTGAATTTATAATTAAACATGATTTCTACTAACTACTGCAAAGGCAGAAATGCATAGCGAAAGGGGTTATGTGTGTATATATATATATATATATATAATGCATATAACCAACACCCACCGGTGGAATGCAGATCTAAGATAGTATTTTAAGGAGAAGACATGGGATTCTTAAGTAAATGGAGTATTTAGAGACATTTAAAGAGATATAAACATGAGATAAGGTAACATCCATAATACACACAACTAATATAGGACAGCGAAAGGAAAACTTTAGTATTGTTTAGAGACCGAACTTCAAATTTTTAAGTAAATGTAGGTGTTTGGAAAATTTTTAATGAACTATGTGCGATACACATATCTCCGATCACAGTGGTGGAAAAGTGATATCGGAGCAGTTTTTAAAGATGTGACTTTAACTTTTTCAATTAAGTGAAGAATCTGCTAAATATTAGAGGGTGCTGACGCTTACGGAGGGTTTTATGTATAATACACATAAGCAGCATATAACATTAGGAAGGGGATATTAGAAAAATGTTTAAAGATAGGACTTTAGATTTTGGAACTAAATGAGATATCAAGAAACATCTAAAGGGGATGAAAACATCTAATGAGGCGGAATGGGGGTGTACTTACCCAAGATACCCAGCACTGAAATTATTCACTAAGATAAATTTTTTTTTTTTTTTTTTAAAGTAAAGACTTTAGAAGTCTCACATAAAAGGCAATGTATACTAGTTTTTAAAGAAATGAAAACGCCCAGCGAGATGACTTAGAATGAATACAACGCCGATATATATATAACAGTGAAAAGAAAACCTAAATATTGTTTAAAGACTGCACTTCAAATTTCAAAGTAAATGTACATACCCAGAAACTTTTAATGGACTAGTATAATACACATACTCGATACAACAGTTAAATGACGAACTAAGAATAATTTATAAGCATGTAACTTTGGATTTTTTTAGTTAAATAGGGATTTCAGCTAATTTTGAGAGGGATAGAAAGGTATACTAAAGGGTGTACAACAAATTTTTAGAAGGAACTGAGGGAATTTTCTAGCTAAATAGGGATTTCCACTACTTTTTAAAGGGATATAAAGACATACTAAAGGGTATACAGTAAAATTTTAGAGGGGACTTTGAGAATTTTTTAGCTAAATAGGGATTTCTACTAACTTTTAAGGAATAGAAACACGTACTGAAGAGTACAGAGCGTAATCATTACTAACACCTAGTGCTAAAATGAGGAATTAGAGTAATATTTAGGGGATGGGACTTTAGATTTTTAAGTAAATGTTATGTTTAAAAAACTTTTAAAGTAGCGTAAATACCTACTAAGATGACATATGCGATACACATAGCCAATACATAGTTATTAAATAGGGAAAAGCTAAGATGGCTTTTTAGAATAACACCTAAAATTTTTTCTAACTAAGCGCAATATATCAACACTTAAAGCGGACGAATACGAAGATTCAGACGGCATGTGTGATACACATCGCAGGCACATAATAGTTAAATGTTAATTTAAGTAAGTTTTTAAGGATAGAACTCTGAATTTTTTGGGTAAATGAGATGTTTAAGAACATTTAAAGAATCAAAAACACCTAATAAGGCGGTATGAGATGATTTCATCATTATCAGATAACAGCGAAATGAGGATACTACAAATATTTTAAAGGGGAATCCTTAAAATTTCTAAGTAAATAACCTTTAAAGAGGCGAAAAATATATAGTGAAGTTGTGTAGATAATACAGATCATCGACATTCTAAAACAGACAAGACATGTCTATACAAGATAAAAAATGTTGTACGTTAATATAAACATACATTATTCTATGTAGCAATGTAATACATACCCCAAGATTTATATAAAGTAATTGCGAACACACTATACCAATCCCATCAGAAATCAGCTAAAATAATAAAATTACCAAGCTGAATAATATATCTAGGTACTAAAACCCCAACAAACTACATTAAATTGATAAAAATCTTAACTAAATAAAATAATGAAGCTGTAACATACTATAAAAATACTAAGTTTAATAAAATAATAGAATAAAATCATATTAAAGCAAGTACTTACATCTTCAATCCGACTCAAAAATGCTGCATTAGGTGTAGGCCGATGAATAATGACAGATATAACATCTCCAGCTTTACCAACTTAAACCGACATATTCGCAGAGCAACTTGAAACGCGTCTTGACAGCACGAAATCCACAGCAGAAGTGATAAAATCGATACTTAAACGACACCCCCTACACGACAAGGTCACATCAAGGTCATATCATGGTTACTGTTAAACTATGGTATAAAATAGAATCACATGTTAAAAAATAATAGATTTTAGTAAAATAATTAAAGAAAATCCCTTTGTGATTATGAATGGCCTGTCTATTTTTACCGTGTGTATGTGTGTGTGTTTGTGTGTGTGTGTGCATGTGTGTAATTATACCTTAAAAAGCTATATATCTGTTGTATCCCAACGGATACTAATATTTGTTTTTCAAACTTAGTTAAAACTTTATTTCTGTTGCACTTATTTTAAGTGTAATTAAAAAAAGTTTTAACTAAATGTGTAAAACAAATATTAGTATCCGTTGGGATACTATAGATATATAGCTTTTTAAGGTATAATTACACACATGCACACACACACACAAACACACACACACACATACACACGGTAAAAATAGACAGGCCATTCATAATCACAAAGGGATTTTCTTTAATTATTTTACTAAAATCTATTATTTTTTAACATGTGATTCTATTTTATACCATAGTTTAACAGTAACCATGATATGACCTTGATGTGACCTTGTCGTGTAGGGGGTGTCGTTTAAGTATCGATTTTATCACTTCTGCTGTGGATTTCGTGCTGTCAAGACGCGTTTCAAGTTGCTCTGCGAATATGTCGGTTTAAGTTGGTAAAGCTGGAGATGTTATATCTGTCATTATTCATCGGCCTACACCTAATGCAGCATTTTTGAGTCGGATTGAAGATGTAAGTACTTGCTTTAATATGATTTTATTCTATTATTTTATTAAACTTAGTATTTTTATAGTATGTTACAGCTTCATTATTTTATTTAGTTAAGATTTTTATCAATTTAATGTAGTTTGTTGGGGTTTTAGTACCTAGATATATTATTCAGCTTGGTAATTTTATTATTTTAGCTGATTTCTGATGGGATTGGTATAGTGTGTTCGCAATTACTTTATATAAATCTTGGGGTATGTATTACATTGCTACATAGAATAATGTATGTTTATATTAACGTACAACATTTTTTATCTTGTATAGACATGTCTTGTCTGTTTTAGAATGTCGATGATCTGTATTATCTACACAACTTCACTATATATTTTTCGCCTCTTTAAAGGTTATTTACTTAGAAATTTTAAGGATTCCCCTTTAAAATATTTGTAGTATCCTCATTTCGCTGTTATCTGATAATGATGAAATCATCTCATACCGCCTTATTAGGTGTTTTTGATTCTTTAAATGTTCTTAAACATCTCATTTACCCAAAAAATTCAGAGTTCTATCCTTAAAAACTTACTTAAATTAACATTTAACTATTATGTGCCTGCGATGTGTATCACACATGCCGTCTGAATCTTCGTATTCGTCCGCTTTAAGTGTTGATATATTGCGCTTAGTTAGAAAAAATTTTAGGTGTTATTCTAAAAAGCCATCTTAGCTTTTCCCTATTTAATAACTATGTATTGGCTATGTGTATCGCATATGTCATCTTAGTAGGTATTTACGCTACTTTAAAAGTTTTTTAAACATAACATTTACTTAAAAATCTAAAGTCCCATCCCCTAAATATTACTCTAATTCCTCATTTTAGCACTAGGTGTTAGTAATGATTACGCTCTGTACTCTTCAGTACGTGTTTCTATTCCTTAAAAGTTAGTAGAAATCCCTATTTAGCTAAAAAATTCTCAAAGTCCCCTCTAAAATTTTACTGTATACCCTTTAGTATGTCTTTATATCCCTTTAAAAAGTAGTGGAAATCCCTATTTAGCTAGAAAATTCCCTCAGTTCCTTCTAAAAATTTGTTGTACACCCTTTAGTATACCTTTCTATCCCTCTCAAAATTAGCTGAAATCCCTATTTAACTAAAAAAATCCAAAGTTACATGCTTATAAATTATTCTTAGTTCGTCATTTAACTGTTGTATCGAGTATGTGTATTATACTAGTCCATTAAAAGTTTCTGGGTATGTACATTTACTTTGAAATTTGAAGTGCAGTCTTTAAACAATATTTAGGTTTTCTTTTCACTGTTATATATATATCGGCGTTGTATTCATTCTAAGTCATCTCGCTGGGCGTTTTCATTTCTTTAAAAACTAGTATACATTGCCTTTTATGTGAAACTTCTAAAGTCTTTACTTTAAAAAAAAAAAAAAATTTATCTTAGTGAATAATTTCAGTGCTGGGTATCTTGGGTAAGTACACCCCCATTCCGCCTCATTAGATGTTTTCATCCCCTTTAGATGTTTCTTGATATCTCATTTAGTTCCAAAATCTAAAGTCCTATCTTTAAACATTTTTCTAATATCCCCTTCCTAATGTTATATGCTGCTTATGTGTATTATACATAAAACCCTCCGTAAGCGTCAGCACCCTCTAATATTTAGCAGATTCTTCACTTAATTGAAAAAGTTAAAGTCACATCTTTAAAAACTGCTCCGATATCACTTTTCCACCACTGTGATCGGAGATATGTGTATCGCACATAGTTCATTAAAAATTTTCCAAACACCTACATTTACTTAAAAATTTGAAGTTCGGTCTCTAAACAATACTAAAGTTTTCCTTTCGCTGTCCTATATTAGTTGTGTGTATTATGGATGTTACCTTATCTCATGTTTATATCTCTTTAAATGTCTCTAAATACTCCATTTACTTAAGAATCCCATGTCTTCTCCTAAAAATACTATCTTAGATCTGCATTCCACCGGTGGGTGTTGGTTATATGCATTATATATATATATATATATATATACACACATAACCCCTTTCGCTATGCATTTCTGCCTTTGCAGTAGTTAGTAGAAATCATGTTTAATTATAAATTCAAGTTCTACCCCTAAAACATCAAAACTTTAAAGTCCTATACTTGTAAACTTGGCCTAGTTCCTCATTTTATTGGCATGTATCGATCATTCACACGTTAAATAACCTCAAATACCTTATTTATCGAGAAAAATTTCAAAGTCTCATCTTTAAAAACTATCTCAGCATTTATTTCCATCGATTTGTGCTGAGCGCGTGTGTCATATGTATCACCATATTAGCCGTTTCTCCCTCCCTCAGAAAGCTATATGTGTTGAATTTCACTTAGAACTGGTATGCATACAAGAAATATATGTTATTCGTTGTAAAGAAATTAGCGTGTATTTTGCTATTTCAAACGTTAAAAATCAGAGGATAGACATTTTCGACTATATATCTCCTGAATACAGACTCGCTTGTATTTCGGGCTAAGCAATTTCTTATTCAGTAATATAACACGTGCCAACGTCCACTACGTATTCTCCTAGTGCCGAGAATGTGTTAAACATCTCCCCTCCGTCCGCACAAAAGTGTTGGGCGGGGGCACTCATAGGTAAATCATTTTTATGAGAGTTAGGCGTGGAGGGTTCTGGCATGTACTTTTATTTTTAAAAATGACGGGATTTAGAGAAATAAGACACACACTATGCGTATAAACTGATACACTAGCCCTTTTTTATACTACTTATTTTTAAAATAGGTATATTCTATGAGGTTTTTCTAGATTTTCAGACTAAAATGAATGTGGGATTCATAACATTACTATTTGACATGCTCCTGGTATACAGACATTCAATACTTAATCAATTAATTTAATTAACATCCTTTAATTAACTTGCGAGATTCATAACACTCAGGTATTTTGGACATAAGCACACTTTCGCGATTATTTAAAATATTTATTTTTTAAATTTTGAAATCGAAGGCCGAAATGGTTGAGAAAACACACCCCTTAAACCCCCGAGATTCTCGAGATTCCCATACACCCGATTCACGCGATTCTGCTACTTTAAAACACCAATTCACGCGATTCTGCTACTTTAAAACACCAATTCACGCGATTCTGCTACTTTTAAAACGTGTTTTTCTTAGTTTTTACAAGTAAAAAGTGTGTTTTTGAAAAAAATCGCAAAATGTCACATTTTTCAAAAAACGCATTTTTGGTAACACTTTTGCAAAAACGCACATTTTTTTAAAAAAAATGTAAAAGTGCGAAAACCTATGTTAATTCCCATAGAGAAAACGGCATTTTGAAAAAAAATCGCAAAATGTCACATTTTTCAAAAAACGCTTTTTTGGTAACACTTTTGCAAAAACGCACATTTTTTTTACAAAAAATACACAAAAGTGTGAAAACCTATGTTATTTCACATAGAGAATTCAAACAATTTAAAAACCACAATTTATTTTAAAAACGTACATTTTTGTTGTTTTTTAACGTTTATGAAACTTTTTGTGAAAAAACGCTAAAAGTGACACTTTCTTAAAATTCATGTTCGATCCTCTTGGCCCCTTCATCATACAAGATTCTCGCGTATCTCTTCGTAACCGCGATATAGTGGAGGGGTATTGTAAGAACGATGATCTTGGCATGCCTTCAGCATACCCCTGTGGTACACCCTTGGTACGCTTTGACATACCAATGGCACGTCTTTGACATGCTCCTGGCATACGGATATCCAATACTTAATAAATTAATTTAATTAACATCCTTTAATTAACTTGCGAGATTCATAACACTAATTTAATTAACATCCTTTAATTAACTTGTGAGATTCATAACACTCAAGTATTTTGGACATAAGCACACTTTCACGATTATTTAAAATATTTATTTTTACAAATATTAAATTTTTTTAAAATCCAAGACCGGAATGATTGGGGAAACACACCCCCTCCCATACACTCGATTCATGCGATTCTGCTACTTTAAAACACCAATTCACACGATTCTGCTACTTTAAAACACCAATTCACGCGATTCTGCTACTTTTAAAACGTGTTTTTCTTAGTTTTTTACAAGTAAAAAGTATGTTTTTGTGAAAAAACGTTAAAAAATAGCACAAGTGTGAAAACCTATGTTAATTTCCATAGAGAAAACGGCACAAGTGTGGTTTTTGAAAAGTAAAAAACTTACATTTGCGAAAAAATATAAGAAAAAAAAACTTGCATTTACGAAATTTTGTTAGTAAAAAGTATGTTTTTGTGAAAAAACGTTAAAAAGTAGCACAAGTGTGAAAACCTATGTTAATTTCCATAGAGAAAACGGCACAAGTGCGGTTTTTGAAAAGTAAAAAACTTACATTTGCGAAAAAATATAAGAAAAAAACTTGCATTTACGAAATTTTGTTAGTAAAAAGTATGTTTTTGAAAAAAATCGCAAAATGTCACATTTTTCAAAAAACGCATTTTTGGTAACACTTTTGCAAAAACGCACATTTTCTTTCAAAAAATTGCAAAAGTGTGAAAACCTATGTTAATTCCCATAGAGAAAACGGCATTTTGAAAAAAAAATCGCAAAATGTAACATTTTTCAAAAAACGCTTTTTTGGTAACACTTTTGCAAAAACGCACATTTTTTTTACAAAAAATACACAAAAGTGTGAAAACCCATGTTATTTCCCATAGAGAATTCAAACAATCTAAAAACCACAATTTATTTTAAAAACGTACATTTTTGTTTTTTTTTTAACGTTTTGAAAACTTTTTGCGAAAAAACGCTAAAAGTGACACTTTCTTAAAATTCATGTTCGATCCTCTTGGCATACCCCTACACCCTACAAGATTCTCGCAGTTCACTTCGTAACCGCGAATAGGAAAAGCACTCTTTTCTTAGAAGCGGAGGGATATTGACATGACCTTGGTACACCCTTGGTATGTCCTCGACATGTAATAACATGTTCTTGATATACTTAATCACTTTATTTCATTATCCTCATTAACACCTTTCATTCATTTAGAAGAAAGAAAAAAAAAATCTCAACTATCAGAAAAATCCCAATTTTAATTCCACTTTCCGCCGCTAGGGGGCGCTGATGGCATTGCTCCGCCTCTGTCGCAGAGGCGGAGGTGTTGTCATCCCTAAAAAAGTTTCTCCCATACAGGTGTTGCTATGGCAACCGAAACAAAAAATATTTCTAAGTTCCATCCCCATAGTTCCGCTTTTCGCCGCTAGGGGGCGCTGATGGTACTGCTCCGCCTCTGTCGCAGAGGCGGAGGTGTTGCCATCCCTAAAAAAGTTTGTCCCATACAGGTGTTGCTATGGCAACCGAAACAAAAAATATTTCTAAGTTCCATCCCCATAGTTCCGCTTTTCGCCGCTAGGGGGCGCTCATGGTACTGCTCCGCCTCTGTCGCAGAGGCGGAAGTGTTGCCACCCTCAAAAAAGTTTCTTCCGTACTTAGAAAAAATCTCATTCCAAAAATTTATTTCCCCCTCAACCCCTCGTACAAGACTACGACATCGTTGCCACCCGAAAAAAGTTTCTCCAAAATTTTTTACCCCCACCTTTTTTTTCATTTTCCCCCCTTTTACACCCCCGTCCAAGATTACGGAATTCAAGATGGCGGCCATTTTGCTCCGCGCTCCGCATTGCTCCGCCTCTGGCGCAGAACCGGCCTTTCTTATCTACTGCCATGGAATCTTCCTACTACTTGGAGACAGCAGTGCGGACCTGGCCTACCTCTCGGTTTACAGGTTTAGTTCCGCACTCCTGAAGACTTACGGACACACATGTTTAGCGTGATCGTACTCCGCGTGAACACGGCGGCAGTTTTTTCTTTTTCCAGCAGAGGGAATCGAACCCGGGTCTACCGAGTGCAATTCTCGCGCGCTGACCAGTGAGCTACCGCACCCACTATCTTCCTACTGCTTATTGATTTACAGTAATACTTTAAAACATAACTTCTCAATATTTGGCATTTTGTTCAGGTAATATACTCGTAACAATAGTAAGTCGAGAATATTATGATTTTTTTTTCAAAAGTATTTCGTAAACTGTAAAGATACGCTAAATATTTTATGTACAGGTTTTAGATTCCACTTTTTTGTGCTTATTTTTTCTTGTATGAATTTTTATTTTTGATAAGAGTTGTAAAACAGCACTAAATGTCTTTTATGGGCATTTACTGTTGATTCTGCATAAACGAACATATTAAAATGTATTAAAACTTAAAAGGCTCTAATACTTAAAATTATTTCGCCTAGGCTCCACCTGAGTCAATGGCTTTGGCTCATGCCAATAATCATTTGGCTGTCCGCTTGCATCGTCTGTTGGCTAAAGAAAAGACGAACGTTTTCTTTTCACCATTCAGCATATCCACTGCTATGTCCATGGTCCTTTGCGCAGCAGAGGGTGAAACTGGAGCTGAGATAGCGAAAGCTCTTGGATACGACCTTGCTGGAATTTCAAAAGAAAATTTGGCATCTGCGGTTCAGCTGCAGATGTCAGCTTTGTCAAAAAATCAAAACGCGTATACTTTGTGTTTAGCCAACTCCCTGCTAAGTGATAAACGTTTTCTAGTGAAAGATAATTACAAATTGATTCTTAGCAAATCTTTTCGAGCATTGTTATTAGAAGTTGATTTTGCTACCAACGGTGAAGGTGCCGTTAAAGAAATTAATAGCTGGGTAAAAGAAAAAACAAACAGCATGATTCCAGAGTTGCTGGATTCCTGTCTGGATCCAGATACAGTTATGGTCTTGCTGAATGCAGTGTACTTTAAAGGCACTTGGCTTCAGAAATTTGATAAGAAATCTACTGTTAAAGGAAACTTCTTTAACAGTGGCAACAAAAAAAATGCAAAGAAAGTGCATATGATGCAAATGAAGGAATCCTTCCCCTTTGTTAAGAAAGGAACTTATAAAGCCTTACAACTACCTTATGTTGGCGGAGACATTGCGCTACTAATTCTACTTCCAAACAGAAGGAACGGTTTAGACCAATTGGAGGCGAAATTAATGCCGTCATTCATCCATGATTTAAGTCAGTGTTTGCGTTCAAGAAAAGTTAAATTAACTCTTCCTCGATTTCGCATGGAGTATTCAAAGTCATTAGTGTCGTCTTTCCAAAGTTTAGGCGTGAAAAGACTATTCATCGAAGGTGCGGAACTAGGAGGTGCTAGTGATTGCAAAGAACTTTTTGCATCAGATATCTTTCACAAAGCCGTCTTAGAAGTAAACGAAGAAGGATCAGAAGCAGCGGCTGCAACAATTGTTCCAATTATACTTCGTTGCTTACCACCCGAACCACCAGTATTTACTGTTGATCACCCCTTTGCTTTTGCTATTTATGATACCAAGAGCAACCAAATCCTCTTTATGGGTCGAGTTGATAAACTCTAAGTGCTAATTGAAAATTTCGTAAATATTTTTGTTGATGCTGTTACAATGTCCTTTTTCTTAAAATTGAAGATATTTCTGATATTAAAGTTGATTCACATTTCTCTGAAACTATATGGTAAAAGAGATTGATATTCAATGCTGTATTTTTCTTTGAGATTGATGTTTATTGATACTAAAGTGATGATTTCAGGAACAAGATGATCTTTCTCATGTTCCAAATTGATAAATTTGAATCTCAAGAACAATGTGTTTCTTTTCATATGCCGGATTAATTTAAGTGCAGCTTTGCAAAATGTGTAGAAATGAATAGTAAAATTGTTATAACAGGCATGCTATTCGAATTGAAATATTATTGTGTTGTTAAAACATGAAATTATTTTGTAACATTGTTTATAGCAGAAGTGGAGAAATCCGTCACTGGTGCAATTTTTGGTCAGCCACATGATTTTATGTAGCTTGCTGGGTGTTGTAAAGTTATATTATGTGCCATATTACAAAAGTAAAAATGTTTCTTTAAAAGAGAGAATAATAATTTATAACGTTCATTACATGATTTTCTAGAATTAAATAAGGATTAGTCCTTTAAAGTGTGGATCAAAATTTTAAGATTATGTAAATATGATGACATAAAAGCTATGCAAGGAACACCGTAAGATAACAACGGAAACTCATAAATTCGAATAATTATCAGCAAGTAGTATTCCAAACAAAAAAAAAATATTGAGTGAAATGTATTTGTATAAAAAAACATACAAAGCCAATATTGGGAAAGTATATTTTTTGTGTGATTTTTTATATATTGTAGAATGTTGTACTTATCTGTAGTTGTCCAAGGGTAGAAAAATGTATCTCCCCATTGTTTATATTAATCAATAGTCAAAAGTCTTTTCTTTTCTAATGCTTGTATATAACTATTTACCCGTCCAATATAATGCTATTCTCTTTCTGTATCGACCAAATAAACATTTAGTAAAGATTTGTAAATTGTGTAATAGTTGTTTAAGTAGTAAAATATACGGTGCTTATAATTAAAATTGTAGATTAAATCAAAGTGGTATTGGAATTTGTTTCTGAGTTTTTTTTAAACATGCTATATTTACAGTAATCGGATTGAAAATTGTTTTACCTTTAACAGCTGTCTAAAATAGATGTATTTAATATATGACTGTGCCGATCCGGTGGTCGAGCGGTCAGGGGCATGCGTTTCCGGCTGATCGCTGGATTGCCGGGTTGCGGGTTCGAATCCCTCCAGCAGGCATGGATGTTGTCATGTCGAAGCCAAGTGAGACTTCCGCCCCGGAGTGCTTCTATAAAAGTGAAGCTGCAATTCTTCTCCCCTTTGCCATGGGATAACCGGGGGGGGGGGTCTTGTGGACGTGGTGCGTAGGTGCCCCTGTTACCGAGCCGGTGCTACTTAGGGATAAACTTTCCCTACTAAACTGTAATTGGGTGGCCGTTGACCTTCCGGCTCGTTGCTCGGTCGACTTAGTTGTCGGCAGAGCTTGTAACAGAGTCACACAGTAATCAGAAACATTACACATTTTAAAAATAAGAAAAACTCACTGGTTACAACAATAACAATTTAATAATTCTTAAGGACAATCATTTCCATAAACTACGTTATTCAGTCATGGGCGGCTAAACGCCTTTACCTTCCTTAGTCAAGAGAGAGTGAGAGAGCTCCCTACTATGTGCCCTTCGGCACCACTTAAATTTCGAATCGGGAGGTCAATGAATGCAATTAAAATCATCTTACCTATTTCTGAAGTTCTCGTGGTGGCGTCTCCGCTAAGACTCCAGGCGTAGTATTTTAAACTCTCCCGCGCACACACACACTTTCAAGACCCAACATACGTGGTCTCCGCAAACTGCAATACTCAATTCGATCTCCTCACATCACCAACAACTGCAATAATAATGATGTCCCCCTTTTGAGCGCTCCTACCTATATAGGCTCAAAAAGCGCGCGAAAAACGTGTCGCTATCCCCCTTTGCTCCCGTTACAGCATCAAAGGCGGGATTCCCTGCGTTTTCACTGAATGTAACAAACACGCCTTGCTTTCCAAAACATCGCGGTCCGTCCACAATAACTCCTTTCAATATTTCGCTCCGCAGTGTCCGCTTTATCAATGGAGGCTGGCCCCCTTACGCGAGTTGGTCGTCGGCTTTCTCCGACACCTGACCGGGCCGCATTTTATGACTTTTCCCTTGATTCAGAAATACACGCCTGCATCTCTTATCAAAGGGTTTTAAGTTCTTCTTTTCACATACATTGAATGCAAAGATAAAGCCCCCCGATTTTCAAAAGCGTCCCTGGCGATATTACTGACACGTAATTCAATCTAACTTTCGCGCCAAAATTCCAAGGTACTCCCTCGGAATTGTTACCTTGCAATTTCGAAGTACGCACCTGAGATTTCTAAAAGCCGAAATCAGGTGGGTAGCTCTTGTTCATTGTAATCCCAGCGAAGCCCATGTTTTCAAGTCGGCATGGAAAGCCGGCTGATAACATCCGTCCTTTTCCCCCGGGACTTTAACGCACCCCCATATTAATTGTCTTTCCTCTCCGACTTTTCCTTTCTCTCTCTCTCTCTCTCTTCGGTACAACCATGAACCCATGCTAGACTGAATCTAAATAAAATTCTGAGTTACACTCAGATACCTATTTGGTTAAACAATGGAACACAATAATAATAACATACATTTTAAATAATATTAATAAATAAATAAATTAATTAGATCAACATTTGCATGATAGAGTCCATCTCGAAAATGTTCACTCTACATTCTAAATACACTTCTGACTTGGCACCTCCAATGTCACCTATAGTCTTCTATAGCAACCTGAAATAATAGTGCACTCTACAAATTTCCTGCAGCCACCTGAAATGATAGTGCACTCTACACAATAAATATTAATGATAATTGTCCGATGATGACTATCACACTCGTTTTTAAAAGTTCAGCTTAATGTCCCAGCAAACTCTATCAAGCTCTTGAGTCAAAGTCGTTGTATGGTTTGCAAAAGGTCGGTGACCCCTTCTTTCAGACAGATCTCGAACACATTGCGCCGTACTGTCCGGGCATGCAGATACACCTTGTCCAGTACAACTGGTTTTTCAATGTGATCATTTGATCGTGATTACTGGGTTTTGATGTCCCGATACACTTGCGTTTGTCGGTAAGTTTACTAGGCGTAGAATTTGATTCTGGCGAGTCATCGTCACAGTTTCTTTCGAAACTCACAGACACACAATTTGAACTTTCGTGAACATACGAGTCTTACTGCAATTCTATAACTACCCGTGAATGGCTCTGTAGCAAGTGGAGCGCAAGCTCCCATCTGCACATTTACACCCTTGAGTGTAATCAAGTAATGATTCACGCTTGATTGTCTCAAGTAATTGTTCTCTGCAAGTACTATCTTTACCCTTTGTCCGTGCCTATCATTAGCACTCGGACCTTCCGTTGTCACCCGTTACGGTAATTGCAACGAGACGAATTTGCACACGTCTCCGAATCAGACTACTATGGCGTAGCCCACTGGCATAGTTTCTATGTCGTAGTGCGTCTTTGTTCAAGGTAATAAACACATTGCGGCCAACCATTGCCTGCAGCACTAAAGTCTTTTGGCGTAGCCCATCCTTTTGTGGTTTAACACCAAAGTCTTTTCAGAATAACCCCAGTCTAGTCGAAGTAGCATCATCATCTGTTCGGCGTAGCACCACCAGTTATTTCTGGTGTAGCACCAGCGCATCTTTGGCATGAGAGTTACTGTGGCGTAGCCATCTCATCTCCTTCACCTTCATCCAATCCATACATTTTGGATCACAATGGTTAAGAAAGATATTTATTGCATTTCATTAAAATCTCCCTTAAATTTTGAACAAGGGAAAATTTAATCTTTCCCCAAAACAATTTTAATGAAAAGGTACACAATTAAACACAATTTAACATTAATTGGGTCACTACTTCTCTCTCTCTCTTTTTCTTAACTTAAATATCATTTACAAATTGCTCTTTCTCTAGAGCATTACTCATTCTCTTCTACTCCTTTAAATTAATTCACTAAGAGTTTACACTTAATTTTCTCACATTACATTAAAATTCCTTACAATTAACCATTAGTTACATTCAACAGTTATTTTTCTAACTCTCGGCGTATTTCTTTACACCCTAACTATTAACACTAAACATTTCACATAAATTTGGATATTTCTTATAATTATCCTTTATTTACATTTATTCGATCACGTTTACTATCAAAGCCTGTCTTATACATTAATTACTTCCTCATAATATTAAACATTTACACTATAGCTATCTCAACGTTACGCTGGAAACATTAAACTATCCATTATTTACATTCCTCAATTACATCTCTCTCTTTCTCAATCTATCCTTAATCTCTATCCTCAATCACATCTCTATCCAGCACTTATTATACCTTAATTAATTCATCACCTCAAATATCTCAACATCATTGTAAACTTCTTATAATTACTCATTCTTTACCTTTCATTTACATTTAGTCGATTACTTTCCTTTTTCTTACATAATAAAATTTCTCTTTTATAATTAATCCTTTTCCCCTAATATGCTTTCTTAAACCCTGGTTTTGCTTGGTTATTTCGGTACTACATTTTAAACACAATTTTCACATTACACTACATCACTTGAGAGCAGACACTTAATTTTTTTACAGTACACACTCATTACTGTTTAATTACAGTTCCTCGAACCCTTTTTGTTCGTATCCTCCCTAAAATACATTCTTTAGTCCTCCGCTCTCAACACCCCAAAAGAATTACTTAAACACTAATCTCCACTAGAATTCCGAATACATTGTAATCTTGCGTATTCTCATCATATTTCATCATTCAATCATTCCATTCATTCATCCTAGTATATAACCTTCCCTATAACCCGCTTAATTCTAATAATCCCGAACTCATTGCGAAAACCTGAAAATCCATTTTAATTTTTTCCAACCTCGTCCCCTGGTTACTTTCGTTTTCTCTCCCCTCGGGAAACTCTCCCACAGTCCGAAATTCCCATTGTTAAACTAAGGACGCCCAAATTTCGCCCTCTGGCTTCTTACACTGATTCGCGTTCGAAACGTCAATCCTAGTGTTGGTACTTAATACGTTAACAAGCTTTTCTAACAAGCGATCTGAGATTCTGTCCAGAACCCTCTTCTCCGAATTGTCATCACTCTTTGCGAATGACAACATCTTTGTATACAACCAAGAGTCCGTCTCCTCAGTAAGTTTATTAGGGATGGGCGCAACATTTGTTGCGTTGGTCTCCCCCCTTGAGACGCTTCTGGACCGCAAGTCATAAGTACAGGATGCCTTGTCAATTGCCTTCTCACTGGCCCCTAGGGAGCGATTAACGTCCCCCTTCGCAACTTCGTTCCTTTCAATGGGAGTATTGAAGGAAGCTGCCTCGCGGCACGCGACACTTTCACGTTCCATCGGACGATTCCGTGTGGCACTAAAAACCATATTATCTGTACAGTCGGCTCCTTCGTAGCCTTCCCACTTATTCTGAGCACATCGCCTTCCAACCTCTCTCATGACTTCTGCATTTTTACTTGTTCCCTTCACAGCCCTCAAATTCACTCCCTTTTTCTCTCTATCGACCTCGCTTATTCTATACTTGTATCGTTCCTCATTGCTCGCCTCGAGTTCGCCTACTGTTTCTTCAAATAGCCCAATTTGGTCGCTATAGTCCCGAGTAGTGGTTCTGGGTACTTCCCGATAATTTTCCAGTTTTTTCCGATTTCGAAACCTCGTACTGGGTACTTCTCGACAATTTTCCCGCCTTTCCTCATTTCGAAATTTCATTCTGGGTACTTCCCGATAATATTTGCGTTTTTCCCCATTTCGAAGCCTTGTCTCTGGGCATTCATATCTCAAGTGACCTAATCGAGCGCACGCGAAACATCTAACTTTATTTTTACCCGCTTTCCACAAGTTTCTCTCATTATCGCACACTCTCACATTCTTTCCCTTTCCTTCGCCAAACTTCCAATTCCAGCTCCTCTTTGTGGAACCCCCAGGAATTGAATTATACTCTCGTGATTCATAGGGCAGTATTGAAGCGATTCTCATTCCCTTGTTTAAGTTTAGGGGCTCGCTCGTAAGATTGTGAATTCTTACAACTATCTCCCCTTCGCGGGACCTTCCTAGCCTCGGGCTGACACGATATCGCTCGTTTCCGTCTTTCAAGTCGCGTACCTCATAGTCTACTCCAAGATCGTAACTTATCCTGACATCTCGTCTCTCCCGTGGTTGAAGCCTTGTCTTTCGAAAAACTCGTACAGTCGAATTTTCTTCCCGCCTAACATCTAACAATTCCCTTTTGTGTGGTACAGCCTCAACTTCGCCTAAAGATGGATCTGCGGGGTTTACAAATTCAATTGGAATTATCCCGTGCGGTTTTGAGCTGACCAGCTTTCCTTCCTGTAAATTTATTATAAAACCTCCCGCACCTATATAATCTGTTCCTATTATACCTGAGTAGTTCTCGCTCAAGGGGTGTCTCGCTATGACGAATGGGTGTTTAATGAGCTTCGGCCCGACCTGGACTGGTAGAACGCGCTCTCCGTTATGTAACAGTTCTCCGCCATTTGCCGTGGTCAGTTTAACTGCGGACTCTCTACACGGATACTTCTTTTCAAACTCTCTTTCGAGTACCCCGGGGCTTAAAATGCAGACAGCGGCTCCTGTGTCTAACAAAAATTTAAAGGTTTTTGACCCTATGGTCGCTGAAATGACTGGCAGCGAGAATTTTGAGAGAGTCGATCGAATTTTACCTTTTGGGCCTATCTGAGTAATGCGGGCGTCCTGCAGCCTCCTTTTAAAGGACGCCCCATCTAGTTTAAATTATTTCTATTACTGTAAGTGCCCCTGTTCTGTGTCCTACCGTTAGAGCCCCACGACTGCCGATTTCCTGCCTGAGATCCACTATTTCTCGTGCTCTCGGTTCTTTGATATCTACTTTCATTTTCTGCTCTCTGATTCCTAAATCCGTTATCGTCCCTTTGATTTTTAAACCTGTCCTCTGTTCGTCTTTGCGGAGCCCTAGAACGACAATCCCTTAAAAGATGTCCGACTTGTGAGCAGCCGAAACAACGACGAGATTCTCGGTGCGGCTCGATCTCGGCTCTCCTGACTTCGCGTGCATTTCCGGCGGTTTCTTCAGTACGGCCCTGTACTTTTAAGTCGGCGAGGTCGCGACGTATGGCATTTAGCGCCGATTCATTTGCTCTATCCCTCGCTAAAAGTAGTTCCAACACTTCACTTGAGTCTGCCCCTGTCGAGTTTACAAATGAGACTCTATTACAGACCCTTTCATTCGATTCTTCTAAGACGGCTACATTAACGGCTTCTTCCATCGTCATCGGATTATGCGACATTACTGACCGCTGCAATTTGGGGTTTAGCCCGGCCAAAAATTGCGAAAGTTGGGTGCGGTCCGCCAACTGTTTCACTTGTGGTATGCTAGTGTCTGCCCCCTGTAAATATTTAAATGCTGAATTCTTTACTCTCCCTACGTATTGTTTGACAGTTTCTCCGGACTTCTGTCGGCAGTTAGTGAACTGTTGCAATTTGACCGCTAAAGGCAATTGTTTCTCAAAATAGTCTAGGAATTGGTCTCTGAGAACCTTAAATTCCGTAGCAGTAGTGTGCAAATGAGAGAGCTGGCGCAGACCCATAAACCCCCCATAAAAACTCCACCCACTTTTAGAAATGTAATGGCTCTATTTCAGCCATTAGTGTGCAAATGAGAGAGCTGGCGCAGACCCATAAACCCCCCATAAAAACTCCACCCACTTTTAGAAATGTAATGGCTCTATATCACCCATAAAATTTCCACCCACATTTAAAAAACAATGGTGTGAAACCCCCATTAAAACCACACCCACTTTTAGAATGTAATGGCTCTATATCACCCATAAAATTTCCACCCACTTTTAGAATGTAATGGCTCTATATCACCCATAAAATTTCCACCCACTTTTAGAAAGTAATGGATCTATTTTATCCATACAAACCCGATTAAACAATGACTCTCAAATCCCCATTAAAACTACACCCCCTTTTAGAATAGTGATGGCTCTATTTCATCCATACAAATACGATTAAACAATGGGGTAAAGACCTCCATTAAAGCTACACCCCCTTTTAGAATAGTGATGGCTCTATTTCAGCCATACAAATTAAACAAGCAATGGTATCAAAATCAGCCATTAGCAAGGTTCTAGCGCAAGCACCTTCCGAGAAAGTGATGGCTCTATATCAACCACACCAATTTTCCGGAGCGAGCAAGCGAAAAGTCGTTGGGAGGGAAGGGTACCCCCTTCGGCGCCGCGGACGGCCACCCCCTAAGCATTGCACCGACATGGGTTCGTTGTTTTGCAACCATCATCTGCCAAAAGTATGCATACATTCCGAACAAGCGAAAAGTCGTTGGGAGGGAAGGGTACCCCCTTCGGCGAGCACCCCCTTTTAAATGAAATAGGGCCTCAGAAGAGGACGGTTACATGGAGTACTTTAGATGTGATATAGACACTATTAAAGAGGCATTCAGAACAGAAGAATGTGTCCTTCGAACTGAGGACCATTAATTATCTTTTAATAGTTCGAAAACTGTTAAAAGATTATGATCGCCTACTCCTTTATCGCATAGTGACCGTGAGCCAAGGTATGGACACCATCTTCCAATATATGACGTTTGTCATCTTTTCCTGATAGGGCAATCTTATTGACTTGTATGGAATGAATCTCATGCTTTGTGCTCCTGATGAGATTCATGGTTCTATGCTGTACTTCTTGCTTGAATAGGCAGTTCTTGTAGTCCTCGAAGGATATCCTGTTTTTCACGACACATTTCTTTACTCCTTTCGACTTTTTCACCAGGTCAACCTCAGTTTTACAGGCATACATCTTAGATCTTAAGCCAACGAACTCTTCTAAGATCTTCCCTGCATTTTCATCCTTCATCTTCCCCAAGACCTTTTTATTTACTCGAGGCATACCATACCTATTGTTTTCTGGATAATCTGATGTATCAAAGTAGTCAATCAATCCTTTCATATCCTCATAAAAGTCCTCGGTCTGTATGTCATAGATGTAACTGTCAGTGTCCATGTACAATAGCTTGATATCGTCCCCGTATTTAGGCTTCATAAGATTATAATGGAAGTCATACATCAGATGCTTCGATAGATCTAATATACTCATGCCGACGTATATTGGCTTATTAAAAAGCACTTTCGTCTTGTTCATATGCACGGCGGCTAATCTTTCGTCAAAAATGGTCCTTCCCTTGAAGTTGGGCTTAGCAACTAGCTTCTCCGCTTTCTGGGGATCGCACACTAACCTAATATCGAGTCGCTTCCTGATATTTTCCATCGTCTTGCCAAAGACCGAGTTGTTCATAAGTTTGTAGAAGTCTTTCTCAAAGTCGTTGGTTGCCTTGGTCCTCATATCAGTGTTCAGGTCTATGTACCTCTTCAACCAGGGAGACTGCTGAAACTCCAACACTTTGTGCACCTTTTTGAGCTTCACCCCCAACTGCAACAGCTGCTTCAAAACCCTGTAATGAACCACATAATGCTCTTTGTCATAGAGGGTCGTCAGTAGTTTTGGCTGTTTTGAGCCATCAGGCATCCTGCTCTCAGGTGCTAGAGGTATGTCTGAATGGAGGTTGTGCAGATGGGTCGGGTACTGTAGGTCGCAATCTACGATGTATCCTTTGTCTGAGTCATCCTCTACTTGGGTCACATCTGACACAGTGCTCCACTTGAAGCCACCATGCGGTAGGTATTGACTCATGGCCCATCCGTAAAGGTTGTTGGCGTCAAGGTACATCAGGTAGTTAGACTTCTTGTTCTCGTCATAGTCCCTCATGTACTTGTTGTTCGCCCTCCCATATCGGTTACAGCACTGAGAGATGCCTCCTCTGGTCCCCTTTTCTAGCATGAGTATCATGTCATAGTCTGTCAACAGCTCTAGCTCAACCTCTGTGGTTTTGAGCATGGCGTCCCACGAGAGTCCGGGTGCAGTGAAGTACCATGCAGGATCCAACTTATAGGTCTTTAGACAGACATCTCTAAAGTGTTCCATGATGTCGGCTAGGATGAGTACATCAGTCTTCACATACAAATCGGAATATTCACCCAATGTCTTAATGTTGAAGGCCTTCCATACCCTTTTAGCATGCTCGTAGTCCTCATCCTTTATGTGTGACTCATTCAATTGGTTGTAAAAGTCTTCTTTTGGGGGCAGCTTGGTTTCTTCGCATTTGTCCCACGAGTCCATGTAATCGTATGGATAGACGCCTTTTCGGGTGACGAGGTCCAGTTTGTCCTTGGGGAAGTACTTGGCTGTCTCCCTGAACTCCTTTACGTTCTTCGCAAGACTGTCGAGGCTAGCGGCCATGAACTTGAATGAGTCGACAAACCTCAACTTTATACCAGGTACCTTTACTTTCTTCCCATCGCCTACTTCTACAGTTTTTGCCCCGACCTCCTTACTGAAGGAAATGTACCTCTCCTCGTTGTTCGGGATGACGTCGATATCACCTTGGTCTCTACCGAGCTCCTTTATGAAGAGATGGGCGTCGTAGCCAGATAAGTTGTGGATAAACACTGGAATGAACGAAGGCTCTTGGTACTTTAGGTTGCAAAGGTTGTGAGCAGGTCCTCTGTAGTTCGATTCACATTTCGCCGGATTGAGAAGATGGTCATGATCTCTAACTTTTCGGAAGTCTGGTTCATCCTTGGGTGAATAGGGTGAAGGTTTCTTCCTGATATCTTCGTCACAGATGTGGCAAACATGGGTCCTTTGGAAATGCTCTTCATCTTCGGTGGTCATTTTGATGGGTTGCTTCTTATCATAAATGTTCTTTATCGCTAGCGCCTCAGTCTTCACTGTATCAAAGAACAGCTTGGTGGCATTGGGTCCTCTGTATGTGATTGGTGCCTTATAGTCTGCATGTTTATATTTGATGTAGACAGTGAAGCTCATAGGTTCATGCTTTTGATATTTATGTAAGAATGAGCTGTCTTTTGTAGGGCAGCAGGTGTTTATCTTGTTTGTCAAGCACTCGAAGTCTCCGTACATCACAAAGGGTAATCGTAAAGACCTTTGATAGTTTTTGAACCGCAGAGATTCGTTCTCCTCGGGCATTACAATCTTTACTGGTGTATTCTTCCTACAATCCGTTTCATGAGCTTGGAGGTCCTCTTCGGAGTTATAATACAGCAGGCATCTCTCACAGGTGAATATCTTTCCGTTGTGTTTAGTCACTTGTCCGCTTATCAATTTGGAGAGGTCTTTTATCCAACAGTAATGACTGTTTCCTTCATTATTCTTTATGTACAGCAAATTGATGTGTTTGTCTTCCTTATTTTTAGTGATTCTCAATGGGTATATATAATTACCTTCGTATGAATATATGTTCACCGATATGTTATTCAACTTTTCGAACCTGTTAAATACTCTATCTTCCATCTTCACTGGAAACTCAATGCCTTCAAACTTTAGCTCATTCTCATACGGTTTATATTTGGTGACTCTTTGGGCATCTTTTTCCGCTGGATGTAGCGCAGAGAGTATTGCCCACCTGAAACACTTATTATCCTCATTTTGTACGTTAATGACTGCCTTTTTATCTTTAATTCTTTTCGGTAAATCAATGTAGGATGATCCTCTCAGTGGGTTGTATTTATTGATCCTCACCTCAAGGCTTTTAATTCTAACAAGCGTCCATCCCGAACCCTTAGCAACAAACTCCTCCATTTCTGTCAATAATTTTTGGATAACCGATCTGTAATAAGCTACCAAATCAGTTGATTCTAAGATGACTGCGTTTTCTGTTTTGAAGTTTTTCTCCATTTCTATAATAGCATCGTCTTTACCCTTTTGATAGTCACAGAGGAATTCGAAATTAACCTTCAAACCATGCAGCCTCTTTATGTGTTTAGTGATGAGTCCCCGGACTAGTGATGCCACATCGTTCAAAAAGTCGTTGGGAAGCATCAGGTTGTGTTCATTTTGGATGTCGTACGTCTTCAAGCGAGATTCAAAGGCTGTATTAACTTTGTGGAGGGTGTAGAGCCTTCTCTCTCGCGTATCTAAAAACAGGTCTGAGTCAAACCCGAAGTGACGGTTGATCAATACGCTTTCTATGTATGCTATGATGTCTGCCCTCCTTCCTAACCTGGAATAGCCTCTAATGCCATGCGTTCGACAAAATTCCCGTAGTTGGGGGAGAGTCATGTGATGTAGTCGATGCTCCACCCTTCCACACTCTGGGAGAGCCTTCTTTGGTTTATAGTTTAGGTGCCCTTTAGATTGTAGGTGCTTATTCATGCTTGATCCCTTAAATAACTTACCGCAACACCTGATCTTACGCACTCTGTTCTTCTTTGGCTTGCTAAACAAGTCATTGTGGAAACTGGAAAACCCGTTATGATATTGAATAAGGTCGACCAGCTCCAACTTTTTAAGTTTCGAGTAACCTCGAATATTATTTTCACGACAGTAGCCTTGCAACTGTCGAACGGTTTTAGATTGAAAATCCATTTTGTCTTTCTTTATAACTACAATTCTTTTCTTTAAATGCTTTTATTACTGAAGGGGTATGATGTCTGCCCTCCTTTAAACGATTCAATTTTTAATGAGTATTTCAATCATTAAAAAATATAGTCATATCTACATCTATTAAATTATGGAAGGGCATGTCATCGTTGTCGGTCGATCGCTATCTATTAAATTATGGAAGGGCATGTCATCGTTGTCGGTCGATCGCTATCTATTAAATTATGGAAGGGCATGTCATCGTTGTCGGTCGATCGCTATCTATTAAATTATGGAAGGGCATGTCATCGTTGTCGGTCGATCGCTATCTATTAAATTATGGAAGGGCATGTCATCGTTGTCGGTCGATCGCTATCTATTAAATTATGGAAGGGCATGTCATCGTTGTCGGTCGATCGCTATCTATTAAATTATGGAAGGGCATGTCATCGTTGTCGGTCGATCGCTATCTATTAAATTATGGAAGGGCATGTCATCGTTGTCGGTCGATCGCTATCTATTAAATTATGGAAGGGCATGTCATCGTTGTCGGTCGATCGCTATCTATTAAATTATGGAAGGGCATGTCATCGTTGTCGGTCGATCGCTATCTATTAAATTATGGAAGGGCATGTCATCGTTGTCGGTCGATCGCTATCTATTAAATTATGGAAGGGCATGTCATCGTTGTCGGTCGATCGCTATCGCTATCACTATCGCTATCACTGTCAACCTGATATATTGAAAAGGTTTCGTAGAGGTTTCGAAAAGGTGGTTTTTTTACCACGAAACCCTCTAATGGTGTACAATAATATAAAACCCTGAAGCCAACATATAATCTTAATAATCTTATTTCATCCCTGGTCAAAATCATACCAACCCTGGGTATATCATTTTTTAAAAATATAATTGAGTTATTCGACAAACGTATTAGGATAGATTTCCCGTGCTCAGTAATGTCAGAAACCAAATATAAGCCATCCACTGACTCAAAGTTATCAGTACTCAAATCGTTTAATTTTTTTACAATACGATCCATATTCTTTATTTAAAGGAAAAATATATTCAAACTTGAGGAAGGTAACAAAGGGTATCTAAACATTTAATGGTTGATCAACCATTAAATATTATTATGAATACAAATTTTATGGCAGCTGGAGTGTCCACTTGATTTCTTCAATTTTTAGAAATGGTTGAACTGTGAACTCAGCATCACATCGTAAGAAAATTTTTAATTGGTCATCTTTTTTAACCTCTCCGAGAATTAACACGAATTCAGTGGCTACTTTTATCTTGTGAACGTACTGCTTGCTATTAATGTATAACTTAACAACGATTAATTCATCGATTATCTTTTGAGGATCAAGGTACAATCCCAGTCTAAAAAAACCGTCTCGAGAGAATTTACATTCTGAGTTCAAAGCATCACCGGAAAACTTCGTAAAAATAACGGCATTCGCATTGGTACTAGGTCTAATAGTTATGTATCCTGATGTGGTGGTTGCATAACATACTTTATTGTCAACATATTTTTCCAAGTACTTTTTATTAACCGCATTCATGTCTTCAATAGGGTCAGCGACATTGCCTATCCTTTTACCTTTAGCGTCAATGGGTCTTCTGTCAACTAAACTCAGGTACTTCTGATCTAAACCTTCCATAATTTTTGCTATCTCTTCTCGGAGTTCAACCCTCAGCGTGTGAGTGACGGTAGTGGAGTTACGAATTAACTCAGCTTCCAGATAACTTTTAGTAGTTACATCCCGACTCTCAATCGGTGTCTGACAGTTTTTCAAGATCTTATTTTCCATATCGTAGTTACCGTCGTGTGTGAGTTTAAACCCTATGCCTGGAATACCAGGAGGTCCTTGTTCTAATTCTTCATCGAAAAGCGGGTAGTAGGCAGCCATTTATTTAAATATAAAATAATTTTTATAGTCATGGACTATAAAAATTAAAAATGGACTATAAAAATGGCTTATAATTTCAAAGTCTTGATCATGGTAATATTTTGATTGTTAATATTTAAGAAGCATTTCTTGTGCTCTTTTAAGATGAAGTAAAAAACATAATCTTTGGGGGCAGCGTTCCTTAACCTCCAGTTAAACTCAATCATTAAGTTATTCGTATCGGTATAGTTTTGATGATGAGAGAGATTAAAGCAGATGATTGGATACAACTTACCAAAATTCGAATAATTGACCATACAACCTGTTTCAGACGTGATGGTGTTGAGTCCAGATTCCAAAAAGGCTGTGTATAATCGATTATAATCACTTTTCTCAAAATCCATCATGTAACTGACAGTTGGCACTTTTACATTGTTGATCATTAACCAACATTCCGTCATATCTAAGTTATCAAACAGCATGTTATTGCGCTTCGAATTTTCGTATCTTTCAGTGTACTGAGGAATTACGTACAAAGATAAGACTTCATCAGAAGTAGCTTTTATGGTATAAGAGCCGCTAGCGTTTTTATAGAAAATATTAGACTTTACAATGCTGTGTTGGTTCCAGTTTATTTCTACATCCTTATTCGATAACTTTAATTCGTTAAATATTGAAGCCGCCGCATTTTTAAATCGTACGTAAGGTAGCCAGAGTGATAAATCTTCTACAACGACTTTATAGATCTTATTTTGCTCGTTGGTGTACAGCATGTTTAGACTGTGATTTCTCTGGAACTCAAATTTGACTTGGAACCCCGTGATTACTTTTTTATATTCACGGAAGAAATCAAACACGTACTTTAGTGGGATCCATATAGTTACAACCTTGCTATTTTTAGTAAATTCGCTTCTTTCTGTAAATCCCTGGTTATGCTTCTCATTAATACCGAATTTTTCGAAAAACTCAGTAATCTTTGTGGTATCTACTAACGTGCCATCATATTTCAAGCGTTCTCTATCAGCTGTGTCCGACGTATCAGTGTAGAACAGCATATTTGTAGCTTCGGCAGAAGAATAGTCAGGCGTAAAATGTATTAAGCCCAACACTTGTCGCATAAGAGCGGTATAATTAATGTTGGATTCTATTTCAGTGGTTCCTAATGTAAACCTGTTAGCATTGATCAAACCACCTCCATTCACGAGAGCTACATTATCATTCACTATGGCAGTACCATCGTTGTTAACAATTTTCAATTTTTGCTGTATATAACCGTTAGAGTATAAAATGTTGGCGTTGGTGTCTTGAATAAAGAAATGGTAAGAGGCATTTTCCATAGAATTATCACTATTTTCATGCCTTACCTCTCTATATTCGAAACTTTCGATGTCATCATCGTAATAATAATTGGTGCTGTTTAATTCAAATATTTTATTCATTTATTATGAAATAAATTTTTTTTCTTCTCCTCAATTTAATAGCTATATGGCTATTAAATCGAATTTAGATAAACTTTAGTCCAGCTCCATGTTTTTTCTGCTTTGATAATATCTCCTTTATTTTATCCTGCACATACTTACCTTCTAATTCGGCCTCCTGCAGGACGTCGGAAAAGAACCCTCTTCCTTGTATCTTCTTACTCTTTCTTTGAAGTCTGTGTTTATTCATTTCTTTATTATAGGGCGATAAAATTGTATTGTACTTCTTGCTTATTGAGCGGAATTAAATCACCTCTATGATTGGTTACTTGCATTCTGATTCGGTAAACACTATCCATTCGAACAGGGTAAAACAGAGGTTTGTCAAATGATTTTATAATCTGACTACCTGGACGATTACTGTTTGTAAATGAATAGATGACGTTTGTAGAGTTGAAACCGTTGATATACGCCCCCTCTGCGACATCGCAATGTATATAAATGTTATCGTTTCCCCCAGATAAGTCAGCAATGTACTTTCCTACTTGTTCAAGCTCTTCGTGGATTTTAGGCTCGAAACCTAAAAGTTTATGCAGGTTTTTGGTTTTCGTTAAATCGATCTTATACCCGTCTATTAACTTAATGGCTATTCGCTGTCGTTCCTCCACTATACCGAATTGTATCGGCGGATCGCTTCCAAAAAAATTAATCATGTAACGATTCAGCCCCTTGATAGTGTAATTTCCATCTGGTATCGTCAAATTTAACCACTGCTGACCATCAAAGTATGATAATTCCTCATCTTTGATATTGTCCCATGAAACGTACATCGAAAAGGACTGAAGGGCAATCTGTTTAAAGGTGAAAGGTCTAGTGTATTCAATCGTAAAATCTTCTGATTTTTCCGCGTTTTTAGAATCTAATATCAATAGAACCATTTTATTTATAGAGAACATTTTTTTCATTGAAGTCGCTGGGTTCTTGGGTAAAAGAATATAGCACATCTACAACTGGCTTACCCTTGTTTCTTTCACGAATGTACTTCATACAAAAGTAGCCGCATTTGACGGAAGCAGGGTGCTGTAGAAAGCTCGAGTTACACCCGATATTTTTCTTTCCAGAAGTCAGTAGATACTTCTTAATGTTAGGATGAATTTTGTATACGTGTTCTCCAAAAGGATCAAAATACTCAACAAAGTTATTTTTAGGATCGTTATAGTAGCAGACCCAGTGCGTACCAGGTCCTGTGACAATGTCCAGATTAATAATACCGTTTTCAAACCGACTCATCTTTTTAGGCAACAGATCGGAAGTAAAGACGCCCCTAAACCCCTGTTCATGTTTCATATTTTGTTTAATTACTTCGTCTGATATTCCCAGTTTTGATAGACGCCCTTTCCAATGGGTCTTTTTTTTACACATCCAGATCCTGAAATTTTTTCCAAAGCTTTCTTTGCTCCATATCCAGCCGCCCCACTTGCAGCACCTAGTGCTAAAGCCTTGGCCCCAGCAATTAACGCAGGTAATAGAAAAGGTAGAAAACCACCCGTTTTCTGGAGCTGCGTCTTACTGATAGTGATACGCTTCCCCTTCCCAATTTGAGCTATCTGTGTTCGAGTTAAATGTATATCTTTGTTGGGGGCTTTTGTCTTATCTATTTGTAGAGATACTTCTTCTCCTTTCTGGTATGCAGATTTTAGCTTAGCAATCTGATGATCGCTTAAATGTATTTTAGTTTTTATGTAATTACTCATTTATTCAATGAAAAATTTTTGTAGTATTGTTTTACTTGCTCGTTGGTCATAGTTCCTTCTCTCAACAATGCATCCAATAAATCGACGACTTGATTGTGTAACTTTTTACTTTTGGACCCTTTACATATCTTATCAGTCAATCGGGCTAAAATTTCCATTTTGTCTTCTACTCCTTTACCGATATAAATTCCTTTTCTTTGCAAGTCTCTGAGTCGATCCCGATAATCTCCTAACGTAGTCATATGATCTCTCAAATAATCAGCCTTAGCTAATAAGCGATCTTCTCTTTCTTCATCCTTTTTAGTCATTCGAGACATCTGACTCATAATGTTTCCTTTTTGACGAGACATTTTTAGGTAAGTATCATTTACTTTACTCATAATTTCTTGCAAAGTTTCCTTGGTCTCATGGTACAATTTTGAGGGTCTTGGAAAGTTATTTTTCTCTAAAAACTCTACATCCAATTTTTTATCAAAATCATAGACTTCTAAAGGCGATTCAATAGCTAGAGGAATGTGATCAACAGCATCTTTTATAGCCTGAATATTCTCCTTTCGATTAATTTCTTGTTCTTGTAGCTTTTCAGTTACAGGCTTGTGAAAGTCCGATAGTGCTTTCTGGATACCTAATTTTTGCTCAAGTTGTTGTTCGTTGTTTTTTCTAATTTCAGCCTGAAGCTTATAAACTTTAAGTTCATATTCAACTTCCTTTCTTAATTTCTTATTTCGTTCTTTTTGTATAGCATTCATCTTTATTATTATGCAAAAAAATTTTTACTTAAGCAAATTAAATTTTTACTGAAGCAAATTTTTAACATTAAATAAAGATGATTCAAATTAAAAATTATACAGAAGCAGAAGAACTTGTCGATGCAAATCAACATTATTTATTACCTAAACACCCTTTCAGACTTCTAATCGCTGGAGCTTCAGGTACTGGTAAAACGAACTTATTGTTGAATTTTATATACGACTATCTCGAATTTGATAATTTGTTCGTTTGTGCAAAAGATATGTACGAACCCAAGTATGGTAAACTGAAAGAAAAGTACACAATGTTTGAGGGCGTGGATATTGACTCGATAAAGTACCCCAAAAAGAAGAAGAAAATTATCCTAGAGTTATATGAAAGATTCGGCAAGAAAGGAACTTTATTCTCCTCTGATACAAAAGAATTTATAAAAGTGGATGACCTGGACCCATCTTGTAAAAATGTTGTTGTCTTTGATGACTGCATGACTGACAAGGACCAGAGGAGCATAGAAGATTTTTTCATCAGAGGTCGGAAGAAAAACGCCTCAATCATTTATCTTTCTCAATCTTATTATAGAACACCCATTGTTATCAGAAGAAACTGTAATTACTTGATATTTTTTAATATTCAACCGAGGGAGATTCAACAGATCATAAGAGAGATAGATGGTAGTTTGACAAAAGAAGAATTCAGTAGATTATATAAAAAGTGCATGCAACAGCCGTATGATTTCTTTATGCTTGATTTAGTTAATCCGGCTCTGAGATATCGGAAGAAATATTTCACCCCTATAAATAAAGATGGAAGAATACTTGCAAAAGAAAATTTACGTATATAGAAAGAGCTACCACCACTACCATAAAATTAGTGTCACTATGACCGTTAGCAAGTTCGTTTTAAGTTCATTGGGTTTATCAGCTTTTGTACTTGTTCCCTTAGCTGCTCTGAGCTTAAGCGTCGGTATTGTTGAAGTTATTGATAAAGCTTTGAATATCGCGGAAAGGAAAGAAGAGTACAAACAGTCTTACAAGTTTTACAAACAGCTGCTCAATTCATACAAATCGAATACCATATCAGAAGAGGAAGTGTATAAGCGAGAGGAGGATTTCATCAATAATTTAGTCTACTTACCCAGAGAAAAATATATGAAACAAACCCTGCTGAATGGATATCAATTTGTGAGTAAATAATTTTTTATATATAAATAAATGTGTGGTAAAAAGACTTGCAATAAAGGAAAAGGTGTTGTTAACGCAGCAATTAATAATTTACCGTTTGAAATGCATCTGCCAGGGCATCAATTTACAGGACCAGGAACTCAACTGCTCAGAGGAAAAACTAGACTGAACCCCGATTTAACATACAAAGAATGGAGTAGGCCTATTAATAGGGTTGATGATAGTGCCTATAAACATGACGTGTGCTACATTAAAAACAAAGATACCGAAACCAGAAACAAAGTGTGTGACTCAAACATGATTAAAGAATTGGACGACATTCCCAATCCAAGTTTTCGTGAAAGGCTAGATAGAGCTGTTGTGAAGCCTATTATCAAAGCAAAGAAGACATTTGGAATGGGCTCAAAAATATATTGTCTCAAATGTAAAACACACACCGACACTAAAGATGAACAGCATGTCACCTCTAAAAACGCTAGACCTATGTTGAAAGGTATTTGTGTGGGTTGTGGTTCTAAGAAGTGCCGTTTTTTACCGCTGAAGGGGTAACTGAGAAGGGTTGCCCCGAAAAGGTTTATTACGATCCCGAAACAGGATTTTGTGGCATAAATGTACTGAGCAGAAAAACTGGTTTAAGTCGAAAAGAAGTCTCGGATTTTTTACACCGACAGGATGTATACACAAAGCATAAACCACTTATCCGTAAGTTCAAAAGAAGGAGAATTTACGTGTCACATATCGACGACCAATGGCAAGCTGATTTACTGTTTGTCTATAAATTTGCGAGAAGTAAGTTTAATGATGGTATCAAGTACATATTAACAGCTGTTGACTGTTTCAGTAAATATGCATGGGCTGTTCCTCTAAAGGATAAATCAGCAGAAGAAGTAACTCAAGCATTTAAAAAGATCTTCAAAGAAAGAATACCTGAAAGGGTTCAAACAGATAAGGGTTTAGAGTTCGTCGGAAAAACAACTCAAAAATTATTCAAAGAAAATAATATCCAATGGTTCACAACAGAAA
This sequence comes from Amaurobius ferox, assembly GCA_951213105.1. NCBI lineage: Eukaryota > Metazoa > Arthropoda > Arachnida > Araneae > Amaurobiidae > Amaurobius > Amaurobius ferox. The sequence continues at coordinate 113,120,030 of OX578136.1, forward strand.
ATGTTGAAATAAAAGCTGCTATGGTTGAAAGATTTAATCTCACTCTTGGTAATAAAATAAAGCTCTACTTGTGTGCAAATAACACTGAAAGATACATAGATGTATTGGGTCAATTAGTGAAGAATTACAACAACTCATACCACAGAAGTATAAAAATGACTCCTGTTGAAGCCAGTCTAGAAGAAAACAGTAGTGAAGTCTACCGCAATTTGTTTAAAGAAAAGGTCATACGTAAACATAAATACCAGGTAGGCGATAAAGTAAGAATATCTATATATAAGTCTACCTTCAGAAGGGGTTATCAAGCAACTTTTACAGATGAAATATTTGTCATTTCTGAAGTATTAGAAACCGACCCAATCACTTATAGAGTTCAGGATTTAAATAATGATGAGGTTAAAGGCACTTTTTATGAATATGAATTAGTAAAATATGATAAGAAAGACAATGTGTATAAGATTGAAAAAATCATCAAAAAGAAAGGGGACAAATATCTAGTTAAATGGTTAGGTTATCCTGAGACTAGCTGGATTGATAAAAAAGATTTAGTTAATTAATTTTTAATAGCTTATTCGGCTATTAAAAATTATAATCACTTATCGGGGTCATACCTCAGCTCTTCGTGACATGTTGTTCAGACGCCGTTTTTTTAATTTATAGGGTAAAAACTCCAATTTAATGCTTCGAAGATGGTTCTGCAGATTTCTTCATTCTGAATAAGCGTCTTTTTGAGTTTAGGTAACTTAACTAGAAGGCGTGAAATATAGATGTCGTAACCTCTTTTCCGTAACATATGGTATAAGATATAGTCTTTGCTGATTATGTTTTTTCGCTCTGGGTACATCTCCTCATATTTATGGATATAAGAAGAAAAGTCGTTCAAAAGCTCTTCTTCTTCAAAGGGTAGGTTATGCAAACCTAACCATTTAGCCAGATTTTTCATTCGATGTTTTCGCCTCTGTTGTTTCTGCATGTTTAAATACATATCGAGATTATTGATAGGGGGTTCATTTGGATTATACCTCAGCTCTTCGTGACATGCTTGGCAAATGTACCAGCCATCATCATTTTGAATTACATATTCGTGTTCACATTCATGAGTTTTCAAGTCTCCGTCTGAGGAAACTTTATTGTCCAGACCTAACATTCTTATTACTTCCAACATTTCCTTCGATGCTTCGATCATCTTTTATAAGTTTGACAATTTTTTCAAACTGATCATGCAACTTTTTTAAGGATTTTTTCACTTCTGAAATGTCATCGCTATAAACATCTAATTGAACATACTGATAAAGAATTCTATAGCAAAATATCTCAGACTCAATTTCATTCATTTATATATATCTTTGTTTTCTTTAACTCAGATAAAATACGAAGCAGTATTATTTTCCGCTTGGAGAGTTTCGACCTTGTTTTCTACTTCCTGCTTTCATAACGTCTGTAGCGAGCGCTGACCTTGCCTAACATCTTTTCCTCTTTAAAGAGTACTCTCAGAGGTAGCGGTAGAAAAAAGCGGAGATTACGAGAATCAAAGAGAGATGGCAGCACTATATGGGGAGGAAGCACTATATGGACAGGAGTGGAATTTATTTTTCGCGATTGATTTTAAGCATTTTATTCTATATTTTTTAATCAGATATACAATAGTGATAGATATTTTGAAGAATTCTTACATTATAAGAGGGAAATAACTTGTTTAAAGTGCTATTTTTGAAGATTTTCGCCTGTGGTGTAATGGTTAAATTAAAGGTATGTGTATATTTTGATGGGTACCCATGGCAAACGGTTAGCGCGCAGACCTATTAACATCTAGGTCCCAGGTTCAAATCCCGACCTCTCCCAGGTTGTTAATCAATCCGGGTTGATGGTTTATTGAACTATACCGAGCCAAAAATGACATGTCGGCTTGCTTTAGTCGTTGCTCCAATAAAGCGGCACTCTTCGATAAAAAAGTGGTGGGCGGGCCCGACGCTAGGCGTCAAAGTCTTACAGTGTTGTCCTTATATGTTGTTTGTAAGCCTCAGTGGCGGTGGGCTCAGAGTGTATTTGGTCTTGAATTCGGCTCATCAAGAAGGGCCCCTTGGTGGGTCGAATTTGAGATTGAATATACTCTGAGCCTACCGGGGGGCATTTTGCAAAAATTTTTAGGAGTCATTAAAGTAAGGTCTCGATCTTGGCCTAGGCGAGGGGTCAACAAGACATGGAGTTAGTGATCCGGACCGCGATTTAATAAGACAGGGAGTGGGACTGGGTTGTTTGATGCTGGGTTGTTGTTCGAGATGTTCTGTTTATCGAGGATCAGCTGTATGATAACTGGTTTGTTCTGATTTCCCGGGTTGATTTGGAGCTGCAGGGCGAGTGTCTTCAAGGCATCTTTTTTCATCTTCTTCAACTGATTCTCTGTGGGATCTTTGAGCCACTCGTTACAATATGATGGTCTTCTTGCCAATTGTGGCCGCGGCACGGCCGCAAGGGCATCCTCACACTCTTTTTGCAGCTGCTTGTACACAGGGCCGTTCTTCTTTATCGTCCGGCCAGTTCGAGGATTGACAGTGGGGTTACTCATCCATTCTTGACAGTGTGCTGGCTGAAGATCCAGTGGGTCCCGTGCAGCCTCCTTTTCGAGCTGTTTGTAGACAGGGCCATTGACTTTTATCTCGTAAAAGTTGCCGCCTGAAAATCGGTGTATATTTTTTAATGGTTATTATACCATTAAAAGAAAATTTACTGTTCAAATTTAAACATTTGCGCTGGTAGTGCTTTCCCGACATCTTTAGTTCCCAAATATACAAAGAATAGAGGTTTAATCTCATTAAGCTTCATATAGTCGGACGCATTTTCGTCGCATCGTTTCGGCAGATACAAATTTGAGCCGTCTTCTAACTTCACTATTAGTTTATTACCATATTTGGTGGTGATCTGTTTAATTTCCATGACAGGGTATTTTACGTCGATATTGAGCTCATGCATCTTCTTGAAACTTCCTTCCAATGTACTAACTGCGTTTAGTTTGTTCAACAGTTCCATGGTTTTTGTTCTTTCTCAACATTAGAATTCTTTTCTTTAAGTGCTTAAAATGTTGTTGGGGTATCATTTTTTAACGGATCCGCAGATTCTAAAAGGGGGTGCTCGCCGAAGGGGGTACCCTTCCCTCCCAACGACTTTTCGCTTGCTCGCTCCGGAAAATTGGTGTGGTCGAAATAGAGCCATCACTTTCTCGGGAGGTGCTTGCGCTAGAACCTTGCTAATGGATGATTTTGATACCATTGATTTGTTTGATTTGTATGGTTGGAATAGAGCCATCACTTTTCTAGGAGGGGGTGTAGTTTTAATGGAGGGTTTGAGAGCCATTGTTTAATCGAATTTGTATGGCTTAAATAGAGCCATTACTTTCTAAGAGTGGGTTTAGTTTTTATGGGGTTTGAGAGCCATTGTTTTTTAAAGGGGGGTAAGGAAATTATGGCAGTTTTCATACCATTGATATCTAAAAGTGGGTTCGATTTTTATGGGGTTTTGTGAGCCATTGTTTTTAAAAGTGGGTGGATATTTAATGGGTGGGTTTCGCACCATTGGTTTAAAAGTGGGTGGAAATTTTATGGGTGATATAGAGCCATTACATTCTAAAAGTGGGTGGAGTTTTTATGGGAGGTTTATGGCTGTGGTCCAGCTCTCTCATGTGAAATTTTATGGGTGATATAGAGCCATTACATTCTAAAAGTGGGTGGAAATTTTATGGGTGATATAGAGCCATTACATTCTAAAAGTGGGTGGAGTTTTTATGGGAGGTTTATGGTTCTGCGCCAGCTCTCTCATGTTCACACTAATGGCTGAAATAGAGCCATTACATTTTCTAAAAGTGGGTGGAGTTTTTATGGGGGGGTTTATGGGTCTGCGCCAGCTCTCTCATTTGCACACTACTCGTAGCGCTCCTCACATCATGATTATTGGATAGAAATTCCAATGCACCTCCTCTTATTTTAATTTTTGCCACTAAAAGTTTCTCTGCATCCCCCCATCCTGCTATTCTACCTACTTCTTCGATGCTTTCAATAAACTGCGAAGGTGTCATCAACTCGTCTTCGCCCGAAAATGGCGGAACTAGGCCCAGGAATCCTGCGATAGTATTTGACACAAAAGATCGCTCCGACACATTATTACAGGCTGCGTCGCCACCTCCATTTCCTGAATCTCTTGGCATTTTTGTATTTTTCTCCCTTTACTAACAATAACCACTAATAAATTCTAAACGCCCGCAAAATAAGTACATAAATGGCATACATTCAATACAATTTCACAAATAGTCATGCATAATACCAAACAATTAAGATATAGCCTGCAGTATATTCTATTTAATTTTCTATTTATTTTTTTTTTAACTTTCATCCATTGCCCCTTAGTGTTTCAGTACATGTTAATAAATCCTAAACGCCCACAAAATACATACATATACAACATACACTCAAAGAAATTTCACCATTAATCATGCATAACATGAAATACTTAAGATATAACATACAGTCTATTATTTTTAATTTCTATTCTCTAACCTTCTTCAATTTCCCTTAGTCTTACCGTACCCTTTAACAAATCCTAAACGCCCACAAAATAAATACATATATAGCATACACTCAAAGCAATTTCACCATTCATCATGCATAACATGCATAACAAATACTTAAAACAATTTGTAAAAGTTAACACTCATAATACTAGACGACCCATCCCGTTTTAAAAACTGCCCACTGATAATATCTATTTCATTAATCTTCACAATATCAATATTAAAAATTAAATCGTATACATCAATCCCCATTGTGCTGTTTACTAAGTATATGCTCTCAAGTTCACAAACAATTATTATCTTTAAAAAAAATTCAATACAAATTACTAAATCAATAATTAATTATTTATTCTATTATTTAAACTTATTCGTTGTGGCCGCAATAACTTTAATTAAACATCCTGGTACTCGGCACCAAATTCTGTTACCTAGCCGGTGCTACTCAGGGATAAACTTTCCCTACTAAACTGTAATTGGGTGGCCGTTGACCTTCCGGCTCGTTGCTCGGTCGACTTAGTTGTCGGCAGAGCTTGTAACAGAGTCACACAGTAATCAGAAACATTACACATTTTAAAAATAAGAAAAACTCACTGGTTACAACAATAACAATTTAATAATTCTTAAGGACAATCATTTCCATAAACTACGTTATTCAGTCATGGGCGGCTAAACGCCTTTACCTTCCTTAGTCAAGAGAGAGTGAGAGAGCTCCCTACTATGTGCCCTTCGGCACCACTTAAATTTCGAATCGGGAGGTCAATGAATGCAATTAAAATCATCTTACCTATTTCTGAAGTTCTCGTGGTGGCGTCTCCGCTAAGACTCCAGGCGTAGTATTTTAAACTCTCCCGCGCACACACACACTTTCAAGACCCAACATACGTGGTCTCCGCAAACTGCAATACTCAATTCGATCTCCTCACATCACCAACAACTGCAATAATAATGATGTCCCCCTTTTGAGCGCTCCTACCTATATAGGCTCAAAAAGCGCGCGAAAAACGTGTCGCTATCCCCCTTTGCTCCCGTTACAGCATCAAAGGCGGGATTCCCTGCGTTTTCACTGAATGTAACAAACACGCCTTGCTTTCCAAAACATCGCGGTCCGTCCACAATAACTCCTTTCAATATTTCGCTCCGCAGTGTCCGCTTTATCAATGGAGGCTGGCCCCCTTACGCGAGTTGGTCGTCGGCTTTCTCCGACACCTGACCGGGCCGCATTTTATGACTTTTCCCTTGATTCAGAAATACACGCCTGCATCTCTTATCAAAGGGTTTTAAGTTCTTCTTTTCACATACATTGAATGCAAAGATAAAGCCCCCCGATTTTCAAAAGCGTCCCTGGCGATATTACTGACACGTAATTCAATCTAACTTTCGCGCCAAAATTCCAAGGTACTCCCTCGGAATTGTTACCTTGCAATTTCGAAGTACGCACCTGAGATTTCTAAAAGCCGAAATCAGGTGGGTAGCTCTTGTTCATTGTAATCCCAGCGAAGCCCATGTTTTCAAGTCGGCATGGAAAGCCGGCTGATAACACCCCTTCACCACGGGGGAATTAGTAATTATATATATTATATATATATATATATATATATATATATATATATGACTGTGTAATTCATTAAACTCTTGAAATTGTAATTACATATGTTTGAGTATAGGATTGTTGTGGAACAGAAATTATCATGTTAATTTACACTACTTTACTTGAGATATATTGCAAGCTTAAAATACTGTCTTGAGAAAGAACTTATGGTCATATGTGTTATTGCGAAATAAAGAAAAATAAAGAGAAATTTTTTTGGATGTTAAGACATATGGTCATTGATCGATCTGAGATTGAAAACTCAAAGCATCGCTTTCTATTTTGCAAGGATTGTGATACCATTGGGATTCCCAACTTATTTCTATCATTATCATTGGTATTAATTAATAATCGGATATTTCCAAATATAGGAGGGAGAAGTTGTTAAAAGAGCTATTGGTTGTTAATTTTATTTTATTATAAGAAAGAAATTTAAATTTTGAAAAAGGCATATTAAAATATTGCATCATACCACTTAAGATTTTTCTAAACACTTCAGTTGATTAGTAATATAGAAAAGAAAAATTTTAAAAGAGGAGTCATCAATATTACATATACTAGCAGGCATAAAGCATTGGCTTCAGAAAGAATTCATGATCATATGTCTTATTGAGAAATAATAAAAAAAAAATTTTTGGCTGTTTTGCCAAATAATTATTGATTGAAAAAAAAAAGAGGAGTTACCAATGTTGGCTAGGCTTATTTTTCGTTCCATTTTGAAAACACTTCAAATACAAAAGTGAAACATTTTACATTTTCCCATGTCATCTCCATGTAATTCTGTCTTCACTATTTTAATTGAAAATCTAGTTGAATTCCTATGGAGTGAAAATGTCCAGTGGTTTCCCCAAGAGGTTTATTCGGGGTCATAACCCCCAGGAACCCATCGGAACCCCTTGAAGTTCAAAGAAAAGATGTTTAGAGTAATGGGAAACAATATGTATTGTTAGAAAGCCACCTCTTCAAAAATATATATTTACATTTAAATTAATTATATGAGATATTTTTTACAAAAGCCAAAACTCTGATTCATTTATGCTATTTAAAAATGTCTAAACAGATATTTATTTTTGAAAATCTGAAAAATAAAAATTTCGAAAACATATTTTACGTGACTGCCATTTCTAAAATTATATCTTGAGAAAATAGGGAGGGGGGGGGGGGGAGCATGCCTTTTCAAACTGAGCGAAGTTTTTCTCATCACGCTAATTGAAATTTAAATTGCCAGTGAGAAAAGGCTGCGAACTAAGAATATGAACATCATTTTATTTTACACTAATATAGGTCTACTTTTTCAACATTAAAAATGCCTTCTTGGATTAAAGAAAATATTATCTGTACGTTGCTTAAATTTTTAAACATATCCTGATAAGCCCTTTGCATACCTACGAGTTTGCGTATTAATTCTAATTTAAGAAGATATGTTATAATATTGCTAATATATTAATTAAAAAAAATTTCAGTTTCGGGAACTAATAGTAAATCTATGTTTTGTCTAGGTATGCCCACCAACAGCTTTGGCTCAAGCTAATAATTTCTTATCAATCAATTTACATCGTTTGCTTGCTGCATATAAAGGGAATGTATTTTTTTCACCATTCAGCATATCCACTGCTATGGCCATGCTGCTATGTGCTGCGGAGGGGAAAACGGAGAACGAACTGAGAGTAGCCCTCGGACACGATCATGCAGGCATTATAAAAGGAGAAATTGCTACTCTTTTCGATCAACAAATGTCTATTCTTTTGAAGAACCCAGGTGCTTATACCCTTGCTTGTGCTAATTCCATGCTCAGCCAGAAGGGTTTCGAAGTTAAAGATCAGTACAAGTCAGTTCTTGCTGAGTCCTTTAAAGCTTTGCTACTGGAAGTTGACTTCGAGAAGAAAATGCAGAAAGTCATTAGTCAAATTAATGACTGGGTGAAAGAGAAGACAAATAATATGATTCCAAATTTGGTGCAGTCTCTACACCCTGATACAGTTTTGGTGTTACTGAATGCTGTGTACTTTAAAGGAAGTTGGTTGCATAAATTTGATGAAAGGGATACATTTCCCCAGTCTTTCTTCAACAAGGGACTGCCTGAGAACGCCAAGGATGTAGAAATGATGCACATGACAGAAAAGTTTTCTTTCATGGAGAACGAATCATTTCAAGCTCTTCAATTGCCATATATTGGTGAAGACATAGCTATGCTTGTACTTCTTCCCCGTTCTAAGAATGGACTAGAATCTCTTGAAGCTTCTTTAAGTCCATCTTTTGTGCAGGATCTAAAGAAAGGCATGCGGAAGAAGAAAGTTAAAGTTTCTTTTCCGAGATTCCGTCTGGAATATTCAACGTCTCTTCTATCAAGCTTTCAATCGTTAGGTGTTGGACGAGTTTTCAGAAGAGGTGCGGAATTGGGAGGTTTGAGTGATTCTACTGATCTTGCTGTTTCAGATATTATTCATAAAGCTGTTCTTGTGGTAAACGAAGAAGGAAGTGAAGCAGCTGCAGCAACCATGGTTTCACTGGTGTTTGGTTCTGCAGCTTTGGATCCAGTATTCATTGCTAATCATCCGTTCGCCTTTGTAATCTATGATACAAGGAATGATCTTATTCTCTTTATGGGTCGAGTAGATGAAATGTAACTTCTGCTTCATGATATTCAGGATTATATTTGAATTTTTTCTTATCTTCTGTTTGATATTTTTGTATTATCATCTTTCAAACTTAAAGTATTAAGCTTATTGTTTCTTTATTTAGAAGTATTTTTTTGTTAAAACTGCTGAAATATCTGTAGTCGCGGTCTAATAAATTGTATTTGCAATGTTTTCTCTGAGTATTTGAATAAGTATGCTAGGTTAAATCATTATTTGTACAAGTGCATTTACTTATTCTATCTGCCAAAATATTTTAATTTTTAATCTAATATATAAATATAATGCGAATTATTTCTTCGGACATTCAAGACATTCTAATGTAAATAAATAAAATGAAATTAAAAGTAACGTTGGGATTATTCCACGTCAAGTCTAATATTTCGAAAGCATGACCTCTTCAATTTTTACTTTCCTTATATATATATAGTATTATGTATAACAAAAGTATTGTGACGTGACCGAAAATTCGAACTCGAGTTTTCGACGAGAGAACACGTTTCAAGTGCATTCCTGAGCACGAATCACTCGTTTTTGAGGTGATGTACGTGTGTGCGTCAGTGAATCTGTGGAGACGATATCTTACGAACGAATGGAATGATTCGAATGAAATTTGGTACAAAAATTACAATCCGTATTACTGAAAGCCTATTGTTTTTAAACGCAATTACATGTTTAGAACCCCCTCCTAAATTTTCGAGTTAAGTTTTGAAAAAATCATAAAAAAAAAATCAAAACCTTTAATAAAGTTACTCACATAATCATTTTTTATGTAATTTTTTCTCAGAAAACGATTGACATAAACTTCAGAACGCTAGCATGAACCGTTCTTGATATACAGTACATTTTTCAAATAAATGTATCAAAAAATCGCATAAAGAAAATTAACTATTGTGAAATGTATTCATTTTTCATATGTAATATCATGCGAGAAATTTGGTAACATTATTTTCGTGGATTTACCTGTAGCTCGTTCCATTCATAAGAAAAGCCATTTTGGGTAATACTTTTGTATTTGTACGCCAATAACCATTTATCTGCTATAAGAATAACTTAGTTCTCCGTCCATAATGCTTGGCGAGATTTTAGCGATAAATTTTTAGAAATGCCGTCAACTTGGCGATTTATTTAAATGTTGCCAAATTAACTGAAATATCGCCAAATTGATAAAAATGGCGCTAAATCAATGAAAATTACGACTAATTGACAAAAATTCAATATTCTGATATCTGTCATATGACAGGCATATATATCTTCCAGTATATAAGAAATGCTTTTCTCTCCGTTTGTTTGTAACACTTGATGATGTGTTTGGCTAATAATATAGCGAAATATCGCCAATTTGTCGATATTTCGCCCCAGGTTGACGAGCATATCGTCAAAGTTGTAAAAACGACGCTAAATGTATGAAAATGACTCCTAATCGATGAATTAATTATGTATTAAAATATTTTAATATATGAACTGTGTTACTTATTGAGGATGATATCAATATTGATAATTGTTTAAAGTTAGTCGATGTAAGTTAATTGGGTACTTTGAAATAGTTTTACATGTTGTCATCCGGAAAATCGTCAAAGGTATATTCAACATTAAAAACACAGTGCCGTGGATCTTATACATTATTTTTTAACTGTTAAAGGAGTGAATACATAATATAAGGAAAGTCGTGTGCTGCCCACATCAGATTTTTTTTTTATTAAATTTCGTACATTCGTAAAATCACAGAATGCCAAAAATAATTCATTAATTTTTTCTGAAGACAAACTAAATATTGTGAGCGATCCTAAAAAACCCTCCTGTGCACATATCGCTTTTATATTGAATTAGAAAAAGAGAAACAAATAATATGCCATTCATTCTCTTAGTTTCTCAGTAATCTATAATCTGATGGCCGACATGACTTGTTCCTTACCAAGGGCAAGTATCAAAGTCACTGCTGGATCTACATTTTGGCCAATTTCAAACAAATGTATCAAAACAATTAGATAAAATTTAAAAAGCATTAAAAATGGGGTCTATTCACATACGTGACATCTTCAGGTATTAACATATTGCATACCCGCAATATGATATGACAAAACTTACTTTGCTTTGTTTGCAATATTATTGTAAAAATATTAAACTATTCAAACTTTGTTTCAGAAAATTTACAATTTAAGATATTTCAAAATGGCCTAGCACGCCGGAATGTTTACAATTGGATACTCACAGTGCCGTCATAAGAATAGACTAACACTGGGAGAGAAATGTTTCTGAAAGAAGAAAATGCTTTGCTGGCATGATAGTCGGAGCGCCAACAACAATTTTACCAACTCATCGAGTACAAAAGGTTTGAACATTGCATGTGGTAGAACTTCGCGGTGTCAAAGAAGATCAGTGAGTTTGGCAGTCCCCTCAGGTGGCCTTCGCTCTGGGCGTATCTTAGAAATAAGCTAAAATTGACATCTACTTACCCCATTGAGTACATGGCTAAAATTGGTGGCAAATGATAGGTTTTTAGATCCCATAAACGGATTTATGAGTCTTGCAGTCGTTACAGGTGGCAGGCTCATGACAAAAGCTTCAAAAGTCTAAATTTTGTAACTTTAAACATCTGTACTTCAAAAACTTACAGGTAGAATTCAACAAAATTTTATATTTAGAGATTATAAATATATGTCCATTAAGATTATGTAAAAAAAATTATTATGTTGTAATTAACTTTTTTTTCCCGACCAAAATTTTAAATTTTTCAAAAATTAAAAATATTATAATGTAAAACTTTTAATTAGGAATTTTCGTTTATTTTATCCTACTACATATGTAAAAGTAAAAGCGATATCAACAAGTATACATTTTAGTGAAATATAGCAGAAAATCTCTGAAAAAATTAACTGCACAAATTCTTCAAAGTTCTTGATTTTACAAATTTTCGTTTCCTTAACAGATATTCATTAAACTAAGCATTGACATTTGGTAAAGCTAGCTGTAGTGCAAGCCAATTTAGGTATAACGGTTGTGCAATATTGGAAAGTCCTCGAAATATGAGTATTGATTAAAAAAACTTGAATATTTGCTATGGAACTTAACACAAAAATAATGACAAAAAATCCATAAAAAAATATGTTACATAATTGTGGGTAAATTTTAAATAACAAAATTCCATACACTTCCAGACATTTTGATGACCGTACCATATTTGTTGAATGAGCAACGAAAACAAGAATTTGGTTGGTGGCCATTAAAAAGCAACATAGGGTTCCAAGGAACAATACTTCCGCCACAATAACTCTGTAAGGAAAAACACGTGAGTGTAAATGTTAGGTCGATCCATATTGAGGTGACCATGTCACATCGAATGGAAGGAATTTCAACACCTGCAGCGGAGAATTTCAAATGTTTGGATAAGGGAGTCAGCGACAAAGCGAGATAGACAAAAAAAAAGAGTAAAATACAAAGTCGTAAAGCGTTATCTAATTTATTATGCTTCAACCCGCAGACCGAATGCGACCCCGTGCAACATTTCGAAAAAACATCTTTGTTTGCATTTAGTTTGTTTCACGCTCCTTCCAACAAAAATTTCCTACATTTATTGGAAGAAGAGTGAAATATTTGAATGTTAAACATGTTAATGAAATGAGCGTAATGCATTGAGTTGCGTGGTATCTCAAATTAAAGTCTGTTGTTCCTTAAATTTCTTTTCATTTCCAAATACTATGCTTTTATTGGCTCCTCATGATTTTGTTTTTAGTCGCTTATGACCAAAAATTTTGTGATGTGATAGCTAAGATTTTTTTTTAACTTATTGGTGCATTTTAATAAAATCGTGTAATTAAAAATGTTTTTTTATAAACTACTATATATACTATATTTTTTTTATAACACTCTAAGACAAAAAAAATCCACGCACCCCGCAAAATAATCCGATAGTAATGAAACATCTTTACATGCAAACACCTTTCGATTGAATATGCAAATGATCAAAAATTCGCAGTCAATGAATGAATAGTCGGAACACTACAGCGCATTGAAACTGAGCACCATGGTGGTATATATAAGAAGTGAGCCTTGCTTTCAGGAACAAAACATGCAGTGGATTTCGATTGCGTTTACGTACCTTGATTGTAACAATGCCTCGTCTGCGAATTCGCGGCCAATACGAACATATGAAGGAGTTTGAAAGAGGGCGTGTGGTCGAACTTCATGAGGCTGGATGGGCACACCGACTAATTGCTCGGCATTTGGGTAGGAGCGATGCAGCAATTAGACGATGTTGGCAGGAATGGATCTGGAATGGCAGATTTTAGCAGGCAGCGGACGGCCTAGGGCGACGACATAGCGGGAAGATAGAGCGAATGTCAGAGCAACTGTGACAGCACAAGATTCGTCGTTATCAACCATCCAACGTATGACAAACACGGAAGTGACCATCGGGACTATTAATAGAAGACTGCGGGAGCGGAATCTATACTCGCGGCGCCTATTACGCCACCTACCACTGACCCGTATTCACCGTCATGGTGCCGGGCCCGATCAACGTGGAATCGTTCGGATTGGGAACGAATTGTCATTAGTGATGAGTCCCGTTTCGAACTGAATCCCGAAGACTAGCTCAGACGTGTCTGGAGACAGCCCGGACATCGTCAGGATCCTGCTCTTACTGTCACATGCCACACGGCCCGACAACAGGAAGTTATGGTCTGGGGGTGCCACTTCGTTTGATAGCCGGACCTCTTTGATAGTCCTCCGTGGCACCATCATAGCAGAGCGGTATGTTGCAGACATTCTACGACCCGTTGTATTGCCATTCCATTCGCGACACCCTTGGCTAACTTTTCAACAAGATAATACCAGGCCACACATGGCACGCCTCTCTATTAATTGTCTGCATGCTTACGATACATTTCCTTGGCGAGCCAGATCCCCAGATCTCACTTCTATTAAGCACATTTGGGCTGAGATGGGGCGTCGTCTGCGACCATCCCAGATTGTAGACGAATTAGCTCGTCAATTGGGAGGTCATTTGGAACGACATCCCTCAGAACACCATGCGGCAACTTTGTGCATCAATGCCCCGTCGGGTAACAGCTTGTATTAAGACCAGAGGTGGACCAACGTCATATTGATGTGCTCAATTTGTGTAGTGCTTTCAATTTGTGACGTGCTCAATTTGTGTATATCTTTCAATGCAATAAATCATCCAATTGTTCTGAAATTCTGATCATTTCTTTTTCTGTACATCCACATTACACGTACGAAATTTTGTCTCATTTGGATAATTCTTTCTTGGGGCGTCGATATTTTTGTTTTAAGAGTGTATTTTACTTTTGTTATAGAGCCATGAAGTCTATCTTCCTACTGCTTACGGATTTATAGAAATACTTTAAAATATAACTTCTGAATATTTAGCATTTTGTTCAGATAATGTACTCATAACACTATTGTAAGCCTAGAATGTTAAGATTTCCTTCAAAAATATTTCGTAAACTATAAAGATACGCTAAACATTTTACGTACAGGTTTTAGATTCCTCTTTCTGTGCTTATTTTATCTTGTATGAATTTTTATCTTTGACAAGAGTTGTAAAACAGCATTAAATACCTTATACGGGCATTTATTGTTGATTCTGCATAAACAGTCATGTTAAAATATATTAAAATGCTTTAATACTTCAAATTATTTTGTCTAAGCTTCATCTGAATCAATGGGTTTGGCTTTTTCCAAAAATCATTTGGCTGTCCACTTGCCATAAGCGTGGTCATGCTTTCACAATTGGGGGTGCTATGTACTGGAAGCCCATAATTGGGGTTGCTGATGCGAAAGCATGTATTGTTTAACAAGAGAGATCAATCATGCATAAAGCATTGATTATGAAACACTTTCCAACTGAAATGCAATTTTATTTAAACATCTAAAATGCGATACATTCAGCGGTGATATTTTTTTAATTATCGCAGAACTATAATAATTTATTTTACTTGAAAACTTAAAACTTCAACGAAAAAAATGAACTTTATTCAAATAACGTCATCGAAATATAAATCGTCCGGCTCTCTACATGAAAGTAGTGAATATTTCATCCATACACTTTTATTCCAGACTCCATAGTTAAATAATTTTGTGTGAAAAAAATTCAGCAATTCTTATACAACTCATCTTACAATCGTTTGTTTACATTCTGCATTCATTAACATTAGGCTTCGTTGCAGAAATAATCAAAGTTTGATAGACATTTAATTTCAAATACTGTAATTGCGTTGGCGCAGAATATAGATGCACAGAAAGTACGCAAAAAAAAAAACCGGTTTTAAGACGGATGCAAGACTAAATATAAATTTAAAAGAACTTTTAAAATCACAATTTTGACTCTGGGAAAAAAGATGGATGCCATATTTTATTTTGAAGTGGGTGACGTGATCTCTTCATATTATATGGGTTGTTGTTGTTGAAACCCAGACCGTCCGACCTACCAGAAAGGTGTAAGGTAACTGTTTGGACGGTCGGGAAGTGCCACCCAATTTAGACCGGAACCCAGTGGGGGAGGCATCCACAGGGACCGTACCCTCCTTCCCCTACCACCAACCTCTCGGAAGGACTTTCGGACCCACATGTTTAACGTGATCGTACTCCGCATGAACACGGCGGCAGTTTTGGCAGTGGCTGGAATCGAACCCGGGCCTACCGAGTGCAACTCCAGCGCGCTAACCAATGGGCTACCGCGCCCCATATTATATGGGTGTAATTATTATTTTAATTATATGGGTGTAATTATTATTTTAATTTTTATTTAAAAATCTACCGAACATATTTCGCTGAATTTTTTTTATAAATTTCATGGGATAATTTGAATATTACTTTCCTGATATACATAATGCATAAGGAAACTATTGTGACGGGGTCGAAAATTCGAATTCGAGTTTTTGACGGGAGAGCACGTTTCAAGCATCCCTGACCACGAATCAAACATTTTTGAGGTAATGTGTGCGTGTGTGTGTGTGTGTGTGTGTGTGCGTGTGTGTGTGTGTGTGAAAGTATGTGTGTGTGTGTGTCAGAGAGTCTGTGGAGACGATAACTGACGAACAACTGGACCCATTCGAACGAAATTTGGTCCAAAAAGCACAATCCGTGAATACTGGAAGCCTATTGCTTTTAAACGTAATCGAATGTTCAGAACCCCCCTAAATTGTCAAGTGAAATTTTGAAAAAATCATCAAAAATCAAAAGCTTTAATAAAGTTACGCAAATAGACATTTCTAATGTAATTTTTCCTTAGAAAACGATTGACATAAACTTTAGAACACTAGCATGAACCGTTCTCGAAATATTGCACATTTTCTAAATAAATTTATGAAAAAATCCCATAAATTAAAACAATATATTAACTGTTGAGAAACATGTTCACTTTTCATATGTAATATCATGCGATAAATTGGGTGACATTCTCGTGGATCTAGCTCGTCCCATTCATGAGAAAAAATACTTTGAGTAATACTTTTGTATTTGAACGCCAATAGTTATTTATCTGCTATAAGAATAACTTACTTCTCCCTCCATAACACTTGGCGATATTTTGGCGTCGAATTTGGCGAAAGTCGCCAACTTGGCGATTTTTTAATATTGCCAAATTAACGGAAATCTCGCCAAATGGATAAAAATGACACTTAAATCAGTGAAAATGACGACTATTTGACGAAAATTCAATTTCTTGGAAAGAATATAAATAGCTACTATAAGTAAAACCTATTTTTGTATTGTAAAAATAATAAATTCATTGCATTATATAAGGAAAGTCATGTGTTGCACACATCAGATTTTTTCCTAAAGTTTTCGAAGCAATTTGTGAATTTTAACTTTGCTTAAAAAATGTTTGAAAAATTAGGACCCATAAGGCTCAATGTATCTCATTTTCTTAACTCGGGTTCAATCCAAATCTAATTGGGTGATATTATTAATTCACTTTCCCATATGTCCCACAGACCGTCTGAACAACATACTAAAAATCATTTTTACGGCAGTTATCGTTCGAATGGACAAACAGACAGAATGTACAAAGTCATAAACACTTTTTACTTTCCTTATATACATAACGTATAAGGAAAGTATTGTGACGGGGTCGAAAATTCGAATTCGAGTTTTCGACGGGAGAGCACGTTACAAGCATCCCTGATCAAGAATCAAACATTTTTGTGGTGATGTCTCTGTGTGTGTGTGTGTGTGTGTGTGCGTGTGTGTGTGTGTGTGTGGAGACGATATCTCACGAACAAATAGAGCGATTCGAATGGAATTAGGTACAAAAATCACAATTCGTGAGTACTGGAAGCCTATTGTTTTTAAACGTAATCGAATGTTCAAAACCCTCTAAATTTTCGAATGAAATTTTGAAAAAATCATCAAGGAACAAAACCTTTAATAAAGTTACGCAAATAGACATTCCTTATGTAATTTTTCCTTAGAAAACGATTGACATAAACTTTAGAACGCTAGCATTAACCGTACTTGAGATATTGCACATTTTTTAAAAATAAATTTATAAAAAAATTCCATAAATTAAAAAAATATATATTAACTGTTGAGAAACATGCTCACTTTTCATATGTAATATCATGTGATAAATATGGTGACATCATTCTCTTGGATCTAGCTCGTTCCATTCATGAGAAAAGGTTCTTTGAGTAATACTGTTGTATTTGAACGCCAATAGTTATTTATGTGCTATAAGAATAACTTATCCCTCCGTTCATAACGCTTGGTGAGATTTTGGCGCCGAATTTGGAAGAATAGCGCCAACTTGGAGACTTTTTTAAATATTGCTAAATTAATGAAAATCTCGCCAAATAGATAAAAATGACATTAAATCAATGAAAATGACGACTTATTGACGAAAATTCAATATCTTGGAAAGAATATAAATATCTACATACTATAAGGAAAACCTATTTTTTTATTGTAAAAGTAGTTAATTCATTGCATTATTGTATAAGGAAAGTCATGTGTTGCCCGCATCAGATTTTTAACTATGTTATAAAGTGTTAAAACTAACAAATAGTTTACTTGTGGAACTTTAATTCATTATATTTTGTCCCCCGATTTCTACATTATATAACCATGGCCTTAATTCGTAAACGAACAGCTAAATTAGAAGAAATTTGAAAACCACTTACACGCTAGCACAGACGCCAATGGAGTATTGACAATATTCTGCCAAACTCGATACGAAACTAACCGTCTGGCTATACTACCGCGATAGGCGTAAGTTCACGACAGATATCTTTCTTGAAGTCTTGCGCATGTGCAGTCATTTGGAATTGGGTCTAGCCAGAAACCTTAAAAATATCTGATCTGAAACTTATAAATAAGTAAAAAATAAATAAATAAAATAACAACTTCAAAAAAAGAGAGAGAGAGTGAAACTGAAAATGGTTGGAATAAGGGGCAGTTGTTGAGTAAAAAAGAGTGTTTGCACAATTTGTAATGAACTGCTGAAGCACCCTTGTGACGCCACCTATGTCACTTGCATCGTCTGTTGGCTTAAGAAAGAGTCGAACGTTTCCTTTTCACCATTCAGCATATTCACTGCTATGCCCATAGTACTTTGCGCAGCAGAGGTTTAAACTGCAGCTGAGATAGTAGAAGCCCTTGGATACAACCTTGCTGGAATCTCAAAAGAAAATTTGGCATTTGCGGTTCAGCTGCAGATGTCAACTTTGTCAAAAAATCAAAACGCATAAGCTTTGTGCTTTGCTAACTCCTTGCTAAGTCATAAACGTTTTGTAGTGAAAGATACTTACAAATTGATTTTTAGCCAATCTTTTCGAACCTTGTTGGTAGAAGTTGATTTTGAAACTGACGGTAAAGGTGGCGTTGAACAAATTAATAGTTGGGTACAAGAAAAGACGAACAACATGATTCCTACAACATTTGAAGAGGACAAACAACATTTGAAGTTGCTGGATTCTTTTCTGGATCTTAATGCAGCTATGATCTTGCTGAATGCAGTGTACTTTAAAGGCATTTGGCTTCAGAAGTTTGATAAGAATTCTACTGTTTATGGAAAATTCTTTAACACTAGTAACGAAGAAAAGGCAAAGAAAATACATATGATGCAAATGTAGGAATCTTTCCCCTTTGTTGAGAAAGAAATTTATAAAGACTTGTAACTACCTTATGTTGGCGGAGACATTGCGTTACTGATTCTACTTCCAGACAAAATGGATAATTTAGATTAATTGCAGGCGAATTTGATGCCGTTTTTCATCCATGATTTAAGTTAGTGTTAGCGTTCAAGAAAAGTTAAAATTAGTCTCAATTTCGCATGAAGTATTCACTAGTGTCGTCTTTCCAACGCTTAGGCGCAGAAAGACTGTTCATCGAGGGTGCGGAACTAGGAGGTGCTAGTGATTCCAAAGAACTTCTTGCATCGGATATCTTTCACAAAGCCGTCTTAGAAGTAAATGAGGAAGGATCAGAAGCAGCGGCTGCAACAATGGTTCCAATTACACTGCGTTTCTTACAACCTGAGCCACCAGTATTTACTCTTGTTCACTCCTTTGTGTTTGCTATTTATGATATTAAGAGCAACCTGATCCTCTTTAAGGGTGGAGTTGATAAATTGTAAGTGCTAACTGAAAATTTCGTAGATATTTATGTTGATACTGGTTACAATGTCCTTTTCTTTAAAAATTGAAGAGAATTCTGATATTTAAGTTGATTCACATTTCTCTGAAACTTTATGGTAAAAGAGATTTGTATCCAATGATGTATTTTTTTTTTTTGTGGTTGATGTTTATTGATACTAAAACGCCGATTTCGGGAACAAGATAATTTTTCTCATGTACCAAATTGATAAAGTTTAATTATCCTAAGAAGAATGTGTTTCTTTTTATATGCCGGATTGTTTTAAGTGCAGCTCTGCAAAATGTGTAGAAATTAATAGTAAAATTCTTGTAACAGGCATACTTTTAGAAATGAAATACTATTGTGTTGTTAAAACATGAAATTATTTTATAACTTTGCTTATAGCAGGAGTGGGGAAATCCGTCAATGGTGTCATTTTTAGTCAGCCACATGATTTTATGTAGCTTGCTGAGTGTTGTAAAGTTATATTATGAACCATATTATAAAAGTAAAAATGTTTCTTTAAAAGAGAGAATAATAATTTATAACATTCATTATATGATTTTCTAGAATTAAATAATTAGTCCTTTAAAGCATGGTTCAAAATTTAAGGATTATGTATAAACAATGATTTATAAACGCAAAAGCTATGCAAGGAACACCGCAACATTATGAAGGAAACTTATAAATTCGATTTATCAGCACCTAGTATTCAAAATAGAATAAAAAATGGTGAGTGAAATGTATTTGTATAAAAAACATGCAAAGCTAATACTGGAGATATGTATTTTTTTGTGTGGTAAATTATACATTGAAGAAAGTTCTACTTTTCTGTACTTGTCCACAGGTAGCGAAATTTCTCTGCCCATTGTTTATATTAATCAATATTCAAATGTCTTATTTTTTTTATACTTGTTTATAACTAGTTACCCGCCCAATGTAATGCTATTCTCCTTCTGTATCGACTAAATAAACTTTTAGTAACAATTTGTAGATTGTGTAGAAGTTGTTCAAGTTGTGAAATATAAAGTGCTTACAATTGAAATAGTAGATTAAATCAATGGGGTATTGGAACTGGTTTCGGAGTTTTTTTCAAACATGCTATATTTACAGTAATCAGAGTAATATATTTTTACCTTAATAGCTTTTCTAAAATAGATGCATTTAAGGTACGACTGTTGTTGTTGAGACCCAGACCGTCCGACCTACCAGAAAGGTGTAAGGTAACTGGTTGGACGGTCGGGAAGTGCTACCCAATTTAGACCGGAACCCAGTGGGGGAGGCATCCATAGGGACCGTACATTCCTTCCCCTACCACCAACCTCTCGGAAGGACTTACGGACCCACATGTTTACCGTGATCGTACTCCGCATGAACACGGCGGCAGTTGTGGCAGCGTGCAAATCCAGCGCGCAAACCAGCGGGCTACCGCGCCCGAAATGGCCAACAACACGCGGTGTTCCCAGGTGGTTACCCACCCAAGTACTAACTGCTGTAATTACTCTAATTACGATGCTGTAAATACGACAGTGTAATTTGTTAAATTATTGCTACTGTTATTTTTTTTTCATCTGCCGGATCACAATGTACATATATTCTCATATAACTAACAGGCAGAAAGATATTTTTTCGTGTAAAAAGCAATAAAATTTTTACTAACTCTTTTTATTCTTAAAATGTTATTTTATTGTAAGTTAAGATGTTAATTGAATTAATTATTTAAAATTAAGAGGATGGTTTTTACTTTGTTTCACAAATTTATTTGTTTAGCCACCCACGACACAAATCATAAATATATTTAATTAATTTTCGAATTTTAATAATTATGATTACATTAGTGAACAAAATTATCTAAATCCTTGAAGAGCCGTTATATTTTTATTTATTGTGGACTTACATGTCAGCCTGGAGCAAAATTGCCATAGTCAGCCCTTCGTACTCATGTAATGGGGATCCATTCGTTTACATAAGTTTGAGTTTAGGATCGCTGTGGAAGAGAGATTATCTTATTACTTAACACCACTTTACTTAGGGTTCTGATATACTGCCAGGCTTAAAGCATTGGCTTTAGAAAGAACTCGTGATCATATGTGTTATTGAGAAATTAAAAAAAAAATTTTTTTTGGCTGTTTAGCCAAATGGTCATTTTTTTTAAATCAATTTTTTTTTTAAGAGGAGTCACCAATATAGGCTTATTTTTGGTTCATTTTGAAAACACCTGAAATACATAAGTGACACATTTTAAATTTTTCTTTGCCACCTGCAGAAAATTCTGCCTTCACTATTTTAATTGAAGTTTAAACTGCATTTCTGTGGAGTGACATTGTACAGTGGCATCACCATGGCGTGTATTGGGAGTCATCACCCCTAGGAATCCAACAGAACCTATTGCAGTTCAAAGAAAAGCTATTTAGAGAAATGGGAATTTATATATTTGTTTAGACATCCATTTTCAACACTAAAAATGCCTTCCTGGAGTAAAGAAAATATTACCTGACATTACTTCAATTTTTAAACATAATATGATGAGCTTTTTGCACACTTACGAGATCGTGTATTTTAAATTTAGAAACATGTTTTATAATACTACTAATATATTAATAAAAAAAAATTCAGTTTCGGGGACTAACAGTAAATCTATGTTTTGTCTAGGTCGGCCCACCGACAACTCTGGCTCAAGCTAATAATTTCTTATCAATCAACTTGCATCGTTTGCTTGCTGCAGATAAAGGGAATGTATTTTTTTCACCATTCAGCATATCCACTGCTATGGCTATGTTGCTGTGTGCGGCGGAGGGGGAAACGGAGACCGAGCTGAGAGCAGCCCTTGGACACGACCATGCAGGCATTATAAAAAGTGAAATTGCTACTCTTTTCGATCAACAGATGTCTATTCTTCTGAAGAACCCAGATGCTTATACCCTTGCTTGCGCTAACTCCATGCTCAGCCAGAAGGGTTTCGAAGTTAAAGATCAGTACAAGTCAGTTCTTGCTGAGTCCTTTAAAGCTTTGTTACTAGAAGTTGACTTCCAGAAGGAAACGCAGAAAGTCATTAGTCAAATTAATGATTGGGTGAAAGAGAAGACAAATAATATGATTCCAAATTTGGTGGAATCTCTTGACCCTGCCACAGTTTTGGTGTTACTGAATGCTGTGTACTTTAAAGGAAGTTGGTTGTATAAATTTGATGAAAGGAATACATTTCCCCAGTCTTTCTTCAACAAAGGACTGCCTGAGAACACCAAGGACGTACAAATGATGCACATGACAGAAAAATTTCCATTCTTGGAGAACGATTCATTTCAAGCTCTTCAATTGCCATATATTGGTGAAGACGTGGCCATGCTTGTGCTTCTTCCCCGTTCTAAGAATGGACTAGAATCTCTTGAGGCTTCTTTAAGCCCATCATTTGTGCAGGATCTAAAGAAAGACATGCGGAAGAAGAAAGTTGAAGTTTCTTTTCCGAGATTTCGTCTGGAATATTCAACGTCTCTTGTACCAAGCTTTCAATCGTTAGGTGTTGGACGAGTTTTCAGAAGAGGTGCGGAATTAGGAGGTTTGAGTGATTCTACTGATCTTGCTGTTTCAGATATTATTCATAAAGCTGTTCTTGTGGTGAACGAAGAAGGAAGTGAAGCAGCTGCAGCAACCATGGTTACGATCATGTTATGTTCGCTGTCTTTCGATCCAGTATTTGTTGCTGATCATCCGTTCTCATTCGTAATCTATGATACTAGGAATGATCTTATTCTCTTCATGGGTCGAGTAGATGAACTATAACTTCTTTATAATATTCAGGATGATATTTAAAGTTTTCCTTACCTTCTGTTTGATATATATGTATTATTTTCTTTCAAATTTAAAGTATTAAGCTTGTTGTTTATTTTAGAAGTATTTATTGTAGAAATTGCTAAAATATCTGTGGTCGTAGTCTAATAAATTGTTTTTGCAATGTTTTCTCGGAGTAGAATTCTTTATACAATTGCATTTATTCCTTCTGCCACAAATGTTTCAACGTTTAGTCTATTATATAAATATAATGCGAATTTATTTTTGGGATATTGAAGACATTTTAATGTAAAAAGAATCTGATGTGGGCAGCTCGTGACTTTCCTTATATAATGCAATGAATTTACTGCTTTTACAGCAAAAAAAAAGGTTATTCTTATAGTCGATACTTATATTCTAAGACATTGAATTTTCGTTAATTAGTCGTCATTTTCATCGATTTAGCGTCATTTTTATCCATTTGGAGAGATTTTCGTTAATTTGGCAACATTTAAAAAAGTCGCCAAGTTGGCGACATTCCGCCAAAATCTCGCCAAGTCTTATGGACGAAGAAATAAGTTATTCTTATAGCAGATAAATGACTATTGGTGTTCAAATACAAATATATTACCCAAAGTATCTTTTCTTATGAATGGAACGAGCTAGATCCACGAGAATGATGTCACCCAATTTATCGCATGATATTACATATGAAAAGTGAACATGTTTCTTAACAATTAATACATTTTTTTTTAATTTATGGGATTTTTTTATAAATTTATTTGAAAAATGTGCAATATCTCGAGAGCGGTTCATGTTAGCGTTCTAAAATTTATGTTAATCGTTTTCTAAGCAAAATTTACATTAGAAACATCTGTTTGTGTAACTTTATTAAAGGTTTAGAATTTTTGAAGATTTTTTAAAACATTTACTCGAAAATTTAGAGGGTTCTGGGCATTCGATTGCATTAAAAAAAAATCTGATGTGGGCAACACATGACTTTTCTTATATAATGCAATGAATTTACTACTTTTACAGTTAAAAAAATGTTATTCTTTTAGTAGATAATTATATTCTTTCAAAAATATTGAATTTTCTTGAATTAGTCGTCATTTTCATTGATTTAGCGTCATTTTTATCCATTTGGCGAGATTTTCGTTAATTTGGCAACATTTAAAAATGTCAGCAAATTGGCGACATTCCGCTAAATTCGTCGCCAAAATATCGCCAAGCATTATGGACGGGGAAATAAGTTATTCTTAGCGGATAAATGACTATTGGCGTTTAAATACAAAATTATTACTCAAAGTATTTTTTCTCGTGAATGGAACGAGTTAGATTCACGAGAATGATGTCACCAAATTTATAGCAGGATATTACATATGAAAAGTGAACATCTTTCTTAACAGTTAATATTTTTTTTATTTATTCGACTTTATGGTAAATTTATTTGATAAATGTGCAATATCTCGAAAACGGTTCATGCTAGCGTTCTAAAGTTTATATCAATCGTTTTCTAAGGAAAAATTGCATAAGAAATGTCTATTTGCGTAACTTTATTAAAGGTTTTGATTTTTGGATGATTTTTTCAAAATTTCACTCGAAAATTTAGGATGGTTCTGAACATTCGATTGTGTTTTAAAACAATAGGCTTCCAGTATTCATTGATTTTGATTTTTGTTTCAAATTTCATTCAAATCGCTCTATTCGTTCGTGAGATATCGTCTCCACAGACTCACTGACACACACACACATACTTTCACACACACACACACAGCTATCATCTCAAAAATTTTCGAGTCGTGATCAGGGATACTTGAAACGTGCTCTCCCGTCGAAAACTTGAATTCGAATTTCTGACCCCGTCACAATACTTTTCTTATACATTATGTATATAAGGAAAGTAAAAATATGAACAATTCAAGCTTTGTTTCAGAAAATGTAAAATTTAAGATATTTGAAAATGACCTAACACGCAGGAATGTTTACAATTGGATACCCACAGTGACGTCATATGAATAGACCAATACCAGAAGAAGAACGTTTCTGAAAATAATGCTTAGCAAATATGAGCCCATCGTAAGCATGCATAGTTGGAGTACAGTTAGAGTTCGATACATGAGCCAAGCTAATCGTTATGCAAGTTTCATAAGGGCAAGTCTCTCCGTTGACGCTAACAATGCTTTGTGTTGCTATATTTGCTTATTACTGCGTTTGTTTCTGCAATTTGCATCAAACTATAATTTAAATTTACTGATTTTTTTAGAAAATGAGTAAGATATTAAACGAATTTTGGGTATGTGAAAAAAAAAATTAACTGCATCAATTCTTCAAAGTTTTTGATTTTACAAATTTTTGTTTTCCTAACATACATTCATTTAAATAAGCATTGAAATTTGCAAGAAGCAACAAGTTAATTTAAGTATAAAGGCAGTGCAATAACGGAGTCCCCTAAAAATGAGTGCAGTTAAGAGTGAGTATATTGAATAAAAATACCTGAATATTTGCAATGAATTTTTGCTAAGTTAAACGCAAAAATAATGATGAAAATGTATAAAAATGTATGTTACATAATTGTGGGTAAGTTTTAAATATCAAAATTTCATACACTTCGTGACATTTTGATGACCATGCCATGTTCGTTGAATGAGCAAAGAAAACAAGAATTTCGTTAAACAGAATTAAAAAGCAATATAGAGTTTCATGGAAAATTCTTAAGCATAACAATAACTAATAATAAGAGAAGGCCCGGAGTGTAAAAGTTAAGCCGATCCATATTAAAGTGACCATGTCACATCGAATAGAAGGGATTTCAGCACCTGTACCGAGGAATTTAAAAATGTTCGGATAACAAACTTGGCGACAAAGCGATATAGACTAAAAAGTCAAATACAAAGTTCTAAAACATTAACTAATTCATGTGATCCAACCCGTAGACCGCATTCAGCCCTCACTTGTACTTGTTTGTTTACATTCAAAGTACTTGTTTGCTTGCATTCAGCTTACAAAGTAATATTTGCTTACAAAGTACTTGTTTGCTTACATTCAGCTTGCTTTATTAACTTTTAGATTTTGGCTTACTTTTAGGATCATTTGTAATACAGGATGCATCAGGTTTCGCAAGAACACATTAAAATTCTGCATTTTGTTTCGGAGACGTTGATTATTTGAGCTCACTACAGAATGTTGTGTGCATAATTATTTTATAGATAACATAATCACGAAAAAGTCGTACCTTATTGCAGATATTGCTTCAACTCTTTATGCCCACATTGTAGTTGACAAGGATTTTAATGATTTTATATATGTTCTTTTCAGCTGCACACTTTTCAAGAACAACTTAACATGCCTCGAAATCTGAATTAATAAAATTGTAGAGACATTCTCCTCCCCCCCCCCCCAAAAAAAAAATAATATATATATATATATCATAGATATAGATTAGATATAGATTATTATATATAGATTACTACTCATAGATATAGATTACTATCCAGACAATTTGGAATTAATTCCTAATGAAGCTACTATTAGTAAAAATGTTAATTTTTTGGATTTAAATTTTTTTATTGATCCTTCTAATAGAATTGTTACAAATTTATATGATAAAAAAGACTTTTATAATTTTAATATTAATAAAATCTTACCTTTTAATTCCTGTAACTCGATTCAATTGTTTAGAAATATTATACTCAATCAGCTTTTTAGAATTTATAGATTATCTGATAAAAAATTTCATGCTATGCATATCAATAATCTCAAAATTACTAGTAATTTATATAAATATCCCTCTTATTTAGTAAATAGTATTGTTAAAAAATTTAAAATAGCTGGATTTTTATAATTCTTTTCATAGTATCATATAATTCTATTCATAGTATATTAGCCAGACATCTCCATTCTCTTGTGTTTTTTTTTTTTTTTTTTTTTTTTTTCATTCACTTCCCACTTCAGCATTACTATTATTTGCCCCTCTTTTTAGTAGCTCTTTTTGTATATTAATACTTTTTCTTAACATTTCGCTTCACAGTTTTTCAATTCTTATGAATGGCAACAGTAAATGGTTTTTTATTTTTTTCTTTACGAATGGCAACACTGGTCTCTTCTATCAGTGTACCCTGTATTGACTCGATTGTACATACGCTGTGCTTTTTCCAGGTATTCATTTTTTCTTTTTTATTCCTTCTTTATGTATGTCGTCCAAGTAGAAATAGTTTATAGATTTAATCTATCTATTTCTTCAGAAACATACATTTTTGTGTTTGCTTCTACAAAAAACTTGGACATGATTAGATTTTTGTAGAGGTTAACAATTCATGATTTAGGCTTAGAGCCTCGTCCACGTGTAATGCGTTTGTGCTTGATTTCGTTTGTTATACTTATTTCGATTCCATACCTTTATATTTTTCATTGACTTGTTGATTCGATATTTATTTTATTTATTTTTTCCCCATTTGCTTGAGGATTAGTTGATTTTTACTTTTGTTTTGTAAGTCTGTTAGATAGTTGAATTTAGCTTAAGTTTTTCTTTTTTTGTTTCCATACCTTTTAATTTGGTTGATTTTCTGTAACTTGATAGCTTGTGTTTTGTATTTTTTATCCATTTGATTGATGATTTGCTGTATTATATTTTATTCTGTGGGTGTTTTTAAAAAAGTTAGGTTTATCGTGTTACATCTTCTTACTTTTCGTTCATTGGATTTTCAAACTTCTATTATTATATATATATATATATATATATATACAGGGTGCCCAGAAAGTTCCGGAACAGCGCAATATCTCTAGAAATACACTTCAGATCAAAAAATAAAAAACACGTATTCAATATTTTTAGAAAAGCTATCCAATGATACCAAAAATTGACCCCCCTCCCTCCCTCCTAGGGGGAGGGGGTGGGGCAACTTTGAAATTTTCAATGGGAACCCCCATTTTTTATTGCAGATTTGGATTCTCTAGAAAATATTACATACATTTGACCTACGATTTTTGATTTTTACTCCCACAAACGGCGGTATAATCGAGAAAAACAGAAGTGGGGCACTAACGTTTAAAAGTTACAGAAAAAAGCACCCTGATCATGAGACGCAAGGGGAGTTACAGAAAAAAGCACCCTGATCATGAGAGGCAAGGGCACTCATGTTAATCAAGCACCCCGAAGGGAACAGAAAACTACTACGTCCACATCGTTATTCCTGGGTAGTGCTAAAAGTAGTTTTGAACAGTTTTCTAAACTGAAGTCAAAAGTTTTCGCTGAAGTGAACAGTTAGCGGGGGGAGGGGGGGTCAATTTTAGCATCATTGGGTAGTTTTTTTGAAAATATTGAACATGTAATTTTTTATTTTTCTATCCGAAGTGTATTTCCCGAGATATTCCCATTTTTAAACGTTTGTGCCCCACTTCCGTTTTTCTCGATTATAGCGCCGTTTGTGGAAGCAAAAATCAAAAATCGTAAGTCGAATGTATGTAATTTTTTCTGAAGAATCCAAACCTGCAGTAAAAAGGGAGGGAGGGGGTCAATTTTAGTATCATTGGATAGCTTTTCTAAAAATATTGAATACGTGTTTTTTTATTTTTTGATCCGAAGTGTATTATCTCGAGATATTGAGCCATTCCGGAACTTTCTGGACACCCTGTATATAAAGGGCTTGCTTTTCTCTATATGTATGCTTGAACCGAAACAAGATTTAGGCAATGTTCATATCAATGAGCATATTTTACGTATTATGAAATCAGTTTTGCATTTGCAATTTTTATGAACCCCGATCAGAGGATTTAGCAAATTAGACTTAAATTTTCAAGTATTTGGATTTCAAAATTTAAGTCTGGTTATTGTTAACATAAAAACATTACTTGCATGAAATTTCATTAGAAGTATCAGTCTTGCTGTACACGTACACATTTCTTAACGGGAAAAAATATACCTATGTCGATGGTATCAGGAGTAATAACTTTTAGTTTGTAACAGTATATGACTACACATATGTATGAGATCACTCGGACTTCAAAATTTAAGTCTGATTATTGTTAATATGAAGCATTATTTGCTTAAAATATTATTATAAGTACCAGTCTTACTGTACACGTACGCGTTTGTTTACGAAAAAAAAATCTGATGTGGGCAGCACATGACTTTCCTTATATAATGCAATGAATTTACTACTTTTACAGCTAAAACAATGTTATTCTTATAGTAGATACTTATATTCTTTCCAAGATATTGAATTTTCTTCAATTAGTCGTCATTTTTATCAATTTGGCGAGATTTTTGTTAATTTAGCAACAATTAAAAATGTCGCCAAGTTGGCGACATTCCGCCAACTTCGTCGCCAAAATCTCGCCAAGCGTTATGGACGGAGAAATAAGTTATTCTTACAACAGATAAATGACTATTGGCATTGAAATACAAAAGTATTACTCAAAATATCTTTTTTCATGAATGGAACGAGCTAGATCCACGAGAATGATGTAACCAAATTTATCGCATGGTATTACATATGAAAGGTGAACATGTTTCTCAATAGGAAATATATTTTTTTTATTTTATATAACTTTTGATAATTTTTTTGAAAAATGTGCAATATCTCGAGAACGGTTCATGTTAGCGTTCTAAAATTTATGTCAATCGTTTTCTAATGAAAAATTACATAAAAAATGTCTACTTGCGTAACTTTATTAGCGGGTTTGATTTTTTGACGATTTTTTCAAAATTTCACTCGAAAATTTAGGCGGGTTCTGAACAGTCGATTGCGTATAAAAACAATAGGCTTCCAGTGTTTACGGATTGTGATTTTTGTACCAAATTTCGTTCGAATCGGTCCATTCGTTCGTCAGTTATCGTTTCCACAGACTCACTGACACACACACACACTTTCACACACACACACACACACACACACATACACACACAGACATCACTTCAAAAATGCTTAATTCGTGATCAGGGATGCTTGAAACGTGCTCTCCCGTCGAAAACTCGAATTCGAATTTTCGAACCCGTCACAATACTTTCCTTATACATTATGTATATAAGGAAAGTAAAAATACCGATGTCGATGGTATTAGAAGTAATAACTTTCAGTTTGTAACACTATATGAGTACACATATGAGATCACTCGAACTTCAGAATTTTAGTTTGATATCGTTAACATAAAAGTGATGCATCACTTGGAGTTTTCGCGCGCTTTTTGGCAAATTAGTCGCTGCAAATAAAAGCATCGGCGTTCGCTAGCAATACATTTGCTCTCAATTTATTTCCCGGTGTGAAATTGAGCATTATTTCGCATTGTGAAAAATATTAAGTTTCCCCATTTATTTGTCACAAACGATACAAGCGAAAATAGAAAGAGGTCGGTTAGAGACGGGATTTTCAAGACAATTTATTATCTTCCCATTCGATGATGCAATTAAGCTGCAAGGCACAATGTCTTAAGTGTATGCAAATGTGCTCAAACAGTATAGCATCAATCATCATTATATTACGAATCATGCCTTGAAGTGCGGTAAAGTCCGGGAGAAAAACTTATTAAGAAATTAAAGAAGGAAGAATAAATTTGCCCATCAGACTCAATTCTTTCACAAAATGACCTGTACTCAGGAAGCCACTTGCGAAGAGTCATTTGTTGTGGCAAAATCATTTGGACAAAATATGAAACTGTTTCGTTATAGTGAATTCGTGAAATGATGTGATGCAAAAGACTTTCAGAACGGAAGAAAGGAAATAGTATTGTGTAAATTTTGACGGAAATGTCTCATGTGGGCAGCACAATGACTTTAGCTACAGACTCAGATTTATTTTTTGCTTTCTCTTTCCTAATTCAGTAAATTTAATTTAATTGAACAAAATAAGACACTGATAATTGTTTAAAATTACACTGTATTTGCGGCTTTAATTAAATTTCAGTTTTAATTTGGTGACTGGAAATATTGGCGGCGTTGCAAAAATGCTAAAAGGCTTGAATATCTTGAGAATGGTGAAACCTAGAGTAATGGAACTTTTCTTATTTTTTCACAATAAAAAAAAGTTCTGATGTGGGTAACACATGACTTTCCTTATATAATGCAATGAATTTACTACTTTTACAGTAAAAAGAATAGGCTTTTCTTATAGTAGATACTTATATTCTTTCCAAGATATTAAATTTTCTACAATGAGTCGTCATTTTCATTGATTTAGCGTCATTTTTATCCATTTGGTGATATTTTCGTTAATTAGGCAACATTTAAAAAAGTCGCTAAGTTGGCGACATTCCGCCAAAATCTCGCCAAGCGTTATGGACGAAAAAATAAGTTATTCTTACAGCAGATAAATGACTATTGGCGTTCAAATACAAAAGTATTACTCAAAGTATATTTTCTCATGAATGGAACGAGCTAAATCCACGAGAATGATTTCATCACATGTATCGCATGATATTACATTTGAAAAGTGAACATGTTTCTCAACAGTTAACATTTTTTATTTAATTTATGGGATTTTTTGATAAATTTATTTGAAAAGTGCGCAATATCTCGAGAACGCTTCGTGCTAGCGTTCTAAAGTTTATGTCAATCGTTTTCTAAGGAAAAATTACATAAGAAATATCTATTTGCGTAACTGTATTAAAAGTTTTGATTTTTTGATGATTTTTTTCATTCGAAAATTTAGGGAGGTTCTGAATATTCGATTATGTTTAAATACAATAGGCTTCCAGTATTCACGGATTGTGATTTTTGTACCAAATTTCATTTGAATCGCTCCATTCGTTCGTGAGATATCGTCTCTACAGACTCACTGACGCACACACACACACACACATACACACACACAGACATCACCTCAAAAATGCTTGATTCGTGATCAGGGATGCTTGAAACGTGCTCTCCCGTCGAAAACTCGAATTCGAATTCTCGATCCGGTCACAATATACTTTCCTTATACATTATGTATATAAGGAAAGTAATTACATATAAAACATATATTCAATTGATGGATTTGATCATATAGTCTTTTATTTCAGATATCAGCGATTTCTGAAAGTTATTTCGCATAAAAAAAGCAGGTTTTATTCTTCCGAATCGTGCCGTAATCTAATCAGCACCATAGTAACTAACAATAGACTTACCTACCAAACTTTGTGAAATTTAGTTGAATAGTTTTGTGTTAGAGTGGATACATATACTGCACAGACAGACACACATTCAGCTGACATACTGAAAATGGATTTTTCTTCTTTATAAAGTGCCTGAAACATGCAAATACGTCGAAGTTCTAATTTTCGACACGATTCCAATACTTTCCTTATGCATTACCATCCATTGTAGGGAAACTGTAGGGTTATTTTGCAGGGATATTTTTCAACTGCCCTTGACTAGAGTACTGATGTGACAGATACTGCTTATAATATTTGTTTAAATCGTGTTCAACAATTTCAAGTTTGACGAGCTGTTTCCCTTCATGGAACTATGGAAGAAGATGATATCTAAAGAAAGTCATTATTTAATAATAAATTCATCAATATTTAATAAATAATTTTTTTATTTAACACTGATGAATTAAAATGCATCCATAGGCGTCACTAAACTGTTGCCAATTTGTAAAAAGAAACTATAAAGTATTTATACGGATAACTTGGGTGCCAAATCTTTAATACATCTTTTATGCATTTAGATAATGATTGGGATGCAAGAATGTATGAAAAAGTGATGTGGAAATTCAAAATCTGAATATTTTAAAATTCATTTACACATTATTTACAGTCATTTGAATGAACATTTGTACATGTTTTAAGAACAACTTTTTATTATTAAAATATTTAGTTTATTTTTTTTTATTTCATTCCGGATTTATTGTTATAGTGCTTTTAGAATTATTTTTCTCATTCGCTTTTCTAACTGTACCTTGGTGACCCCTCACCTATTTACATTTCGTTAATAAGTTGTACTGCAAATATGAAAGCATCTTATGTGCCCAAAATTTCTTTTTTATCCAAAGTGTATTTATCACGTGTATAAAAAAAATGAAGATATTTTTCTTTAATTTCACAAATGTTAATAATATCTAATTTCGTCACAATTAAATGCATTTTTTCTTTTAGTACTTAATATTAAATTTACATTTAAATTTAATATATATGAGATATGTTTTTATGAAAGGCAAAACTCAGACTCTTCTATGAGATTTAAAAATATCTAAACACGTATTTAATTTTCCAAATATAAAACACAAAATTATCGAAAAGATATTTCCAACGACTATCACTCCTGAAATCATATCTTGAAAAGAAAAAGAGGGGGTGGGAGGAGAAGACATGTTTTTTAACACTGAGAAAAATTTCCCCTATCATGCTGCTTGAAGATAGAATGACTAGTAAGGACAGACAGCATCGTTGAACAAAATGATAAGAGCTGAATATTTTTTTTACTCCAATATAGGTCTAATTATTCAACATTAAAAATGCCTTTATGGATTAAATAACACATTACCCGTACATTACTTAAATGTTTAAATATATCCTGATTAGTCCTTTTAAAAAAGAGTTCGGGCCTCTATATTAGGAAAGATGTGTTATAACCTTAATGATATATTAATAAAGAAACAATTTACTTTCGAAAACTAATATTAAATCTGTTTTGTCTAGGTAGGCCCACTAAAATCTCTGGCTCAAGCTAATAATTTCTTATCAATCAACTTACATCGCTTGCTTGCTGCAGATAAAGGAAATGTATTTTTTTCACCATTCAGCATATCCACTGCTATGGCTATGTTGCTGTATGCGGCAGAGGGCGAAACGGAGACCGAACTGAGAGCAGCCCTTGGACATGACCACGCAGGCATTATAAAAGCTGAAATTTCTACTCTTTTTGGTGAACAGATGTCTATTCTTCTGAAAAATCCAGATGCTTATACCTTTGCTTGCGCTAACTTCATGCTCAGCCAGAAGGGTTTCAAAGTAAAAAATCAATACAAGTCAGTTCTTGCTGAGTTCTTTAAAGCTTTATTACTGGAAGTGGACTTCCACAAGGAAACGCAGAAAGTCATTAGTCAAATTAATGACTGCGTGAAAGAGAAGACAAATAATATGATTCCAAATTTTGTGGAATCTCTTGACCTTGCTACAGTTTTGGTGTTACTGAATGCTGTGTGCTTTAAAGGAACTTGGTTGCATAAATTTGATGAAAGGGATACATTTCCCCAGTCTTTCTTCAACAAGGGACTACCTGAGAACGCCAAAGACATACAAATGATGCACATGACAGAAAAATTTCCTTTCATGGAGAACGATTCATTTCAAGCTCTTCAATTGCCATATATTGGTGAAGACATGGCCATGCTTGTGCTTCTTCCCCGTTTTAAGAATGGACTAGAATCTCTTGAGGCTTCTTTAAGTCCATCATTTGTGCAGGAACTAAAGAAAGACATGCGGAAGAAGAAAGTTGAAGTTTCTTTTCCGAGATTCCGTCTGGAATATTCAACATCTGTTGTACCAAGCTTTCAAACGTTAGGTGTTGAACGAGTATTCAGAAGAGGGGCGGAATTAGGAGGTGTGAGTGATTCTTCTGATCTTGCTGTTTCAGATATTATTCATAGAGCTGTTATTGTTGTGAACGAAGAAGGAAGTGAAGTATCTGTGACATCCTTGCTTTCGTCCATGTTAGTTTGTGAATCTTTCAATCCGTTATTTGTTGTTGATCATCCGTTCTCATTCGTAATCTATGATACTAGGAATGATCTTATTCTCTTTATGGGGCGAGTGGATGAGCTATAACTTCTGCTTTGTGGTATTCAGGATGATATTTAAAATTTTTCTTTTGTCTTATTTTTGATATTTTTGTATTGTAACAATCTTTTGGATTTAATGTATTAAGCGAATTGTTTCTTATTTGGAAGTATTAGTATTGCCAAAATATTTGTAGTCCTGGTCTAATAAATTGTTTTCTCATTATTTTCTGTGAGTATTAATACTTTGGATTATATTGACGTTTTTAATACTTTACAACATAGTTGAAAAGTGTTTATGACTTTGTTCATTCTGTCTGTCTGTCTGTCTGCCAGTCTGTCCGTTAGCACGATAACTTCCGTAAAAATAACTTTATCAGAATGAAATTTTAGTATGTTGTTCAGACGGTCTGTAGGACCTATGGGAATATAAATGAATAATATCACCCAATTAGTTTTGGATTCAACCCGGGGTGAAAAAATGAAATATATTAAACCCTATGGGACCTAATTTTTCAAACACTTTTTAAGCGAATTTTAAATTTACAAATTGCTTCAGAAGTTTTAGGAAATATTCAAATTATCCCATAAAATATATTAAAAAATTTTCAGCAAAACATATTCAGTAGTTTTTAAATAAAAATTATAATAATAATTACACCTTTTATACGAAGCAAACACGTGACCATTATATGAAGAGATCACGTGACCCACTTCAAAATAAAATATGGCATCCATCTTGTGTCAAAATTGTGATTTTTAAAATTCTTTTTAATTTATATTTAGTGTTGTGTCCGTCCTAAAACCGCTTTATTTTTGCTTAATTTCTGTTCATTTGTGCTCTGAAACAGCGCAATTACAATATATTTAAGTTTAAATGATCAATACCATCCATCTTGTGTCAAGATTGTGATTTTTAAAGGTCTTTTTAATTTAAATTTAGTATTGCATCCGTCCTAAAACCGCTTTATTTTTGCTTAATTTCTGTACATCTGTTTTCTAAAACAACACAATTACAATATATTTGAGTTTCAATGATCATCAAACTTTGATTATTTCTACAACGAAACCTAATTTTCACTTATGGGGAATGTAAGCAGATTAGACTGTAAGATCAGTTGTATAAGAAAGGCTGAATTTCTTTAACGTAACATTATTTTGCTCAGGAGTCTGCAGTATAGATGATATGAATGAAACATTCATTGATTTTACACAGAGAAGCAGACGATTTAATAGTAGACTTCTTCGATGAAGTTTTATGCATAGAGTTAAATTACTTTTACCTCCATGGGTTTAAGATTTTTAGCAGAATAAATTATTGTAGTACTGTGATGAATGAAATAAAAATGTATGAATGAAATATTTACTGCTTTTACACAGAGAGCCAGGCGATTTATATTTCGATGACGTCATTTGAAACAATTTCGTTTTTTTTTTTGCGATGAAGTTTTAAATTTTCAAATATAATTAATTATTGCAGTATTGTGATATATTACCATTGAGAGCATTTTAGAGATGTATATTACCGCTGACCACATTTTAGAGATGTTTAAATAAAATTAAAGTTGGAAAGTGCTTCATAATCAATGCCTTATGCATGATTGATCTTTTTTGTGATTTCTTAATATTTTCCGTTGTTGAGTAAGCCTGTGAGAAATAAACCATGGTGATAGTTTCCATTTAAGTTCATATTTCAAACCTGTTATTTTCAAAAGTGACTAATATAGATAGTGACAAAAGTGACTAAAATAGATTCATAGATTCACTAAGCTGTTCTCAACGAAGAAACTTTAAAAGAGTTTATACGAATAACTTAAGTACTAAATTTTTAAAAAATACGTATTTTTTTTTTCATTCTAATAATGATTGTGATACACGTAAATCTAAATACTATGGAATAAGAATGTATGAGATAGTGGAGTGGAGACACAAACTTTAAATGTTTTTAATTTTATTTACATATTATATATTACATATTGTAAATGAACAATTGAACATGTTCACCAGTAAAACATATTATCAAATTTGTTTAGTATAAATAAAATATACTGTAATTGCAAAAATATCTTATTTAGTCAAAAAAAATTTATTTCTCCGAAGTGCACTTAATTTGTATAATGAAAGAGTTGAAGTTTTTTTATTTATTGCAGCAAATATTAATAAAATCTAATTGCATCTCTAAGTTCCTTATTGAAAACAACGCTATTAAGAACGTTGTTGAGTAAACGGAAAACAAAATACCCAGCTACTGAAAAATTGAGCTGCAGATGCAGGTCTTCGAATTTTGGAAACTAATTTAGATGCATTATTTTTTTAATAGCTAAAATTATATTTATATTCAAAATTAATAATAGATATTTTATCATAAAAAATGCAATAGTGCATATTATTGGCAGATTTATAAAGAGAAAAAAGTAACTTAATAATTAAATATATTTTCATTAATTTTAACTCAGAATTCTTTATTCGATTAAAAATTAACTAATCACGTATTTATTTTTGAAAACCCAATAACAAAAATTTTGAAACATTTTTAACACGACTTTAATTTTTGAAATTATACCTTAAGAAGATGGATGGATTAGGGGGTAGTAATTAACTGATTGTGCATGCATTTCCCAATTGAAAAAAAAAATCTCCGATTAAGCTGTTTGAAATCAGAATGACTTCAACTTTCAAATGAGAAAGACACCAACTTTCAACCAGTGAACCCTAAGGACCCCAGTGGGAAATAGGATCTCAGTGGAGAGCATTTTATTATTTATTTGATTTTAAAATATGAGATGGCGCATGAATTCTACAGAATCTTTAGCCAAGGCATAGGCATCTACAAGTACGTTTCGTTTTAGGTTAGAAGCTAATTCCCTTTCAACATGTATAAATGAGGTTAGGGCAAAGACAATACTGGCTTCAACAAAAGATAGGAACTTAATTTTGTTTAACACCAATATAGGTCTACTTTTTTCAACATTACATACGCATTGATTAAAGAAAACATTTCCTGTATAATATTTAAATTTTTAAACAAATCCCGATGAGTGCTTTTTATACTTATTCCTAGAAGTTCGTTCGCATACTACAAATTTAAAAGATGTCTTACAATATTATTAATGAATTAATAAAGAAAAATCGAAGGTTCGCCAACTAATATTAAATCTATGTTTTCTCTAGGTAGCCCCACCAACAGCTCTGGCTCAAGCTAATAATTTCTTAGCAGTCAACTTACATTGCTTGCTTGCTGCAGATAGAGGGAACGTATTTTTCTCACCATTCAGCGTATCCACTGTTATGGCTATGCTGCTGTTTGCGGCGGAGGGGGAAACGGAAACCGAGCTGAGAGCAGCCCTCGGACACGACCATGCAGGCATTATAAAAGATGAAATTCCTACTCTTTTCGGTCAACAGATGTCTATTATTCTGAAGAACCCAGATGCTTATACTCTTGCTTCCGCTAACGCCATGCTCAGCCAAAAGGATTTCGAAGTTAAAGATCAGTACAAGTCAGTTCTTGCTGAGTCCTTTAAAGCTTTGTTGCTGGAAGTTGACTTCCAGAAGGAAGCGCAGAAAGCCATTAGACAAATTAATGACTGGGTGAAAGAGAAGACAAATAATATGATTCTAAATTTGGTGGAATCTCTAGACCCTGCCACAGTTTTAGTGTTACTGAATGCGGTGTACTTTAAAGGAAGTTGGTTGCAAAAATTTGATGAGAGTAATACATTTCCCCAGTCCTTCTTCAACAGGGGACTACCTGAGAACTCTAAGAATGTGCAAATGATGCACATGACAGGAAAGTTTCTTTTCATGGAGAACGAATCATTTCAAGTTCTTCAGTTGCCATATATTGGTGAAGATGTGGCTATGCTTGTTCTTCTTCCCCGTTCTAAGAATGGATTAGAATCTCTTGAGGCTTCTTTAAGTCCATCATTTGTGCAGGATCTGAAGAAAGACATGCTGAAGAAGAGAGTTAAAGTTTCTTTTCCGAGATTCCGGCTGGAATATTCAAGGTCTCTTCTACCAAGTTTTCAATCATTAGGTGTCGCACGAGTTTTCAGAAGAGGTGCGGAATTAGGAGGTTTGAGTGATTCTCCTGATCTTGCTGTTTCAGATATTATTCATAAAGCTGTTCTTGTGGTGAACGAAGAAGGAAGTGAAGCATCTGCGGCAACAATGGTTCAGATCGTGGCATATTCAGTTTCTTCTAATCCAGTATTTGTTGCTGATCATCCTTTTGCATTCGTGATCTATGATACAAGAAATGATCTTATTCTTTTCATGGGTCGAGTAGAAGAGCTGTAACGTCATCTTCAGAATTATATATAAAAATATCCACTGATTCTGATTTGATGTTTTTATATTGTTACACTTGCTTTTGGAATTTAATGTATTAAGGTCGTTGCTATTTTCATATGTTGGAAGTATTGATTGTTGAAATTACTAAAATGTAAGTAGTTACGATCGAATAAATTTTTTGCACTCTTTTTCTTTGTGAATATTTCAATACTTTGGGCTACATATGTGAAATTAAATAATTATTAGTGCAATTGTTCTTTTCTTCTATATCATCTGCCAAAGATGATCCAATTTTAAAACCTAATATGCTATAAAGTAAAAGCAGTTCTAACACTGAAGACATTTAAATGTACGAGAAAATTGTAATTAAGTAGCTGAAATCGTGAAATTTCGTTTTTGGATTCTTGCTGTTCTTATTTTTGGATTCTCGCAGTTTTAATGGAGAAACTTCGTGATTAGAAGAAAATAAAGCGTATTATTAAGTGCAGTTTCTTTAATAAGGTGTTGAAATAAGTTGCATCCCAATGCCGTAGAGCAATATATTGAGATGAATGGAAGTCACTTCTAAAAACATGTTTTAGAGTAGTGGTCTTTAACCACCTGTCGACGAAGTTTTCAGATTTTTACATCTCGTACAATACACGGTAATTTATGGGGAAACTATTGGAATCGTATCAAAAATCGCAACTCGAGTTTTCGATGTATCTGCAGGTTTCGGGAAGTCGAAACACTGTTTCTAGCGTAGCGTCTGTGTGTGTTTGTCTGTGCAATGTATATATCCACTCTAGCTCAAAAATCAATTAACCGAATTTCATAAAATGTGGTAGATAAGTCACCTGTGCGTGATGTTGGTGCTGATTAGATTTTGGTACGATTCGTAAAAAAAAAAAATAATAATTTTTTTTATCAAATGGCTTACAAAAGTCGTCGAAATCTAAAATAAAAGACTGCATATGGTGAAATGTATCAATTAAATGCTTGCTTCATACGTAAATTTTGACGGCAAAAATAATAAGACCAAGCCTACAACTCTAAGACTGTTTTAGTTTTTTCGCATTTTTGCAACGTCACATTATATTAAAAGTTTTGATGATATTTTCAAAATTTCACTCGAAAATTTAGGAGGGTTCTGAGCATTCGATTACGATTAAAAATAATAGGCTCCCCGTATATACGGATCGTAATTTTTGTACGAAATTTCATTTGATTAGCTCTATTCGTTCGTGAGATATCATCTCCGAAGTCTCACTGACACACACATATTGACATCACCTCAAAAATGTTTGATTCGTGTTCAGGTATGCTTGAAACGTACTCTCCCGTCGAAAACTCGAATTCGAATTTTCAATCCCGTCATAGTTAAGATTTTTTTTTATTTTATGGGATGTTTTATTGATAAATTTATTTGAGAAATGTGCTATATCTCGAGAACGGTTCATGCTAGCGTTCTAAATTTTTTGATAATCGTTTTTTAATAAAAAATTGCATGAATGATTATTAACATAACTTTATTGAACGTTTTGACTTTTAGACTATTTTTTCAAAATTTTATTCAAAGTTTTGGTGGTCTTCCGAATATTTGATTGCGTTTAAAATTAATAGACTTCCGGTATTCACTGATTGCAATTTTTGTACTAAATTTCGTTCGAGACTCTATTCGTTCGTGAGATATCGTCTCCACAGACTCACTGACACACACACATACACACGCACTTAAGACATCACCTCAAAAATGCTCGATTCAAATTCAGGGATACTTGAAACGTGCTTTTCTGTCGAAAACTCAAATTCGAATTTTCGACCCGTCACAATACTTTTGACATTATATACCATGTAAATGAGCAAAGTAATATACATTATATTATGCATATACAGAAATTATAAATGATGTGAAAAAGAAACTGCCTCTCCCTTTCCTATCAAGATGACTGTGCCCTGCAGGATGTTTAGAAATATATCCGTCAAAAGTTTTAAAGGTCACCTGGGGGAGGTCTTTTCTTTGCAAGATCGTGTACGTTTAACAAAATTATGTACTTTATTTTTAAAATTTTTTTGAAAAGAAGCATTTTTTACTAACCGATAGTCAAGCATCGATTATCATGATAATACGTAGAGAATACTAGATAATAATATTTAAAGATGAGCGAATATAAGTTTTCTTGGATTTGAAAATTAACTAGATTATGAATATTCGAATACCCGAATAGTAATTTCAAATTGTTAATAAATGTTGCAAATAATATGTTACTAAATAATTGTCCTCGAATGGCTCCTTTATTTGGGGACACAGCACTGTTTTGTCCCCAAATTCTGTTTTTATATCAAAAATCTGGTCACCTGACATTGAGGATTAGTGTAGTGTAGTGCAATAGGTAGAAAAAAAGAGAAAGAAACAAATACGATATTATACTTTATATAAAAGTAAATGACACGTGCAAAATTAATAAAGATTTTGCATATATAATATGGTGTGGGGGACTGTAAGAGAGGCCTCAAAGCCCTGTTAATTCAGCAGAAGTCGATTCA
The DNA here is from genome assembly GCA_951213105.1 of Amaurobius ferox. NCBI lineage: Eukaryota > Metazoa > Arthropoda > Arachnida > Araneae > Amaurobiidae > Amaurobius > Amaurobius ferox. Next base: position 113,161,694 of record OX578136.1, read on the forward strand.
TTGCCATTCATTTTTTTAAAATAACCTTCTACTTGGCGATCTTCTCGTGGGTGATAAATCTGTGAATGAGGTAACCCTTGAAACTCCCCTCCACAGAATACTATATTAGTCTATACTATAGTAGTCTGTGCTCCCCTCTATATTTGTTTACGTCACAAGTTTTGGTATGACATAGTGAGTGTGCAATTTTTAGGGTGTACTGTCGATAATAATTCAATGAAACAGAATGGCAGTTCCTGAAGAGGTGAGTGGAAATCAACTTATCATAAACATATCCATTCAATTGCGTTTACGATAATCACAATTGTATTCTAAATATTTATCACAGAAAAATGAAACCCATTATAGATCATTTTACATTTTATCGTATAATGAACAAAAGGAAAAATAAATGCTTATTCCCACATATCACATCAAACTACTATAAATTATCATTTATTGAGTAAATAATGTGGAGAACTTAAGTAGTGAATTTTGTATGAGATAACAATTTGAACTTCATAACACACACAGAGGATATGAGAAAATTATTTCAAATGCTGTAAATATGAAATTATTATAAGAGTTTTTTTCTTATAATTATTTCAACGCGTATAAAATATATAGCTTGCTCTGCTCTATAACAATATATTCTTTTAAAATCCTGCGAATCTTAGTAAGTAATATAGTAATATGAAACACACAGAAATGTAAAGGAATTATAAAATGTGGCAAATCCTTTACATTTGTTTTTGTATTTTTACTAATAAAAAAATATTTCATTGATATTTCTTACAGCAGTTTCAGCAAATTAATGGAGTTTTTTGTAAATATTTAAAATATAGATAATAATAAATATAAAATATCGTAATTTTACAAAGAAATTGTTTCATATATATAATAATAGATGGCAGCATCTGACAAAGATAGTTGAATCCAGTTTTTGGTAGAGTTCTTTTCTTGTCCTGTGGAATTTTTTCGTTACAATTTTATGCTTTTTACTTATACTATAAAATATCAGAGTTGGACAAAACAAAATACTTTTCAAATTTAAAAAATTCCAAATACAAAATACATATATTTTCAAAATACATTCGCCATACAAAATACATTTAAAATAATTAAGGACTTCTGTTTATTGAACTGAATTGAATATTATATTCAAAGCAAAATTTGTCTATACATTTTATTGGAAATAAACAAACCTCATATTTGTTAAATATTTATTTGTTATATATTAATGGTATTTTAAAAATATTAGAAAGTATTGTAAAAGTATGACTAAGCTTGTAAAGAAGGTTAAACTCTTTGAAATTTTAAATCTCCAAATTAATAAATTAAAATAAATGAATCTATGAGGAGAACAAACACATTTTATATAACAGACAAAGATGATATAATAAAAAATCTGATGTGGGCAGCACATGACTTTCTCTACAATCTCAAATTCATTTTCGCTTTATTTCTTTATTAATTGAGTTTAATTGCACAAAATAACATGCATAATTATTTGAAATTACGTTAAATTTGCAATTTTATATCAAACTTCGTTTCCATTTGGTAACTAGATGTATTTTCAAAACCAGCTTAACAAAATTGCAAAAAAGCTCAAATATCTGGAGAACCGCTAGTCCTAGAATAATAGGGTTGGCCTTTTTCGTAAAAAAATAAGTATAAAACAAGCATTTAATTGATACATTTTAGCATACATAATCCTTTGTTATAGTTTTTGACCATTTTTGCGGACCATTTCGCAAAAAAAAAATTTATCCCGAATCTTATCAAAATCCATACAGCAGCAGGGTAATCCGTAAGTGAATTAATAACTAAATTTTTTGAAATTTGGTCTATTAGTTTTTTAGCTAAAATGGATACAATAATTTTTTTTCGGGCCATTTCGCAAAAAAAAAGGGCAAGTTCTTATCCCCGAATCATACTAAAATCTAATCAGGTTACCCACAAATCAAGTGACAATATCTATAAAATTTTATGAAATTCGGTTAATTAGTTTCTGAGTTAGAGTGGATACATACATTGCACAGACAGACACACACATTCCAGGGGTTCCCCGACGTGATAGTTTCGTGTAAATTTTCTTAAAAATAATAAGAAAAAAGAGTAACATTTAAATGCATAATTTGGACAACAAAGGGCTTTTTCTCATTTTGGGGTTCTGCTATAAAATTAAATTTCAAAAGGATTCCGCTACTGGAAAAGTTTGTAAAACACTGCCTTAGTGAATTCTCTCTCTAGAATTCAACTCTGAATCCATATCAGTTATGATCTAAGTCCTATCTATAACCAATTTTTAAAAGTAAGTTTCAATTTTTGTTAAGAATTTCTTTTCAGCCAATAATGGAAAAAAAGGATTGTAGGTGGAAATCCTTAGTTAACTCCCCGATCTGTTCCAAAATTTTATGCTAAATCCATATCAGTCATTATATCTATCTACAGCCAATTCTGAGAAATAAATGTTTTAAGGAAAATTTTTAAACCAGAAGTGGGAAAGAAACCAGAAGTAAAGTTCTTAGTGAACCACCCTACTTCCTCTAGAATCGGATGTGGAATCCGTATCATCAGTTATCATATAAACTTTATCTATAGCTAAGTTTGAGATATAAACGTGTCAAGTAAAGTGACAATTTTTGAACCGGAAATGAGAAAGAACCTGAAGTAGAAATCCATAGTGAACCTCCAACCTCTCAGATGCTAACTTCAATCTATAGGATATATTGCTTCTATAGCAGATCCCAAGAAGTATATGTTTCAAGAAAACATTTTTCTGAAAAAGTATATAGTATGGTAAATTTTTGCCAACAATATAACTCATATTATAGCGCAACCTCGATTAAACGAATGCCAAGGGACTAACATAAATACTTGGCAAATCGAGGTACTTCTGCATAAAACTAAAATCTTACCTTTAGATGCGTTTTAAAATTTTTTGTGGCTTCAAAAGTCCCATTTATAACGATATATTTTGGTTTCCATAATTGACATTCCGCCTGACTTTTCCATTATTATCAATAGATATTACTGTAACACATTTCCCATCTAATGCTGCACACCGTGTACATCATTATCCATTAATTATCTAAATACATTTGCAGAACGAACAGCAGTATCTACCATCATTTCTCATGTCTCTGCAGTAACTAACTGCATTGTATCTTCTTAATTTACTTAAAATATAATAATGCACAGCAAAACTCGAATGCCCTACATTACTGTTTTCACAGAGAATGCAATTTTAAGCTTTCTTCTTGCCCCTTTTCTTTACATACATACATAGACAGGAAGGAGCCATCTACTAAACAACATCATTATATAAATCAATATGAATGTAAAGTTTATAACAGAAACTATATTTTTCAAAGGTTATAACAGTCCACAGATACTAAACATCACGCTCATTAACATCTTTATCAGCACCAGGTTGAAAAAAGATATTTAGATTAACTCCTACAAATAAAATCAATGACTAGACAAAATACAGATTAGCCGTTTTCTCCTTTGCGAATTGTTCGTCTGCGGTTTAAACACGATAGTTGGAAATCTGAAGAAATGTATTTTGAGTATTTTGAAAATACAAAATACTCTGAAAATGTATTTTCAATACATTACCAAAATACTTTACTTTTTTTCAGTTTAAAATACAAAATACAAATGTATTTTGAAAATGCATTTCAAATACATGTATTTTCGATTCTGCCGAACTCTGTAAAATATAATATAGAGAAAGTATTGTTCTCACAAAAGCTTTAGATTTCCAGATTTATATATGTTTTAGGGCTTCCTTAACACGTTTTGATTATTTTTAGAGTGATGCCTGTCTCTGTCTGGGGTAGGTCGATTTCTTGTGTACAAGATTGCCACATATATTAATGGACTTTCACAAAACTTTATATACGGCTTTGTTAATGAAAAACAAAGAACTAGATAGAACATTTTGAAATTCGAGCAAAAACTTCGAACTTTATTCAGAATTTTATATTTTTAATATGGCAGCATAGAACAAAATGTTGTTGTTGTTGAGACCCAGACCGTCCGACCTACCGGAAAGGTGTAAGGTAACCGTTTGGACGGCCGGGAAGTGCCACCCAATTTAGACCGGAACCCAATGGGGGAGGCATCCACAGGGACCGTACCCTCTTCCCCTACCACCAACCTCTCGGTAGGACTTACGGACCCACATGTTTAACGTGATCGTACTCCGCATGAACACGGCGGCAGTTATGGCAGAGTGCAAATCCAGCGCGCAAACCACCGAGCTACCGCGCCCGAAATGTGCCAACAGCACGCGGTGTTCCCAGGTGGTCACCCACCCAAGTACTAACCGCGCCCGATGCTGCCTGACTTCGGTGATCTAACGAGAACCGGTGTTTTCAGCACGGTACGGCCGTTGGCCATATAGCATAATTGTGCTAAAAGTGGTTATTTATGGCTCAATGATCACGAAACTTAACAGTTTCAATCATTACAATGAAAAATAGCAGCGATACAGTTTTTGTCATCCCCCCCCCCCTTCCGAGGCGGTACATTATCAAACTTCGTATCAATCGAAAAAAAATGTCAAGCCTTTTAAAATAAAGGGTAACATGCTATATAAAGAGTAGCATGTGGCCATTTGATCCAATGATACAGATTTTTTAAAAATTTTCTTGCAAAATTTGAAAAAAAAAAAAAAAAAAAAAACTAAACTAGCTACTTTAGTTTAAAAAAAAATAATAAAACACAATTATGTGAATTAAAAATATTAATAACTAGTTGTAAATAAAGAAAAACCATTATCTAAATATTTTATCTAATACTAAGAATAAGAATGTGTTTCAAAAAGGTTGGATTTACATAATCCGCTATATGGCTTTATAATATACGGAGCCGCTTTGTCGGCACATTGTTTTGATCTTCAATAAAAAGTTTCCAAAAATACTAGGAGAAAAGGAAAGGAAGAACGAATAATATTTTTGCATACATTACTTTTTTTTGTCGTGGGGGGGGGGGGTGCTACTTTAATATTTCAATTCTTTCTGCATTTAATTGTAACTGCATCCAGCGCTTGATCTTGTCCTCCCTTTTTAAATATATGTCCGATACTTTTAATCAACGTATATTTTAGTTATACATCCGGGGGTCGACCCCCACCCCACATTCCGGAAACGACTCTTTGCCCCGTAGACATTTTGTTATCGCAGCGATATCCTTCTATTTGTATTTTTTTTTTTTTATCTTTGCGCGTCAAATGGCAGAATACAACTAAGGCCGAAATCTAAAGTTTAACTTAAAAACACATGTAAAAGTTTGTTTCATTCGCTTTCTAATTAAAAATTTCATGGGAAAATGATTGTTTATTTATCATTAAGGAAGGTCTTGATTTTGTAATTAAAATTCATTCAAAAATTGGGAGAAGGAGGGGGGGGGGGGTCTTCCGAATATTCAATCGCTTTTCAAATCAATGGGGGTTCTGGTATTGATTAGTTGTTATAATCGTACTAAATTTTGTTTAAAACTTTCCATTTGTTTGTGAGATATCACATTCACAGACTCACGGACACACACACTAATAACGTGCATACATACTAACATGCATACGCATACACACAGGCAGATATCGCTTCAAAAATGTTCGATTCGTGATCAGGATTGCTTAAAACGTTCTCTTTCGCCGAAAAACCGAATTCGAATTTTCGACCTCATTACAATATTTCCCTTATACATTATGCTATGTATGTAGGGAAAATAATACAATGGTGAAAATGATAATTTTATAAGTGAAAGTGTGAAAACAGTATTTTGCAATTTGTTTCGACACCGATATAATTTTTGAAGATGAGATACTGATCAATTTTTACCTTCCATACAATACATAGTATATACATATGTGGAAAGTACTTATATAGAGTTGAAAAATCGAATTCGAGTTTTCAATTAATGTAATAATTTTGGACACACTACAAATTGAGACACAAAATAATATATTTTAGACTGATGTCTGTGTGTGCGTGTGCATGCGTGTGGAATATCCACTTTAGCTCAAAAACTATTTTTTCGATTTTCATGAAACTTGATAGTAAGTCAGGCATTTTTCTGGTGTTAATTAGATGTTGGAGATAGGAATTAAAGAATTAGAACTAACTGGTCATGTTTTTTTTTTATGTCCAAAAATGACCTGCAAAGTTAAAAAATTTTAATAAAAACTGCCTATTTTTTTATAAAGAAAATTATTCATTTTCATGAAATTGTTGACGACAGGAAGATTGAAACAACTCCGAGTATGCTAAGGATACGTCGTTCTTAAAATTACTTCACTTATTTTTAATTTGAGCACATTCGGCGGAGGGGTGTAAATAGATAGAAAGGAGGGGTGTAAATAGATAGATTGGGGTCACCTGTATTGTTTCACATTACTTTTATTGCCCTCTTATCTACCAGATCTTACTCACCATTTCTCAGATTATATGTAGTTTTGTTGCGCAAAAGCAGAAATTTCGAGCAAATTAGTGGATCGTAGGTTGCTCATTATAACGAGTTCCTACCGTATTCGCTATATAAGAATTTTTGATTATAAGTGCTAGTGTTTAATTATCATAACCCTATTATGTCTGTTCATGCTTATCAAAAAGATGACACTACTAAATATCTCTTGAACTATTTGTCGTAGACTTCCAGTTTAAGAAATGATTTAATTTAGCATCGTATGCAAATTTTATCACTTAACACTATTTTGGTAAAAATAGTACAAAATGTAATTTTTTGCATGAACTTCCTAGAAAAATCTTTTCAATTATAAAAATATTTTCTATATAACCCAATTAGTCAAACTAAGAAAGTTAGTTGCATTGTCATACGATTAAAATTACTCAAAGTATCATTAATTAAAATTTACGACTTATAATTGTAGAGTGTATAAAACTTTTGCTATAGATAGCTATGCATATACGTTTTCGAATGGAAATTTTATTTAATAAAATTTAATATTTGTAATCTATTCCGCCTAATTATTTAATTCCGTCTTGCAATCTAATTCCGCCATTTCTTTTGGTCGGATAAAAGCAGTCCTATAACTTGACAATTTTTTCACGGTCAATTTTGCATATTAGAAATACGGATATTTTCTCAAAAGATCTTTAAATGAATACGGAACAATTTGTTTATTGGAACTTCTTTTGGGTCCGTATAAAATGTTAAATTTTGTACTTTTTAACTAAAACGTGTCAAGTGACCCAAACTGGCGTGTTTGGATATATATTTTATTTGAAGCATTTTATAAATTTGAACCTTTGGTTGTAGACCGATGGTTCAAAATATATTTAGTCATGCATCCATTTTAAAATACTATGTATAAGTAAGTTTAATTATCAGTAACATTCTAATTATAATTTATTGTTTGCAGGATAAAGTACAGACTGCTAATTTAGTACTAGGCAACAACCTTCTGGGCATCAATTTGCATCGGCTACTTGCCAGAAATGGGGAGAATGTGTTTTTCTCACCTTTTAGTTTATCGTCTGCTTTAGCCATGCTATTGTACGGAGCAAGAGGTGATACAGCTTCTGAGATGCAGCGAACTCTTGCCTTCCAAGATCTCGACAATAATGCTCTTGCTTGTGCTTTCCAGAATTTTATAAGGTCTTTAGAAAAATTCTTAGACGGTTACACCGTATCTTACGCCAACTCTTTAGCTATCCATAAGAATTTCGAAATTAACGAACGATTCGTTGCTGATTTAAAGAGCTATTTCACTGCACTTTGTGTTCAGATGGATTTTGAGAACGAATCCGATGCTGCTGTGAATCAAATCAATGAGTGGGTGAAAGAAAATACTCATGGAATGATTCCAAAATTGCTGGATTCATTAGACACCAGTACAGTTATGGTCATTTTAAATGCCGTGTATTTCAAAGGTTGTTGGTTGAATCAGTTCAAGTTAAAATCCACTTTCATGCAATATTTCTACAACGATGGAATAGAAGATAATGCAAAATTGGTAGAAATGATGCATATGCAAGAATCGTTCCTCTCCGTTGAGAAAGAATCGTTCAAAGCTTTGCAGTTGCCATACAAAGGTGAAGAAATCGCCATGTTGATTTTACTTCCTAATACGCGTAATGGTATAAATGGATTAGAAGATCAGCTGACTTCTAATTTACTATTGGAGATCAAGAAAGAAATGACCAAAGTTAAAGTTGAAGTGGCTCTACCTAAATTTTACCTGGAATATTCCAGAGATTTAAAGGAATCGTTGAAAGAACTAGGGATGACTCGAATTTTCAAATGCGGTGCTGACTTCGGCGGATTCAGCGATTGCAAGAATCTGGCAGTGTCACAAGTTATCCACAAAGCAGTGCTTGAAGTAAATGAGGAAGGGTGTGAAGCTGCTGCAACTACTGCTGTTACTGTTATGTGCAGAGCGATGGTTTTCACCCCTGAATTTATTGTAGATCATCCCTTTCTATTTGTGATATATAATATTAAGAATGATTTGATTCTTTTTATGGGAAGAGTCAATGAGCTGTAATTGAAAAATATAACGTATTTCTTCTATTTCGAAGTGCATTAAAAGCTCGATTATCCGGATATTTAGTTATTCGTATTCACTATCAGTAATAGGTTGGGCTATATCTAAAACTCGTAGTAATATATTTTTTGAAAGCTCTTTTCTGGAATTCAATAAAATTATGGCCATTTTCATGTAATACTCTATAACATTAAGATTCTATAACATTTTATCTATGCAATGTACGCTGTAGAAACACCTTTTAATTTTTGATATTGAAAAGGGAAAATTACCGTATTGATAAATGACACAGCCAGAAATTAAGAATTTCTGGCCGTGTGTTCTAATAATTAAGAAAATTTCTGTCAGATAAGAGACATCTTTCTTATTCACAAATTTTACTCGTCAAGAAATTTGCTGTAAATCTGCCGCCATAGGTCGAGGCCTAGTGCGCGTATTCGAAAAAATTGCCATGCACATGTTTTCTATAAGAATATAACACGGTGTACATAGATTCTAGAAAATTCTTTAAGACAGAAAAAAAAATAGAAGTCATACATTGTAGAAATTCTGGTTAGAATAATATAGAATCTCTACAGAATGTCACAGAATAATTGACTTTACTTATATTGTTCGCTTTGAAATTTTGTTTTCTAAAATCCAATTAAAATTTTTGTTAGGGATTTTAAAATTAATAAAATTAGGATAGTACTTCCTCCCATAGCTAGTAACAGCATCCAGGTTTTCAGCTTATTATGCTTTCGTCAGCATAGAATAGGGATACCTGCAATGACAACAAGTAAAACCTGTTCTGTGCTACAATTTTGCAAAGCTCTATTAAGACTGACATATTCAGTTCTACCATGGAATCGTCTAAAAATGTCGTGAAGATTAAGCTCAAACTGTAATAGCTATTTTCGCATTCACATATCCCGCCTATAGAGAACGCTTTATCTATTACAATAAGAGGACGATCCTAACCTTGAAAACGCAACTTTATAGACGTCATTTTGTATATGAACTGAGCTTGGGCTTAATCTTTAAAAAATGTGATTATTATCTATATAAAAGCATACGGGCAAACTTATTAAGATACCTTTACAGATAATTTAATTAAGATACCTTTATTAAGATACCTTTTTAAGCTAATACACTGTTGCCTCATATCGTGATCATAATTTGCTACTTATGTAAAGAATTAAAACACAAATTATATTGCATGCAATGATTCAATTCAGCAGGTGAAAATTGCGAAGAGCAATATTTTATTTTGATTTCCGAATATTTTCGAATAAATAAGCCTTCAATTTCTTATCTGAAATTATTATTTTTCTGTATCCGGTTTAAGTTTACTCATCTCCGTTCTACGTACAGAGCAAACTTTTATTACTTAACATGGGACAGGAAGACTTTCATCTGCTTATTGAGAATTTTGTTTCATACCTAATGTCAAATTTTTATGTTCGTTGTAATTTTTCTGTTTAAATGTTGATATATTTTTGGCTTTTTTATTTACTTTGACCTGACAAGACCCGATTTTTGCTAAAACCTGACCCGAAGTAGTTTCCTTAAAATTCGGTCCGGTCTGTCCCGTGACCAGGAATGAGCCTAAGCACACGGACCAAGCCCGAGAAGACCTCTAATTTATACTTTAAGTGGGCGCCATGTATAAGCTTCACTGCAGATCTAATCAGATACATATATGTATAAGGGAAATTTTGTATCACTTCAATGTAGGATATACAGAGATTCCATGGAAATTATCGTTTGAATTTATTTTATTTTATTTTATTCAATTTACGTGGCAACTGCAGATGAAATCCAGTTACAGTAGCCACACAAGAAATTAAAAAGTACAGAACATAGGATACAAGAATACTTAGTAAACATGTCAAGCGCATTGAAACAGGCTTTTTTAAAACTGGCAGGAGCCAAGTTAAATATATCAATATCAGCACAATAGGTATTATATAGATCAACAAATTTATAGATAGAATAGCGCTTAATGTAGTTGTGTTTAACAGTAGTATTGTGAAAAAGAGTTTTTTCCTGGTATTATTGACAGGTATGTGAAATTCCAGGCAAGAAAGTAAAATAGGGCAATCAATAGTATTATTTAAAACCTTATAATAAAACAAGAGGCAGTACCAGCTTCTTCTTTTTTAAGCGACATTAAACTATATTTCTGTCTGAGTTCCCTTGTATGCATGCCATAAGGATAATAGCCAGTCAATCTGTAATCAATAGTACGTAATAGTTTATTTTGCACGATTTCTATCCGTTGAGAATGCAGATTGTAAACAGGGTCCCAAATCATTGCACAATATTCCAAAATTGGTTTAACAAGGGTATTATAAATACAAATAATCGTATCAGAACTGGCAAAAACACGAGATCGTCTTAAATGAAACCAAGTCTTTGGTAAACTCGTTTAATAATATTATCGATATGTCTCTGAAAGTTAAAAGTATCATCGAAAGTGACACCTAAATCAATAATATGAGTACATCGAGATAGAGATGAATTGTTTAAAATAAAATTGTAATTAAGAATATTATGGATCCTAGCAATGCTCATAACATAGCATTTAGAAATATTTAAAAGGAGTTTATTTAGTACAGACCAGTTATACAGTTCATCTAGATCTCTCTGCATCAGTTCACAGTCAGTTAATGAGTTGATTTTCATATAAAGCTTCAAATTGTCTGCAAACATAAGACATTTAGCCGTTTTAAAAATCCGGGGAATTTCATTAATAAAAATTAAGAAAAGGCGTGGGCCAAGATTAGAACCCTGAGGAACACTAGAGGAATTACTGTATAGTCTAGAGTTTACACCACAGTACTTTACAGAATACAATCTATCTGAAATATAAGAGTATAACCAAGTCGACAAATCAACACTAAAACCGCTAGTAATCAGTTTACGTGTTAATAACCCCAGATCGATGTGATCAAAAGCTTTTTTACTAAAGTCAGTATAAATAACATCAAGTTGTCTCTTGGCTTTAATAGCATCAACAATATGACTGGTAAGACAAGCTAGATTAGTTACAGTTGATCGTCTTGGCATAAACCCATGCTGGTACGGAGAAATCCATTGTTTAATTTGGGAAAAGATCCTTTCATGCATAACACATTCAAAAACTTTTGGAAAAGGTGAAAGAATGGTAATAGGCCTGTAGTTCGAAATATCATGCTTGTTGTTCTTTTTATGTACAGGAATAACTTGACCATATTTCCAGACATTGGGAAAAGCCATAGTTTTAATCGAAAGATTAAACAAAATAAGCAAAGGGTAAGTTAGAGAGTCAGCACAACCTTTGATAATGAAAGAAGGAACATCATCACAGTTTAAAGACTGACTGAATTTGAACTTCTTTAAGGCTTTGCTTTCTAAAGTTATATTTCATATTATTATTAATTCGATGATTTCTGCTCACCTTCTTAATCAATATAGTTCCCTCCAGAGCAGGATGGTATGGATCCTCTTTAACGAAACTGAAGGTAGAATGTTCAATAATGATCTGTTTATAGTTAGTCAAGACAAGATCAAGAATTTTGCCATATTTATTACAAACAGTGTTTAATTGATCAAGATTTAAGAACTGCATAAAGTTAGAAATAGCATACTCAACTTGAGTGTGGCCAGATAGGGTACCAGTATTGGAATGGTTGAAATTTACAGATGAAAGATTAAGTCTCCAAATATAAATATATGATCCGGCGAAGTACAGAATTTTTTTTCCGCGCTTTTAAAGAAATTTTCATATTTATCAACAGTAGTATTAGGCACAAAGTAAATGACATAAATATAGAATTTGGAGGTATGAGAAACGCACACACGAATCCATAAACACTCATTTTCAAATGACACATCAGTTAGTTCAATAGAATCAAAGGCTTTTTTACGGCAATAAGTACACTTCCGCCCCGATATAGCCCAGTAGTAACCGGATCTCTATCACACCTAAAGACATTATAGTCCTTATCGAAGATTTCACGACTACTAATATCACCATTCAGCCATGTTTCAGTTAGGCAAATGATATCAAAGTCATGCGTTAAGGTATTGACATAAAACTCGTTTGTTTTAGTTCTCAATCCACGTACATTTTGATAATAAAATTTGAACTCCTTTTTTATATCCCTCATTACATTGGCAAGCTTGCCAGGCACAGGAACTGAAGTGTAGTTATATTCATTTGAGTAATTTGCTGTTGGATTATCTGATAGTTACATAGTTTCTGTTGATGCATGTGACCAGTAATCTGATCACATGCATCATTAGGATTACATTCAATAGGCTTATAGTTTACTGTTTCCCCAACAGTTTGTCGTGGACGACCTAAGAATTCAGATACTTTGAGACCAACTGGCCATATACTGGGATCCGAGAGTTCTTGGTAACGTTCCTCATTAGTTGACAGTACAAAGGAAGCATAATGGTCTGTATTTCTAGTCTTTAATTTAACACAATCAAATCTAAAGTTTAAAAAGTTCAGACTGTCCGTGACATCCGTGGGCAGCGTTTCTGGATGGTAGAAGCTTACAAGTACTCGTCTCATCCTGGGGTTTTTTATGACCCTGATAGTAGCACCCTCACGTAAACCCTTAACAGGAGCCGGTCGGCTTTTCAGCATGGTATTAACATTTCCAACTAGATTGTTTCCCATAGGTGGCATATTTTGTTGGCGGAAATTCTCATTTTGCATTCTGGCACCCTCAATAACCCTTTTATAATTATGTGATGCCAGTTTATGATTACTAGTATTTCTCTTTACAATAGACGAATAGTTCATCGGATTATGAGTTTTAACAGTTTCATTTTTAAGATCACTGGAGATTCGTGGGAATTCTGACTCAGAAAGATGAACGAGCTTCTCGACATCCACAACACCACAGGTCATAGTTTCAAATCACAGCACCACAGGTCATAGTTTAGAATCAAGCTCAGAAACATTTTAAATATAAATGCTGCATATGCCCCTACAAATAAGTTTTATATTATTTAGACAAACTTTTACTTTTTAGGAAGGTATATACTGCAAATATTTTTGTTAATCAAGAATAAAGCCTATTTGGCATTGAAACATTGAAATAATGATCAAAGTGAATTCTTCGGATTTTTGATTCATTTTTTTTAACAGTTACTGTAATAAAACTTTTTGAATGTAGTGAATTATAGGTACTAATTAACTGCTGAAATGCATATGCGAAAAAATTTAAATGTATCTTATTACTGAATTTTTTGTGCTTTTGTAAAGAGAAAAATATAAATAAAAAAATCTGATGTGGGCAACACATGACTTTCCTTATATAATGTAATGAATTTACTAATTTTACAGTAAAAAAAAATAGGTTTTTCTTGTAGATACTTATATTATTTCCAAGATATTGAATTTTCGACAATTAGTCGCCATTTTCATTGATTTAGCGTCATTTATATCCATTTGGCGAGATTTTCGTTAAGTTGGCAACATTTCAAAAAGTCGCTAAGTTGGCGAAATTCCGCCAAATCCGTCGTCAAAATCTCGCCAAGCGTTATGGACGGAGAAATAAGTTATTCTTACAGCAGATACATGACTATTGGTGTTCAAATACAAAAGTATTACTCAAAGTATCTTTTTTCATGAATGGAACGAGCTAGATTCACGAGAATGATGTCACTCAATTTATCGCATGGTATTACATATGAAAAGTGAACATTTTTCTCAATAGGAAATATTTTTTTTATTTTATATGACTTTTTGATAATTTTTTTGAAAAATGTGCAATATCTCGAGAACGGTTCATGTTAGCGTTCTAAAATTTATGTCAATCGTTTTCTAATGAAAAATTACATAAGAAATGTCTATTTGCGTAACTTTATTAGCGGTTTTGATCTTTTGACGATTTTTTCAAAATTTCACTCTTGAAATTTAGGGGGCTTCTGATCATTCGATTGCGTATAAAAACAATAAGCTTCCAGTGTTTACGGATTGTGATTTTTTAACTAAATTTGGTTCGAATCGGTCCATTCGTTCGTCAGTTATCGTCTCCACAGGCTCACTGACACACACACGCACATATACTTTCACACACACACAGACATCACTTCAAAAATGTTTGATTCGTGATCAGGGATACTTGAAACGTGCTCTCCCGTCGAAAACTCGAATTCGAATTTTCGACCCCGTCACAATACTTTCCTTATACATTATGTATATAAGGAAAGTAAAAATAAATTATTGGAATGTATGTGCCTTTCTAAACGTTTAGTCTGAAGCTAAAAAATTCGAAACAATTAGGAAAATGTTTGGATTATTCATGAAGGATTTACTTCGAAAGGATTGCCGCAATGGTATTTCGTGAAAATTTGGTTTTCAAGTACTTAAAATAGCTAAATTTTCAAAATTCAAATGTAATGTACATAAAAGAATGATAAATTATATGTGTGAAGGATTTGGCTAAATATTTGTAATTATGTCAGAAATTTTGAAATATAGATTTTGCGATAAAATTGAATTCTGCACAAATGTTCAATTAAAAAAATGACTATCCAGTATTATCACTATCGGTTTCCACACCTCATTGAAGACGATTTTGTGCTTGGTTAAAAAAAGTTAGAAGTGTATAAATTGTTTTATTTTATTTTTAAAGCAAAATTTTCCATATAATTCCAAATTTTCATACTTTTTTAGATTTGTTATGTCTATTTTTATAATACAGGTGTCACTGCTAGTCATTTGTGGACATTTTAAAGCAGGGGGTGGTTACAAAGGTTGCTTCTTTTCTAATTGATAGTTGTTAATCACCGAGTTCTTTCTTTCCAGGGAGAAGGGTTGTAGTGGTTAGTTTAAAACTGGTTTCCGTATAATCGTTGAATAATGCAAATTTTAATCAAAAATTTTCTTTTAAATTAGTCAACATTGTAAAATTTATATTAATTTGGGAAAATGCACTTCTTTCTTGAAACATTAGTTTAGTTCATGAAGTTCCATTATGTAGGATTTTTAAATCTTAAAAGACGAAAGTACAGTATACTTTTTATTCATTTCATTTTACAGCAAGTTATTTGTATCTTTATATATTTTCTAATGATGTTCTTGTAATTTTTGAAAAATCTAACAGGATTTAATCTCGCACATTTTATATTAATTAAATTTTATTACATTACTTTTTATTAATTAAATTTTATTACATTCAAAAAATGGGGGGGGGGGGGGGTACGATTTAAGAAAATAAACAGGCGCGGGTTTTCAAGGGGATAAAGATTGGGAACCGATGTTTTAAATCAGATTGCAAGTTGTGTACATGTATGTGCATGTAAAAAGACATAAAATTCTTAGTGTTAGCGTTTTAATTATTGTTTTGATTTTCAAATATTAGAGATAACATAATCGAAAATAACTTTATTTATATGCATTTAGAAAGAAATTACGCGATGTTTATTTGTGTATAATGAAAATTTTAGAATGATTGCCTGTTTAAAAAACTTTCCGAACATATTTTTGTAAATTCGCGTATTTAAAACAAAAGTCATATACATTATAGAAGCATCACTTAAATCGTTTACTAGTTAGGCATAAGTACATCCCTCCCCCCCCCCCTAAAAAGACATAAAACTCTTAGTGTTAGCGTTTTAATTATTGTTTTGATTTGATCTCGCACATTTTATATTAATTAAATTTTATTACATTACATTTTATTAATTAAATTTTATTTCATTCAAAAAATGGAAGGGGGGGGGGGGGCGGTACGATTTAGGAAAATAAACAGCTTGCCCGTATATTTTTCATCATAAATCATTATACTATAATACATTTAATTTATTATTCTGAAAGTATATCATAGTGTGTGTGTTAAACGATTAGTTTCTATATTTTTATATGTTTACATTGAATTTCGATTTGATATAAATTATCTTTTTGATCTAAAAAAAACTAATAAAATCAAGTGTTTAGCAATAAGTTCTTCACTATAAAAGCATCACTTAAATCAATCGTTTACTAGTTAGGCATAAGTACATCCCCCCCCCCCCCCCTAAAAAGAAATAAAATTCTTAGTGTTAGCGTTTTAATTATTGTTTTGATTTTCAATTATTAGAGATAACGTAATCGAAAATAACTTTATTTATATGCATTTAAAAAGAAATTACACGATGTTTATTTGTGTATAATAAAAATTTTAAAATGATTGCTTGTTTAGAAAACTTTCCGAACATATTTCTGTAAATTCGTGTATTTAAAACAAAATTCATTAAAATAATATCGCCTCCTGTAATAACATTGACTGGTTTCAAAAAGCGAAACGAAACTTTCAGATGATTTATATTTTTCAGAAAGGGAAATACAGTTTTATTATATATGTACCTTTCCAAAAAAAACCCTGTACTGCATATTTAAGTTGTGTTCAAGTAAAATTAATGTTATTTGAGTATTTATTTCATATTTTAAATTTAAAAAAATGATTAAATTAATTTTGTTAGCATCCTTTAGCATTGGAGTCTACCGGGCCGTTCTTGACATTTAACTCCAAGTGACGTTGCGTCTTTACGTGCTCTCATTGGCTAGAGCTGAAGTGGCGCAACCTTATAGATATAGTAACCTTGCCTTGGACTATTTGAGACACCTCCTGTTTGGGATATGTTTGAGGTTGATCTCAGGGAACGAGAATTCCTCTTCAAAAATGGGGCTAGAACAGAGGCAACTGATATAGAGTTTGATATTACAGGAGGGGTATTACAAGCTTGGGTAGTCTTCTCTCTCCATCATGATGATGTTTGAATTCTAATACTTTTAAGTTTCCACCACGATGTGGCGCGGTGGTATACATATATCCCATCTTCTACGACAAATTCCGGCTCAGAACTTCCAGGTGTTACTGTAGTAACTCCCATGTTAAACACAAAAAATGTCTAAATTTCCTCTACAATTAGAAATTTAATTTATTTAGAAATATTTCATTTCTAAGTTCCAACCTTCAATTATTTAAAATAAGACCCAAGTATCGTATTTAATATTAAAAGCTTGGGTAGTACCCCTTGCAGCTGCTAGGAGGCGCTGATTGTTCTATACCGCCTTTGTCGCAGACAAACAAAATGAAAATCCAAGATGGCGGCCATACCGCATACCGCACATACCGCCACTGTTGTTTCCAGTTGTTGCCACCCCTTAAAAGTTTCTTTCCCCGGGTGTTGAACAAAAATTCTGAGTTCCATCCTTTCAGTTTCAGCCGCTAGAGAGCGCTGATGGTTCCATACCGCTACTGTTGGTGAATCCTAGGTGTTGCCGTCCTCAAAAAGTTTCAATTCCCCAGCGTTATCCTAGCAACCCCATGTTAAACAAAAATATTTCGAAATTCCAGTTACAATATTTAAAATTAGAAATTTAATTAACTTAGGAATATTTCATTTCAAAGTTCCAGATTTAAGTTTCTGCCGCTCGGTCGCGCCATTCCGCCTCTGCGGCAGAATCGTAGGTGTTGCCATCGCCTAAAAAGTTTCTACTACGCCACCCTCTTTTACCTCATTCAAAAAATTCATTTCCCCCTTGACTCCTCGTAGAGGACTACAAAATCGTTGCCACTCAAAAGAAGTTTCTAAGAAAATTAAAACCTCCCAATTTTTCCCATTTTACAAAAATACCCCCTCGTCCAGGATTACGGAATCCAAGATGGCTGCTATACCGCACATATCGACACTGTTGGTGAACCGGCAATTCTCTTCCACTTATATATAAACGTTTTATTTAAAAAACAATTAATTCACAGTGGTTGGGGAAACACAGTTCTAAAGGGTATTATGATAGAATATATACACTTTTTTCTTAGGTCAATCATTTCCTTCTCTTTTCTAACACTTCTTTTTTAATGTGTAACAAACAATTTTTAATGTGTAACATAATCTTTGTATTTCTAGTAGAAACTTTTCTCTTTAGATCATTCTTTTAAAAAATCCACCAAGTATTCCGTTCTTCGGTAAGAACAGATTTAATACACCTGCGTAGTGGAAGACACCATAAATACACTGTAGTGGAATACTATAGTGGAATACACCATAAATATACTTTAGAAATCTCATTGCACAATCCAAACATCAAACTGAAATTGAAAGATGCACAGAAGGCTACATACAATAATACTCAATGCATGAAATAAATGCAGGATTACACATTAAAATTAACAAACAATATACATTCTTGTTAGAAAACATGCAGTTCTGTTAATTATTTCCCCGAAACATGCAAAATTGTTAGAATTCATGCAATCTATTAAAAACATGCTATTTCAATTCTTGAGCTCTTAATTAGACGAAGTTATACACATGCAAAATATCAAGATGCTAAAATTACTACATGCAACTACTTACGTCAAAGCAAACATTTTCAATTCTGTCAAATGAAGAAATATCCTTGAAGGTTTGCAGCAAAAAATACTAGGAAGATTGCTGACATTTTATAAGCAGCTTAACTCTCTAGTGATTAGACTTTATATAACTGTAATAGAAGACACCATAAATATACTTTAGAAATCCCATTGTACAATTCAAACATTAAACTGAAATTAAAAGATACACAGAAGGGTACATAGAATAATACTCAATTCATGAAATAAATGCAGGGTTTCATATTGAAATCAAAAAACAATATACATTCTTGTTAGAAAACATGCAGTTCTATTAATTATTGATAGGAAACATGCAGTTCTGTTAATTATTTCCCCGAAACAAGCAAAATTGTTAGAGTTCATGCAATCTATTAACAACATGCTATTTCAATTCTTGAGCTCTTACTTAGACGAAGTTATACACATGCAAAATATCAAGATGTTAAAATTATTACATGCAAATACTTACATAAAAGCAAACTTTTTCAATTCTATCAAATGAAAAAAAAATATCCTTGAAGGTTTTCAGCAAAAATCACTAGGAAGATTGCTGACATTTTATAAGCAGCATAACTCTCTAGTGATTAGACTTTATATAACTGTACGTTAAACATACTAAAAAAAAATGCAATTCATGAACTATGCTAACAATCTATGCTATCCATTGAAAGTATAAACAAATTTGAACATTCCAGTAAATACTATATAATGCTTTAAAATGTGTGCATATCAATTTTTAAAGTGTGTTCTGTTTTCAACTATCCCGAGTAGGTTAAGACAAAGTAAGCTCTTTTTTAATTATATGTATTACTCATGTTCCCCTTCTTGAAAAATCTTCGTCGATAATGTTTAACACACTCTCTCCCTCTCCTCATGGAAAAGTGCACCACTTCCCTTTCCACTGGTATGACTCATTCCGTTATTTCCCTCCTCACGAAAATTCTGTAAATCAGAATTAAATACATTACCAAGTCCTCAACAGAATAAGAGCCTATGGGTGTATTGGCAAGAGCAATTATTCAGTACACCAATTGGATCTATTTTGTCACAGGTTTGAATCCCGTTCCGAAGGCACCACCAGCGTTGAAATTTCATTTCTAGAAATATTCTCGCCGAAAACATATCCTTTCCACTCTGAAAATTTATGTATGTGCGTTATCTTCTCTTAATATAACTCTCTCCAACTTTCTCCTCGTCAAGCAAACCATTTTCATTCACCTCCTCTTTGATAACTCATTCCCCCACGCAGATCCGTCACTTCGCTTTGCTGGTGAACATATGTTTTCTTACTACTTTTTTTTTTTTTTAAATATATGTATTATATTAATTTGATCTTTCTGTTTGTATATATATATATATATATTATGTGTTTAGTAACATATATTTAATAGTGATAAATTGTGATACATTCTCCATCTGGTTTAAAGTATGTTCATTCACCTCCTCTTTGATAACTCATTCCCCCACCACCCAAATTACCTTATCTCCAGAAAACTTCTCCCACTCACCCATGACTCACTCCCTCTTCCTCATAAAAATCATGTAAAATTTTTAATGTGCATTATCTCGTTCGAACGTCTCCCCACTGCTACTGAGGAGGCCCGAATCCGCAGATCCGTCACTTCGCTTTGCTGGTGAACATATGTTTTCTTACTACTTTTTTTTTTTTTTAAATATATGTATTATATTAATTTGATCTTTCTGTTTGTATATATATATATATATATTATGTGTTTAGTAACATATATTTAATAGTGATAAATTGTGATACATTCTCCATCTGGTTTAAAGTATGTTCTTCCATAGTAAATTACTCTGTATGTTATATTGCATGGAAAACGGGTTTTAAAATGTTTATCTTAAATTCAGGGACAAACCAATTTTAACTCAACTTAGGTCTTTGTATATACAAAACTAAGTATCTATATAAAATTAAGGTCTTTGTATATACCGCTTTTCACATATATTGATCAAACATCTAACAGAATTGAAATTTTTTCGGGGTTTGAAACAGTATGTATGAATGAAATATACTTTATTAAAATGTTAAAATGACATGAAATATTCAGTGTGTGTGTGTGTGTGTGTGTGTTCGTGTGTGTCATTTGGTTAGAATTTGGTTGTCATTTGGTGGTTTTTTGGCTGAAAATCTTCCAGAATATTTTCATCTCACAGAATATGAAGAATATACGCTTTTTATGTACAGTGTGGCAGGTAAGTAGTTTCATGTAAAATTCGTAATATATTTATATAGTGCATGTATGTTTTTGTTTATTAACTATTTGTCATGGTATGTAAAAACTAAAACGAATGGTAAAAGCCCTTTTTTAATCATTCATTAATAATGTATAACAATTTCATGTATATGTCAAATGATTTTAATTTTCTAGGATAGGATGCAAAGAAAGTCTTAACCGTTGCCTTTATTGTAATTCTAGCTAGGAAGTTGATTTTGGTATTTTGAGCCATCGTTGTATCTAACTCAGACTGTTCAATTGGTGATATGCAGGTTAGATCCAACTATCAAAGGAATGTTTATGACCTCAAAATCATGTGTTCTGAATAAAAAATATCAATAAAAATTTATTTTAATGAAATGAGTATTTTATTTCCTATAACCTATAAAAAATAGGTATATATATAAAACAGTGTGGTCCACAAAGTAATTTGCTTGGAAAATTAGGCCAAGTTGGACAGCACATATATATAACAGTGAAGCGACTGCTACCGTAAAACACACTGCTGCATACAAGCAAATAAGTACTTAACCACATGTGAATGATTTCATGGTTATTGCCACTCATCAGCATAATACAGGCAATGGGATGATTAATAAGCACTTATTGCACTGACTTTATATTTTTTTCTAGTCGAAGATTTGCATAGAACCTAGCAATGTGAAGATCATTATTTTAGCTCCCACGATCATTGACAAAATGCTATGTAACAAAGATACCTTAAAAACAATGTTACTTGTATGCCACCCTGTTGTTATCTGTACACAATATTGTTACCTGCATTATTGATATTGTTTTATGACCTAAATAATTTGCCTGAATATTGAACAAAATTATTTTGGAAAGAATCCCTCTCCTCAACTTTTTAGGCAAAGTGTAAAATTATGAAACGTAAGTATTGTTCACTAGCAGCATATCCATTCTTAAACAAATTTACAAAAAATATCAAATTGAATCAATATATGCCAAAATAAAAACGCTATGAAATTGGATCAACATATGCTGAAATGGTATTAGAAGATATACCCATACCAATTTTATTCTGTTTCAAAAATTGAAAATATCCACAACTTTTCAAAATAATGTAATTCTGATAAAAATTATTGTTATACGGATTTCTTAATTTTTCAAATCTGAAAAGATTTAATAAAAATAGCCAGCTGGTCATTAGGTTTAATTACGTTACTTAGCAACATATCATTTTTTTCTGCTATATAATCTTATCGGGTTTAATTCTGTTGTAAACATGTGCAAAACATTAACATATAATACATTTTGGGGGGGGGGGGGGGGTCAGGATCGCAGCTCCAGAAGCCTTTTGGTACATCCATAGAACTTCCAAACTTTTTAATTTATAAATAAGAAATATATTAAGACTTTAAAGGATATCTATAAACAAATTTTTTAATTACTTTCCTTATATACATAATGTATAAGGAAAGTATTGTGACGGGGTCGAAAATTCGAATTCGAGTTTTCGACGGGAGAGCATGTTTCAAGCATCCCTGATCACGAATCAAACATTTTTGAAGTGATGTCTGTGTGTGTGTGTGTGTGTCAGTGAGTCTGTCGAGACGGTAACTGACGAACGAATGGACCGATTTGAACGAAATTTGGTACAAAAATCACAATCCGTAAACACTGGAAGCCTATTGTTTTTATACGCAATCGAATGTTAAGAACCCCCCTAAATTTTCGAATGAAATTTTGAAAAAATCGTCAAAAAATCAAAACCGCTAATAAAGTTACTCAAATAGACATTTCTTATGTAATTTTTCATTAGGAAACGATTGACATAAATTTTAGAACGCTAACATGAACCGTTCTCAAGATATTTTACATTTTTCAAAAAAATTATCAAAAAGTCATATAAAAAAAAATATTTCTTATTGAGAAACATGTTCACTTTTCATATGTAATACATTGCGATAAATCGGGTGACATCATTTTCGTGGATCTAGCTCGTTCCATTCATGAAAAAAGATACTCTGAGTAATACTTTTGCATTTGAACGCCAATAGTCATTTATCTGCTGTAGGAATAACTTATTTCTTAGTGCATAACGCTTGGCGAGATTTTGGCGACGAATTTAGCGGAATGTCGCCAACTTTGCGAGTTTTTTAAATGTTGCCAAATTAACGAAAATCTCGCCAATTGGATAAAAATGACGCTAAATCTATGAAAACGACGACTAATTGTCGAAAATTCAATGTCTTTGAAAGAATATTAGTATCTACTATAAGAAAACCCTATTTTTTTACTGTAAAAGTAGTAAATTCATTGCATTATATAAGGAAAGTCATGTGTTGCCCACATCAGATTTTTTACAATAAAAACGAATATCAGTTTTAAATTAATTAAATTACTTCTGTTTAAATCTTTGTGTCACATACAAAATTTAAGGCCCTTTAAAATTTGGGGCCCAGGACCGCGGTCCCGAAATTTCGTGAGTGAACCAGGCTCTTTTTACATATATGTCTCGATAACCCCTGGTCCTGGAAACACGAGACATGGATTAAATTTAAGTAGGACTATTTTATGACTATCTACAAAATTTCATGAAACTCAGTGCACCAGTTAGTTCTCCTTTAATGAGACAAACACACAGGGAGATTTTCAACTTTATTTATATCGATAACAGCTTACTGTTATATTGTAATTTTCAATTCCCAATATAACATTGCTCTTTTGAAAGAGGAAGTGGACCTAAGAAGACGGTCCCTCATGAAGTGAGGCAATTTTTGTAACATTCCCTCGAACGCAGCTGCACCGGACATTCATTTCGAAAAGAGAGGGTGCTTCTCAAGTTCATGTCAGCGTTAGGTGTTACAACAAACGGAAGGGGTTGAACTTCTTGACCCCAGAGTCAATTAATATCACTCGAACCTTGGGAAAATTCTCGTGAGAACTTTCAACGATTTTAAAACTGGAGACTGCATATCTCATATTTCAGGGGGGCCTTGACCAATAATATAGCCTGAAGGGCGTAGCCCTTAATTTACTTAGCCAATTATGGACAGGGGCGCCTTGTTAAGGGGGTAGAGACAGAGAGCAACTTTGGACTTTAAGTTTTTGAAATCGAGGACTTGAATTTTGTGAGTGAAAAGAAGAGGTCGCATGAGCGACGGATCTCGGAGAGAGCGAGCCCACGGGACAGAGCCGGAGCGCGCGGTCATAAAGTCCGACATCGGCAAAGATGATCGAGGTAGGACAATTCTACACATATTTTTGCACTTTGATTATTATTATCTCTCTGACCCTCCTAAATAAGGTTAACCTGGGCCATTAAGACGTAGGCTAGTAAGAATAGTGAGTTAATGCACATTAATAGGTTAATAATTGTAATGCTCATATTATGATCATAGAATGAGGAGATTTGATTGTCTTAATGTACTACACTAAAGATGTTGGTATATGAAATTTACCAGATGTTAATAGTTATTAAATAAGGTTTGTCTTAATGAAATAAATTCTTTGTTATTGTTTAAAATTAAGCCTCTTCATTTTAATTACTAGTATTATGTATTTCTTTATTTACTCCACTTTACGAGATCGGTCTATATAGCGCCAATACCTGGCGTGTGACGACTCACATATCATTTTGGCGCCCGTGACCAGTCGAATCTGGACTCAAAATTATTGCTCGCATATCATTTTGGTGCCGTTTAAACCAGTTTCGAACCTGGACTCAAAATTATTGCACCCTTATCATATTGGTGCTCATGAGCAATCAAACCTCGATTCAAAATTATTTAACCCTTCTGGCGACTTTGCTGTTTTAGACCTGTTATATACCAGAATTTAAATTTTAATGAAGAGAATAAAAATATTTGGAATTAATGAAAAATGAAAATATTGAATAAAAATTTTTTTTGTGTAAAATAAGGATTAAATTAAAGAAAGAAATTTAAAATTAAAATAAATATAAGTAAATTTAAGAAAATTTATTTCACAGTATGAGAAGCAAACAAAGTGATGAATCATTATGTGTTCTTAATGAGACATGCCATATTGTATGTGAAAATATAATTATTAGGGAACTTGAAGCTTTTAAGAAATTTTTGAATTGTATAAATATTTGTGTAATATTTGAGGAGTTAATTATGAGGATTGAAGTATTTGCATGCGTAGATAGTGAAATGATTAGAATTATGTTTTTGAATTTATGTGATATTGTATTTAAATATTTTGGGGGAGGATTTTAAAGTGTAACAACAGGGAATAATTTTGATTAAGCTGTAAAAAATGGCCACATACTTAGAACAAGCAAATTTAGCTCCGATAACTGCAAAGGTAAATAATGATAATTTTAGACGGGAAATTGAGACGTTCCGCAGAGAACAACAAGAAATTAGAACACATCTTTTAAATTCTATTACCCAAAAGATAAACACATTTAAAATACAAAGAAAGGTACATATTCCCACAATACAAACAAGAAAAATTGTTACATGTCATTATTGCAATAAAGAGGGTCATTGTATGAGAGAATGCCGGGCGTACGCAACAAATAATGGGGGACGGAATCGAAACATAAACAATTCCAGAACATTTTTGAATAAACGAATACAATCTCCTCCCCACTCATTTCAAAACCAACCGTATGTTGATCGCAGAACTTACGCCTCCCAGCCGGACACATACAATTACATTTCAAACCACGCCTTTCCGAGAAAATATCACCAGAGCAGAAATTACTATGCAGAACCTCCTACACAAAACAGAGACCTAGAAAGGGGTACGCAAAGGAATAGAGAAGGAATTAGGAAAAGGAATGCTACACAAATAAATATTGAGAACGAGGGACGTAACGTTGAAAAATATAAAACTCAAATTGATAGTGGAAATATTGGTAATTACAGAACCCAAAATAATGGAGAGAGAGAGGACATTAAGGACAGGAAGGACAAAGTTGAACATATCGCGTCAATTGGAGATGAATTAAACACGGAATTACACAAGGTGGAAAATAAATTTCAAAACACAAGTACAAACTATGGCAATGAAGACATCAAAATTTCAAATGAAAACAAAGTAATGGATTCTTTGATTAGCAAAAATGCTGATCCCGAAAATTCACAAAACACAAGTACAAACTATGGCAATGAAGACATCAAAATTTCAAATGAAAACAAAGTAATGGATTCTTTGATTAGCAAAAATGCTGATCCCGAAAATTCACGAAACACTGGTACAAGCTATGGCAATGAAGATAGCAAAAATCCAAATGAAAACAAAATAACGGAGGTTTTGATTACAGAAAGGGTTCATTTTGAAAATATTCAAAATACAAAATGCAAGCTTCAGGACATTCGAATTACGAATGAGAATCACATGATACAAGATACACAAAATTCAAATGAAAGTGAAATGATGGATATTATGGACAACGATAATGGAAATACTAACTCTCAAAATTTACAAAATTCAAAGGAGACCACTAAAAATATTCAAAATAAAAATTCTAGTACAAGTAGAGAGAAAAGCCAAAACGATAGTGAAGTGAATTGCGTCCAAAAACCTTCAGAAATAAATGAGAATCATAACAAAAGCTATGCTAGGCAAGAAATAGAGGTTCCACAGAAAATACAAGTTTGTAACAATAGTGTAAGTGAGGAGATCCAAAAGCGGAATGAAAGAAAACTCGGTTCACATTTTTTCATGAAACCAAAAATTTTTAGGAACTTAATATTGTATGACAATCGCTATTTGGAAAATTTCAAGATGAGAAAGAGGTAAAAAATAATAATTTGTCAAAAAAATGAATTCTTTGGAAATTGATCTGGCAATGGATAAATTATAAAAATGAAAAATGGATATGAAGTCAAAATTGTTAATGGAAAGCAACATTCTCTTCCCGCTTTTATTATTTAACGTATTTGCGACAGATATGTAGCCGAATACACGGCATTCACTAAATGTCAGCACAACACAACACCAGCGAACGATCCCCCTCCCCCCCCTCCTCGAACAGTACAAAATGTCAACAAACACATTTGCGAGCGAAAAGGTTTCTTTCTCCCTTCTCTTAAACAGCAAGCGACACGTACAACGGGATGGAACTGGTTGAGAGCAGATTGCCAATCACGCAAAACACTTCGGTGGCGACAATTTCAGGGAGGCAGAATTTCTCAGTGGCGACTCACGGTCAAAGAGTGGAGATGGGTTCCACTCAAGGTCGATTTTCAGAGGGAAACAAGGGGGAAATAGAACGAGATGCGCAAGAGGGACCAACACAAATAGATGGGGGTTGTATACAAATGGATCGGGGAAGCACGTAAAGGAAAGATGAATCAGCGGGAAATTCACAAGGGGACGATATAAGCAGTACAAATTGTTCACGCACAGTACTTCTTCCAACACCGGTTAGGCCGAAACACAGATATGATTTGAGATCTTTAAAGAATTTAAATTTAAATTGATTCAATTAAAACACGAAAGAAGTTTAAACATAGGTAAGAACGCGGACAAACCGTGATTCAAAATTTTGAGAATGTTAGTAACAAAGAAAAATCGCCATTCACAAAATGCAACGCGAAAGATGGAACGCAAATTTTAAATAAATATTGGATTGTAAATAAAGGAAATTTTAAATAAACATTGAATTATAAATTAAAGAAATGTAAATAAGTATTACATTAATTAAGAAAGTGTAAACAAATTGTGAAAAAAAAAAAAAAAATTGAGGAAATTTTAAATAAATCATACATTAATTAGTTGAAAGTTTAAATGAACAAGAAAGTTTAAATAAATATGGAACTATAAATAATTGGGAATTATGAATAAAAATTGTGATTTAAAAAAATAAATAATTGTTACAAAATAAATAACAAGTATCGTTGTAGGACAAAAGAAATTTTAGGGTTGATAGGTTAAAGATGTGGATATATTAAATTCAAATTTTGGAAAGAACATAAATAACAGAGAAGATACGTCACATTTCAAAAAAAAAAAAAAAAAGCAAAAGGGGGACATCGTTAGAATTCTATAAAAAGTCGTTATAACTCTATAAAAAGAAGGTTTTTTTTTAAGAGAACTTTGATTTCCAGGCAATAAAAATTTCGATGGATAAGATATTTAGGAATATTAAATAAAGGGATATTTTGAATTTCTAAAAAAAAAAAAAAAAAAACTCTTTTCAAAGAACAGTGAAATTTTAAAACAAAAGTAAACTTTCTCCACGCGCTCTTCATTTAATTAGCGGATTGATCAACCATTGTTGGATGAATACGCGTGAGGAAATAGGAGTTATAGAATTATAGTTTAAAATAATTAGATAATTGGTAAATAAAAAAAAAAAAAAAAGAAAAAAAGAAAAACAAATTTTTTTTTTCTAGTTTAAATAAATAAATAATTCATAATTAAAAATAAAAATTGTAATTCAAATAACTAAACAATGGGTAATTAAAAATTAAAATTAGAGTTTAAAATGGATAGAGAATTTTAATTAAAAATCATAATGGCAGTTCAAAGAAAAAAGATAATGGTAATGAAAATTATACACAAATTATAATTTAAAATGAATAGATAATTTTAATAAACATACGCGAATTGTAGATTAAATAAAAAGCATTTGAAAAAAAAAAAAAAGCGTTTCTACATATATTTTGAATGGGTCGCACATATAAAATTTTTGAGAGAGACGAACTTTCGAAGGTAACGCTAGAACGCGGGAATAAACATGATATAATAATAAAATACAATGGTAGAACAAAAGGACACTAACCGCATTTTAATTAATCCGTGGGGTAAATGAATCCTTGCGTAATCCATAGGAGTCGCGAAACACAGACAATCACACACACTGCTACGCGCACATCCCGTCGCCCTAAACACTTTACACAACATGGCGGAAACGTAGACGAGAAAATTTGTATCATTTTGCCAAAACGACATCTTCAAAAATTTGTACAGCTAATTGGCCATGGGAAGTTACACGAAGAAATGCCCGTATTAGCCGCAGGCCAGAAAGGGGACCGCTTTCCAGGGAAAATGACACAATGGCAGAAGGACATGTTGACCTTGTATACCACTACTTGATTTTCTCTGGGGACTAGATTTTTCTGTTTGAACAGGGAATTTAGATGCTAGAATATATGTTACACAAAAGGAGAAATGAATTAATTCAGGAGACTTTGCATTCAATTACAGGGGATATAAGAAAAGAAAATGTACATTTTGGTATTCAAGTATGGGATTTGAATTGAGTTAGGTGGTTTTTGAGAGAAAATTCGTAATTTTGTAGGCATTGAGAGAATTTCAGTGAGTGATAAGATTTACAAAAAATTTAAGTATGGTTTCATTAAGTGGGAAAGTGAATAATGTAAGGAATTCGGGAAATTCCGTATCCAAGTATAAGATTTGGATTAAATCAGGGGATATGTGAAAGAAAATGTATAATTATGGATAGTGTAATATAGAATCGCAGGGGAGTTATAAGATTTTCAGTAGGATAATAATTAAATGATTACATGGGTTTTTTTTTTTCTGTCATCTCAGTTTGTAGGAAAATTTTAAAGTATTGTGCGGAAATTTTTGAACCTATATAAATCTTATTTTGATAGTATTTGAGAGGATAGTGTAATTGTTTAAGTATTTTATTATAAATATGTACATGAGTTATATTTATGGCATGTCCGGTTCAGAACACATGATGGATTGGATGTTAGATAAGAAGTGTATATAATGTAAAAAAAAAAAAATATATATATATATATATATATACATAAGGTAGAGAAATGTAAAATAAATAAATAGTAGGAATTTGAAAAATTTAAGTTTGAAGAGAGTAGCAAATTTAAGTAAAAAATGTATATAGTATATGGAAGGATTTAAAGTAGATAAAGTGTAGAAATTTCAATGGGGCAATTTTTGAGAGTGTTAACAAATTTAAAAGGAGTTTGAAGAAAAAAAAAGAGAGTTTTTTTTTGTAATGTTTCGTGTGCCGGGTGACAAATTAAAATTATAGAAATTGAATTTATAAAAAAATGATACTTAAGGGAGTTTTAAGAGAAGAGAGTATTTTAATAAGCTTGAGTGTAATGTATATGTATTGATTGTCCTAAACAAAACATGAGACAGCGTACAGATCCGGTTGCCTAACGATTCTCAAATGGTCAGCAATTCCTGTTGATCAGCGATTCCGAGTGCTCAACGATTCCTGGTGCACAAAGATTATCATTTGGTCAGCGACTCCAGCAGTTCAGCGCCTTACAGTTCAGCGAATTCCAGTTAGACAGCGGTCCAATCCTTCAGCGAGTTCCAGCAGTTCATCGCCTTACAGTTCAGCGAATTCCAGTTAGACAGCGATCCAGTTCTGCAACGAGTTCCAGCAGTGGAGCGATTTACATTTCAGCGGTTTCCAAGTGTGCAGTGATATCAGTGTTTTTTTTTTCCAAAGGAAAGATATTTTACACTTTCCACCATAACTACAAGGGGACAAAGTGATATTATTAGGGACCATATGCGTAAGTCCCTGATCCCAACAAATATCCAATTGACGGTCAAAGTGACTTTGGTTATCATATGTGAACAATTTTACAGATATACACCTTGAACTTGTGTGGAACTATATTGTTTAAAAAAAAAAAAAAAAAAACAAAAAAAAAAGACATATCACCAGTGGACGAACTTGTGCTTACATGAATAGACTTTTAATCGACATTAAGTACAACTGAACGACACAGATATCGTCATTTGCAGACACATTGAGAATTGTATTTTTGTATAGTATTTTCGTGTTCTTTTGATGGCATATAAGAGTATATATATGATAATATGATTTGTGTATATGTGTATATAGTGCATTTTTACAGTAGATACAGATGAGAGCAAGACGAGTTGTTGGACTACACAGTGGACACGCCTGCAGCAACTATGAGCTGGCACTTTGTAATTGGCTTTTTTCCCACCAAATTTTGGGGGGGGAAGAAGGGTAATTGTTATATTGTAATTTTCAATTCCCAATATAACATTGCTCTTTTGAAAGAGGAAGTGGACCTAAGAAGACGGTCCCTCATGAAGTGAGGCAATTTTTGTAACATTCCCTCGAACGCAGCTGCACCGGACATTCATTTCGAAAAGAGAGGGTGCTTCTCAAGTTCATGTCAGCGTTAGGTGTTACAACAAACGGAAGGGGTTGAACTTCTTGACCCCAGAGTCAATTAATATCACTCGAACCTTGGGAAAATTCTCGTGAGAACTTTCAACGATTTTAAAACTGGAGACTGCATATCTCATATTTCAGGGGGGCCTTGACCAATAATATAGCCTGAAGGGCGTAGCCCTTAATTTACTTAGCCAATTATGGACAGGGGCGCCTTGTTAAGGGGGTAGAGACAGAGAGCAACTTTGGACTTTAAATTTTTGAAATCGAGGACTTGAATTTTGTGAGTGAAAAGAAGAGGTCGCATGAGCGACGGATCTCGGAGAGAGCGAGCCCACGGGACAGAGCCGGAGCGCGCGGTCATAAAGTCCGACATCGGCAAAGATGATCGAGGTAGGACAATTCTACACATATTTTTGCACTTTGATTATTATTATCTCTCTGACCCTCCTAAATAAGGTTAACCTGGGCCATTAAGACGTAGGCTAGTAAGAATAGTGAGTTAATGCACATTAATAGGTTAATAATTGTAATGCTCATATTATGATCATAGAATGAGGAGATTTGATTGTCTTAATGTACTACACTAAAGATGTTGGTATATGAAATTTACCAGATGTTAATAGTTATTAAATAAGGTTTGTCTTAATGAAATAAATTCTTTGTTATTGTTTAAAATTAAGCCTCTTCATTTTAATTACTAGTATTATGTATTTCTTTATTTACTCCACTTTACGAGATCGGTCTATATAGCGCCAATACCTGGCGTGTGACGACTCACATATCACTTACCATGTTTATTTCTCGTAACATTTCCCTCTGTTTAATTGTAATTAAGGGGACGCTTCAGTTAAGAAAAATCACCGTTCCCTTGAAAATTGCACCCGGTGGCTCAAGAGATGGGCAGTTCCTTTTTCAAATGATTGGCATCTGATGGGCCAATGAGAGTAAGTAAAGGTGACGAAAGGCCCTTGGACCTCTATAGTTTATGACTTGCTCGCCTGTCCAAGAGGATAAAGGGGAGAATCTCAGAAGGGTGTGTGGTTTGGGGGACGAAGTAAATGAATGAAAGAATGAAAAAAACGTAACTGGAGGCTTTTTCCACTTACTGAAAGGAAAGTTTCCTATCCATTCTATTTCTTGTCAAGGAATAACCAAAGAGTTCTCCTAACCGATTATTATATAATTATAATATATATATATATATATGTGTGTGTAACTTCAATGTGTGTTTTGGAGACTAATCTAGGTACAACACTAAAATGTGTGTATTAAAAAACTAGAATTAAAAATAAAATTAATGATATTTCTATGCCTATGAGTCCAGAGCGATGGTATAAAACTAATATTTATTTAGTCATTTTGAATATATCATTATTTCCTTTTTAAATAGTATACATTAGAGTGCATTGTATGAAATTTGAAGTTTAAAATGGACGATACAGCACTAAAAATATGTGATATTCTACATACCGCATTTTTTAGCCTTGCAGAATGTATTTGGAAATTATAGTATTTAGCATGATAATTCCTTGTGTTGAAAATGATTTGTTTCAACCGGGGTTACTCGGAAATCTCGGGTTCTGCATAGTAATGAATAGATCAAAAATTCAACTTCGGTACAGAACTTAATACAGTCGGAATTTTGAGGGAGAAAAACTGCTGGTTCACCGAATATTTATACAAAAAATCTGATGTGGGCAACACATGACTTTCCTTATATAATGTAATGAATTTACTACTTTTACAGTAAAAAAATAGGTTTTTCTTATAGTAGATACTTATATTCTTTCCAAGATATTGAATTTTTGACAATTAGTCGTCATTTTCATTGATTTAGCGTCATTTTCATCCATTTGGTGAGAACCCAACGCGCACCGGCCTGAATATTTTCAATACATTGAAACCTGTTGGCTTGTATGCGAATTAAAATTTGCCATTTAAGGAATTAAACACAAGCTCATCACATATAGTATTAAATGTAAAGGAACCCAAATTTTAAAATTAATTTCAAATTAAAAATAATTAAAATCAAGAATGAGCATTAATATAAAATGAATTTTTATTTATCATTTTGGTTGAAGATGAGAAGGGATAAAAAAAGACTGGGATTATGTTTTAAAAATGCTTTCTTCATTTATCAGTGAACAGTGCAATGACTATTTAGTTAGAACTACTCATCAGCATCAAAGATTCGTTGCAGCAGTAGCAAAACAAACATGTCATATGCCACAATTGTTAGTGTTGTTAAAAACTTTTCAATGCGATTAAACTTTCTATGTAAGTATAGATAGATAATATTTTCTTTAATTATGACATAATTATGAATATTTTTAAAATTTAATAATTTTAGTAAAAGTGTAAGATGTTTGGAATAAATACATTCAAGGACAATAATTCGCATTAGCTATATGTTGATTTAAAATTATGACAGTTTGCTCAGATAAATTTTTATTCAACATTTGTTATAGGAAAGAAATCGTCGGAACTGTGTTTAAGAATAAAATGTGTTTAATTTTGATAATTTAGAAGCATTCGAAATCTAAGAACTAAAATTAAAATCATAGAAGAAATTGAATAAAATATCAGTGATAAATTTTAAAGTAAACAGTATCTTGGATTTCTTATTTTCATTTATTTATTGGATTTCATATTTCCACCACCAGACAAACAATCACAGTACAAAAGAGATTAAACTTTTTGGCGACAAATTTAAAAATAAAACAAATTGAAACTGGCACTTGACCAATAATAATAATCTAATGATCATTTCCTCAAAAATTAAATTTGGAATGTATTTCTTCCCTATTCAATTTATAAATCACATGATATTACGAAACATGACAATTGGTGCATCGGTGTATATTCATACTGCTGTATCCAGGCCAGAACATATTTTTTGTTCTCTTACTATAGCTTTAAACAATTTGAATGTTGTGAAGAGCAATGTTTTATTTTGACTTCGGAATGTAGTAGAATAAAGAAGTCTTCAATTTCTTATCCAAAATTATAATTTTTCTGTATCGGGTTCTAATTGACCCATCTGCGTTCACCGTGCAGAGTAAAATTTTATTACCTAACTAGCAGCATGCCTGTTCTTCGTACGGAGTATCTCTAAAATGCGATACATTCAACAGTAATATACTGTAATAATTAATTATATTTGAAAACTTAAAAACTTCATCGAAAAAAATGAACTTGATTCAAATGACGTCATCGAAATATAAATCACCTGGCTCTCTATGGCTTTTTACGGCAGTTATCGTGCTAACGGACAAAGACAGAATGAACAAAGTCATAACCACTTTCCAACTATGTAGTAAAGTGTTAAAAATGGTTATTTGATTATCAGCATTTTATGAGGAAGATTCTTTCTTATGCTGCTATGACTTATATAATGCAATGATTTTTTTACTTTCCTTATATACATTATGTATAAGGAAAGTATTGTGACGGGGTCGAAAATTCGAATTCGAGTTTCCGACGGGAGAGCACGTTTCAAGCATCCCTGATCACGAATCAAACATTTTTTAAGTGATGTCTGTGTGTGTGTGTGTGTGTGTCAGTGAGTCTGTGGAGACGATAACTGACGAACAAATGGACCGATTCGAACGAAATTTGGTATAAAAATCGCAATCTGTAAACACTGGAAGCTTATTGTTTTTATACGCAATCGAATGCTCAGAACCCCCCTAAATTTTCGAGTGAAAATTTGAAAAAATCGTCAAAAAATCAAAACCGCTAATAAAGTTACGCAAATAGGCATTTCTTATGTAATTTTTCATTAGAAAACGATTGATATAAATTTCAGAACGATGACATGAATCGTTCTCGAGATATTGCACATTTTTCAGAAAAATTATCAAAAAGTCATATAAAATAAAAAAAAAATATTTCTTATTAAGAAACAAGTTCACTTTTCATATGTAATACCATGCGATAAATTGGGTGACATCATTCTCGTGGATCTATCTCGTTCCATTCAAGAAAAAAGATACTTTGAGTAATACTTTTATATTTGAACGCCAATAGTCATTTATCTGCTGTAAAAATAACTTATTTCTTAGTGCATAACGCTTGGCGAGATTTTGGCGGAATATCGCCAACTTGGCGACTTTTTGAAATGTTGCCAAATTAACGAAAATCTCGCCAAATGGATAAAAATGACGCTAAATCAATGAAAATGACGACCAATTGTCGAAAATTTAATATCTTGGAAAGAATATTAGTATCTACTATATGAAAAACCTTTTTTTTTCACTGCAAAAGTATTAAATTCATTACATTATATAAGGAAAGTCATGTGTTGCCCACATCAGATTTTTTTCTTACATAATGCAATAAATTTACATCTTTCACAGTGACAAAACAATGTATAAGATTCATGGCCTTATATGTTTAGGTGTAATTTTTTTTCACAGTTTTGCATGGTAAATCCCGAGCAACACCGGGTATTCGCTGCTAGTATAATATAAAGAAACTTAAAATTTGCAATCATGCGCAAATTACTATAGTTATACTAAATGACATTGTTAATCAAAATATTCTGTTAAAATATTTAATTTAATGCCCCTAAAAAGAAGTTAGAGAATTTCTGTTCTCGCTATACAAAATTATCTTCACGGGCGGATCTGAAGAATAAAACATCCTGGCCCCGTTTGCAAGCAAATTAACAAAAAATATGAAATTGATTCAATATATGAAAAATAAAAGCGTTAAAATTGTATGGGAGCCTTACTACTTATATTCGCAAATATTGGAAGATATACCCTATATTAGTAGATTACATATACAAGTTGAAAATATCAATAAATCCGTAATCTTTAAACCTGGAGGCAGTAATTGATTCTAGTATATGCCAAAATGAAAGTGCTAAAATTATATGGGAATATACACCCGTAATAATGTCGTAACCCCTTATAGTGTCGTAGATTAGAAGATATGTCCGTGTGTTAGAAGATTACCCGTATTACAATATGAGTCTCAAAAATCATTGCCAAAGTAAAACAGATGACGTAATAAATTGAAAATATCAATAATCTCCGTAATCTTTATACCAGAAGGCCGTAACTGATTACACAATATGCCAATATATGTCTAAATATATGCCAATATACCTGTACTACTTATATTCTCGTAGATTAGAAGATATACTCGTGCCTTTGTAGAAGATTACTCGTACAACATACAATATATGAGTTTCAACATTTTTTGTCATAATAAAACAATGGCATAATAAATGGAAAATATCAATAATAATGATGTTTAAACCTGAAGACAGTAATTGATATTATCCAGTCAAAAATGCAATGTCAATGAAATTTATTTTACAGACATATCTTTATTATTCAAATCGGAAAAGATTTAACAAGAAAGATCAATCACGTATAAATCATTGATTATGACACACTTTCCAACTGCACACATTATGACACACTTTCCAACTGCCCGGCCGTCCAATTAGATGCTCAAGTCCTCAGGACGAGCCGGACGGGCTGGGTCTTCAACACTTTCCAACTGCGGGGCGCGGTAGCCCATTGGTTAGCGCGCTGGAGTTGCACTCGGTAGGCCCGGGTTCGATTCCAGCCACTGCCAAAACTGCCGCCGTGTTCATACGGAGTACGATCACGTTAAACATGTGGGTCCGAAAGTCCTTCCGAGAGGTTGGTGGTAGGGGAAGGAGGGTACGGTCTCTGTGGATGCCTCCCCCACTGGGTTCCGGTCTAAATTGGGTGGCACTTCCCGACCGTCCAAACAGTTACCTTACACCTTTCTGGTAGGTCGGACGGTCTGGGTTTCAACAACAACAACACTTTCCAACTGCGATGCAATTTTATTTAAACATCTCTAAAATGTGATACATTCAGCGGTGATATTTTTAAAATTATCACAATAGTACAATAATTTATTATATTTGAAAACTTTATCGAAAACAAATGAACTTTATTACTTGAGAATTTTGTTTCATATATGCAATTTCAAATTTTTCTTTTACGGTTTTGATTTATGTTAAGCTTTTTTATTTATTTTGACACGGCCCGATCCGACCTGAATTTAATATATAAACTTCGCCAAATTGAATATTAAAATACCCCAGTGGTGTGCGGCATTCCTAAAATAGTGAATATTAAAAAACTTAAATTATACACTTTATTTCTATTTAACGATCTGTGAGTACGAAATTTTCACATATAGTCTATTTCAGATTGTATCTTTTTGCTATTCAAAGTTATCTTCACAGGCAGTTCTGAAGAATAAAACATCCTAGTCCCTTTCGTAAACAAAGTTACAAAAAATGTGAAATTGAATTAATGTATGTCAAAATAAAAGCGCAAAATTGTATGGGAAGACATATACCCGTACTACTTATATTCTCTTATATTAGTAGATATACCTGTGTATTAGTAGAAGATTATCCGCACTACTTTTACTAAGAAAAACAGATGACATAATAAATTGAAAATATCAATAATCCCCTCAATCTTTAAACCTGAAGGTCGTATTTGATATAATCCAGTCAAAAATGCAATTTCGATAAATTTTGTTTAATATGCATTTCTTTATTATTTAAATCGGGAAAAAAATTAATAAAAAAACTTCTGCGCTACATAAACACACTGGTTTTAAATCTTTTGTTAAGCGACATGATATCATTTCCTTCAAATAAATTTGCGGAAAAACATTGTCTGCATAATGCTATGTCTATAAAAGGTTTAACTGTGCGGTTTTTTTTTATTAATATTTAACTTGAAACATGGACTCAATTTTAAGTGGGGCTATTCCAAAAGCTACCCAAAAAATTTGTCGAAATTCGGTGCAGCCTTTATCCCAAGACTAAATCTTTACTCATAAATTCAACTACGGGACAGAATTCATCAAAGCAGGATTTTTGATGAGAAAAATGTGACTAGTTCACCAAAATTTTATACATACTATAACAAATTATTTACAATCCAGAAGCCCCCGGTGACCTAAAAGACTGCAATTAATATAATATTTACATTAAATAAGTATGGAACAAATATATGCAAGAAGAAAAACAGTAAACCAGCGCGAGCCGAATTATCTGTACTGATACAACAAAATGGAACGAAACCAAGGACTTATTTTTCTTTTCTGGACCAAAGTCAAAAGACACCTGCTAAACACAACAATATACCCCTTCGTTCATTTCCCCGATACCAGTCAATCATCCACCCACCCCTCAAATCTCCACACCAAGAACTTTCACCCCCATTTTTCCCCTGGAAGGATGGGAGGTGTGGCTAACGTTGAAAATCGGAAGTTTCAGCAGTTGAAACACGATTTACTATTCCAATATATTAATCCCAAATTAATTCAAAAATCTAAAAAAAATCTTAAAAAGAAACCAGAAGTATAAGCTATTGAACGCTGTTTTTTAAATTGTGAAACGTTTAATAGTTCATTTTTTATAGAGCAATTATGAAGGTGATGTTTTATCTAAGAAATTTTGACAAATTAACTCCATTTCAAGATATATTTAAAATAAAATTTAAAAAATTGATGAGGGAGTTCAATGCATTAAACTGTCTACAATCATGTGCAAAAAACAGAATTTTAAATTATTCATTTGCTAATGTGTAATTAGCAAAGAACTTACCCCATAGGTTAACATGGGCATGAAAGCTAACTGAAGCGTCGCCTTAATACATATTTTTAAAAACAGTGCATAGATTGAAATATAGATTACATTTTAAAATTAATATCCTATTAATTGCAGAGTTCTATCATTTATAAATACATTCTAAACTGAGTTATTAGAATTCGAGATTTTTGATAACGGATAATATAATGTTACAGGTTTGGATTATTTAAAGGTAAAGGTAATTTTTCAGTGTTTCAAGTTGACGGGAATAATTTTAACAGTGGTATAGTTGAAACAATCTCAAAAATACAAACTTATTAGTAAACTTCCTAAAACATTGGTAAGCACATAAAATAAATTGTAAATGTGTAATTATTACAAATTAATTTATGTGCTTAACATATATTATTTTATATGCATATTCTCATTATTTTTGTGACAAAAGTTATAGATTCGAATTTCACTGCGGGAAAATATCAATCAAGAAAATAAAATCTAAAAATATATTAAAGCTAATGTTAGATTTTAATACGTTCATATCCCGAAATTTATACGACTGTATTTTAAAATTAATGAGCAAGTGCATTCTCATCAAGTTTTTTCATGAAGTTTTTCATCTCTATGAATTATAATTTTATTATAATTCTTAGAGATGAAAAATAAAATTAACACTGCTTGCATTTTTTTTTATTTACTTTCAATACGAATTAAATATTATTTTCAAACTGAAAACATTTATTTTAAAACTGCGTATGACAATTAATAAAAAATGAAAAATCAGAGAAAAATTTGAGTTTTTAGTTTACACAATGTGCACTAAAAATAAAATTTACAGGGCTTGCATTTTGTTTTATTTACTTTCAATACGAATTAACTATTACTTTCAAACTGAAAACATTTATTTTAAAACTGCGTATGACAATTAAAAAGAAGGAAAAATAGAGAAATTTTTGAGTTTTTATTTTACACAATGTGCACTAGAGGGCGGTACGATTAGCAGAATTGTGCAGTTCATTCATTGTGCAGTTCGGCCAGGGAAAAAAAAACTGCAATTCCACGGCGTGTCCGTATTCTTCGCATATTCTTTGCTTCTATCTAGGCTTTATGGCACACCTGACACCTCATTCTGGTAGGTCTTTTTACACTTCACGTGTAGGTTTGTTTCATCAAGATCGTTCTTCCTTTATAACGCATTTATTTGTGTTGTTTTCGTTGCATATCATTTGAATTATGAATACATTATATCACAGGTGAGTCTTTATTTTGTAAGAAATTAAATGTTTATGAAAAATTTAACGATGCGATGTTCTGATGTAATTTACATCATTACACGTGGAATTTCAATGAATTATTAATGATTAAAATGAAAGAGTTTAATTTATTATTAGTGCATAAAATGAAATCTCATTTCAGCCCATGTAATTTTAAATATATTAATTTTACTTACGTTATTTTTTGTTGTTGTTGTTAATTTAATATTACTTGTGTTTTCGTAAGTACATATTTTATAAACGATAAAATGCCTCGCTAATCTTACATTATCGAAAAACATTTATTAACAGGAAGTTAATAGTATAAAAATATTTTTTAATAACATTTTGTTTAAAATTCGTAAAATTGCCATGGAAAATTTTACGAATTTATGTTGATTTTCATTCTTAGAAAAATGTCTCTAAACATCTTTTTGACTCCTTAATATTATAATTAGGCATCAAGCTTAACGGTTTCTAACAGCAATAATAATATAATGTGATTTTTCTAATTTAATCCTTTTCATATTTTGACAAATTTTGCAGTGATTTTCTTCAAAAAATATCTTTCTTTGATAACAGGATTGCGTATTTTAATTAAAAACTAATTTTCAAGTAGTCATTATCCAA
Source organism: Amaurobius ferox (assembly GCA_951213105.1). Taxonomy (NCBI): domain Eukaryota; kingdom Metazoa; phylum Arthropoda; class Arachnida; order Araneae; family Amaurobiidae; genus Amaurobius; species Amaurobius ferox. The sequence goes on from OX578136.1 coordinate 113,202,365, forward strand.
AAATCATATAAAACTGTGACAGATATTTATGCCCTTTACATAGCTGCCGAGTGCTCCGATTTACCCGGAGTTTCTCCGTTTTGTATAGCTTGCTCCGGAAATCCGATTATCATAAAAAAAAAAACCTCCGATTTTTCGAAGCAAATAATTTTTTAAATATATGTGCATATTTCCCGTATTTTCTAAATTCCCGTAAACGCATGGTTTTGTGAAGAGAAAGAGACGGCAAAAAAATCCCACTCACTCTCCCAACGTATTCCAACTTTTCGGAAACTCCCGATCTTCTCTATATCTCCCGGGTAAGTCGCTCATCTCCCAGTTTTCACTCGGATGTCCTTATTTTCACCCATTTTAGGCAGAAATAACGTGAATGCAAGTCGCGACTTCAGTTGTTTTTTGCATCTCAATTATCTGCTATCGCGGTGTAAGGATGGATCGCGTAACGTTTGTATTTTTACTTTCCCTGCAATACATGGTAATGCATAGGGAAAGTATTGGAATTATGCCGAAAATCGCAACTCGAGTTTTCGACGGATCTACACGTTTCGAGGCCTCTAGAACACGAAAAAAAAACTATTTTTAGCGTGACGTCTGTGTGTGTGTCTGTCTGTGCAATGTATGTATCCTATCCACACTAACTCATAAACTAATGGACCGAATTTCATAAAATTTGGTAGGTACATCACATGGATGTGACCCTGGTGCTGATTAGTTTTTGGTACGGTTCGTAAAATCATAACCCGCCTTTTTTGCGAAATGGCCCGTAACAATTTCATTTATCCGCTCTAGTTAAAATACTAATTTACCAAATTTCACAAAATTTGGTAGATAAGTTACTTGTTGGATATTCTGACGCTGATTAGATTTTGGTACGATTCAGAAAAGAAGAAAACCCGCCGTTTTTTACGAAATGGCCAGCGAGAATCTCCAAAATCTAAAAAAAAAAAAAAAAAGACTACGTATGCTAAAATGTATCAATTAAATTCCTGTTTTATACGCAATTTTTGATGAGGAAAAGAATGTAACACACTCCATTATACTTTTGGACTAACCGTTCTCAAGAAATTTAAGATTTCTTAAATTTTTGTTACGCCGCTATCGGAAAAATGTCGAATTACCAAATAAAAACAAAAATTAAATTAAAAATGCTAATTTAGTGTTATTTGATGCAACTCAATCTAGTAAATTATTAAAGAAATAAAGAAAATATGAATTTAAGTCTGCAGGGAAAGTCATGTGATGCCGACATCAGATTTTTGTACTTATATCTACAGGTTACAAATGCAAAAAAATCGGAAATAGATCACGGATGTTCCGAAAATGTCACGAAATGAGAAACGAAGTCACAAATTTTGAGATCGAAGTTTTCCCCTTTCTTTCATCTAAAACTCCGATTACTGCGATTATTCCCACAGCGTCACGAGGAAGAGAGATGACCAATGATTACCTAATTAATGTGGGAGAAACTCATTTGCATCACTAAAATTTTATAAAATCATTTTGTTTTATATACAAAACTATTTTTCAAACATATTATTAATGAATTGAAAGTTTTGCAGCAGTTTCGTTAAAAACGGCATTTGTGCGAGATCCCCCTTATATTTCGTTTTATTGTGAAACTATTTTTCCACTTTTGCAACCTATTTGCATCGTCAAAATTTTGCATAATTATTTCGTATGTTATGCAGCAAAAACTATTGTTCAAACGTATTATTAATGAAATGAAAGGCTATTTTGTAGCACTTTCGCGAAAAACGGCATTTGTGTGCGATCCTCCTTATATTTCGTTTCATTGTGAAAATAATTTCCACTTTTGCAATCTGTCTGTATCGTCAAAATTTTGTATAATTATTTCGAATTTTATTCAGAAAACTATTGTTCAAACGCATTATTAATAAAATGAAAGGCTATTGTGTAGTAGTATAGCGAAAAGCGACATTTGTGCACAATCCTCATTATATTTAGTTTAAGGGTGAGCGTCAGTAAATCTTTTGCCCTATCCGCGCTTTGTTAACTTTCGCGGCACACATTTTTCGCCGAAATTCTGCTCAAACAGTTGCGAAATATTTTCTGAAAGATAAAATGCAATGTTTAGATTATATTAAAACTAAATTTAATACCGAATAAAACATAGAATATATTTTTATTTTAATCCAAAATATTTTCGGTGCTGCCATCTGTTATCGTAATTTAATTCATACAGATTATTTTTATTTTTTCATGAACATTTTTAAATATCTATTGCTTCTAATACAGTATAAAATCCAACAACAGATCATATATAATAATGCCACAATCACGGAAAGGTAATTTCTTATTCTGTAAATTTGATAAGGGGATCTGAATGTACATCACTGAGGACTGCAGTTTTGTCTTTCAAGTTCCTTTGTCTTCAAGTTCAAGTCCAACTTCAATTACGTTTCCGTGATTGTGACAGTTGTTGTATTTCAAACTGCATTTGAAAGAATAGGTATTTAAAAATGTTCATTAAAAAATAAAAATAGTCGGTATGAATTAAATTACGACAACAGATGGCAGCACCAAAAATAGTTTGAATTAAAATAAAAAAATATATTCTATGTTTTATTGGGTATTAAATTTAGTTTTAATATAATCTAAGCATTTTATCTATCAGAAAATAATTCGCAATTGTTTGAAAATAATTTCGTCGAAAAATGGGTGCCACGAAAGTTAACAGAGCGCGGATAGGGCAGAAGATTTACTGACGCTCACACTTAAGGGTGAGCGTCAGAAAATATTCTGCTCTATCCGCTCTTGGTTAATTTTCGCAGAACACATTTTTCGCCAAAATTCTGCTCAAACAGTTGCGATATATTTTCTGAAAAATAAAATGCAATGCTTAGATTATATTAAAACTAAATTTCATACTCATTAACATATAGAATATATTTTTTATTATAATCCAAAATATATTTGGTGCTGCCATCTGGTATCGTAATTTAATTCATACCGACTATTTTTATTTTTTAATGAACATTTTTAAATGTCTATTCCTTCTAATACAGTATTAAATACATCACGAGATCATATATATTAATGCCATCATCACGGAAAGGTAATTTTTCATTCTATAAATTTGATAAGGGGATCTGAATGTACATCACTGAGGACTGCAGCCTTGTCTTCAAGTCCAAGTTCAATTACGGGTTTCGTGATTGTGGAATTATTATATTATGATCTGTTGTATTTAATACCGTATTAGAAAAAATAGACATTTAAAAATATTCATTCAAAATAAAAATTGTCGGTATGAATTAAATTACAACAGATTGCAGCACCAAAAATATTTTGGATTACAATAAATAATATATTCTATATTTTATTGAGTATTAAATCTAGTTTTAATATAATCTAAACATTGCATTTTATTTTTCAGAAAATATTTTGCAACTGTTTGAGCAGAATTTCGGCGAAAAACGTGCTCTGCGAAAGTTAATAAAGCGCGGATAGGGCAGAAGATTTACTGACGTTCCCCCTTAATTGTAAAAATAATTTTCACTTTTGCAATCTGTCTGCATCGTCTAAAACTTTTGGTATTTATTTCATGTTTTATGCAGAAAAACTATTTTTCAAACTTATTATTAATGAAATGAAGAACTATTTTCTGAATAATAATATTAAAATAATAATTTGGGTAGTTAAGTAATACAGCCATTTCAAGAGCATAAATTAGAATTAGTTGTAGTTATTCTTGATTTAATACCTCCTCTGTGTTAATACTCAGCAAAGCATCTTGTTGATGTTTGAGGCTGCATGTGTGTTCATGTATTTCAGTTGTACCTAGATAAAAATGTCCGTACAAAAGTTATAGGTTTTTATATAAAAATCCAAGACTACAATAATTAAGTAACGTTTCTAGTAAGCTACAAAAAAAAATTAAATAATTTTCCCCCAAAATATTCATAACATGAAATCAAATCATTACTTAGATTTTGATGTCAATAACATCTATAGTTGGGGATATCTCTGGCTGAAATTGGAGCGTTACGAAAAAAGTGAAAACTATGGTCGTTTACATCTCCGAACTTAATAGATAAAAATGTAAACAATTTTGTCGAAAATATAGTACCTTTGACGTACGTATAGAAAAAATTTCCATATTTTAGTATTTTTAAATTTTGAACCCTTTTTTTCAAAGGAGTAAAAATTTTAGTCCGAGCTAGTTTTAGCCTCCCTTTACTTACTTTTAAAATATAAAACTATATACTTCTTTTGCCTTGACCCCGGGCAATAAATAGCCCTCTGCTGGACCCCCCCCCCCCCCCCATAGATTATACTCGTTAGTATAGTGACTGGAATATTTGGTATTCTAGGCACTGTACTTGTTGGCATTGCCTTCTCTTTGGTGGCTCATTTGTGCATGAATGAAATTTCAGAAACCATTGCTACCGTTCATAAATGATTTTGTATGTGCTACAAGGATTTTGTTTTATCAAAAAGAATTGTTATTTCCTAGTGGGCATTTATAGAAAATTAAAAGATAAAATATTTTTAAAGTGGAATTTATAATGAGAACAAATATCACTCCAATTTGGAAATTTCCCGAGTGAATACCAACTTTTCCGACTTTTTATAATCAATATGTGTGTGACACCCTTCCACACATCTCCGGTACTTACGTCCCTGGAACCATTATAAAAGTTTGTAATGAAAGCCCATGATAAATGTTTGTAAAGGGGGCCCATGATAAAAGTTTGTAGAGGGAACAAATGATAAAAGTTTGTAAATGGCGCCATAATAAATGTTTGTAGAGGGTGCCCATTATAAAAATTTGTAAAGAGGGCCCATAATAAAAGTTTGCAAATGAAGACCATGATAAAAGTTTGTAAACGGGGAACACGATAAAAGTTTGCATAGGGCCCCCATGATAAAAGTTTGTAAAGGAGGCCTATGATAAGAGTTTGCAGAGGAAGCACATGATAAAAGTTTGTAAAGGAGGCTCATAATAAATGTTTGTAGAGGGAGCCCGTGATAAATGCTTGTGGAGGGAGCCCATGTTAAAAGTTTGTAAAGGGGGCCCATGATAAATGCGGAGGGAGCCCATAATAAAATTTTGTAAAGGGGGCACATGATAAAAAATTGTAAAGGGGGCCCATGATAAAAGTTTGCAGAGGGGGCCCATTATAAAAGTTTTAGGTTGTCCCACAATTTGTATGGGCGACCCTGCTCCTTGGAGGAGATCCTATCCCTCTGCATATACCACAGTTGTTCAGTACGGTGTTGTATAACTAATTTTCAGCATTTACTAATTATCAAAGTTTTAGTTATTAAGTAGACAAAAATCTTGAATGATATGATATGGGAAACTGAAAGGGGTAAAGAACATTCGAACACTAAAGAGTAAAAATATACGATGAAAAAGAGAATTTTTCCAGAGCTTAATTAAAATTTGCTTAGTCGTAAGTAACATCATGATCGTCATCAATACATTATCATTTTCATATTTTACTTCGAAAACGGAACACTTAATTAACGTTCCAAAAATAATCAAAAGTGAATATCTATACATACATCATTTCAAATAATGGTTCTTAATAAGAGACCATTTTTTTTTCAGTCTTTTCTAAAACCTCCTCCACCTGGAATATTCGAATTTAACTTCGACTCACGTGAAGTAGAGATCAACAAAAGATAAATCAAAGAACGTTTTTGGCTATAATAAATTATTTTCCAAACATGTGGTCAACATTCGCCTTACGGGAAAAGAGCATATAATAAAACATCCTCTTGGTCATAAAAAGCAAACAAGCAGATTGTTCACACCCTCAGGCAACCACTATGTAAGTCTTTACAATTTAAACTTTTTCTATAGAAATTCTTCCAGAAATAAATTGTTCGCTGCATAATGAGAAACTCTCAACAACTGCTAAAGGTACAGTTTGGCGTAAAAAGAATGTGGCCTTTAGAATATTTGGGGGCTCAGCCCACCTTGGAAAATTATTGGTGGCTCGAGCCCCATGGGTCCAGACAACTGTACGCCTATGGTCTCATAGATGGCAGCATCAGCATAAGAATATTTCGAGTTTGGATAGCGTTCTAGAATTTTGACTCGTATCATTATCAGTAGCGGCTCGTGATTAATACTATGAGAGGGGCGCTGATTAAAGCATGTTTTATATATATATCTATATAAATAAATTAAAAATATGTTTGTATATGTGTTTGTGTATAATGATGATTAGCTGTTGAAGCTTGAATTTATAATAAAAGTCTTGAATTTATAATAAAACTTATAATAAAGTTTTATTATACATTAAAGACTTTTAAACATTTTGCTGAGAGAGTGATTTTTACTATATATTTTAAATGTCTTAGGAAATTACTGTTTCTTAGTTTATAATTAAATTTGATAGGTTTTTTTTTTTTTTTTTAAGATTTAATAGTTAAGATTAGTATTGCACTGCGCTGCAAAAAGATATGTTGAATCATCAGGGGCGGCTATTCAGAGGGGCCGCGCAGACCCCCTTAATCAAGCACTTCAAATTATTTTAGTTATAGGTTAATTACAATTTTTAAGAAAATTATCTGAATTTTATTTCAACTAAAATTCGAATTATTGGAAATAAGTGATAAAATTTGCACTAGATGGCAGCACTAAAGCTTTGAAAGAGTCTCTTATGTTCTTTTCATACCATATTAAATCTATAGGGGAAAATACTGCATTAGAGGTAAAGACGAAGGATTTTTAATGAGGCCGCGTCCATTCATCGCCTCTGGCTGATAGAACGAATGGTATGTTAATATAACGGCAATAGAAATTAGAGTTAAAGAAACAGATATTGCAATATTCCAATCCGATGGGAGCCGCGGTAGTTACCGCGGCTCTTCGTCAAGAAGAAACGAATACTGTGAACGACTGACTCGAATTGGCTAAGTTTCGCTTACTTGGCCTCGAGTTTTTCTTCATAAATGTGTGTTTTCTCTGTCGCTTCTTTTTAAAATAATAAATTTGGATGTTTAAATAAATATTTGAAAATAAATTACTGCATTTATGTAATTTTGATATATTTTATTGATTCTATTGACCTAGTTCCTTCAGTTTTGGTTCATGATGAAATAGTTTAGTATTAGATACAGAACATAGAAATTCAAAAAAGTTTTGATACATATTTTGTGCTTTTTACTTAATTGAACAAGTGGCGGTTATTTATGGTATTTTGGGGGGTTTCTGTTCTTCGCCTTCGGTAGAAAAATGCATTGTTTGGGGCACTCAGTTTAGTTTTGACCCACCCATCCGTGTTACTGAAATTGTTTCGATCCGTAGGCGCCCGGTGGGGGTAAAGGCGTACTCCCTAGGCGTAAATTTTACTTGAGGTAGTCCTAAAATTTTTCATCTGGCTTCCTAATTAAGCGATTTTGAATCTACTGGTGGCTATAGTCTCTGCACTATCTATACGTGTATCGCCTGGATATGCATATTTTTTTATTCAAATCCCCCTGAGCGTAACTTTTAGTTTAACTAGCCTGCACGATTTAACATCTCAGTTCCTAAATTGAGCGATTTTGAATCTTCTGGTAGCTACATTTACTTTAAGTAGTCCACCCTCTAATTTCAGATCTCGGCTTCTAATTGAGCGATTTTGATTCCGCTGGTGGCTATAGTCCCGGCGCCATTTGTATATGTGAATTGAATATACATATTTATTGTGTCAGCTCCCTGGGCGTAACTTTCAGTTCGGTGAACCCCCTAAATTTCTTGTTTCTCCTTCTAATTGAGCGATTTAGATTTTGCTGGTGGCAATCACTTAGATATACAACCTTATTATGTCAACACCCTGGGCGTAACTTTTACTTTAAGTAGCCTCAATTTCATATTTCAGTTTTACCAAAAATGCATCGCCTTGGTTCCTGAAATATCCGTGTGCGACATTTCAAGGCCGTACGATGTTTACATTTTCCGCTACAGACCTTACACACACACGTCGACACACAAATATCGTCTGTTATTATGTAATATGAAACAACCGTGGTGGAAGAGGGGAGACTCTTTTTCATATTTACATTTTTATCTATCTTAGTGATTCTTACTCCGATTTTGATGCAATTTTCACACTGTATTTTCTACTCTACAATGGACCCACTCGATCTGCTCACTCTAAACTTTGATCCATTTTTGTTGCACCCTCGCAACTTAGTGTTATAAAAACCGATTGCTATATATAATGACTGCTAGCAGGCAGAACTCGCTAGTATCATTTTAAAGACAAATAGAGATAAGCATAAAGCATAAGAATTTTCTGTAAATTCCAAATTAATTCTTGTATTAAAAAAAGTTCCTTCGTTTCTACATATAAACGGCAGTAGATTTAGTTGGTTTTCGCTCTCTAATTATGTTACTGTTTGCGTTACAAGGACGATCAGGTACAAAACTATTAGCCATAGAGTGTATATGAGAAAAATTGTGTGCATTTTGGATGTAAAAACATTTGCGCTAATCATAAAAAAATACTGCACATGCATACGACTGAGAGTATTTAATTTTTACAAATTTGATACAAATTTATTTAGAAATGTATTCAAATAATTTCCATAGTTGCAATAGGCTCTTATTCATTTTAAGGAAACTTTCACAACGTATATCAGCGTAAGTAAAATAATAATTTGGCATACGGCTGTTTCGAGGTAACGCCGGAACCAATTTATCAGTGCCGGACAAACGACGAACTCGAAGTCTAAAAGACGTAGTTGGCACAAACTGAGGGATATATATATACATAAATATATAGATGAGAATCTCCCTCTACATGTCGCTCACGAGCTGCCACTGTGAATCATATTAGATTTATAGGCATCTATGAAATATTTACCGTTCTTCGTAATTTTTTACATTCAAGAGTCAAAAACATATGATGTGGGTTGCATATAAATTTATTTCATTCCGGGGTAAGTTAGTTTCTGTAACAATCTAATAATCGCGTGTAAAAAGCTTTGAAGAATGTTAAATCAATCGCATATATCTTAATAATCGCACTCATTTATATGCACTTACAACAAATATATAACAAAAATGATCACTCATGCATAAAGCATTGATTATGAAACACTTTTCAACTTCAATGCAATTTTATTTAAACATCTCTAAAATGCGATACCTTCCTCGGTAATATTTTTAAAATTATCATAATACTACATTAATTTATTATATTTGAAAACTTAAAACTTCATCGAAAAAAATGAACTTCATTCAAAATGATCTTCATTGAAATATAAATTGCATGGTTTAAACATCTCTAAAATGTGATACATTCCGCGGTAATATTTTTTAAATTATCGCAATACTGCAATAATTTATTATTTTTGAAAACTTCATCAAAAACAAATTACATTTATTCAAATGACGTCATCGAAATATAACACGTCTGGCTCTCTATAAAAGCATTTCATTCATAAATATTTTTCCATTCATTTCATTCATCACAATACTATAATAATTTATTTTATTTAAATGCTTAAGACCATGGAGACACAAGTAATTAAACTCTATGCTTAAAACTTCATCGAAAAACCGTTCTCTCTGTAAAATCAATGAATATTTCATTCCTATCAGCTATATTGCAGACTCCATGAACTACATAATTTTGCGTTAAAGAAATGCAGCAATTCTTATACAACTCATTCTACATATTTTGCTGTTAACATTTTCCATAAGTGAAAAGTAGACTTCGTTGTAGAAATAATCAAAGTCGGATGATCATTTAAACTCAAATATATTGTAATTGCGTTGTTTCAGTATGTAGATGCACAAAATTTAAACAAAAGTAAAGCGGTTTTAGGACGGATACAACACTAAATAAGAATTAAAAAGAACTTTAAAAATCACGATTTTGAGACAAGATGGATGCCATATTTCATTTTGAAGTGGGTCACATGATCTTTTCATATAATGGTCACGTGATCGCTTCATATAAAATGTGTAATTATTACTTTAATTTTTAAAAAAAAAAAACTACTGGATATATTTTGCTGAAATTTTTTTTATATATTTTATGGGATAATTTGAATATTTCCTTAAACTTTCGAAACAATTTGTGAATTTTAAATCCATTTAAAAAATGTTTGAAAAATTAGGTCCTATAGGGTTCAATGTATTTCATTTTTTCAATCCGGGTTTAATCCGAAACTAATTGAGTGATATTATTCATTTATATTCCCATAGGTCCCACAGACCGTCTGAACAACATACTAAAATTTCATTTTGATTAAGTCATTTTTACGGCAGTTATCGTGCTAACCGACAGACAGAATGAACAAAGTCATTAACTCTTTCAACTTTGTTGTAAAGTGTTAAAAAAGGTTATATTTACTTCGTATTACTTTGAATGGTGTTTGGCATTTTTGGCTATATTGATGGCGTCGCTATTCAACATTTTTTCCAAATGTGCTATAATGCGAATATGCTGCATGAGAAAAGAGTTGACCGATTTAATTTGCAATTTTTGAATGTAAAGTTTATTATACGTGTATAAGCCGTTTCATGGATTAACTACCAACATCTCAAAATCGGGGCATGGTTTTTAATCGGTAGTTTTAAAATCGGTATTCTTTGTTTACTACTGATAATAAAATTACTGTATAATTTGATTTCTGATGATTATAAAATACCTTTTATAAAATGATCACATATATCGAGTATTAAAGTATTTTATGTGATTGACTGACAGTTATTTATATCATATTAAAAACACTTTTTATATTGAAAAATTGTTTTCATAAAATGATCATGTACTTTGATTATCAAAATATTTTACATGAATAACTGCCATTTATTTATTTTTTATTTAAAAAACGTAAATATGTGTGCTTTCTGTATATTTGTACTCGCTAAAAGTAAATAGCATTTCACACTTCATACAAAATATAATCGTACAAAATGTTGGTGAAATCGCCCAATTTCTTTATTTAGATATCATGTTCACAGATTCTTACATGCATAAACAGCCATTTACACAAGTAGACCATGTTAAATTTGAGTTGAAGAATGTTTTCAATATTTAAATCCGTCAAAAAGATAAATTTAACCATTCAACCCGTCACACTTTGCCTTTATATACATAAATGTAGAGAATATAACAAATTTTTGATCGGACTTTTATATGAACATTTATATTTTAAAAATATAAACTATTGAACAATTTAAAATAGAATTACTTATATAACTTTAAAAATAAAACAAGTCATTCTGTTATAAACGGTCATTTTATTCAAGGATTTATTTAAAAATACTAAAACTATATTGGAAAACAACAGAATCCGCCATAGCGAAATACTAGAAGACCCACGATAAACAGGCTTATTTTCTCGTTACGCCGCTTAACGATACGCAGCACCCAATTCTTTGAAAATTGCCAATGTTCGTATTCGTTCATTTAAATTCACACTAGTATTTGAAACTATGTATCTTCGTTCTATCTGGGTCGCTCTGAATTCCTGTTCTTGTAGTACTGCCATCTTCTAACGCATTCAGCAACTACATTGCCGATTTTAGTTATTAAATATGTTAAAAGATGGCAGCACTACACTTTTGTGGAATGACGTTATGTTGAAGACCCAGACCGTCCGACTCGTCCAGAGGACTAAGAGCAACTATTTGGACGGCCGGTATGCAAAATATGTGACATTTTTTTACAAAAATATTTAATACATTTATATAAATAAAAATAATAATGAAGGGGCTTTATATGAGGACGTCGTACGCCTTTTGACCTCTGGGTACGAGCCGCCACTGATCATTATGTAAATAGTTTAATGTTCTTTGAGTATATATATATATATAAACAAGTTAAAGCTAGAAAGTTATCACTGATCATTATGTAAAGCGTGAAAGCGTCACTGATCATTATGTAAATAGTTTAATATTCTTTGAGTATATATATATATATATAAACAAGTTAAAGCGTTCTATCTGGGTCGCTCAGAATTCGTGTCTCTACCATGAAACCACAGTGTAGAAGATTCTTATAGTGCTGCCATCTTCTAAACCATTCAGCAACTACATTGTCGATTTTAGTTACTGTGTTAGAAGATGGCAGCACTACACTTTTGTGGAATGACGTTTTGAAAAATTATGCAAAATATGTAACATTTTTTACAAAAAAATTTAATACATTTATATAAATAAAAATAATAATGAAGGGGCTTTATATGAGGACGTCGTACGCCTTGTGACCTCTGGGTACGAGCCGCCACTGGATCATTATGTAAATAGTTTAATATTCTTTGAGTATATATATATATAAACAAGTTAAAGCTAGAAAGTTGTAAATAAAATACTTAAAATAGTAAAGTGGATTGAATTTCCAGTAAGGTTCTTTCAGTTTCACCATGTAAAACTTGTTCATGCGGAGTACGATCACGTTAAACATGTGGGTCCAAAAGTCCTTCCGAGAGGTTGGTGGTAGGGGAAGGAGGGTACGGTCCCTGTGGATGCCTCCTCCACTGGGTTCCGGTCTAAATTGGGTGGCACTTCCCGACCGTCCAATCAGTTACCTTACACCTTTCTGGTAGGTCGGACGGTCTGGGTTTCAACAACAACCATGTAAAACTTGCTTATCCATTGGCTGCTACCATTAAATAACGGCCATTTTCATTTGCTGTTACAATTAGAGGGTGCGGATGTTCGTCCCGTATCCAAGGTCTAGTCTCTGATTCTTATGTACGATACATATGTTAGAGACCAAGTACGGCTTTTCTTGAATTTATTGCGGATTTAATTGTATTGTTTTCGTTGGATATTGTTTGGATTATGGATATGTTATATCACAGATGAGTTTTGATTTTGTAAGAAATTGACGTTCATAGAAAATGTGACGATCGGATGATCTGAATTTAAGCCATTGATACACGTGGAATTTTAATATCTTTAAACTGTGATCTAAATGTAATATTTCGATTTATTTCTAGTGCATAAAGTGAAATAGGATTTCAACATATTTAATTTTAAATATTTTGACATTCTTTTTTCCACTTTTTTTCGTGTGTGTTTGTTAGTTTTTAATGCGAGCATGTATGTAAGAATATTTTTAATTCCTAATAAAATTGAATGTTTTGGTAATCATCGAAAAACATGTATTAACTGGATGGAAATATTTTCCAACAGAAATATTCTATAAGAAATTGACGCATTTTCAATTCCAATTAAAACATTCCAATGGCGCATTTTCAATTTCATTGGGTTTTACTTTCAAAGCGAAAGCAGTAGCCAAGTTTACTTTTGCAGTTGACACAATTTTTTCTAACTTTCTTTTGCCATATAGTACTTTATTTGAGTTATGCTGAGTTTGCTAACCTTTTTAACTGGTGAGTCTAACATCTCCTGCAATCAATAAGTTATTAAGTTTCTCAAACTGCTTCTCTGGTGTTTCTATTTCGGAACTGCAATCAGTTTCATCCTCTTCTTCAATAGCATTTTTTACACCAGTTTCACATCTTGGACAAATTTTTTAAATTAAACGGATCACAGGAAGTTTGTCCCAATAAGTGTGTTGAAGACCCAGACCGTGCGACTCGTCCGAAGACTTGAGCAACAATTTGGGCGACTGGCCGAATAAGTGTGTGTGTACTTCTGCAAATACACTTGTTCATGGTGAAGGCAAATTTTTTAAAACTTCATACCCAATCTCAAATGCAGTAGTTCTTTGGCTTCATCTGCAAACTCAGAAAGTTCTTTTAAACCTGTTGTTTTTACGTAATGGGTCTTATGACAGATTTCTTGCAAAATTTCTCCCATGTCACAGTTTGAATTGGGAATTTCAATTTCCCTTAATTTATTTCCAAAATTAGACATAATGAATACAAAAGTCTTATTTAGTTTTTTAACAAATTACAACATGGTTGAAAAGTGTTTATGACTTTGTTCATTCTGTCTGTCTGTCTGTTAGCACGATAACTGCAGTAAAAACGACTTTATCAAAATGAAATTTTAGTATGTTGTTCAGCCGGTCTGTGGAGCCCATGGGAATAGTTCACTACCCGGGTAAAAAAATGAAATATATTGAACCCTATAGGACTTAATTTTTCAGACATTATTTAAGCGAATTTAAAATTCACAAATTGCTTTGAAAATTTTAGGAAATATTCGAATTATCCCATGAAATATATAAAAAAAATGTCAGCAAAATATATTTAGTAGTTTTTTAAATAAAAATTAAAATAATAATTACACCCTTTGTATACCTTTTTGGTAGATCGGACGGTCTGGGTCTCAACACCGTTTATATGAAGAGATCACGTGACCCACTTCAAAATAAAATATGGCATCCATCTTGTATCAAAATCGTGATTTTTTAAGTTCTTTTTAATTCTTATTTAGTGTTGTATCCGTCATAAAACCGCTTTATTTTTGCTTAAATTCTGTGCATCTGCTGTTCAAGTTACTGAAACAAAGCAATTACAATATATTTCAGTTTAAATGATTATCAAACTTTGATTATTTCTAGAACGAAGCCTAATTTTCACTTATGGAAAATGTAAAACACCAAAAGATGTAAAATGAGTTGTATTGATGAATTTCTTTAACGCAAAATTATTTAGCTCATGGAGTCTGCAATATAGCTGATATGAATGAAACATTCATTGATTTTACACAGAGAACCAACCAGACGATGTTTTCGATGAAGTTTTAAGCATAGAGTTAAATTACTTGTACTTCCATGGTTTTAAGTTTTAAATAAAATAAATTATTACAGTATTGTGATAAATGAAAGGATTGGAAAAATGTTTGTGAATAAAATGCTACTTTTATATTGAGATCCAGGCAATTTATATTTCGATGACGTCATTTGAATAAAGTTCATTTGTTTTCGATGAAGTTTTCAAATATAATAAATAATTGTAGTAGTATGATAATTATAAAAATATTACACAGGAATGTATCGCATTTTAGAGATGTTTAAACCAGGCAATTTATATTTCAATGCCTTCATTTGAATGAAGTTCATTTTTTTCGATGAAGTTTTAAGTTTTCAAATATAATAAATTAATGTAGTGTTGTGATAATTTTAAAAAGATAACTGAGGAATGCATTGCATTTTAGAGATGTTTAAATAAAATTTCATTGAAGTTGGAAAGTGTTTCATAATATTTACAATTCCTAAGAAAATATGAACAGATTCAGAAGTATTTCACTGACGAAAAATTTTAATCATATGGAGCAAGGAAAAATAGAATTTACAAAAATGATTTCAGGAGAAGTTTAGTGCTGCCATCTATCTTTCTTTATGATAAACTGATAATTTGTCAGATTTCACTCCATTTAAAAATATTCCTAGGACAAAAATGAGCTAGCTGAAGGCAATGATGAAAATTTCAAGACAAGTAATAGACATTTTGATTTATAATGTGAAATAATTTAAATATTTTACGAACTTTTCTTCATGTTCAAACATGTATCTTAAAAAGTAGAAAAATTGAATTTCCCCAGAATTGTTTCCTTCATTAAGGAATTTAAACACAATCACTAAATTACATTAAGTTGTTTGTTATAAATAGGTCTTCATTATAAATTATTTTCGATATCGTCTTTCCATTCCTAGAAATCCCAGTGCCATTTAAAATTTGAAGAAACTGACAAAATTACAATTTCTATCAATCTCTCAGATTCAGGAATAATACTTAATAACTTTTATTTAGAATTTCCTAAGAGAGATTTTTTCAAGGAATACAAAAATTGTAAATTTGTGTCAATAACTTATTGGAATATAGGGTTACAAACAGGCTACTGTTTGTACTAATTTGTATTGTAAATTTAAAATCTCAGTTAAAAATAAAATAAACAATTCTGAATCCTAATATTCTGCATTTGCTTATATGTATATATGACCAACCTAAATACTGGTTTTCATTAAAATCTGTCATATGTCATCCATAGCTGATTTGCTCATTTTCCACGGAATGACTCTTCTGACAGAATTTAAAAATTTCTGAGGATTAAAAGAATTTAGAAACATCCGTAAAATTAATACCAGATAGACTGCTAGATGTAATAAAAAAATTGCTGAAGTTTGAAAGTTGCCATTTATTTCCTTCATCTTCAGAATGATTTAGAAACTTCAAAAAAATTCATAAAATGACAACTTTTTTTAATTCTGGCGTCTGAAATCTATGACTGTCACTGTATTAATAAGGTTTTGCTTGTTAAATAATATATTCTTATACAGATAAATGACTATTGGAGTTCAAATACAAAAGTATTACTCAAAGTATCTTTTTTCATAAATGGAACGAGCTGGATCCACGAGAATGATGTCACTAAATTTATTGCATATAAAAAGTGAACATGTTTCTCAATAGGAAATATATATTTTTTATTTTATATAATTGTTTTGAAAAATGTGCAATATCTCGAGAACGGTTCATGCTAACGTTCTAAAATTTATGTTAATCGTTTTTAAATAGATAATTACATAATAAATGTCTATTTGCGTAACTTTATTAGAGATTTTGATTTTTTGATGATTTTTTCAAAATTTCACTCGAAAATTTAGGGAGGTTCTGAATTTTCGATTGCATATGAAAACAATAGGCTTCAAGTATTCACGGATTGTAATTTTTGTACAAAATTTCCTTCGAATCGGTCCATTCGTTCGGCAGTTATCGTCTCCACAGTCTCACTGACACACACCAACACATACTTTCACACACAAAAACATACTTTCACACACACACACACACATACTTTCATACACACACAGACATCACCTCAAAAATGTTTGATTCGTGATCAGGGATGCTTGAAACGTGCACTCCCGTTCGAGATTTCGACCCCGTCACAATACTTTTCTTATACATTATTGTATATAAGGAAAGCAATTACCAAATAAATCTGCAATGGGTGCCTTCCTTTTCAGTGGATGCAAAAACACTATTTATTAAAATAAAGTTCAAAATGCATGTGTTAAACATTTGTATAAAATAGATGAAACAAAGAATAGCTCACTAAAAAAATATGTGAGGTTTGACGACATTATTTCAACGATAAGAAAAGCTTCAATTCCATCCCAGTAGCTTAACGGAAGAGTGTTTGATGATCAGTATGATTTATTTCCATTTCGTTCCTTATATGACCCTCTTTAACAATAGTAGCATTTCGTCTTTTATCCGCACACTATTACTTCTAGAGGCTGCACCTGGGGTATCGGCAAGGCAACCATCTTCAAAGATAGATGGTTTCACTTTGGGTATAGTGAATTTAGAACCCTTCGTCCGCTCTAGATAAGTGTGAGTGAGAGCAAAGTTCTCGAGGTAATTTCCTTCTGGGGATAAGAATTCGGTTCTGGGGTAATTCGATAATAATGAAATAATAAATTTATATGAAGAATGTGCAATATATGAAGTAACAAAACCTCGCTATATACACACGAATCAACAGGCTGCGAGAAAACAAAATAACAGCTTAAAACAAATATGTGAAGTCATTAATCGGTATCAGTATTGTCTCCGTCAGGATAAATAAAATTTAGCCAGATGGATAGCAATAAATAAAAAGCAAAGTTCCCCCTCGTACACGAGTATTCAGTTTACGAAAATTAAACCTTGTAAATGAAAATTTAGAAACATCTGAACAAAATTCTGAGCTGATTACACGAATTTTAAGAATCAATTTTCGCAAAAAGAGGTTGTTAAAAAATTACTCCAAACCATATTTTATTTTATTTTTTCATAAAAGATCACCCTGAAAAAGTAAATATCATAGAACGATAAGAGAGCCTGAAGCTCCTCATTTATAGCCTATATATATAGGCTATAAAAGAAACAATTTTGTGCAAAGTATAAGGAAATTTTGAGCAGCTTACTTAAGGGCAAATTGAAAGAAAATGTAGCAAACAGCTGTTTCGAGGATATGCTGGATTCCCTTCGTCCGTACTATAGAAGTAATAGACAAAAATCAAAATGACGAAATAGGCGTAAATAGAAAAATGGAGCGGTATATATATATGCGCGTCTATGGGTTACACATTTGTAGAATTATTAGTTCTCCATAGGGTCCATATCGTTCTTTCAAGTGATGGCCGACTTCCGTACAACTGAAATTTTGTGCCATTTCGGGGTAGATTTTCGCGTAGTAAAATTTTTCAATAACGTGCTACATGGATGAATGGAGCGGTAAATAAAATGGAGCGGTATATACACCTAAGTAGTGGATTGAATAAAGGTAAAAAATAATACTTGTGTTTGAAAGTTGTGGGAACATAAAAAGTTAACAACCACCGGTGTTCTATATAACATTGATTCTCTGTTTATAATATTTATATTACTGCAAGTAGATATAAATTAATGCTCTTCTAGGATCATTTTTCTATATTGTAATCCAATGTTCAGATTCGTCATTGTAACTCCCATTTGGTCGTCGACCGTCCCCCCTCCCATACACACACAAACACACTCTGAGATTCTGGCTATTCATGTTATAAACTTGCATGCTACAGTAAAACCTTTAAATAAGAATTTTTAGTAATCTGGTTGTAAACTTAACAAAAAATAAATAAATACAAAAATAAAACATTCAACTTTTCACTTGATGCAATATTTAACATTGTTCAATCCACTACTTTGGTATGTATACCCAAGAAAAACTCTATCTTCTATTTGTGCCCATGTCGTGTTTTTGACTTTGGGTTTGTTTGTTCTACAGCACTAACGAAGTGTATCCAGCGTATCCTCGAAACAGCCGTGTGTTGTATTTTTCTTTTATTTGCGCTTAAATGCGTTTTCGAAGTTTTTCTTATCCTTTGCACAAAGTATTTTTTGCCTATTAGGGTCCATATTAGCAAAACGGTATCCAGCATTTCAGACCCCATTTGATCAACGTACCACGTATTCTCCTTCCTCCCTCCCTCTCTGAGATTCCTGGTTATGCCTAAGAGAAGGGCTTATATGTGACAACAAAAAATCCTGGGACTTTTAGCACCATCTACCTATTCTTGGTTGTAAAATATGGAATTCATTTTGCTTAAATGGTACAATTAGAACAGATAAATTTAAAACAGCAGTAAAGAAATGTTTTACAAAATTAAATGTATCATGTATTTAGGCTATATTTTAATTTGAAATAAAAGATTTATGGATAAAGTTATAAAAAGTTAATTTTTTAACAAAGTCTAAAGTTTTAGAAATTATGTTAAATCAAATACAAATATCGACTAAATTTAACAATTATTTTATACACAGCTTACCTTAATTCCGAATAAATAAATAAATAATGTCATCTCAAGTAGTAACTGGGCAGAATATTCAACATATACTATGGAAATAACTCATTACTGCTGTAGTATAATTCTTAGAATAAGAAATGGAGTTTAAATTGCTAACACTTTTCGTTGGATAATTTAACATTTCAGTTATTGATTAAATTATTTTGTTCGGTAATGGACTATATCATTTGACATTTCACTTAGTCTTGAATAAATTTTATAGAAGTTGCTAGTTCGATGTTTGGAACTGATCTTCAGTCCCGTTTTCGTAGTAAAGTGAATTAAAAGTAAAACCTGTACGGAACTCAAACTAAGTTATAAAGCATTTTAAGTTACGAACAGAAGTCGTACTAAATGGCATAAAATTTGAGGTGTACGGAAGTCGCGCATAATCGCTCATTTCATGAAGTTTCGTATCACCCTCCCCCTCAACACCACCACCCACCTCCACAATCAATCGTGTATCCCTTTTGCAAGACCCTGGCTATGTCTATGCTGATTACGATGCAGTCTAGCCTAAGCAATATGAAAGTATATTAAAACATCGCATATATTAAGAAGGAAACTACAGAAGTTTGCGATCGAAAGCTAAGCCAAGATCTTTCACTAATTGGTAGCACTTGAAGTTACTGCATTAATGTTGCAAGGGTTTTACTTTGACGTCTTATTATTATTATTAACTATGTTTATAAAAAAATCTGATGTGGGCAGTACATACCTTTTTTTACTAGTATAATACAATGAATTTACTTCTTTCACAGTGAAAAAAATGACGTATGAAATCTAAGGTATAGTGTTTCTAACTGAATTGCACATTTGGACTTCAGGACATCAAATGGATCCGGATAATAAAATGTAATACTATATCAAAGTACCCAATTAACTGTTTCAGGCAACTCTAAATTTTCAATCATTAATATTGATAGCATCCCCAATAAGCAATATAGTCCATATATTAAAATATTTTAATAATTAATTCATCAACTAGGCTTTATTTTCGTTAACTTGGAGTCATTTTTGCAAATTGGACCATATTTTCATCAATCTGGGGTATCGAACTTCCAGCATTTTAAAGTTTGTATCATTCCTTTTCAATGAAAATTACGTAAATGAATATTTACACAACATTATTGAAGATTTCGATTTTCTTAGTTTTATGTAATACGGTTTCAATTTTATGTAATTTTTATTATAATTATTTTTAAAAAAACGTGTCATATCTCGGGAACTGTTCGTGCTGCATTTTACAGTTTGTGTCACACATTTTCTAATAAAGCATTAAGTAAGAAACGATTATTTATGAAAAATTTTCATTACTGAAAATTTTCATTTATGAAAATTCTTCATTACTGAAAATTTTGATATTATTTATGATTTCCATTAAAAAAGTGTGAGGGGAGGGGGTCTTCTGAACGTTCAGTAGCATTTAATTTCAATAAGACTCTTGTATTCACTGATTGTAATAATCGTACAAAATTTTGTTCGAAACGCTTCATTTGTTTGTGAGATATCCCATCCAAAATCTCATAACATGCACACAAACATACAGACATCACTTTAAAATGGGCCTATGGCAGACATTCCTCCGGAACCCCCTTCACCTCCCGATATATATAAAATGAACAAACTTATTTTCCAAAAACATAAATGTATTCAAGAAAAATATATACAAAATGTGGTTCTTAAATATTTTAATGTCATTTAAATTATTGGCAACTTTCTTATCATAACCAGCGTGCTAAATTGATGCGGTCAATCCCTATATATATATATCCTCAAAATTAATTTATGCGCTGGGCAGACTTATTCCTATGGCACACATATTGTTTTGTTTTGAGAAAGCACACGTTAATTTTCTGACGTTGCAGTTGTTTAATGAAGGGCTCTTATGCCCCTGTCTTAGCCAGACCCTGACTATTCAAGAATACAATTATTATATAGCTTAATCTTAGATTCCAGAAATGATAGATCTATGAAAATCAAATCTAGTTTTGATTGACTTTCACAAAATGCTGGATATGAGCTGTGCCTGTCAAACAGGTTTCCCAGCAAAGGTTTCCCAGCTAGTGCAGTGAACCACAAACTACAATACACCGCACTCCCGCAGAGATCTCAACAAAGATTTTTTGAGAGATAGTTTTACTTCTTTTTTGAAATTATAGCAGTCATCCTGCAAAGTGGAGAGTGTTCAAAAAAGAATAATGATGGGTAATTTAAAGAAATCTGATGTGGACAGCACACGATTTTCCCTGCAGACACATATTCACGTTCTCTATATTTCTTTATTAATTCATTAAATTGAGTTCAATTGCACAAAATTGCACTGAATTTGCACTTTCAATTTAATTATTGTTTTTATTTGGAAACTGAACATTTTTTAAAGACGGCTTGCAAACACGCGAAGAAACTAAAATATCTCAAAACCGGTTGGTTCTAGAGTAAAGGGCTTGGTCTTATTCTTTTCCTCGTCAAAAATTACGCATGAAACAAAAATTTAATTGATACGTTTGAATATACGCAGTCTTTTATTTTAAATTTGATGAATTTTGTTGGCCATGTCGTAGGAAAGGCAGGTTCTTCTTTTCAGGGTTGTAGTAAAATCTAATCATAATCAGTATATCCTACATGTGATTTATCTACCAAATGTCAGAAAATTTGGTCAATTAATTTTTTTCAACTGGAGTGGATACATGAGATTTTTGTGGGCAATTTCGCAAAAAAAAAAAAAAAAATTCAGGTTCCTTTATCCCGAATCGTACCAAAATCTCATCAGCATCGGGGTCACAAACAAGTGACTATACTATAAAATTTTATGAAATTTGGTCTATTAGTTCTTGAGTTAGAGTCGATATATACATTGCACAAAGCAACATACACACATAGGCGTCACGCTAAAAATAGTTTTTCGTGCTTTAGAGGTCCGAAAATGTGTAAATCCGTCTGAAACTCGAGTTGAGGGTTTTCAATACTTTTCTACGCATTGCAATGTATTGCAAAGAAGAAAAAAACGTATTGCAGAGAAAAAAAATAAAAGTTGTGCAGTTAACAAATAAATACGAAAATTGAATTAAATGTGCAAATTCAGTGAAACTTCAGTAAGACATGGGTGTTTCAGTAAGACATGGGTGTTTCAGTAAGACATGGATTTAGTAAGACATGGGTGTTTAGTAAGACATGGTTTTTATTTTTTATTTTTTTTTTCTTTCTTATGCAACAAAACTCAATTTAATGATTATAGGAAATAAAGAATAGATAAATTCAAGTCTGCAGGAAAAGTCATATGTTACCCACATTAAATTTTTACTTTCCCTGCAATACATGGCAATGTATATTGAAAGTATCGGAATCATGCCGAAAATCGCAACTACAGTTTTCGACGGAAATCTACATGTTTCGGGACCTCTAGAACACGAAAATCTATTTAAGCTTGACGTCTGTGCATGCGTTTGTCTGTCTGTGCAATGTATGTATCTATCCACTCTAACTGACACCTAATTGATCGAATTCCATAAAATTTTTTAGGTAAGTTTCTTGTGGGCGACCCTGGTACTGATTAGATTTTGGTATGATTCGGGATAACGGAACTCGCCTTTTTTTGCTAAATGGTCCGTAGAAATCGCATGTATCTACTCAAGCTTAAAAACTAATTGACCAAATTTCACAAAATTTGGTAGATACGTCACTTGTAGACTTATTTGGTGCTGATTTGATTTTGGTACGATTCAAAAATAGAAAACCTGTGTTTTTTATGTAAAATGGCACGCAAAATTCGTTAAGTCCAAAAATAAAAATTAGGTATGCTCAAATATATCAATTAAATGCTTATTTTATACGTAATTTTTGACGATGAAAAAATAAGATCAACCCCATTACTGCAGGGCTAGCAGTTCTCGAGATATTTTAGTTTAGCATTTTAGCTACGCCACCTTTGAATATAAGTCCAATTAACAAATGTAAAAGAAAATCGGAATTAATAGTGCTAATTCATGTAATTTAAAATAATTATGTGTGTTATTTTGTGCAGTAAGGCTCAATTTAATTAATTATTGCTGAAATAAAAATAATGAGTTTGAAAGGAAAGTCATGTGCAGCCGACATCAGATTTTTTCTGTTAGTAATTGAAACCAGACCTGCACCACAGAATACTATATAATATTAGTCTGTGACCTGCACCTGGTAAACTGGATAAAATATTTGTCACTCATCCAATCCTCGAGTCAAAAGCATTCCATCCAAAGAGCCAAATTACTTCTTCAAGATCGAAATCGAGAGCCTCGCCTTCATGATGGGAGTAAGTGAAGGGTTATATCCCGTTTCTTCCCTTCCCATTTCATCCCTTACGCAACTCTTTTTTAAAATAGTAGCATTTCAACCCAGGGGCGGCATTTCAGCATTCCATTTGGGGGTGCGAGATTTGTATGTATGAAAATCCACAATATGGAATAAATAAAATGTTTGTTAACAGGGGGGGGGGGGAGAAGTATCTCAAAATTGAATTGGTGTTGAGAAAAATAATTGTTGTTAGCATAATTTTTGTACATAATTGTGTTAACATATTGCTAACATAATTTTTCTAAATACAAATATCTATATTTATTTACATTTTATTAAAGTTTTAAACGCCGGTTCTTAGAGTCTGGAAGAAGAGAAAATTTTGTTAGAATATCATCATAATCCAGTGGTATATCTTATTCTATAGCTAAAACAGCTAAAGATAAAAGTCTTTCTTGTCCCATTGTACTGAAAAAATAATTTTTCAGCCTCCTAAGACACTAAAAAGACCTTTCACAACTGGCTGAGCTGATTGGCACAGCCAAAATCAATTTAACTAATAATGTTACGACAGGAAACACATTTTTTAAAATTAAAATTGGGATGCGCTATGTTTTCATTTTTCACCATTGAATAAAACAGTCGCAATTCCTCTTTCTGGAAGTCATATACTTTGCATATGGTTGAAACATTTTCTTTTCTTTTTCGACATCTGATCCGGATAATACTGAACTAAGGGCAAACAAAACAGATATGTTGTTCTCATTAAATCTTGTCTCAATTTCATTAGATACAGAATCTATAATTTCATATTGAATATTGATTCTGTGATATGATTTAACATCATCATGAGGATTTTTTTTAACCGCCTCCGAATTTGCTTGGAAGTTTTTTACGCCTTTTCAGATTTGGTCCAGAATAAGAATATTTTTCGCAAAGTTCTGTCACAAAACTCCACACTTGATTGAAATATGCATCAGTGCGAAAAGAACTAATAGTTTTAATAATAGTTTTAGCCAAAGCTTGCACAGCCTGAAAATTAAGATCAGATGACTGAAGATGCTTTAAGAGAGTATTGCATTGATCAAAAACACTGTTCAATACAAACAAAGTGAACAAAAATTCGAACGATGACATGCATGTTAAAAGGGCTTCGGCTCTTCCACCATTGAGAGAATTGTTTTCAAATAATTCTTCCAGTGTTAAAATCACCACTTCAAAATTATCAAGTAGTGCTTTTCTGGCTTTAATTTTGGAAGACCACCTCGTATCACTTCGATTGTAGATTTGTAGAGTTGAAGAGCCTCCAGAAAAGTATTTGTTGAAGAGCGAATTTTTTCGAAAATAGCATGTCATTTATATGATGTTTCTATGAAAGAATATAATGCATTGAGCTGCTGAAATGCATTTACAGCGAAAGGAATGGATGAGAATGCGCTAACTACACACAAATTTAATGGGACACTTGAAATTTTCAAGTGAAAAGGATAACATCACCCCAATCTTTTCAAGTTGAAAAGGATTCGTTCCAGCCTGAAGTGGGAACTTCACTGTGAAGGTTGGCTCTTTTGAAGCTCCATGCCGTGAGAAAACTGACCAGTGGACAGTCGATAAAAAATGGGAGAAGCCGATAGACGACGAGGGAAAATTTGGGGGCGCGACCGCGCCCCCTATTTGCCGCCCCTGTTTCAACCCTTACCCAAAATACACCTATTCCCCAACTTTTCTCCCAACTGAGAGGGGGTGCAAATGACTCCCTAGAGGGGATGAGTTCCGAGTTCCGTCCCACTGCGATCACTTTGAACATTTTATTTTGATTGCAGGTGTCTCAGAGAGAGCAGATCCAAACGACTTTCGCCAGTCGTGATATTAGTGCTGAGAAAAAATTAAAAATATTACTTGTAAATATATTCTTTGGCGTTATTTAAATATATTTAAATAATTTAGATAGAGTAAATCCTATTTTGTCAGATATCCCTATGAAATGGATAATTATAATTGTTTTGCAGTACCATGAATGTATATGTTTATGTAGTGGTTGTTGTTGTGCAAACCCTTAATTGACGAACAGAATCCAAAACTTTTTAACGTGTTTCTTTCTCTAGTATTGTAAAGTACTCTCTAGCAGCAAAAGTATTATAACTTAGTCAAACATTATGATTCCCATTTTTGACCGTTTTACAAGTTTGAATTTCAATATAACGTTTTTAGGGTCATATATGTGTATATATCAGTAACGGTGTACAGTAGCATAGGCAAAAGGGGGGGGGGGGGGGGGTAAGAGGCATACCTCCTCTTGCTTGAAAAATTACATAAACGAAATTTAGTATTTTCACCATTCCAAGATCCTGGCTATGTCTATGTGTGTGTAGAGGCCGTATGTGTTGTTGTTGTTGACACCCAGACCGTCCGACCTACCAGAAAGGTGTAAGGTAACAGTTTGGACGGTCGGGAAGTGCCACCCAATTTAGACCGGAACCCAGTGGGGGAGGCATCCACAGGGGCCGTACCTTCCTTCCCCTACCACCAACCTCTCGGAAGGACTTTCGGACCCACATGTTTAACGTGATCGTACTCCGCATGAACACGGCGGCAGTTTTGGCAGCGGCTGGAATCGAACCCGGGCCTACCGAGTGCAACTCCAGCGCGCTAACCAATGGGCTACCGCGCCCACGAGGCCGTATGTGTTGAAGACTCAGACCGTCCGACTCGTCCAGAGGACTAAGAGCAGCTATTTGGACGGCCGGGAGGCCGTATGTGTGTCAAAGGTCTGCACGAGTCAAAAATTCAGTTTCACTTCACCCCACCCGACAGAGTCAATGTTTAAACCCGGCCCGAGCTCGAAGAATTTTACAGGTGTAGAACCCAAACCCGGCCTAGCAATGTTCAAAGACCATTGAATCTCGGTCCGGTCCGAAATGATTTATATTCAAATGTGCTAAAAATCTGAATTTGAACGGTTTGAAAAACGCGGAATTTTTTTAAAAAACACAACACACACGAATTTTATTGGGCTTTATTGGGTTTTGTGGATATTTTCCAGAAACTCTTAAACTTTGATTTCCTCATATTTGTTGTACCTAAATTGATCATTTACCAGTGAAAGCTGGGGTACATTTGTGTAAAATGTTGAGTGCAAATTTGTAAAAGTAATTAACAATGTAACTAGTTTTCCAAATTTTCTTCAAACTCAGACCAAGTTCGGGAACTGGAACTTGCAAGCCAAACTGGTAAAAATCTGAAATTTTGGCCCATGCGATTAATTAAAAAAATATTATATCCGATTTTTTTAGACATTTTTATCCGAAATTCCATATTGAAACTTTTAAATTCAGAAAAGTAAAAAAATAAATAATTTAGTAGTTATAAAATAATTTAGTAGTTATGAAAAAGAAAACATAATGATGAAATTTTAACATGAAAATGATGAGTTCATATTACTTGATAAAATAACTTAAAAATGGACCGAAATATTGCGATCAAGATAATTTAGAAATTGCTTATAAATAATTAAACAATAAAACAGAAATTTAAATGAATGAAAAATCCCCTAAAGCTATCGCTTAAATTAAAGAAAAATCAGTAGCCTGCAGTCTTAATTATAATAAAAGCAAAATGTTATATCAAGTGGTCATTTAACTTAGAAATACAAAAAAATGAAATGTCAATTTCAGAAAATTTGAAAACAAAGAAAATGACACGCAAAATCGGAAATAATTGGTGATTTCAATAAAAAATGAAACCAGAAAAATTCTAGAATGATCAAGTAGGGAAAGGAATTTAAAATTGCCTCAAAAGTATTTAAGTGCTGCAAGGTAAGTGAAATTTTTAGAATGTCCTGAAAAACAAATGAAATTTAGGATGTCATGAAAAGCCTATAATGGAAAGCAGTGGTAAGATTTTAAACAAAGTTAGAAAATAATTAGTTACTATAAATGTTTAAAAAGATTCAGAAAATGGACTGGAAATAAAATTTGGAAAACTCTAAAAGTTAAAAAATAAAGGATACTGACAATGATTTAAAGAAACTTAGAAAATGAAAGAAATTAGAAAATGTTAAGAAATACCTGAAATAAGAAAATCCAAATAACAGAAACTAGAAGATAGTACTAATAAATGCATTAACAATATTATCTCTATAAAAAGTATAAATATTTGTGAATTTTTGCCAGTATTTTCAGATGAAAATTTATAGTTTTGTATTTTGTGGGCAAGTCTTTTGAATCTCCACTGATAATATCTGCAAATAAGTCAGTTTGCCAAATTGATCGTCAAACGTTACACACAGACGAAGAGAGGAGCTTTTCTTATATATGAATAACTATTGGTGAATTTTTTGTCCTTAAAATACAAAACTAGTACACAAGTATTTTCTCTCGTGAATGGAATTAGATCCACATGAATGATGTTAGCAAATTTGTCCCATAATATTGTATGAAAAGTGAACATATTTCCCAATAGTTTATAATTTTTTAACACTTTACAACAAAATTGAAAGAGTTTATGACTTTGTTCATTCTGTCTGTCTGTCCTTTAGCACGATAACTGCCGTAAAAATGACTTAAGCAAAATGAAATTTTAGTATGTTGTTCAGACGGTCTCTAGGACCTATGGGAATATAAATGAATAATATCACCCAATTAGTTTTGGATTGAACCCGGGTTGAAAAAATGAAATACATTGAACCCTATAGGACCTAATTTTTCAAGCATTTTTTAAGCGGGTATAAAATTCACAAATTGCTTCAAAAATTTTAGGTAATATTCAAATTGTTCCATAAAATATATAAAAAAAAAAATTCAACGAAATATATTCAGTAGTTTTCTAAATAAAAATTAAAATAATAATAACACCTCTGATATGAAGCGATCACGTGACCATGATATGAAAAGATCACGTGACCCACTTCAAAATGATATATGGCATCCATCTTGTCTCAAAATCGTGATTTTTAAAGTTCTTTTTAATTCATATTGAGTGTTGTATCCGTCCTAAAACCACTTAATGTTTGCTTAAATTCTGTGCATCTACATACTGAAACAACGCAATTACAATATATTTGAGTTTAAATGCTCATCCAAATTTGATTATTTCTACAACGAAGTCTATTTTTCACCTATGTAAAATGTAAACAGAAAAATATGTAGAATGAGTTGTATTAGAACTGTATTTCTTTAACACAAAATCATTTAGTTCATGGAGTCTGCATAGCTGATATGAATGAAATATTCATTGATTTTACAAAGAGAAGGACGATTTTTTTCGATGAAGTTTTACGCATAGCTTAATTACTTGTAGCTCCATGGTCTTAATTTTTAAATAAAATAAATTATTATAGTATTGTGATGAATGACTTGAGTGGGAAATTATTTATGAATGAAATGCTGCTTTTATAGAGAGAGCCAGGCATGTTATTTTTTCTATGACGTCATTTGAATGAATTTCAGTTGTTTTCGATGAAATTTTCAAATTAAAGTTAATAAATTATCGTAGTATTATGATAATTCTAAAATTATTACCGAGGAATGTATCACATTTTAGAGATGTTTAAACCAGGCAATTTATATTTCAATGCCAATGAAGATTTAAGTTTTGATGAAGGTTTATGTTTTCAAATATAATAAATTAATGTAGTATTGTGATAAGTTTTAAAATATTACCGAAGAATGTATTGCATTTTAGACATGTTTAAATAAAGTTGCATTGAAGTTGGAAAGTGTTTCATAATCAATGCTTTAAGCATGACTGATTTTTTATTTTTATGTAATATTTTTTATAAATTTATTAGAAAAACGTGCAATATCCTGAGAATGGTTTATGCAAACCTTCTAAAGTTTATGTCATTTTTTTAAATAAAACATTACATAAGAGATCATCAAGAGATATTCTGATACTGATTAGATTTTGTCATGATTCTGAAACATATAACAGATTTTATTTTGCAAGATGGTCGTCAAAGATCGTGAAAATGTGAAATAAATGACTAAAATTGCTAAAATATATTAATTACGTACTTGTTCTTTGTGTAATTTTTTACAGCACAGCGAATAAAACCGACTTCATGACACTTAAAACAGAAAATTGGATAGTAAATAAAAAAAGTAAATTTTCTAATATCTCGAGAACTGTTTGTGATATCTAAACACATAGTCTTGGATCATAACATGGCATAGATCGGAAATTTCTTCCTTTTTAGTTATCCGCTTATTTCTGTTCTTATAAAAACATTTACTCATTGCATAATAAGAATCAGATTTAATAATTCTTATTTTATAGATACAAAACAAGTCATAACTGGAGAAAAGTGTCTATTAGTGTCCTGAAAATGATGTTATTCGCTTTTAAGTAAAAATATAGGTAAAAAATGCCTATTTTTTATATTTCAAAAAATTCGATTTTCGAAAATATGTTCGATCGATTGATTGGATCTCCCTGAAAATTTATATGCCTCTTACAGGGGCGGCAAATAGGGGGCGCGGTCGCGCCCCCAAATTTTTCTTATTCTGGGCAAAAAAATTCTTATTCTGGACCAAAACTGAAAAGGCGTAAAAAAAATCCCAAGCGAATTCGGTGAAAAAATCTCCATGATGATTTTAAATCATATCACAGAACCAATATTCAATATGAAATTATAGATTCAGTATCTAATGAAATTGAGACAATATTTAATGAGAACAATATATCCGTTTTGTTTGTCCTTAGTTCAGTATTATCCGGATCAGATGTCGGAAAAGAAAAAGTTTCAACCATATGCAAAGTATATAACTTCCAGAAAAAAGAATTGCTATGTGAATTGCGGCTGTTTTATTCAATGGTGAAAAATGTAAACATAGACCATCCCAATTTTAAAAGTCGCATGGATTATTTTAAAGAGCGGAATTTAAGAAATGCGTTTCCTGTCATAACATTATTAGTTAAATTGTTTTTGACTGTGCCAATCCGCTCAGCCAGTTGTGAAAGGTCTTTTTCGTGTCTCAGGAGGTTGAAAAATTATTTTCACAGTACATTGGTACAAGAAAGACTTTCATCTTTAGCTGTTTTAGCTATAGAGCAAGATATACCACTGGATTATAATGATATTGTAGCAAAATTTTCTCTTCATCCAGACTCTAAGAACCGGCGTTTAAAACTTCAATAACAAGTAAATAAATATAGATATTTGTATTTATAAAAAATATGTTAACAACAATTATGTACAAAAATTATGTTAACAACATTTATTTTTCTCAACATCAATTCAATTTTGTGATCCCTCTCCCCCCTTCCCCCCTGTTAACAAACATTTTATTTATTTCATATTGTGGATTTTCATACAAATCTCGCACCCCCAAATGAAATGCTGAAATGCCGCCCCTGGCCTCTTATATTTAGAGATAGAAAAAATTGTACCCAATTCAATTTGAATCTCTCAATTTGCTCCAGAGATATCTTGTACACATTAAGAATTACATTTTAAAAAGCAGTATACGTGACCTTCATTTTATTACCCTAAATATTGAGTTTTGTATAGTGAGAATAGAGAACTTCCTTTTGGAGCCTTAATTTAATTATTTTAATAATGTTTTGAATAGCAATGTCATTTAGAATACTATAGGAATTTGCACCTGATAGTGAATTTTAAGTTTCTTTATAATATATTTTCAGTACGAAAACGGGTATACTGCTAGTTATGTATAAAAATTTACTGTATTCTTTTTGACATTCCAAATGGAACAGCTGCAAGGGGAACAAATCTCCAACAGGCGAGGAGAGCTGTGAAGAGACTATTGATTGGGGCACTCGCACAGTTTTCCCTTCTACCAACAGGTGAGGACCACAAGGTAATTAGGACGGGATGAAATGGGTTTAACAAGAAACGCAGGATGAAATGGTAAGAGCTGAAATGGAACATCACCTAGTGAAGGTGGTTCTGCTTCAGTTATGTTGACACGTATAATCTTATTATCTATATCTGCATAGAGCATGGTGACAATAGCTATTCTTTCTTAGAGCTGGGGGGAACAGGTGCTGTACAAAGAGTTGTGATTGCTCACCGAGGGTAGGGCCTTTCCAGACATGTCGGAACTTCTGTAGATGAATTCCAGAAGCTTACTTTTCGAAATTAGCTGGCGTTTAGGAATTTGGGTGTAGGTTTATCTTCTGTTATATTGACACGTATAATCTTATTATCTATATCTGCATAAAGCAGGGGTACGTGATGTTGGAGGGAGAATTTTCCGTTTACAAAATGCTAGTATGCTTAGCTGTATGGAAATTTTCATTATTTCTGCATTATAAACGATTGCTCTAGAAATTAATACTCGTTCAGCCTTTAATTTAGTTGGATATATCTAAATGTATCTTCTTTGATGGATATTTTTAATTTACCAGAAAATAAAAGTTTCACTTAGAACAGAAATATATAAATGAGTTTTTTTATAGGAAAACTCGCTATGTATACTTCCCTTCTTACTCGCATATACATTACAGAATTTTATAGTGAATAAACATCTACAGACCGATAGCTAGAAACTACGGTAAAAATTAGTAGTAGTGTACACATTCACTTAAAATCGCTTAAAATGCACTTTAGCAAATAAAATCTTCAAATATATATTGTTACACAAGTATACTAAATAACTTATTTTCAGCACAAACTAAAATTTCGAGGTTTAATGGGTTTAGTCTTCATTTTTATTTGACATCATTGTCATTTTACCATCACCCGCTATGGCGAAAATAATGCCCTTACGTTTCAGCACATTTTACTACGCAGGTTGTTTATTTACGCTCGTGTCCATGCTCTATTGGACATAAAAATCATATGGAAGCTGCATAGGAAATAATCGTTTTGAAGGAATAACTCAAATACAGATGTACTTCGAAATTCCATATTTAGCGTTGTCTT
The DNA here is from genome assembly GCA_951213105.1 of Amaurobius ferox. Classification (NCBI taxonomy): domain Eukaryota; kingdom Metazoa; phylum Arthropoda; class Arachnida; order Araneae; family Amaurobiidae; genus Amaurobius; species Amaurobius ferox. Next base: position 113,234,732 of record OX578136.1, read on the forward strand.
TTGCGGGACATTTTAATTAATTTGATTTTGAGCCTTATTGGACTAGTCGGTCCTGATCCCGCCATTGAAATGTACTAGTTTCTTGGAAATAACTCGAAAGTTAAAAAATTCAAATTCAATGTCAATTCTCTTGTGGTGTATTTTAATTTTGTGGATTTTGAACCTTATAATCTAGTCTGTCTTGGGTTCTCCATAGGGCTGAACTCGTTGTTTGGCAATAATTCGAAATCTAGAGTTCAAATTCAGTTTGTCGTTATCTCATGTGGTATATTTTATTGAATTATACATTCTTTGAATTTTGAGTTTTATCGAGCCTGTCCGGATTAAAATGTACTCGTTTTGAGATTGAGGGAATAACTCAAGATTTAGAATAGCTAGAAAGTATAAATTTAGCATATCGTTGATTTTGTGATATATTTAAAATCTTTGAATCTGGACGGATTTTGGACGGCCTAGCATGGTATGATTCAAAAATCATACCAAGCTAGGCCGTCCAGAACCCGCCATAGAAGAGTACATACATACCCGCTCTTCGTACGGAGTATATAATATGAAGAAATTTATAATTCGCAATCATGTGCAAATTCTGTTAAAATATTAAACTTATTGCTCATAAAGAGAAGTTTAAGAATATCTGTTCTCACTATGCAAAATTATCTTCACGGGCAGATCTGAAGAATAAAACATCCTGGCCCCTTTTATAAGCAAATTTACAAAAACAAGGAATTGAATAAATATATGCAACCCCGTACTACTTATATTGTCGCAGATTAGAAAATATGCCAGTGTGTTAGTAGAAGCTTACCCGTGTTGCAGTACGAGTCTCAAAAATATTTGCCAAAATAAAAGAGATGACGTAAAAAATTGAAATTATCAAAAATCCCCGTAATCTCAATACCAGAAGGTCGTAATTGATTCCAATATATATCAAAATATATGCCAATATACCTGCACTACTTATATTCTAATGCGATCTCCATGGATGGTTTGGCGACATTTTCGTCAATTTAGCTATAACTTAAAAAATCGTCAAATTTTTGGCAAGCGGGGCTGTAGAACTGATAGTCCCATTTTGCGACGAATTGACGAAACATCATAACAATACTATCCCCTAACTAAACATAATTAATTTCATTTATTAAGCGCGATTTTATCAATTTCATGATATTTTTATGGATTTAGAAATATTTTTACCAATTTGGTGATATTAAAAAATTCCTTAAATGTGTTACTAAGTAGGATGGATGGACTGACCGACAAATGCTACAGAAACATCATTTCAGTACTTTATTCTAAAAAAACAAATTTAATTTCATTGATTTGGGTCATTTTTATCAATTTGGAGACATTTTCGCTAATTTGGTAAAGTTTAAGAAATGTTACTTAGAGATATTCCTCTAAATTCGTAGCTCTGAATTTGCAGATCTGAAGAATAAAATATGCTGATCCCATTTGTATATACTAAATGAAAACACTTAAATTGTATTAGAAGGTACATACACCCGTTCTACTCTTTTTCTGCTTCAACAACCGGCTAAATGCATTTATTGAGTAAACACAATATATGAGTTTATTAGCTAAACACAATATATGAGCTTGAAACCTCTTTGCTAAAATAAATGAAAGTGATGTATACGCAGTCCGCAATATATATAATTAAAGAACAATCAAACCGTACAATATATTTTTACATCCATTTATTTATTATACAAATAGAAAAAATAATAATAAATATTAACAACACATTTAATTTCATTCCGTTGCCGAGCAACTGGATATAAGATAGAATCCTCCTCATAAAATGCGAAATTAAATAGCCATTTTGATTTTTTTATACTTTACATCGTTGAGTAAAAGCTTGTGAAAGATGAACAATAGATTTTTTCATTTAAATTCATGTTTCAAACAATTCATGTTTTCCTAGTGACTAATTAATGCAAAAATCCTGCACCAAACTCGAAAATAAAGTTTTATTTCATTTTGGCGTTTTAAACAAACGATTTTCATCCTTTCCGTTTTGACAAACCACGGAGTTGGAGAGTAGATCTCCTAAGAAAAAGTTCCGTTTTTCATTAATACCTCGACAACCCCTGGTCATAGAAACTCGAAACTTGGACTAAATTTATGGGTGGCTATTTCAAGGCTATTCACGAAATTTCATTAAATTCGGTTCAGTTGTTTTCCCGTGATGATGAGACAAACGAAAATTTCGTTTTTTACTAATATCTCGAGAACCACTGGTCGTAGAAACTCAAAACATAGACTAAATTTTAAGTAGGGCTATTTCTAGGCTACCCACGAATTTCATCAAATTCGGTTTAGCCGTTCTCCCGTGATGATGGGACAAACAGACAGACAGATTTTCATTTATATAGATATATTCTTTGAATTTTGAATTTTATCGGGCTTGCCCGGATTGAAATGTACTCGTTTTGAGGGAATAACTCAAGATTTAGAATAGCCAGAAAGTATAAATTTAGCATATCGTTGATTTTTGTGGTATATTTAAAATCTTTGAATTTTGAACCATACCAAGCTAGCCCATCCAGAACCCGCCATAGAAGTGTACATTTCTTTGCAGAATAAGAACGTTAACAAATAAAGAGCCTAAACTTAGTAATACTTTTAATTCTTTGGATTTTGAACATTATCAGGCTAGTCTGTCACGAGCCAACCACGGTTGTACTCTCTTCATTATAATAACTCGAAAACCGTATCAATTAAAACATCGTATTTCCGGTTCTTTTGTGGTACATGTTATTTGGATTTTAAACCTTATCGGGCTAGCCCGTCCTGGACTCGCCAAAGGAATATTCTCGTTTTAAGGGAGTAACTCGAAAACTGGAGCAGGTAGACTAATTTTAGTCCGTTATCTCTTGTGCATTTCATTTTTATATTTTGAACCGTATCAGGCTGGCTTGTCTTAGGCCCGTCTTTGGAATGATCCATTTTGAGAAAATAACTCAATCCTGAGTAGATAAAAAGTTTTCATTTAACATGTCATTCTTGTGGAATTTTTCAAATCTTTAGCTATCTAACCGTATCGGGCTAGCCCGTCTTATAAGAATGTACTCTGTTTCTGAATGAATCGATAACCGCAGTAAGTAAAAAGTCCACATTTAGTAAGTCAATGTGTTCAGTAGTGTCACCAGAAATAAATTTTGAGGGGGGGGGGGGGGGAGTTGAAATCTGGCAAGGGAGGGACTGGCCCGATGAGAGTTAAACTCCAGAGAATAAAAGTATACAACGATAAGGCAAATTTCAGTTTTGCAACTGTTCCTGTTTTCGAGTTAATACCTAAAAACTTGTACGTATCTATGACCTGTCTAGGACGGGCTGGATCAGTAAAATTTAAAATCCAATGAAAAACAAATATAATACGAAAGGCAAATTTTCGCATTCTAATTGCTTCGGTTCTCGAGTTTTTTGCAAAACACGTGTACCTTCTTATTGAGCGCAAGACCTGCGAGGTTTCAAAATAAAAATATACTACTGAAGATAGCTTTGTTCCAAATTTTTTCTTTCTAGCAGTTGGATTTACATGTGAGTATGCCGCTGAAAATGCTTGGAAGCAAATATGGATCCATATTTCTCTCCCTCCCCCCCCCCCCCCCCCCCCCACGAACCCATTGCATTTGATGATATCATGGCTCCATGAATTACAAAACACCAGTTTGTGACGTCCAATACGGTGATAAGACAAAGTTGAACCATATTGGATATTTAATATGCCGAAATAAAATTTCGAATTCCAAAGTGTTTCCATCAAGCAACTGAAGAACCCTTGCAATTCGGAAATGTTTGAAAAGGGAAATGCTGGTTTGTGAATACTAGACTTTACGTAAGAACTCGCAAACTAAATGCCAACGACTGAGCGCGTCTTGCATGGAATCTGAAGAAGTAGACTACATGCAACGAAACGTAAGTGTGCTAGTTGGGTTTTGAGAGGTGTAATAGATCGGTACTCCCAGTCGGTGCAAAGAGCAGACACTACTGTAAAACAGGGAGAGTTGGCAGATATGGGTTCAACTAGATTAAAATGAATACTAGACTTTACGTAATTGTCTTGCTCGTAATTTTGCCATCATAGCTTTATTGTCTCTCCGAAAAAGTAATAGTTTTTTTCTACTTTTCTCAAGTTCACATTCTTCTTGGTTTGTATGAGTTTTCGCTGCTTTGAGTATCAGTGTACTGGAAGCTTTGATGTTGCTATTCAAAGCAGGAATGTGTCGTTTCAAATCGAGTAGGGCTTCCTTGTGAACGTGCCTTCTCTTTTGTTCCGCTTCGTTGTGAAGGGTCCTTTGGGATACTTTTTGGGTGTCAATGAATTTGCTTTGAGCTCTCTTTTTCCTGTGCCTCTTATGTCCTCTTATGCTTTCAATATTATTCCGATTTATTCCCTCTTGCCGCTTTTTCTTTCGATATTTTGGTACATTTCTCGGTGGTTTCTGAGAATTTTCAGTTACATCTTCTTCTAATGGAAAAAATGAAAGGAAAGAAATTAATATTCTACAACTAAATAAATAAATGTGCATTATAGATAAAATTTATGAATATGAAATTCAGTATCTACTGGCCAGTAAAGATCCACACTAGCCATCCTTTACTTATTACTAGCCTGTGACTTCATCAAAGCAGGTATAAGTGCGCAAAACCAGAAAAAAATCTCAATGAGCACACAATTTTAGCATGGAAATAGAACGCTTGCATAGAAATTTCCCCATTTGGTTAATGTAAAAAGTGAAAATAGTAAAAAGACAAAAATAAATACGATAAAAAATACGATATACTCAGCGGTAATATTTTTTTAATTATCACAATATCACTATAATTTATTATATTTGAAACATTTAAACTTCATCGAAAAGAAAATGAACTTTATTTTCTAACTTTATGCTTGAAACTTCATCGAAAAAGGCAATGACATAAAATCGCCTGCCTCTCTATGTAAAATCAATTAATATTTCATTCATATCAATCAGTTACATTCCAAACTCCAGAGCTGAATATTTTTGCATTAAAAACAAATCAGCAATTCTTATGCAACTCATCTTACAGATTGATGTGTTTACATTCTGCATACGTTAAAATTAGGCTTCGTTATAGAAATAATCAAAGCTTGATGACTAAAAAATCAATGTACATTTTGAGTGTATGATGTGAAGGTGTAGTTGAGTTAATTTTTAGCAGGTGTGTAGGATAAAATCAGTCTTCTTCTTAAATAATAAAAGGCAATGTCTGTGTGTGTGTGTGTGTGTCTGTGTGTCTGTCTTATACACTATACGTTTCGCGACCGCGCGTCCGAGAGCTACGAAATTTGGCAATCGGAGACCCTGGGGGGTGAGAAGGGGACACATGAAAACCGATTTTTAAAATTTTAATTATTTTTCTTGTTATTTAATGTTTTATGCGATTTCGACCGTTTTTTGACCTTTTTGCTCTTTTTTCTCCACGATCCGGACATCGTAGAAAAAAACAAATCACACCATCGGAAAGAGCAGAGAATTTCGAGTAAAAATATATCAATTTCAAATCTCAGGGACAAATTCTAATATTTTTTTATGATTTTAAAACAAAAGTCACTTTTGACTCAAAAAAACGATTTTTGGTTTTTAAATTCTCGCATAGTAAAAAGTACTCAGAATTTCGACTAATAATTTACATTTTTAGAAAGGTCAAACATCTGGCATTCTTACAAGTCCAATCTGGTCAAGAAATATTCCGTATTGCCCACAGGATCGGGATTTTAAAAGTTTCCGAATTTCAATTTCTCGGCGTTCCGCTCGGCGTGCCGCTTCGTTTCTCCCCCGCTGAAGGAGGGAAGGTGGTGGTGGGGACGTCAAGGTGGAGGTGACGTCACGGTTCTGAATAGAGCTCCTTTGCTCTATATAAATTATTATATTTATATTTTAAATGATGGGACGATATGGATTTTTTAAATGTATATTTTAACTTTTGGATATTTTAAATGGATATTTTAATTTTATGGATATTTTAAATGATGGATCAATGAAACAATGGAATGAGGATGATGGAATTAAGCATATGGTCATTTTAAATTGCAAATTAGCGCGCGGGAAGTTAGCGGTAGGCCCGGGTTCGATACCCGCCACTGCCAAAACTGCCGCCGTGTTTACGTGGAATACGATCACGTTAAATATGTGGGTCCGTAAGTTCTTCCGAGAGGTTGGTGGTAAGGGAAGGAGGATACGGCCCCTGTGGATCCCTCCCCCACTGGGTTCACGTCTAAATTGGATGAATATATAGAAAGTTATGGAGATTGTCGCGAGAGCGCGGCAGCCCAGTGGTTAGCGCGCGGGAATTGCACTCAGTAGGTCCGGGTTCGATTCCCGCCACTGCCAAAACTTACGCCACGTTCACGCAGAGTACGATCACGTTAAACATGTGGGTTCGTGAGTCCTTCTGAGAGGTTGGTGGTAGGGGAAGGAGGGTACGGCCTAAATTGGGTGAATAAAAAGAAAGTTATGGAGATTGTCGCGGAGGGCGAAGTAGCCCAGTGGTTAGCGCGCGGGAATTGCACGCGGTAGGCTCGGGTTCGATTTCCAAAATTGCCGCAGTGTTCACGCGGAGTACGATCACGTGGAATAAACATGTGTGTCTGTAAGTCCTTTCGAGAGGTTGGTGGTTGGGGAAGGAGGGTACGGTCCCCGTGGGTGCCTCTCCCACTGGGTTCCGGTCTAAATTCGGTGAATAAAAAGAAAGTTATGGAAAATGTCGCGGAGGGCGAAGTACACCAGTGGTTAGCGCGCGGGAATTTCACTGGGTAGGCCCGGGTTCGATTCCCGCCACTGCCAAAACTGCAGCCGCGTTCACGCGGAGTACGATCACGTTAAACATGTGGGATCGTAAGTCCTTCCGAAAGGTTGGTGGTAGGGGAAGGAGGGTACGGTCCCTGTGGATGTCTCCCCCACTGAGTTCCGGTCTAAATTGGGTGGCACTTCCTGGCCGTCCAAACAGTTACCTTACACCTTCTGGTAAGGTCGCGCCAGCGAGTGTGCCACGGTTACAATTTGCCACGGTCAGAATTTTCAAGGGTAGCGAACAGGCTGGTCGCCAAAGGCGGCTAGTCTTCTTAAATAATAAAAGGCAATGTCTGTCTGTGCGTCTGTCTGTCTGTCTGTCTTATACACTATACGTTTCGCGACCGCGCTTCGGAGAGCTATAAAATTTGGCAATCGGAGACCCTGGGGGGTGGGAAGGGGACACGTGAAAACCGATTTTTAAAATTTTAATTATTTTTTTTGTTATTTAATGTTTTATGCGATTTCGACCGTTTTTTGACTTTTTGCTCTTTTTTCTCCACGATCCAGACATTGTAGAAAAAAACAAATCACACCATCGGAAAGAGCAGAGAATTTCGAGTAAAAATATATCAATTTCAAATCTCAGGGACAAATTCAAATATTTTTTTATGATTTTAAAACAAAAGTCACTTTTGGCTCAAAAAAACGATTTTTGGTTTTTAAATTCTCGCATAGTAAAAAGTACTCATAATTTCGACTAATAATTTACATTTTTAGAAAGGTCAAACATCTGGCATTCTTACAAGTCCAATCTGGTCAGGAAATATTCCGTATTGCCCACAGGATCGGGATTTTAAAAGTTTCCGAATTTCAATTTCTCGGCGTTCCGCTCGGCGTGCCGCTTCTTAACCGGCGTTTCTCCCCCGAAGAAGGAGGGAAGGTGGTGGGTGGGGACGTCAAGGTGGAGGTGACTTCACGGTTCTGAATAGTTCCTTTACTCCATATAAATTATTATATTTATATTTTAAATGATGGAACGATATGGATTTTTTAAATGTATATTTTAACTTTTGGATATTTTAAATGGATATTTTTATTTTATGGATATTTTAAATGATGCAACAATGAAACAATTTAATGAGGATGATGGAATTAAGCATATGGTCATTTTAAATTGCAATTTGCGCGCGGGAAGTTAGCGGTAGGCCCGGGTTCGATTCCCGCCACTGCCAAAACTGCCGCCGTGTTTACGTGGAATACGATCACGTTAAATATGTGGGTCCGTAAGTCCTTCCGAGAGGTTTGTGGTAGGGGAAGGAGGGTACGTTCCCTGTGGATGCCTCCCCCACTGGGTTCCGGTCTAAATTGGGTGGCACATTCTGGCCGTCCAACCAGTTACCTTACACCTTTCTGGTAGGTCGCGCCAACGAGTTTGCCACGGTTGGAATTTGCCACGATCAGCATTTTCAAGGGTTGCGAACAGGCTGGTCGCCAAAGGCGGCTAGTAAATAATAAAAGGCAATGTCTGTGTGTCTGTGTGTCTTATACACTATACGTTTCGCGACCGCGCGTCGGAGAGCTACGAAATTTGGCAATCGGAGACCCGGGGGGGGGGGGGGAGGGGACACGTGAAAACCGACTTTTAAAATTTTAATTATTTTTTTTGTTATTTAATGTTTTATGCAATTTCGACCGTTTTTTGCCCTTTTTTCTCCACGATCCAGACGTCGTAGAAAAAAACAAATCACACCATCGGAAAGAGCAGACAATTGCAAGTAAAAATATATCAATTTAAAATCTGAATTTCGATTTCTAATATTTTTTAAAGATTTTAAAACAAAAGTCACTTTTTGCTCAAGAAAACGATTTTTGGTTTTTAAATTCTCGCATAGTAAAAAGTACTCATAATTTCGACTAATAATTTACATTTTTAGAAAGGTCATCTGGCATTCTTACAAGTCCAATCTGGTCAAGAAATAATTATAAATATTCACAGAATCGCGATTTTAATGACCTAAAGATTTTCAATTTCTCGGTCAACCGCGTTTTCACCCGTTGAATTATTTCCCCGTTTCCATGGAGACCGACCGCCCTTCCGGTTTTAAATGAATGAAGATATGTGTTGTATACAGCGGGTGAAATGATTATATTTATATGATATTTTAATTTATGGATATTTTAAATAATTTAAATGATTGAATTATGGTGGATTGAATTGTGGTGATGTATTTGAAATTATTATATTTATGTATTTGTAAAACAATATGGATGATTGATGGAACGTTTTAATTTATGAATATTTTAAATGATGGAACGATGGATATTTTAAATTAATGGATAAATAATAATTATAAATAATAATGATAAATAATAATAATATGGATAAATAATAATAATAATAATATGTATAAATAATAATTTTAAATGATAGTACGCTGGAATGAGGATGATGAAATTAAGAGCTAAGCATATGGTCATTATAAAATTTAAATTAGCGCACGGGAATTGCACTCGGTAGGCACGGGTTCGATTCCCGCCACTGCCTAAACTGCCTCAGTGTTCAGGAGGAGTACGATCACATTAAACATGTAGGTCCGTAAGTCCTTCCGAGAGGTTGTTGGTAGGGGAAGGAGGGTACGGTCCCTGTGGATGCCTCCCCCACTGGGTCCCAGTCTAAATTGGGTGAATAAAAAGAAAGTTATGAAGATTGTCGCGAAGCCGCAGTAGCCCAGTGGTTAGAGCGCGGGAATTGCACTCGGTAGGTCCGGGTTCGATTCTCGCCACTGCCAAAACTGCTGCCGTGTTCACGGGGAGTACGATCACGTTAAACATGTGGGTCCGTAAGTCCTTCCGAGAGTTTTGTGGGTGGGGAAGGAGGGTACGGTCCCTGTGGATGCCTCCCCCACTGGCTTCCGGTCTAAACTGGGTGAATAAAAAGAAAGTTATGGAAATTGTCACGGAGAGCGTGGTAGCCCAGTGGTTAGCGTGCGGGAATTTCACTCGGTAGGCCCGGGTTCGATTCCCGCTTCTGCCAAAACTGCTGCCGTGTTCACGCGGAGTACGATCACGTTAAACATATGGGTCCGTAAGTCCTCCCGAGTGGTTGGTGGTAGGGGAAGGAGGGTACGGTTCCTGTGGATACCTCTCCCACTGCGTTCCGGTCTAAATTGGGTGAATAAAAAGAAAGTTATGGAGAATGTCGCGGAGGGCGAAGAATCCCTGTGGTTAGCGCGCGGGATTTGCACTTGGTAGGCCCGGGTTCGATTCCCAAAATTGCCGCCATGTTCACGTCCGTATGTCCTTCCGATGATTTACGGACCAAAACAAATTTACATTGGAAGAAAAGAAAGTTAAGGAGATTGTCGCGGAGGGCGCTGTAGCCCAGTGGTTAGCGGTTCCCGCCACTGCCTAAACTGCCGCCGTGTTCAGGCGGAGTAAGATCACGGTAAACATGTGGGTCCGTAAGTCCTTCCGAGAGGTTGGTGGTAGGGAAGGCGGGTACGGTCCCTATGGATTCCTTCCCCATTGGGTTCCGGTCTAAATTGGGTAAATAAAAAGATAGTTATGGAGTTTGTTGCGGAGGGCATTGTAGCCAAGTGGTTACGCGCATGAATTGCACTCGGTAGGCCCGGGTTCGACTCTCGCCACTGCCGAAACTGCCGCCGTGTTCACGCGGAGTACGATCACGTTAAACATGTGGGACCGTAAGTAATTCCAAGAGGTTGGTGGTAGAGGAAGGAGGGTACGGTTCCTGTGGATGCCCCCCCCAATGAGTTCCGGTCTAAATTGGATGGAACTTCTTGGCCGTCCAAACAGTTACCTTACACCTTTCTGGTAGTTCGCGCCAGCGAGTTTACAACGGTCAGAATTTGCCACGGTCAGAATTTTCAGGGGTGGCGAACAGGCTGGTCGCCAAAGGCGGCTAGTCTTAAATAATAAAAGGCAATGTCTGTGTGTCTGTGTGTCTTATACACTATACGTTTCGCGACCGCGCGTCGGAGAGCTACGAAATTTGGCAATCGGAGACCCGGGGGGGGGGGGGGGGGGGAGGGAAGGGGACACGTGAAAACCGACTTTTAAAATTTTAATTTTTTTTTTGTTATTTAATGTTTTATGCGATTTCGACCGTTTTTTGCCCTTTTTTCCCACGATCCGGACATCGTAGGAAAAAACAAATCACACCATCGGAAAGAGCTGATAATTGCGAGTAAAAATATATCAATTTCAAATCTGAATTTCGATTTCTAATATTTTTTAAAGATTTTAAAACAAAAGTCACTTTTTGCTCAAGAAAAGTATTTTTGGTTTTTAAATTCTCGCATAGTAAAAAGTACTCATAATTTCGACTAATAATTTACATTTTTAGAAAGGTCAAACATCTGGCATTCTTACAAGACCAATCTGGTCAGGAAATATTCCGTATTGCCCACAGGATCGGGATTTTAAAAGTTTCCGAATTTCAATTTCTCGGCATTCCGCTCGGCGTGCCGCTTCTTAACCGGCGTTTCTCCCCCGCAGAAGGAGGGAAGGTGGTGGGTGGGGACGTCAAGGTGGAGGTGACGTCACGGTTCTGAATAGAGCTCCTTTACTCCATATAAATTATTATATTTATATTTTAAATGATGGAACGATATGGATTTTTTAAATGTATATTTTAACTTTTGGATATTTTAAATGATGGAACAATGAAACAATGGAATGAGGATGATGGAATTAAGCATATGGTCATTTTAAATTGCAAATTAGCGCGCGGGAAGTTAGCGGTAGGCCCGGGTTCGATTCCCGCCACTGCCAAAACTGCCGCCGTGTTTATGTGGAATACGATCACGTTAAATATGTGGGTCCGTAAGTCCTTCCGAGAGGTTGGTGGTACGGGAAGGAGGGTACGGTCTAAATTGGGTGAATAAAAAGAAAGTTATGGAGATTGTCGCGGAGGGCGAAGTAGCCCAATGGTTAGCGCGCGGGAATTGCACGCGGTAGGTCCGGGTTCGATTTCCGCCACTGACACGGAGTACGATCATGTTAAACATATGGGTCCGTATGTTTTTCCGAGAGGTTGGTGGTAGGGGAATGAGGGTACGTTCCCTGTGGATGCCGCCCCCACTGGGTTCCGGTCTAAATTGGGTGGCACATCCTGGCCGTCCAACCAGTTACCTTACACCTTTCTGGTAGGTCGCGCCAACGAGTTTGCCACGGTTGGAATTTGCCACGATCAGCATTTTCAAGGGTTGCGAACAGGCTGGTCGCCAAAGGCGGCTAGTAAATAATAAAAGGCAATGTCTGTGTGTCTTATACACTATACGTTTCGCGACCGCGCGTCGGAGAGCTACGAAATTTGGCAATCGGAGACCCGGGGGGGGGGGGGGGGGAAGGGGACACGTGAAAACCGACTTTTAAAATTTTAATTATTTTTTTTGTTATTTAATGTTTTATGCGATTTCGACCGTTTTTTGCCCTTTTTTTCCCACGATCCGGACATCGTAGGAAAAAACAAATCACACCATCGGAAAGAGCTGACAATTGCGAGTAAAAATATATCAATTTCAAATCTGAATTTCGAATTCTAATATTTTTTAAAGATTTTAAAACAAAAGTCACTTTTTGCTCAAGAAAAGTATTTTTGGTTTTTAAATTCTCGCATAGTAAAAAGTACTCATAATTTCGACTAATAATTTACATTTTTAGAAAGGTCAAACATCTGGCATTCTTACAAGTCCAATCTGGTCAGGAAATATTCCGTATTGCCCACAGGATCGGGATTTTAAAAGTTTCCGAATATCAATTTCTCGGCGTTCCGCTCGGCGTGCCGCTTCTTAACCGGCGTTTCTCCCCCGCAGAAGGAGGGAAGGTGGTGGGTGGGGACGTCAAGGTGGAGGTGACGTCACGGTTCTGAATAGAGCTCCTTTACTCCATATAAATTATTATATTTATATTTTAAATGATGGAACGATATGGATTTTTTAAATGTATATTTTAAATGATGGAACAATGAAACAATGGAATGAGGATGATGGAATTAAGCATATAGTCATTTTAAATTGCAAATTAGCGCGCGGGAAGTTAGCGGTAGGCCCGGGTTCGATTCCCGCCACTGCCAAAACTGCCGCCGTGTTTATGTGGAATACGATCACGTTAAATATGTGGGTCCGTAAGTCCTTCCGAGAGGTTGGTGGTAGGGGAAGGAGGGTACGGTCTAAATTGGGTGAATAAAAAGAAAGTTATGGAGATTGTCGCGGAGGGCGAAGTAGCCCAGTGGTTAGCGCGCGGGAATTGCACGCGGTAGGTCCGGGTTCGATTTCCGCCACTGACACGGAGTACGATCACGTTAAACATATGGGTCCGTATGTTTTTCCGAGAGGTTGGTGGTAGGGGAAGGAGGGTACGTTCCCTGTGGATGCCGCCCCCACTGGGTTCCGGTCTAAATTGGGTGGCACATCCTGGCCGTCCAACCAGTTACCTTACACCTTTCTGGTAGGTCGCGCCAACGAGTTTGCCACGGTTGGAATTTGCCAATCAGCATTTTCAAGGGTTGCGAACAGGCTGGTCGCCAAAGGCGGCTAGTAAATAATAAAAGGCAATGTCTGTGTGTCTGTGTGTCTTATACACTATACGTTTCGCGACCGCGCGTCGGAGAGCTACGAAATTTGGCAATCGGAGACCCAGGGGGGGGGGGGGAAGGGGACACGTGAAAACCGACTTTTAAAATTTTAATTATTTTTTTTGTTATTTAATGTTTTATGCGATTTCGACCGTTTTTTGCCCTTTTTTCCCACGATCCGGACATCGTAGGAAAAAACAAATCACACCATCGGAAAGAGCTGACAATTGCGAGTAAAAATATATCAATTTCAAATCTGAATTTCGAATTCTAATATTTTTTAAAGATTTTAAAACAAAAGTCACTTTTTGCTCAAGAAAAGTATTTTTGGTTTTTAAATTCTCGCATAGTAAAAAGTACTCATAATTTCGACTAATAATTTACATTTTTAGAAAGGTCAAACATCTGGCATTCTTACAAGTCCAATCTGGTCAGGAAATATTCCGTATTGCCCACAGGATCGGGATTTTAAAAGTTTCCGAATATCAATTTCTCGGCGTTCCGCTCGGCGTGCCGCTTCTTAACCGGCGTTTCTCCCCCGCAGAAGGAGGGAAGGTGGTGGGTGGGGACGTCAAGGTGGAGGTGACGTCACGGTTCTGAATAGAGCTCCTTTACTCCATATAAATTATTATATTTATATTTTAAATGATGGAACGATATGGATTTTTTAAATGTATATTTTAAATGATGGAACAATGAAACAATGGAATGAGGATGATGGAATTAAGCATATAGTCATTTTAAATTGCAAATTAGCGCGCGGGAAGTTAGCGGTAGGCCCGGGTTCGATTCCCGCCACTGCCAAAACTGCCGCCGTGTTTATGTGGAATACGATCACGTTAAATATGTGGGGCCGTAAGTCCTTCCGAGAGGTTGGTGGTAGGGGAAGGAGGGTACGGTCTAAATTGGGTGAATAAAAAGAAAGTTATGGAGATTGTCGCGGAGGGCGAAGTAGCCCAGTGGTTAGCGCGCGGGAATTGCACGCGGTAGGTCCGGGTTCGATTTCCGCCACTGACACGGAGTACGATCACGTTAAACATATGGGTCCGTATGTTTTTCCGAGAGGTTGGTGGTAGGGGAAGGAGGATACGTTCCCTTTGGATGCCGCCCCCACTGGGTTCCGGTCTAAATTGGGTGGCACATCCTGGCCGTCCAACCAGTTACCTTACACCTTTCTGGTAGGTCGCGCCAACGAGTTTGCCACGGTTGGAATTTGCCAATCAGCATTTTCAAGGGTTGCGAACAGGCTGGTCGCCAAAGGCGGCTAGTAAATAATAAAAGGCAATGTCTGTGTGTCTGTGTGTCTTATACACTATACGTTTCGCGACCGCGCGTCGGAGAGCTACGAAATTTGGCAATCGGAGACCCGGGGGGGGGGGGAAGGGGACACGTGAAAACCGACTTTTAAAATTTTAATTATTTTTTTTGTTATTTAATGTTTTATGCGATTTCGACCGTTTTTTGCCCTTTTTTCCCACGATCCGGACATCGTAGGAAAAAACAAATCACACCATCGGAAAGAGCTGATAATTGCGAGTAAAAATATATCAATTTCAAATCTGAATTTCGATTTCTAATATTTTTTAAAGATTTTAAAACAAAAGTCACTTTTTGCTCAAGAAAAGTATTTTTGGTTTTTAAATTCTCGCATAGTAAAAAGTACTCATAATTTCGACTAATAATTTACATTTTTAGAAAGGTCAAACATCTGGCATTCTTACAAGACCAATCTGGTCAGGAAATATTCCGTATTGCCTACAGGATCGGGATTTTAAAAGTTTCCGAATTTCAATTTCTCGGCGTTCCGCTTCTTAACCGGCGTTTCTCCCCCGCAGAAGGAGGGAAGGTGGTGGGTGGGGACGTCAAGGTGGAGGTGACGTCACGGTTCTGAATAGAGCTCCTTTACTCCATATAAATTATTATATTTATATTTTAAATGATGGAACGATATGGATTTTTTAAATGTATATTTTAACTTTTGGATATTTTAAATGATGGAACAATGAAACAATGGAATGAGGATGATGGAATTAAGCATATGGTCATTTTAAATTGCAAATTACCGCGCGGGAAGTTAGCGGTAGGCCCGGGTTCGATTCCCGCCACTGCCAAAACTGCCGCCGTGTTTATGTGGAATACGATCACGTTAAATATGTGGGTCCGTAAGTCCTTCCGAGAGGTTGGTGGTACGGGAAGGAGGGTACGGTCTAAATTGGGTGAATAAAAAGAAAGTTATGGAGATTGTCGCGGAGGGCGAAGTAGCCCAATGGTTAGCGCGCGGGAATTGCACGCGGTAGGTCCGGGTTCGATTTCCGCCACTGACACGGAGTACGATCATGTTAAACATATGGGTCCGTATGTTTTTCCGAGAGGTTGGTGGTAGGGGAAGGAGGGTACGTTCCCTGTGGATGCCGCCCCCACTGGGTTCCGGTCTAAATTGGGTGGCACATCCTGGCCGTCCAACCAGTTACCTTACACCTTTCTGGTAGGTCGCGCCAACGAGTTTGCCACGGTTGGAATTTGCCACGATCAGCATTTTCAAGGGTTGCGAACAGGCTGGTCGCCAAAGGCGGCTAGTAAATAATAAAAGGCAATGTCTGTGTGTCTTATACACTATACGTTTCGCGACCGCGCGTCGGAGAGCTACGAAATTTGGCAATCGGAGACCCGGGGGGGGGGGGGGAAGGGGACACGTGAAAACCGACTTTTAAAATTTTAATTATTTTTTTTGTTATTTAATGTTTTATGCGATTTCGACCGTTTTTTGCCCTTTTTTTCCCACGATCCGGACATCGTAGGAAAAAACAAATCACACCATCGGAAAGAGCTGATAATTGCGAGTAAAAATATATCAATTTCAAATCTGAATTTCGATTTCTAATATTTTTTAAAGATTTTAAAACAAAAGTTACTTTTTGCTCAAGAAAAGTATTTTTGGTTTTTAAATTCTCGCATAGTAAAAAGTACTCATAATTTCGACTAATAATTTACATTTTTAGAAAGGTCAAACATCTGGCATTCTTACAAGACCAATCTGGTCAGGAAATATTCCGTATTGCCCACAGGATCGGGATTTTAAAAGTTTCCGAATTTCAATTTCTCGGCGTTCCGCTCGGCGTGCCGCTTCTTAACCGGCGTTTCTCCCCCGCAGAAGGAGGGAAGGTGGTGGGTGGGGACGTCAAGGTGGAGGTGACGTCACGGTTCTGAATAGAGCTCCTTTACTCCATATAAATTATTATATTTATATTTTAAATGATGGAACGATATGGATTTTTTAAATGTATATTTTAACTTTTGGATATTTTAAATGATGGAACAATGAAACAATGGAATGAGGATGATGGAATTAAGCATATGGTCATTTTAAATTGCAAATTATCGCGCGGGAAGTTAGCGGTAGGCCCGGGTTCGATTCCCGCCACTGCCAAAACTGCCGCCGTGTTTATGTGGAATACGATCACGTTAAATATGTGGGTCCGTAAGTCCTTCCGAGAGGTTGGTGGTAGGGGAAGGAGGGTACGGTCTAAATTGGGTGAATAAAAAGAAAGTTATGGAGATTGTCGCGGAGGGCAAAGTAGCCCAGTGGTTAGCGCGCGGGAATTGCACGCGGTAGGTCCGGGTTCGATTTCCGCCACTGACACGGAGTACGATCATGTTAAACATATGGGTCCGTATGTTTTTCCGAGAGGTTGGTGGTAGGGGAAGGAGGGTACGTTCCCTGTGGATGCCGCCCCCACTGGGTTCCGGTCTAAATTGGGTGGCACATCCTGGCCGTCCAACCAGTTACCTTACACCTTTCTGGTAGGTCGCGCCAACGAGTTTGCCACGGTTGGAATTTGCCACGATCAGCATTTTCAAGGGTTGCGAACAGGCTGGTCGCCAAAGGCGACTAGTAACAGAATAAAGACGAGTATCTCCTCCCCCTCTTCCCTCGTTTCCCCTATGTCAAGGGAAAAAACGAGGTAGAAGGGGAATTCCTTACTTGTGACTTTTTTTTAACGGGTTTGAAGTATTGCTTCACACACTTAGTTAACTTCCAGAGGGTGGAGGTTATTTACTTATGATCTAGTATTTTTAGCAGATGGAAAGGAGTTTTAATGTGTCATAATGGGTTTTCACACTGCATTTAATGTATCGATGATTCTTAGTAAAATGGTACGATTTCAAGTGGATAGGTGTAGTATATTTTAATAGATTGGTATATGCAATTATGGTAATTTGTACTAGGTTTGTAACCGTGATATCCCTAAAGCAATTTGTCTTCTTTATTTTGTAATTAATTTTATTCTTCATTATGTAACTGATTTCATTCTATAATTATATCAGGATTGTAATTTTTTATAACATGTAATAGCTTAATTATTTTATTTAATTAGGACTTTTATGAATTTAATCCAACTTTTCGTATCCATGAATAACCTAATAGTGTGTATTAATAAATTTGGAATGATTACTATTGGGGTGGTGTAAGGAACATATAATTACCTTACAAAGTTTTGAGAACTGCATGGAGAAGATTTATAACATTCTTAAACTGAAGTATACAATTTTATTTTCTATAGACTTGTCTTACTTGTGTGAAAAGACCAGACCATACGACTGACCCCGAAGGCTTACAGTAGCTATTTGTGTGGCCGGTGTCTTGTGTGGAAAACCAAGACCACACGACAGACCCGAAGGCTTACTGCAGCTTAATGTGAGGCCGGCCGGTGTCTTGTGTTGAAACCCAGACCGTCCGACCTACCAGAAAGGTGTAAGGTAACTGTTTGGACGGTCGGGAAGTGCCACCCAATTTAGACCGGAACCCAGTGGGGGTGGCATCCACAGGGACCGTACCCTCCTTCCCCTACCACCAACCTCTCGGAAGGACTTTCGGACCCACATGTTTAACGTGATCGTACTCCGCATGAACACGGAGGCAGTATTGGCAGTGGCTGGAATCGAACCCGGGTCTACCGAGTGCAACTCCAGAGCGCTAACCAATGGGCTACCGCGCCCGGCCGGTGTCTTGTGTGAAAGCCCCAGGCCGTCCGACTCGTCCAGAGGACTTAGAGTATCGGCCGGTGTCTGTGTTGTTGTTGAGACCCAGACCGTCCGACCTACCAGAAAGGTGTTGTTGTTGTTGAAACCCAGACCGTCCGACCTACCAGAAAGGTACCAGAAAGGTGTAAGGTAACTGTATGGACGGCCGGTGTCTTGTGTGAAAATCTTCACGAAGAAACCAAGTTTAATGCGGCATATGAAGATTCCTGATTCTTCAAATAGAGTCCCATGTCCTTAATGCTGAGTTACATTTTCTCGAATGAAGGTTATGTTGTATCATGAACACACAATCTATGGAGATAAGGCCATGCAAGGTGTGAAAAGTAAAACTTCCAATGTCTGTGCTACGCGAGGTGTTGCGAAAAAATGCGAGGTTTGAAAAAATTTGTGATGTTCCTGGCATTAATAATCAGATGAAAGTGACTGCGAATCCCTGTCAATATGCTGTAAATAGTACTGTGACTGTTCATAAAATTGACAGTTGTGAAAAATATCTCCTCACACTTTTAGATTATCACAAAATTGATATAAAAAAATCTGTTGTTGGCAACACATGACTTTCCTCATATAATGCAATGAATGTACTACTTTTACAGGAAAAAAAAAGATTATTTTTATTCTTTTCAAGATATTGAATTTTCGTCAATGAGTCGTCATTGATTTAGCGTCATTTTTATCCATTTGGCGAGTTTTTCGTTAATTTAGCAACATTTAAAAAAGTCGCCAAGTTGGCGACATTCCACCAAATTCGCCACCAAAATCTCGCCAAGCATTATTTACGAAGAAATAAGTTATTCTTACAGCAGATAAATGACAATTTGCGTTCAAATACAAAAGTATTACTCAAAGTATCTTTTTTCATGAATAGAACGTGCTAGATCCATGAGAATGATGTCACCAAATTCATCGTATGGTATTACATTTGAAAAGTGAACATGTTTCTCAATAGGAAATATTTCTTTCTTATTTTATATGACTTTTTGATATTTTTTTTTTAAATGTGTAATATCTCGTGAACGGTTCGTATTAGCGTCTTAAAATTTATGTCAATCGTTTTCTAATGAAAAATTACATAAGAAATGTCTATTGGTGTAACATTATTAGCGGTTTTGACTTTTTGACGATTTTTTCAAAATTTCACTCGAAAATTTAAGAGAGTTCTGAACATTCGATTGCGTATAAAATAATAGGCTTCCAGTGTTTACGGATTGTAATTTTTGTACCGAATTTCGTTCGAATCGGTCCATTCGTTCGTCAGTTATCGTCTCCACAGACTCTCTCTCTCTCACACACACACACACACAGACATCGTGATCAGGGATGCTTGAACGTAAATCTAATTTGAATTTTCGACCCCGTTACAATACTTTCCTTATACATTATGTATATAAGGAAAGTAATAAGTACTGCTGCGCAGAAATTGCCTTAAAGTGTTGTAATATATGGTACATAAATATAACTCGCTTGTGTTTTGAAAGAGAATAGGAATATTTTTCTTACTTCAGAAGATCTTATATAAGAAATATCACTGAAGAAGATTTGAATTCTAATATGGATGATGCTTTTAGTAAATTGTTAAAATCGTTCGAAACCTATGGAAGCTGTGGTTGGGGTAGGGCGTTAGAGATGTTCCAGGGATTAATAATTGGATTTGGGGGAATATGATAATCTAGCTACCTCGAACTATATACCACTACCCAAAGAACTAGCAGCCAAGAAAGCTGTTAATAACGTGCGGAGAGTAGAGATCAGAAATGTTTTATGTGTTCCGTTGTAGCGGGACTTAAGAATACATCTCGTGTCGGTAAGTGCACCGAGCATGAGTGTAAGTTGAATCTGGATGGAATTGAATTTCCTACTCCTATACATCATGTTAAATTGTATGAGCGAAATACAATGTGGTCCTGAATGTTTTGGGGTATTTGTGTGTGTGTGTAGTATAAGAATGTATTTACGCTCTATATGTTATCTGATAGACGAGATAGACACTAATTTACTGCGTATCAGTAATGAAAAGCATTATCATTATAGATGTATTAAAAGCATGAGTAAGCTTCTGTACAGTATAAGAAAGCATAAAGAGAAGTACAATTTTTGTAATCTTTGATTACAGCGATTTTCACCTGAAGCTCGTTCAATGAGTCGTATTGAGTTTTGTCAGTTCCATGGCTTGCAGAGAGGGGAACGCCCCAGTGGTGATGGCAAATTTTGAAATTTAAAAGTATTTACACGCAAATGCGTGTGCAAGTTGTGATATACGCGGACTATGAGTCCTTTCTAAGAAAACTCATATCTCATGCTCCTTGTCGTTTTGCATACATTATTACTGGTCCCGATAGGGAAACCTTTAAAAGGTCTGTTATCGGTCGGGGTGATGATGTAATTATCTAATTTTTGAAGGCTTTTATTCAAAAAGAGGGGTTTCAAAGAAATTTGAGGGAAAATATGAAAATGAGTTTCACTGCTGAAGATCATGAGAGCTTTGAAAAAGCTGCTATTATATCTGTAACACGGCTTTAGGAAAACAACGTGTAAGTGACCTCTGCCATTTAAGTTCTAAGTGGAGAGAAGCAGCACATCCTAATTGTAATCTGAATTACAAATTAAGATGATGCATATTTGTTGCATTCCACAATTGTTCCATTTTAAAGGTTATGATGGATATTTAATTATGTAGGGAATTGGCCAATTTAATGACAATAGAATTAAGAGTATTCCAAGTAATACGCAGAATTATATTACTTTCCGTCTTGGAAGTCTACAGTTTATAGACTCCCTCCAATATTTACCTGCCTCAACTGAGAAACTAAGCTCTAGTTTGGGACCCAGCGAGATTCGTATCATAAAAGAACATTTTATAAGTGGATTTACTGACTAGATAGGGTGTTTACCTCTATTCTTATAAGGATTGCGCTGAGAAGTTTGAAGAAATTAACAGTCTACGCTCTAAAGAGAGCTTTAATTAAATTAGATATGTACTCCGAAATGATTTTTCATGATTATGTTTCTGTCTCACAAATGTAAACGGAATTTGGTTCAAACAGTTTTATTTTCGATGATAATGGAAAGGGAGCATTCAAAGCAAAGGAAATAATATAAACCTGCTTCACATAATACTGCTATACAACACGACGCTGTCCACGGCATGTAGTAAAAAGAAATTAGCTGAGTACCTGGCTTATGTTTCTCGAGATTAGCTACATATTATTGAGTTACCCCATTTGGATGATCAGAGGTCTGTAAAGCTGGCTGGAGGTTCAGAATGATAAGATAATCAAGGAATCTCAGAGGCAATTTGTAAAATTTAACTACTTTTGAGTATTGGCAATAAAAAAAAAAATCACTTTTTTCGTACAATCAAGGACAGTAAAGTGCTTTACTGAAAAAATATATCACTAATATTTTGTGAGCATTGTTTTATGGACCAGTTTATATCGTACCCTCAGTAACATACATTCTGCTTAGCACTCTTCTATTCAAAAACCCTGCCGAAAACAGGCCAGTTAAATTTTGTGGAATATTTCCATCAGTTGATTGCAAGATGTTTTAAGCGGGCTATTATGAATGCAAAATGTATCATACATTGCAATATAATTTATACACAATACTTTAATATAAGACACGAATTAAAAATTTTAAATCTGTTAAGACAAACCTTCGAATTAATATTTCTTTAGAATAAATGCTCAAAACTAAATAGAAATATTTCATTCAAGAGTCTTGTCAGGGATTTTGAAAGCTTTAATTTTTTGATTAACAAAAAATAAAAATACAAAAATGAAACATTTTTCTTTTACAAGTTCCCTCTTGAAAATCTTTTGAACAGAACTTTCAAATAATGTTGAAAAAATTTCGTTTTTTATCATTTTCTTTTTCTATTCTAATGATATTATACAAATAGGTCGATATTTCTGTAAATTGGGATTTGATGTAAAGGAAAACAGTCATTATACCATGCGAAACAATTTGTCCAGATATGTTGAAAAATATTTAATCCTAAAGTTCTCCTCGGAGGCTAATTATAACTATAACATTAAAGTTCATGCCAGAGCATTTTATGCAGTGGATTAAAATACATTTTATATGTATCATTAATAACAGAATTATGGAGTAATCTTAATTAAAAAAAAACATACCTGAAAATCTTTCTGAATGAGATTCTGAGCATGATGCTGTAGGAATATTTTTAGGAATGGTCGCCATGAAAGGTTCTTCGTTTTCATCTGCAGAAATATTTTCAAAAATACTCAAGTCTACATCTGGTTCTGCTGTCTTATCCAGGTTTAACTCTGTGAATACGCAATTCAGAATAGCATTGTCCATTTCTACATTTTCCTCTTGTCCACTGTTTGTAAAATCTTCTGATTCTGCTGGAATTGAAGGAACAGAATAATTTCCTGCATTTTGTTCTTGTCCACCGTTTGGAATTTCTTCTGATTTAACTGAAATGGGACGGATACAGTAATCGTGGTCATCGTGCGGCTGATATTGCACTAGCCTCTCCTGAGAATGCACAGTTTCTTCCTTAGGTAACTCCTCCTTTACATCCTCACAATGCGGCGGAATTAGATATTTGAGGATATCAAATGACGGCAAATCGCATCCATTGACTAAATCTGAAAAACTGTCGGAAGGTGTTATATTCTGAAAGAAAAATTGCAGAGAATTAACATAAGAAATTATTTTATCACAGGTGATATTTTAACAATTTCGACTGTTAGTTAAACCCATAGAAACAATATTTTCTATACTGCGTGAAGAGTTAACTTCAGTATATTGTGGAAAACACAAGTGTCCATGTACTCAGATTTGGCCCTGTTTTATCTTAATATACGTTCATTAGGCTATATTAATTAGTTAAGATTGTTACGATAGTAATATCTTCACTTCTTGATATCAACTAAGAATGCTTTTTATTTAAATATTCCTTTGTCAAATTTGCTTTGTATGCGAGTACATCGTTTATGATACTGTAATAGTATGATAAAATTTGTATGTTTTCAGAAAATCAGTAAAACCATTATCTTTAACATTATCTTATATTAAATGTTTTGTGAATAAAAACAAATAATTCTTTATCATTATTTTATACTACATATTTTAAAAATGTTTTTGCGACTAAAAACAGGTAATTCTATAACATTATTTTACACTAAATGTTTTTTAAAATGCCTTTGCAACTAAAACCAGATAATTATTTATTAATATTTTATACTAAATGTTTATTATATTCTTTTGTAACTAATTAATTACAGATAATTCTATATCATTATACTAAATATTATTTAAAATGCTTTTGGGTCTAAAAACAGGCAATTATTTATCATTATTTTAACTATTTAGTTTTCTACAAATCTTTGTTCGAATCATGTTTGAACAATACATCTAATAGGTGGAATTGACAATAATACAGAGATTTCGTAGAAAAAAAAATGCGATTTACCATATATTGTTTTCATTGACAATAACTTCTGTACAAGAGACATTTAGTACAGGTGGCATAACTCTTTAGTACTTTAGTACAGGTGACATATTGATAAATACAATTTTGAAACATTAAGAAATGACACGGTATCAGCTATAATAAATATACCATTCTCACTATACGAAACAAATATCGTTCATTTACCTTCTCTTCAGAATGCACAGTTTCTTCCTTTGGGAATTCTTCTTTTACTTCCTGATAACTCCACGGACTTAGGTTTTCGATGGGCTCAAATGGAATATCGATTCTATCGCTTAAATATTCAACACTGTCGGAAGGTGTTATATCCCGAAAGAAAAAATCCACATTAGAAATTTTTTACCACAGGTGATTTTTTAACAATTTCGACTGTTAATTAAACCCACTGAGTTATAATACATCTGAGATGTTTTATTGTTCAGTGGTAAAAGCAATGCTTGCTATTCCGCGTGTAAAGCGAACTTGTGGAAAATATGAGTTTTTATTTACTTAGATTTGGCCCTGTTTTGTCTTAATATACGTCCATTAGGCTATATTCATTAGTTAGATAATTACTATTGTAATATTTACACTCGGAATATGAATTAAGAATGCTTGTTAATTAAATATTCCTTTTGTCAAATTTGCTTTGCATGCCGAGTACATCGTTTATGGTACTGCAATAGTATGCCAAAATTTGTATGTTTTCAGGAAATGAATAAAACCATTTTCTTCGCTAATTTTTTTAGATACGACACATTGCAATATCAATTACTATATACTAAATGTTTTTTTTAAGCGCCTTTATTAGAAACAGGTAATTCTTTATCATTATTTTATACTAAATGTTTCTTAAAATGCCTTTAAGACTAAAAACAGGCAATTCTTTATCATTATAGTTTACTAAATGTTTTATCAATTTCCTTTATCACTAAAAATACATAATTCTTTATCATTATTTTAATTATTCAGTATTCTGCAAGCCTTGGCTCAAATCATGTTTGAACAATATACATGTAATTGGTGGCATTGATCTATTGACAACATTATAGAGATCACGTTAAAAAATGCGATTTACCATATATTGTTTTCATTGACAATAACTTCTGTAAAAAAGAGACCTTTAGTACAGGTAGCGTGACTCAAACATATTGATAACTCCAGTTTTGCAACATTAAGAAATGACACGGAATCAGCTAAAATAAAAAACCATTCTCACTTTACAAAACAAATATTGTTTATGTACCTTCTCTTCAGAATGCACAGGTTCTTCCTTTGGGAATTCCTCACAACTCCACGGACTTAGGTTTTCGATGGGCTCAAGTGGAATATCGATTATATCCCCTAAATATCCAAAACTGTCGGAAGGTGTTATATTCTGAAAGAAAAAATCTATAGAGTTACCATAAGAAATTTTTTATCACAGGTGATTTTTTAACAATTTCGACTGCTAATTAAACCCACTGAGTTATAATACATCTGAGATGTTTTATTGTTCAGTGGTAAAAGCAATGCTTGCTACTCTGCGTGTAAAGCGAACTTGAGTATATTCTGGAAAATATGAGTTTCTATTTACTCAGATTTGGCCCTGTTTTATCATAATATACGTCCATACGCTATATTCATTAGTTAGATAATTACTATAGTAATATTTTCACTTTTGAATATGAATTAAGAATGCTTCCTAATTAAATATTCCTTTGTCAAATATGCTTTGTGTGTCGAGTACATCGTTTATGGTATTGCAATACTATGACAAAATTTGTATGCTTTCAGGAAATGAATAAAATCATTCTCTTCGCTAATTTTTTTAGATACGACACATTGCAATATCAATTACCATATACTAAATGTTTTTTTTAAATGCCTTTCCTACTAAAAACAGGTAATTATTTATCATTATTTTATACTAAATGTTTTTTAAAATACCTTTGCGACTAAAAACAGGTAATTATTTATGATTATTTTATACTAAATGTTTTTAAAATGACTTAGCGATTACAAACACGTAATTCTTTATCATTATATATTAATTGATTTTTAAAATGCCTTTGTCACTAAAAACAGGTAATTCTTTATCATTATTCTAACTATTTAGTTATCTGCAAGCCTTGGCTCAAGCCATGTTTGAACAATACATCTAATAGGTGTCATTGATCTATCGACAATAATAGAGATCACGTAGAAAAAAATGCGATTTTCGATATATTGTTTTCATTGACAATATCTTCTGTACAAGAGACGTTTAGTACAGGTAGCGTGACTCAAACATATTGATAACTCTAGTTTTGCAGCATTAAGAAGTGATATGTTATCTGCTGAAATAGGAATACCATTCTCACATTACAAAACAAATATTGTTTATGTACCTCACACGGTTTTATATCGCAAATGATAATAAATAAAATATTATATAAAATATTTTCAAGTTACACTGTTTTAGTAAAATGCATTAAAGTTGCACTGTTTTAGTAAAATGCACTAAATTGCACAAAAGAAATTTTTAACCATCATAATATTCTTGGTCTAAATTCTAATTCTTGCAACTAAGAATAAAACCATGGGACACTCATAAAACAATTGTAACAGAATTTTAAAGAACAATAGAAGTGACATGGTAACAGAAATGACATGTATAAGAATAATTACATTCAATTCATTTAAATTTTTCTTTAACAATTTTGATTTAACAATCCATCGTACATATACGTCATTTCTTTTTTGTCTCTATATTAAAGTGAAAGTTCACTCCACCGCTGCAGTTTGACAAATTTCTCTTTTCTCGAGATTCTTTTCTTCGTATCGCAAAAATATTGCATATAAATATATGACATTCGGCGCACTTGTAGAAAAATTTTTGGGGAATACATTGAAATAAACCGATTTTTGATACATATTGTTGTTTAAGAAATATTTAATGTCAAATTCAAAGACAGAATATTTGAGCTGCCAGTTCGCGTCCTGGATCGACTAACAACAGCAAGACCACGAATTTTTGCAGGACGGAGCACCCTTTTCTCTTATTTCGATGTAGTTCTTGAGATATTTTACTTCTTATGCACCTCTGAAGTGATTGTTTTTTTCGTATCAGCTCGGAAATGAGGTAACACGATTAAAACTTTAGTTTGGCATGAAATAGCTCGCGAAGTGAGCTCATCCAATAAGCAAGGAATTCAATTTTGGGATTTTCTGGGCTAAGAAAAATCACTGCTTTTTCCTCCTGCGGAAAATAGAGAGGGATAGAAAAGAGATTTTTTTCGAGTAGAATTTTTAGGAAATGATGAATTTTTAGGAAAAATATGAAGCGAGCGCAGCGAGTAAAAGGTAAAGTCTACTGAAGGTGGTTGCGCGAGTGAAGCGGGCAGAGCCCCCTAATATCTTGAAATTATGTTATTGTCTAAATACAATTTTTTTATGGGTGTCGTAAGGTTTTATTTTAAGTCGCACACGATCAAGAATATTGTGTTAGCTAAAAGTTACTTTTTACTTTTTAGTGCATTTTGCTAAAACAGTACAACTTTTATTTTATTTACATTTTATGTAACATTTTATTTTACACAATTTAGTCTTTTGATATTTTAATGAAGTTTTCATAATCCATGGATTATGAAAACTTCAATTCTTTTGATGGCTACTTCAATTCTTTTGATGGCATTTTAACATACTTCACTATACATCTTAAAGATCTGAAATTTGGTACGTATCTTAGTTCAGTGGAATATTGTAATCTATTAATATTTGGCGAATCTTCAAAATATAGAGTCGACATTTTATTTATTTATTTTTGCAAAATGGGACGAAATAACCTTTAAAACAAAGATAAAATTAAAAAAAAAGTAAAGAGGGATTTTACAACAATGGGATCCTACAACAACGGGATTTTACGCATTAACTCTGGGGATGATTTCGAGGGGGTGGGAGAGGGGATCAACTCAAATTTGACGAAATGTTGTATGGTCTTCGCAAATACGTATGTGTTGTTATTGAGATTCAGACCTTCCGACCTACCAGAAAGGTGTTGAAAACCCAGGCCGTCCGGCTCGTCAACAAGGACTTGAGCATCCATTTGGACGGCCGGGAAGGAGTTAGCCGAAACCAACTCCCAACTTCCATGGCTTTCGTCCGACGGTCCAGCAACGTTTATTTTGAGAATCAAAAATTTACAGGAGAGTTTACATAATATGTTTCACATTTTGAAACAATATAAAGTTTAAACAGTGAAAGACACATTAAAACGGATTACAATAATTCTTGAACAATTGTTACTTCCAGAAAGGTGTAAGGTAACTGTTTGGATGACCGGGAAGAGCCGCGAAATTTAGACCGGAAACCAGTGGGGAGGCATCCACAGGGACCGTACCACCATCATCTTGAACAATTGTTACTACCAGAAAGGTGTAAGGTAACTGTTTGGATGACCGGGAAGAGCCGCGAAATTTAGACCGGAAACCAGTGGGGAGGCATCCACAGGGACCGTACCCTCTTTCCCCAACCACCAACATCTCGGAAGGACTTACGGACCCACATGTGTAACGTGATCATAATCTGCGTGAACACGGTGGCAATTTGGGCAGCGGAGGGAACCGAACTTGAACCTACCGAGTGCAATTCCCGCGCGTTAACCACTGGGCTACTGTTCCCAAAAATAAGTTTTAGACAATCAGCCCGGAAGAAGTGGGTGTTGGCATCAATGTTTTACCCAAACAAATAGAGAAACCAACCTTAAATAAAACAGTATGAAAACAAGGACATATATGGTAAGGGTTTAATCGCTGAAAGCGGATACATCATTATAAAATGATGTTAACTTAACACGAACTCTAATACAAAGTGGTTAATACGACGATTTTCTGTCCAATTGGGTTTGAAAAATTACAGCATAGTAAAATTCCCAGATGGTTCAAACGATAAAATGCTCAGATATAACATATTGCGAAGTCTTGGTTGAGTTCTGTGAAGAGAATTAAGAGATCCCATTTCATTACCTTATAATCTCTCGAAGTTTTCAGTTTCCCAGAAATAAAAATCAAGCAGTTTCAATGATTTGAATTGTATTTTGCAAGTACTATATAGATTAATTATTTGTGTCAAATTTTTGTAACAAAGTACTTTCAGGGAAGTTTCAATAAAACTTGCAATTATCACTTTAAAGAAAAAACAAATTATAATTTTATGAAATAAAAAAAAATCAGTGAAAGCAATGTAGCCAAGCTACTGAAGGAAAGCCTGAAGAAAAATTCCTTCACAAAGCAAAAGGTATGAAATGAAAATCAAAGACCTTCACCCGGAAAATCGCCAAATGTACAATTCAACGTTACAATCACAGTACCTTGAATCTTACATTATTACTTTCCTTATATACATAATGCATAAGGAAAGTATTGTGACGGGATCGAAATTTCGAATTCGAGTTTTCGACGGGAGAGCACGTTTCAATCATCCCTGATCACGAATCGAACATTTTTGAGGTGATGTCTATGTGTGCCAGTGAGTCTGTGGAGACGATATCTCACGAACGAATGGAGCGATTCGAATGAAATTTGGTACAAAAATCACAATCTGTGAATACTGGAAGTCTATTGTTTTTAAACGTAATCGAACGTTCCGAACTCATCCACCTCCACAACTTTATCAACACCGCCAATTTTTTCAGAACTCTCCTCAACTAAATCCCTAATCGTCTCATTAACAAACTCTCTCCAATCTGTTAACGTTGTAGAAGTAAAAAAATACTCTAGCTAGATCCGAAGTCTTGGTTCCCATCACGAGTTCATAAGTTAATAAAAAAATCTCGTCCATCCTGAGCTTGCTAAAGCAAAACCACGACTTCTGCCTAACAGTTTTCGTGCTACCACACACCTTAGAATCAACAATATTCCTACACATCCAATTAAAGCCATCCGACAGAGAAGTCTTAGATGCGAAAGTCATCATACCACTACATTTCACACACACCATCTCTCTAGCCAGATCCGAAGTCTTGGTTCCCATCACGAGTTCATAAGTTAATGAAAAAATCTCGTCCATCCTGAGCTTGCTAAAGCAAAACCACGACTTCTGCCTAACAGTTTTCGTGCTACCACACACCTTAGAATCAACAATATTCCTACACATCCAATTAAAGCCATCCGACAGAGAAGTCTTAGATGCGAAAGTCATCATACCACTACATTTCACACACACCATCTCTCTAGCTAGATCCGAAGTCTTGGTTCCCATCACGAGTTCATAAGTTAATGAAAAAATCTCGTCCATCCTGAGCTTGCTAAAGCAAAACCACGACTTCTGCCTAACAGTTTTCGTGCTACCACACACCTTAGAATCAACAATATTCCTACACATCCAATTAAAGCCATCCGACAGAGAAGTCTTAGATGCGAAAGTCATCATACCACTACATTTCACACACACCATCTCTCTAGCTAGATCCGAAGTCTTGGTTCCCATTACGAGTTCATAAGTTAATGAAAAAATCTCGTCCATCCTGAGCTTGCTAAAGCAAAACCACGACTTCTGCCTAACAGTTTTCGTGCTACCACACACCTTAGAATCAACAATATTCCTACACATCCAATTAAAGCCATCCGACAGAGAAGTCTTAGATGCGAAAGTCATCATACCACTACATTTCACACACACCATCTCTCTAGCTAGATCCGAAGTCTTGGTTCCCATCACGAGTTCATAAGTTAATGAAAAAATCTCGTCCATCCTGAGCTTGCTAAAGCAAAACCACGACTTCTGCCTAACAGTTTTCGTGCTACCACACACCTTAGAATCAACAATATTCCTACACATCCAATTAAAGCCATCCGACAGAGAAGTCTTAGATGCGAAAGTCATCATACCACTACATTTCACACACACCATCTCTCTAGCTAGATCCGAAGTCTTGGTTCCCATCACGAGTTCATAAGTTAATGAAAAAATCTCGTCCATCCTGAGCTTGCTAAAGCAAAACCACGACTTCTGCCTAACAGTTTTCGTGCTACCACACACCTTAGAATCAACAATATTCCTACACATCCAATTAAAGCCATCCGACAGAGAAGTCTTAGATGCGAAAGTCATCATACCACTACATTTCACACACACCATCTCTCTAGCTAGATCCGAAGTCTTGGTTCCCATCACGAGTTCATAAGTTAATGAAAAAATCTCGTCCATCCTGAGCTTGCTAAAGCAAAACCACGACTTCTGCCTAACAGTTTTCGTGCTACCACACACCTTAGAATCAACAATATTCCTACACATCCAATTAAAGCCATCCGACAGAGAAGTCTTAGATGCGAAAGTCATCATACCACTACATTTCACACACACCATCTCTCTAGCTAGATCCGAAGTCTTGGTTCCCATCACGAGTTCATAAGTTAATGAAAAAATCTCGTCCATCCTGAGCTTGCTAAAGCAAAACCACGACTTCTGCCTAACAGTTTTCGTGCTACCACACACCTTAGAATCAACAATATTCCTACACATCCAATTAAAGCCATCCGACAGAGAAGTCTTAGATGCGAAAGTCATCATACCACTACATTTCACACACACCATCTCTCTAGCTAGATCCGAAGTCTTGGTTCCCATCACGAGTTCATAAGTTAATGAAAAAATCTCGTCCATCCTGAGCTTGCTAAAGCAAAACCACGACTTCTGCCTAACAGTTTTCGTGCTACCACACACCTTAGAATCAACAATATTCCTACACATCCAATTAAAGCCATCCGACAGAGAAGTCTTAGATGCGAAAGTCATCATACCACTACATTTCACACACACCATCTCTCTAGCTAGATCCGAAGTCTTGGTTCCCATCACGAGTTCATAAGTTAATGAAAAAAATCTCGTCCATCCTGAGCTTGCTAAAGCAAAACCACGACTTCTGCCTAACAGTTTTCGTGCTACCACACACCTTAGAATCAACAATATTCCTACACATCCAATTAAAGCCATCCGACAGAGAAGTCTTAGATGCGAAAGTCATCATACCACTACATTTCACACACACCATCTCTCTAGCTAGATCCGAAGTCTTGGTTCCCATCACGAGTTCATAAGTTAATGAAAAAATCTCGTCCATCCTGAGCTTGCTAAAGCAAAACCACGACTTCTGCCTAACAGTTTTCGTGCTACCACACACCTTAGAATCAACAATATTCCTACAGATCCAATTAAAGCCATCCGACAGAGAAGTCTTAGATGCGAAAGTCATCATACCACTACATTTCACACACACCATCTCTCTAGCTAGATCCGAAGTCTTGGTTCCCATCACGAGTTCATAAGTTAATGAAAAAAATCTCGTCCATCCTGAGCTTGCTAAAGCAAAACCACGACTTCTGCCTAACAGTTTTCGTGCTACCACACACCTTAGAATCAACAATATTCCTACACATCCAATTAAAGCCATCCGACAGAGAAGTCTTAGATGCGAAAGTCATCATACCACTACATTTCACACACACCATCTCTCTATGAACTCGTGATGGGAACCAAGACTTCGGATCTAGCTAGAGAGATGGTGTGTTGAAGTAATTCAACACACCATCTCTCTAGCTAGATCCGAAGTCTTGGTTCCCATCACGAGTTCATAAGTTAATGAAAAAATCTCATCCATCCTGAGCTTGCTAAAGCAAAACCACGACTTCTGCCTAACAGTTTTCGTGCTACCACACACCTTAGAATCAACAATATTCCTACACATCCAATTAAAGCCATCCGACAGAGAAGTCTTAGATGCGAAAGTCATCATACCACTACATTTCACACACACCATCTCTCTAGCTAGATCCGAAGTCTTGGTTCCCATCACGAGTTCATAAGTTAATGAAAAAATCTCGTCCATCCTGAGCTTGCTAAAGCAAAACCACGACTTCTGCCTAACAGTTTTCGTGCTACCACACACCTTAGAATCAACAATATTCCTACACATCCAATTAAAGCCATCCGACAGAGAAGTCTTAGATGCGAAAGTCATCATACCACTACATTTCACACACACCATCTCTCTAGCTAGATCCGAAGTCTTGGTTCCCATCACGAGTTCATAAGTTAATGAAAAAATCTCGTCCATCCTGAGCTTGCTAAAGCAAAACCACGACTTCTGCCTAACAGTTTTCGTGCTACCACACACCTTAGAATCAACAATATTCCTACACATCCAATTAAAGCCATCCGACAGAGAAGTCTTAGATGCGAAAGTCATCATACCACTACATTTCACACACACCATCTCTCTAGCTAGATCCGAAGTCTTGGTTCCCATCACGAGTTCATAAGTTAATGAAAAAATCTCGTCCATCCTGAGCTTGCTAAAGCAAAACCACGACTTCTGCCTAACAGTTTTCGTGCTACCACACACCTTAGAATCAACAATATTCCTACACATCCAATTAAAGCCATCCGACAGAGAAGTCTTAGATGCGAAAGTCATCATACCACTACATTTCACACACACCATCTCTCTAGCTAGATCCGAAGTCTTGGTTCCCATCACGAGTTCATAAGTTAATGAAAAAATCTCGTCCATCCTGAGCTTGCTAAAGCAAAACCACGACTTCTGCCTAACAGTTTTCGTGCTACCACACACCTTAGAATCAACAATATTCCTACACATCCAATTAAAGCCATCCGACAGAGAAGTCTTAGATGCGAAAGTCATCATACCACTACATTTCACACACACCATCTCTCTAGCTAGATCCGAAGTCTTGGTTCCCATCACGAGTTCATAAGTTAATGAAAAAATCTCGTCCATCCTGAGCTTGCTAAAGCAAAACCACGACTTCTGCCTAACAGTTTTCGTGCTACCACACACCTTAGAATCAACAATATTCCTACACATCCAATTAAAGCCATCCGACAGAGAAGTCTTAGATGCGAAAGTCATCATACCACTACATTTCACACACACCATCTCTCTAGCTAGATCCGAAGTCTTGGTTCCCATCACGAGTTCATAAGTTAATGAAAAAAATCTCGTCCATCCTGAGCTTGCTAAAGCAAAACCACGACTTCTGCCTAACAGTTTTCGTGCTACCACACACCTTAGAATCAACAATATTCCTACACATCCAATTAAAGCCATCCGACAGAGAAGTCTTAGATGCGAAAGTCATCATACCACTACATTTCACACACACCATCTCTCTAGCTAGATCCGAAGTCTTGGTTCCCATCACGAGTTCATAAGTTAATGAAAAAATCTCGTCCATCCTGAGCTTGCTAAAGCAAAACCACGACTTCTGCCTAACAGTTTTCGTGCTACCACACACCTTAGAATCAACAATATTCCTACAGATCCAATTAAAGCCATCCGACAGAGAAGTCTTAGATGCGAAAGTCATCATACCACTACATTTCACACACACCATCTCTCTAGCTAGATCCGAAGTCTTGGTTCCCATCACGAGTTCATAAGTTAATGAAAAAAATCTCGTCCATCCTGAGCTTGCTAAAGCAAAACCACGACTTCTGCCTAACAGTTTTCGTGCTACCACACACCTTAGAATCAACAATATTCCTACACATCCAATTAAAGCCATCCGACAGAGAAGTCTTAGATGCGAAAGTCATCATACCACTACATTTCACACACACCATCTCTCTATGAACTCGTGATGGGAACCAAGACTTCGGATCTAGCTAGAGAGATGGTGTGTTGAAGTAATTCAACACACCATCTCTCTAGCTAGATCCGAAGTCTTGGTTCCCATCACGAGTTCATAAGTTAATGAAAAAATCTCATCCATCCTGAGCTTGCTAAAGCAAAACCACGACTTCTGCCTAACAGTTTTCGTGCTACCACACACCTTAGAATCAACAATATTCCTACACATCCAATTAAAGCCATCCGACAGAGAAGTCTTAGATGCGAAAGTCATCATACCACTACATTTCACACACACCATCTCTCTAGCTAGATCCGAAGTCTTGGTTCCCATCACGAGTTCATAAGTTAATGAAAAAATCTCGTCCATCCTGAGCTTGCTAAAGCAAAACCACGACTTCTGCCTAACAGTTTTCGTGCTACCACACACCTTAGAATCAACAATATTCCTACACATCCAATTAAAGCCATCCGACAGAGAAGTCTTAGATGCGAAAGTCATCATACCACTACATTTCACACACACCATCTCTCTAGCTAGATCCGAAGTCTTGGTTCCCATCACGAGTTCATAAGTTAATGAAAAAAATCTCGTCCATCCTGAGCTTGCTAAAGCAAAACCACGACTTCTGCCTAACAGTTTTCGTGCTACCACACACCTTAGAATCAACAATATTCCTACACATCCAATTAAAGCCATCCGACAGAGAAGTCTTAGATGCGAAAGTCATCATACCACTACATTTCACACACACCATCTCTCTAGCTAGATCCGAAGTCTTGGTTCCCATCACGAGTTCATAAGTTAATGAAAAAAATCTCGTCCATCCTGAGCTTGCTAAAGCAAAACCACGACTTCTGCCTAACAGTTTTCGTGCTACCACACACCTTAGAATCAACAATATTCCTACACATCCAATTAAAGCCATCCGACAGAGAAGTCTTAGATGCGAAAGTCATCATACCACTACATTTCACACACACCATCTCTCTAGCTAGATCCGAAGTCTTGGTTCCCATCACGAGTTCATAAGTTAATGAAAAAATCTCGTCCATCCTGAGCTTGCTAAAGCAAAACCACGACTTCTGCCTAACAGTTTTCGTGCTACCACACACCTTAGAATCAACAATATTCCTACACATCCAATTAAAGCCATCCGACAGAGAAGTCTTAGATGCGAAAGTCATCATACCACTACATTTCACACACACCATCTCTCTAGCTAGATCCGAAGTCTTGGTTCCCATCACGAGTTCATAAGTTAATGAAAAAATCTCGTCCATCCTGAGCTTGCTAAAGCAAAACTACGACTTCTGCCTAACAGTTTTCGTGCTACCACACACCTTAGAATCAACAATATTCCTACACATCCAATTAAAGCCATCCGACAGAGAAGTCTTAGATGCGAAAGTCATCATACCACTACATTTCACACACACCATCTCTCTAGCTAGATCCGAAGTCTTGGTTCCCATCACGAGTTCATAAGTTAATGAAAAAATCTCGTCCATCCTGAGCTTGCTAAAGCAAAACCACGACTTCTGCCTAACAGTTTTCGTGCTACCACACACCTTAGAATCAACAATATTCCTACACATCCAATTAAAGCCATCCGACAGAGAAGTCTTAGATGCGAAAGTCATCATACCACTACATTTCACACACACCATCTCTCTAGCTAGATCCGAAGTCTTGGTTCCCATCACGAGTTCATAAGTTAATGAAAAAATCTCGTCCATCCTGAGCTTGCTAAAGCAAAACCACGACTTCTGCCTAACAGTTTTCGTGCTACCACACACCTTAGAATCAACAATATTCCTACACATCCAATTAAAGCCATCCGACAGAGAAGTCTTAGATGCGAAAGTCATCATACCACTACATTTCACACACACCATCTCTCTAGCTAGATCCGAAGTCTTGGTTCCCATCACGAGTTCATAAGTTAATGAAAAAATCTCGTCCATCCTGAGCTTGCTAAAGCAAAACCACGACTTCTGCCTAACAGTTTTCGTGCTACCACACACCTTAGAATCAACAATATTCCTACACATCCAATTAAAGCCATCCGACAGAGAAGTCTTAGATGCGAAAGTCATCATACCACTACATTTCACACACACCATCTCTCTAGCTAGATCCGAAGTCTTGGTTCCCATCACGAGTTCATAAGTTAATGAAAAAATCTCGTCCATCCTGAGCTTGCTAAAGCAAAACCACGACTTCTGCCTAACAGTTTTCGTGCTACCACACACCTTAGAATCAACAATATTCCTACACATCCAATTAAAGCCATCCGACAGAGAAGTCTTAGATGCGAAAGTCATCATACCACTACATTTCACACACACCATCTCTCTAGCTAGATCCGAAGTCTTGGTTCCCATCACGAGTTCATAAGTTAATGAAAAAATCTCGTCCATCCTGAGCTTGCTAAAGCAAAACCACGACTTCTGCCTAACAGTTTTCGTGCTACCACACACCTTAGAATCAACAATATTCCTACACATCCAATTAAAGCCATCCGACAGAGAAGTCTTAGATGCGAAAGTCATACCACTACATTTCACACACACCATCTCTCTAGCTAGATCCGAAGTCTTGGTTCCCATCACGAGTTCATAAGTTAATGAAAAAATCTCGTCCATCCTGAGCTTGCTAAAGCAAAACCACGACTTCTGCCTAACAGTTTTCGTGCTACCACACACCTTAGAATCACCGGCCACACAACTTGTTACCATAAACCCCCTGGGTTGGTCGTGTGGTCTGGGCCTTCAACACCTTAGAATCAACAATATTCCTACACATCCAATTAAAGCCATCCGACAGAGAAGTCTTAGATGCGAAAGTCATCATACCACTACATTTCACACACACCATCTCTCTAGCTAGATCCGAAGTCTTGGTTCCCATCACGAGTTCATAAGTTAATGAAAAAAATCTCGTCCATCCTGAGCTTGCTAAAGCAAAACCACGACTTCTGCCTAACAGTTTTCGTGCTACCACACACCTTAGAATCAACAATATTCCTACACATCCAATTAAAGCCATCCGACAGAGAAGTCTTAGATGCGAAAGTCATCATACCACTACATTTCACACACACCATCTCTCTATGAACTCGTGATGGGAACCAAGACTTCGGATCTAGCTAGAGAGATGGTGTGTTGAAGTAATTCAACACACCATCTCTCTAGCTAGATCCGAAGTCTTGGTTCCCATCACGAGTTCATAAGTTAATGAAAAAAATCTCGTCCATCCTGAGCTTGCTAAAGCAAAACCACGACTTCTGCCTAACAGTTTTCGTGCTACCACACACCTTAGAATCAACAATATTCCTACACATCCAATTAAAGCCATCCGACAGAGAAGTCTTAGATGCGAAAGTCATCATACCACTACATTTCACACACACCATCTCTCTAGCTAGATCCGAAGTCTTGGTTCCCATCACGAGTTCATAAGTTAATGAAAAAAATCTCGTCCATCCTGAGCTTGCTAAAGCAAAACCACGACTTCTGCCTAACAGTTTTCGTGCTACCACACACCTTAGAATCAACAATATTCCTACACATCCAATTAAAGCCATCCGACAGAGAAGTCTTAGATGCGAAAGTCATCATACCACTACATTTCACACACACCATCTCTCTAGCTAGATCCGAAGTCTTGGTTCCCATCACGAGTTCATAAGTTAATGAAAAAAATCTCGTCCATCCTGAGCTTGCTAAAGCAAAACCACGACTTCTGCCTAACAGTTT
This sequence comes from Amaurobius ferox, assembly GCA_951213105.1. Classification (NCBI taxonomy): domain Eukaryota; kingdom Metazoa; phylum Arthropoda; class Arachnida; order Araneae; family Amaurobiidae; genus Amaurobius; species Amaurobius ferox. The sequence goes on from OX578136.1 coordinate 113,272,951, forward strand.
TCGTGCTACCACACACCTTAGAATCAACAATATTCCTACACATCCAATTAAAGCCATCCGACAGAGAAGTCTTAGATGCGAAAGTCATCATACCACTACATTTCACACACACCATCTCTCTAGCTAGATCCGAAGTCTTGGTTCCCATCACGAGTTCATAAGTTAATGAAAAAATCTCGTCCATCCTGAGCTTGCTAAAGCAAAACCACGACTTCTGCCTAACAGTTTTCGTGCTACCACACACCTTAGAATCAACAATATTCCTACACATCCAATTAAAGCCATCCGACAGAGAAGTCTTAGATGCGAAAGTCATCATACCACTACATTTCACACACACCATCTCTCTAGCTAGATCCGAAGTCTTGGTTCCCATCACGAGTTCATAAGTTAATGAAAAAAATCTCGTCCATCCTGAGCTTGCTAAAGCAAAACCACGACTTCTGCCTAACAGTTTTCGTGCTACCACACACCTTAGAATCAACAATATTCCTACACATCCAATTAAAGCCATCCGACAGAGAAGTCTTAGATGCGAAAGTCATCATACCACTACATTTCACACACACCATCTCTCTATGAACTCGTGATGGGAACCAAGACTTCGGATCTAGCTAGAGAGATGGTGTATTGAAGTAATTCAACACACCATCTCTCTAGCTAGATCCGAAGTCTTGGTTCCCATCACGAGTTCATAAGTTAATGAAAAAATCTCATCCATCCTGAGCTTGCTAAAGCAAAACCACGACTTCTGCCTAACAGTTTTCGTGCTACCACACACCTTAGAATCAACAATATTCCTACACATCCAATTAAAGCCATCCGACAGAGAAGTCTTAGATGCGAAAGTCATCATACCACTACATTTCACACACACCATCTCTCTAGCTAGATCCGAAGTCTTGGTTCCCATCACGAGTTCATAAGTTAATGAAAAAATCTCGTCCATCCTGAGCTTGCTAAAGCAAAACCACGACTTCTGCCTAACAGTTTTCGTGCTACCACACACCTTAGAATCAACAATATTCCTACACATCCAATTAAAGCCATCCGACAGAGAAGTCTTAGATGCGAAAGTCATCATACCACTACATTTCACACACACCATCTCTCTAGCTAGATCCGAAGTCTTGGTTCCCATCACGAGTTCATAAGTTAATGAAAAAAATCTCGTCCATCCTGAGCTTGCTAAAGCAAAACCACGACTTCTGCCTAACAGTTTTCGTGCTACCACACACCTTAGAATCAACAATATTCCTACACATCCAATTAAAGCCATCCGACAGAGAAGTCTTAGATGCGAAAGTCATCATACCACTACATTTCACACACACCATCTCTCTAGCTAGATCCGAAGTCTTGGTTCCCATCACGAGTTCATAAGTTAATGAAAAAAATCTCGTCCATCCTGAGCTTGCTAAAGCAAAACCACGACTTCTGCCTAACAGTTTTCGTGCTACCACACACCTTAGAATCAACAATATTCCTACACATCCAATTAAAGCCATCCGACAGAGAAGTCTTAGATGCGAAAGTCATCATACCACTACATTTCACACACACCATCTCTCTAGCTAGATCCGAAGTCTTGGTTCCCATCACGAGTTCATAAGTTAATGAAAAAATCTCGTCCATCCTGAGCTTGCTAAAGCAAAACCACGACTTCTGCCTAACAGTTTTCGTGCTACCACACACCTTAGAATCAACAATATTCCTACACATCCAATTAAAGCCATCCGACAGAGAAGTCTTAGATGCGAAAGTCATCATACCACTACATTTCACACACACCATCTCTCTAGCTAGATCCGAAGTCTTGGTTCCCATCACGAGTTCATAAGTTAATGAAAAAATCTCGTCCATCCTGAGCTTGCTAAAGCAAAACCACGACTTCTGCCTAACAGTTTTCGTGCTACCACACACCTTAGAATCAACAATATTCCTACACATCCAATTAAAGCCATCCGACAGAGAAGTCTTAGATGCGAAAGTCATCATACCACTACATTTCACACACACCATCTCTCTAGCTAGATCCGAAGTCTTGGTTCCCATCACGAGTTCATAAGTTAATGAAAAAATCTCGTCCATCCTGAGCTTGCTAAAGCAAAACCACGACTTCTGCCTAACAGTTTTCGTGCTACCACACACCTTAGAATCAACAATATTCCTACACATCCAATTAAAGCCATCCGACAGAGAAGTCTTAGATGCGAAAGTCATCATACCACTACATTTCACACACACCATCTCTCTAGCTAGATCCGAAGTCTTGGTTCCCATCACGAGTTCATAAGTTAATGAAAAAATCTCGTCCATCCTGAGCTTGCTAAAGCAAAACCACGACTTCTGCCTAACAGTTTTCGTGCTACCACACACCTTAGAATCAACAATATTCCTACACATCCAATTAAAGCCATCCGACAGAGAAGTCTTAGATGCGAAAGTCATCATACCACTACATTTCACACACACCATCTCTCTAGCTAGATCCGAAGTCTTGGTTCCCATCACGAGTTCATAAGTTAATGAAAAAATCTCGTCCATCCTGAGCTTGCTAAAGCAAAACCACGACTTCTGCCTAACAGTTTTCGTGCTACCACACACCTTAGAATCAACAATATTCCTACACATCCAATTAAAGCCATCCGACAGAGAAGTCTTAGATGCGAAAGTCATCATACCACTACATTTCACACACACCATCTCTCTAGCTAGATCCGAAGTCTTGGTTCCCATCACGAGTTCATAAGTTAATGAAAAAATCTCGTCCATCCTGAGCTTGCTAAAGCAAAACCACGACTTCTGCCTAACAGTTTTCGTGCTACCACACACCTTAGAATCAACAATATTCCTACACATCCAATTAAAGCCATCCGACAGAGAAGTCTTAGATGCGAAAGTCATCATACCACTACATTTCACACACACCATCTCTCTAGCTAGATCCGAAGTCTTGGTTCCCATCACGAGTTCATAAGTTAATGAAAAAATCTCGTCCATCCTGAGCTTGCTAAAGCAAAACCACGACTTCTGCCTAACAGTTTTCGTGCTACCACACACCTTAGAATCAACAATATTCCTACACATCCAATTAAAGCCATCCGACAGAGAAGTCTTAGATGCGAAAGTCATCATACCACTACATTTCACACACACCATCTCTCTAGCTAGATCCGAAGTCTTGGTTCCCATCACGAGTTCATAAGTTAATGAAAAAATCTCGTCCATCCTGAGCTTGCTAAAGCAAAACCACGACTTCTGCCTAACAGTTTTCGTGCTACCACACACCTTAGAATCAACAATATTCCTACACATCCAATTAAAGCCATCCGACAGAGAAGTCTTAGATGCGAAAGTCATCATACCACTACATTTCACACACACCATCTCTCTAGCTAGATCCGAAGTCTTGGTTCCCATCACGAGTTCATAAGTTAATGAAAAAATCTCGTCCATCCTGAGCTTGCTAAAGCAAAACCACGACTTCTGCCTAACAGTTTTCGTGCTACCACACACCTTAGAATCAACAATATTCCTACACATCCAATTAAAGCCATCCGACAGAGAAGTCTTAGATGCGAAAGTCATCATACCACTACATTTCACACACACCATCTCTCTAGCTAGATCCGAAGTCTTGGTTCCCATCACGAGTTCATAAGTTAATGAAAAAATCTCGTCCATCCTGAGCTTGCTAAAGCAAAACCACGACTTCTGCCTAACAGTTTTCGTGCTACCACACACCTTAGAATCAACAATATTCCTACACATCCAATTAAAGCCATCCGACAGAGAAGTCTTAGATGCGAAAGTCATCATACCACTACATTTCACACACACCATCTCTCTAGCTAGATCCGAAGTCTTGGTTCCCATCACGAGTTCATAAGTTAATGAAAAAATCTCGTCCATCCTGAGCTTGCTAAAGCAAAACCACGACTTCTGCCTAACAGTTTTCGTGCTACCACACACCTTAGAATCACCGGCCACACAACTTGTTACCATAAACCCCCTGGGTTGGTCGTGTGGTCTGGGCCTTCAACACCTTAGAATCAACAATATTCCTACACATCCAATTAAAGCCATCCGACAGAGAAGTCTTAGATGCGAAAGTCATCATACCACTACATTTCACACACACCATCTCTCTAGCTAGATCCGAAGTCTTGGTTCCCATCACGAGTTCATAAGTTAATGAAAAAAATCTCGTCCATCCTGAGCTTGCTAAAGCAAAACCACGACTTCTGCCTAACAGTTTTCGTGCTACCACACACCTTAGAATCAACAATATTCCTACACATCCAATTAAAGCCATCCGACAGAGAAGTCTTAGATGCGAAAGTCATCATACCACTACATTTCACACACACCATCTCTCTAGCTAGATCCGAAGTCTTGGTTCCCATCACGAGTTCATAAGTTAATGAAAAAAATCTCGTCCATCCTGAGCTTGCTAAAGCAAAACCACGACTTCTGCCTAACAGTTTTCGTGCTACCACACACCTTAGAATCAACAATATTCCTACACATCCAATTAAAGCCATCCGACAGAGAAGTCTTAGATGCGAAAGTCATCATACCACTACATTTCACACACACCATCTCTCTAGCTAGATCCGAAGTCTTGGTTCCCATCACGAGTTCATAAGTTAATGAAAAAATCTCGTCCATCCTGAGCTTGCTAAAGCAAAACCACGACTTCTGCCTAACAGTTTTCGTGCTACCACACACCTTAGAATCAACAATATTCCTACACATCCAATTAAAGCCATCCGACAGAGAAGTCTTAGATGCGAAAGTCATCATACCACTACATTTCACACACACCATCTCTCTAGCCAGATCCGAAGTCTTGGTTCCCATCACGAGTTCATAAGTTAATGAAAAAATCTCGTCCATCCTGAGCTTGCTAAAGCAAAACCACGACTTCTGCCTAACAGTTTTCGTGCTACCACACACCTTAGAATCAACAATATTCCTACACATCCAATTAAAGCCATCCGACAGAGAAGTCTTAGATGCGAAAGTCATCATACCACTACATTTCACACACACCATCTCTCTAGCTAGATCCCAAGTCTTGGTTCCCATCACGAGTTCATAAGTTAATGAAAAAATATCGTCCATCCTGAGCTTGCTAAAGCAAAACCACGACTTCTGCCTAACAGTTTTCGTGCTACCACACACCTTAGAATCAACAATATTCCTACACATCCAATTAAAGCCATCCGACAGAGAAGTCTTAGATGCGAAAGTCATCATACCACTACATTTCACACACACCATCTCTCTAGCCAGATCCGAAGTCTTGGTTCCCATCACGAGTTCATAAGTTAATGAAAAAATCTCGTCCATCCTGAGCTTGCTAAAGCAAAACCACGACTTCTGCCTAACAGTTTTCGTGCTACCACACACCTTAGAATCAACAATATTCCTACACATCCAATTAAAGCCATCCGACAGAGAAGTCTTAGATGCGAAAGTCATCATACCACTACATTTCACACACACCATCTCTCTAGCCAGATCCGAAGTCTTGGTTCCCATCACGAGTTCATAAGTTAATGAAAAAATCTCGTCCATCCTGAGCTTGCTAAAGCAAAACCACGACTTCTGCCTAACAGTTTTCGTGCTACCACACACCTTAGAATCAACAATATTCCTACACATCCAATTAAAGCCATCCGACAGAGAAGTCTTAGATGCGAAAGTCATCATACCACTACATTTCACACACACCATCTCTCTAGCCAGATCCGAAGTCTTGGTTCCCATCACGAGTTCATAAGTTAATGAAAAAATCTCGTCCATCCTGAGCTTGCTAAAGCAAAACCACGACTTCTGCCTAACAGTTTTCGTGCTACCACACACCTTAGAATCAACAATATTCCTACACATCCAATTAAAGCCATCCGACAGAGAAGTCTTAGATGCGAAAGTCATCATACCACTACATTTCACACACACCATCTCTCTAGCCAGATCCGAAGTCTTGGTTCCCATCACGAGTTCATAAGTTAATGAAAAAATCTCGTCCATCCTGAGCTTGCTAAAGCAAAACCACGACTTCTGCCTAACAGTTTTCGTGCTACCACACACCTTAGAATCAACAATATTCCTACACATCCAATTAAAGCCATCCGACAGAGAAGTCTTAGATGCGAAAGTCATCATACCACTACATTTCACACACACCATCTCTCTAGCTAGATCCGAAGTCTTGGTTCCCATCACGAGTTCATAAGTTAATGAAAAAATCTCGTCCATCCTGAGCTTGCTAAAGCAAAACCACGACTTCTGCCTAACAGTTTTCGTGCTACCACACACCTTAGAATCAACAATATTCCTACACATCCAATTAAAGCCATCCGACAGAGAAGTCTTAGATGCGAAAGTCATCATACCACTACATTTCACACACACCATCTCTCTAGCTAGATCCGAAGTCTTGGTTCCCATCACGAGTTCATAAGTTAATGAAAAAAATCTCGTCCATCCTGAGCTTGCTAAAGCAAAACCACGACTTCTGCCTAACAGTTTTCGTGCTACCACACACCTTAGAATCAACAATATTCCTACACATCCAATTAAAGCCATCCGACAGAGAAGTCTTAGATGCGAAAGTCATCATACCACTACATTTCACACACACCATCTCTCTAGCTAGATCCGAAGTCTTGGTTCCCATCACGAGTTCATAAGTTAATGAAAAAATCTCGTCCATCCTGAGCTTGCTAAAGCAAAACCACGACTTCTGCCTAACAGTTTTCGTGCTACCACACACCTTAGAATCAACAATATTCCTACACATCCAATTAAAGCCATCCGACAGAGAAGTCTTAGATGCGAAAGTCATCATACCACTACATTTCACACACACCATCTCTCTAGCTAGATCCGAAGTCTTGGTTCCCATCACGAGTTCATAAGTTAATGAAAAAATCTCGTCCATCCTGAGCTTGCTAAAGCAAAACCACGACTTCTGCCTAACAGTTTTCGTGCTACCACACACCTTAGAATCAACAATATTCCTACACATCCAATTAAAGCCATCCGACAGAGAAGTCTTAGATGCGAAAGTCATCATACCACTACATTTCACACACACCATCTCACACCGAATCAAACCCGATTCCCGAAGAAAATCCATGAAGTTTCTCTTGAAGTGCATCTGTTTCTCTTGAAACAATTGCACACAAAACATCCTATTCGAAATTCCCTCTCGTCCTAAAACGGGCCTTCCGCCTGAGAAATTAAATTTCAATTTAGAAGCTAAAATTCCCTGATATTTCGCAACAACACTGCTGACGGAAACACTTGAAGAAGCCATATCTAACAATATAAATCAAAATAAAATACAAGAAACAATATCAAATACAAGAAATAATACAACCTGGTTTATATCCAATTTTGTTCCAAACACCACGTGGAAAGATTATTCTTTATGCAAAGCACAGAATCAAACCAACCAACATAGATCGTAGAAACAAATTGAATGAAAGGCGCTCAGCGAAAAGGGGTGGGGTTGCCAGAATGTCCAGAAAAATGCGTCACAGAACATTTCGCGCGCACAAATCAGGCGCGCCACATCTGGCTCGCGAAAAAAAGTTGAAAATCTAAATTCTTTATATCAAATCTGTACAGATACTTTGAGTAATACTTTTGTATTTGAACGCCAATAGTCATTTATCTGCTGTAAGAATAACTTATTTCTTCGTCCATAACGCTTGGCGAGATTTTGGCGACGAATTTGGTGGAATGTCTTCAACTTGGCGACTTTTTATATATGTTGCTAAATTAACGAAAAGCCCGCCAAATGGATGAAAATGACGCTAAATCAATGAAAATGACGACTCATTGACGAAAATTCAATATCTTGGAAAGAATACAAATATCTGCTATAAAATAATCTATTTTTTTTTTACTGTAAAAGTAGTAAATTCATTGCATTATATAAGGAAAGTCATGTGATGCGTTTCCTCGGGATGGCTCGGCTGCCAGATTGCGGGTTCGAGTCCCGCCTGCGGGCATGGATGTTGTGATGTCTTCTTGGGGCAGAAGTCAGACTTTTACCTTCGGGTGCCCGGGTCTTTGACTAAACAGAAGCAGTGCACACATTCTTCCTTAATAAAATATGTTAGGGACACAACACCAACCAACCAACCAAGTCATGTGCTGCCCACATCAATTTTTTTTTATTGTAAAAGCAGTAATTTTATTGCATTATATAAGGAAAGTTATGTGATTTTAACAGTTAAGTAGCATATTCTATTGGTTTAAGTGAGCATATGCTATTGGTTCAAGACGTTTTAGAGCTAAGCTCTCAAGAGTAAGTAAGTCTTAATTTCAATTAAGTCACGATCCCAGTAATGTTTGAAAATATGTGAAGGATTCACATTGTAAAATTGTGTACAGTAAGTATTATTGTACACAATATTGTAAAAACATATGAATTGCAAACTAATTTTAATTTTACAATTCTGGTGTTTTAGGTTATAATTTTTAAATAAGCTTTTCATTAACATAATTAGGTTTTTCATATAGCTGAAGAAGTAATAATTCCGATTAAAAAAAAATAATTTCATAAATACTTCATTTCATAAATAATTTAATACCTATTTTGTAAATAGTTTCTGGAAATTTATGATGATTTTGGAAATGAACTATGTAATGGAAATAATTTACAAAACATCTTTGAAGAAAGCAGGTATATGTCAAGGCATTGCCTGTTTTCTTCAAGGAAGGTTTTTATATTAATTACAAATAAGCAGCAGTTTTATTTATTGTGAAAGAGTAAATGGTTTTTCACACTACCAAAACATGCGAAAAATTTGAATTTTAAATATATATATATTTTTTTTGCATGAAATTACTTTGAACAAGAAAACTGGATATATTAGCACCTATAAAAAGGGATGAGTTCTAAAAATTGAAATATACTCTAGATGTATATAAACGCTTAATAGGTAAAAAATAAATAACAGTTTTTCAATTCAATAATATCTATTTCATTTTGCCCATATATATTTTTTGAAATCATTTCATTAAACTAATAATTTGATAAGGCAACATTTTCTTTATTCGTTTATAATGGCTGATTAAAATCAATGACTTTATGTAAATAAATTAATTTAACTCGTGATTTTAATCATGATTTAAATCAACGAACCTTGTGTATATAGATAAACTAGCAGCAATTACCCAGCGTTGCTCGGGATTTACCATGCAAAACTATCTTAAAAATTACACTGAGCATATAGGGCCGTGAATCTTATATATTGTTTTTTCGCTGTGAAAGATGTAAATTCATTATATTATGCAAGAAAAAAAAATTGCATTATATAAGTCATAGCTGCATAAAAAAGAATCTTCCTCATAAAATGCTGATAATTAAATAACCATTTTTAACACTTTACAACATGGTTGAAGAGTGTTTATGACTTTGTTCATTCTGTCTGTCTGGATGTTGGCACGATAACTGCCGTAAAAATGACTTAAAAAATGAAATTTTAGTATGTTGTTCAGACGGTCTGTGCGACCTACGGGAATATAAATAAATAATATCACCCAATTAGTTTTGGATTTAACCCGGGTTGAAAACATTAAATACATTGAACCCTATGGGGCCTAATTTTTCAAACATTTTTAAGCTAATTCAAAATTCACAAATTGCTTCGAAAGTTTTAGGAAATGTTCAAATTATCCTATGAAATATATATAGAAATGTTCAGCAAAATGTATTTAGCAGTTTTTTTTTTTAAATAACAAATAAAATAATAATTAAACCCTTTATAGGAAGAGATCAGGTGACCATTATATGACGAGATCACGTGACCCACTTCAAAATAAATATCGCATTCATCTTGTGTCGAAATCGTCATTTTTAAAATTATTTTTAATGTATATTTAGCGTCGTATCAGTCTTAAAACCTCTTTATTTTTGCTTAATTTCTGTGCATTTGTATTCTAAAACATCACAATTACAATATATTTGAGTTTAAATGATCAATACCATCCATATTGTGTCAAAATTGTGATTTTTAAAGTTGTTTTTTATTTAAATTTAGTGTTGTATCGTCCTAAAACCGCTTTATTTTTGCTTCATTTCTGTGCATCTGTATTCTGAAACAACACAATTACAATATATTTGAATTTAAATGATCATCAAACTTTGATTATTTCTGCAACGAAATTTAATTTTTACTTATGGAGAATGTAAATTGATTAGGCTGTAAGATGAGTTGTATAAGAATTGCTGAATTTCTTTAACGCAAAATTCTTTTGCTCAGGAGTCTGCAATATAGATGATATGAATGAAACATTCATTCATTTTATATAGAGAAGCAGATAATTTAATGGCAGACTTCTTCGATGAAGTTTTTGCATAGAGTTAAATTACTTTGGCATCCATGGTTCTAAGTAGAATAAATTATTGTAGTACTGTGATGAATGAAATAAAAATGTATGAATGAAATATATACTGCTTTTACACAGAGAGCTAGGCCCCGGCCATCCAATCGGCTGCTCTAAGTCTTCGGACGAGTCGGGTGGTCTGGGCTTTCGACAGAGAGCTAGGCGCGGTAGCCCATTGGTTAGCGCGCTGGAGTTGCACTCGGTAGGCCCGGGTTCGATTCCAGCCACTGCCAAAACTGCCGCCGTGTTCATGCGGAGTACGATCACGTTAAACATGTGGGTCCGAAAGTCCTTCCGAGAGGTTGGTGGTAGGGGGAGAAGGGTACGGTCCCTGTGGATGCCTCCCCCACATTAAAGTTGAAAAGTGCCTCATAATCAATGCTTTATGCATGATTGATCTTTTATGTGATTTCTTAATATTTTGCGTTGTTGAGTAAGCCTGCGAGAAATAAACCATGGTGATAGTTTCCATTTAAGTTCATATTTCAAACCTGTTATTTTCAAAAGTGACTAATACGTTCAATAAACTCCCACAAAATTCAAAAATTTAATTGAATTTCACGTTAAAACCAACGATTTCCAACCTTTTTCGTTGGGAATCACGGAAGAGAGTAGAACTCCTAGGAAAACGTTTAGTTTTCCATCAATATATCGACCACCCCTTGTCTTATAAACTCGAAACAAAATTTATGGGGGGCTATTTCAAAGCCACCTACTAAATTTCATCAAATTCGGTTCAGCCCTTTCTCCCGTAATGTTGGATCATACATACATACATACTTTTCTTCTTTATATATATACATATCATGATTTTTCCATATATATGACGCATGTTGGAAAAGCTTTGGGATGTTTGATACCAAAAACAAAGATTAGTTTTACTTATCAACCTGGCTAAAGTGAATACACTTAATAAACCAAAACAGAATATTGCATACCAGCGCTTGCAGTCTTAGGCCGTCGATGTCCTATATAGTATATGGGAACGAGTTAGTTGCACGCCATCTCTTCATAGATATGACATACAATTTTTACTTTCCTTATACTAGTATAATATACATATAATGTATAAGGAAAGTATTGTGACGGTCGACGGGAGAACACGTTTCAAGCATATCTGATCACAAATCAAACATTTTTGAGGTGATGTGTGTGTGTGTGAAAGTATGTGAGCCTGTGGAGACAATATCTCACGTATCATACTTTAATAAAGGTGAAATTTGGTACAAAATTATAATCCATAAATACTAAATCTATTGTTTTTAAACACAATCGAATGTTCAGAATCCCCTTAAATTTTCGAGTGAAATTTCGAAAAAATGATCCAAAAATCAAAACCTTTATTAAAGTATGCAAATAGATATAGAATAGTAAAGCAAATAGATATAGAATAGTAAAGCAAATAGATATTTCTCATGTAATTATTCCTTAGAAAACGATTGACAAACTTTAGAACGCTAGCATCAACCATTCTCGAGATATTTCACATTTTTCAAATCAATTTATCAAAACATCCCATACATACATGTTCACTTTTCATATGTAATGTCTTGCGATAAATTGGGTGACATCATTCTCGTGGATCTAGCTCGTTCTATTCATGAGAAAAGGTACTTTGAGTAATACTTTTGTGTTTGAACGCCAATAGTAATTTATCTGCTATAAGAATAACTTATATCTCCATGATAAGGCTTGCCGAGATTTTGTCGAAAAATTTAGCGGATTGTCGCCAACTTGGCGACTTTTAAGTATATCAAATTATACTGATATATTTTATAAAGTATATCAGTTTTTATAAAGTTTTATCAAGATTTTAAGATCGGTAGAAATGGAGATGCGTTGTTGAAACCCAGACCGTCCGACCTACCAGAAAGGTGTTGAAGACCCAGACCGTCCGACTCGTCACCAAGGACTTGAGCATCTATTTGGACGGCCGGGAAAGGAGTCAGCGGAAGCCAACTTCAACTGGCCCTCGTCCGACGGTCCAAAGCAACGTTAATTAGAAAATCATAATAATATTTACAGGAGATTTACATATCTGATTCACAACATTGGAACTTCTGTGAAATTTTTTTTTTTTTAAAAGTGAGCAGCACCATAAAAAGTAAAATAAATGTTGGTGACAAATGTTACATCTTTAGGTAAAAACTGTGGAGTAACAAGAACACTCCCGAAAACAAAACGAGGAGTAAACAACTAAAACAACCACCAAAAACATCACAAGACAAGTACAGCAAATACAAGACAACAAATACAGCGATACACCAAAGGTAACACCTCCAGAAAAAACACAGGGAGACCGACCAAAGGGAAAAGAATAAAGGGACAAACTCACAAGCTGATCAGGTAATTTGGTTTGAGATGTCTCTAGCAATGAGAACACAGTTTTTTAATTTTTCAACGGAAGAATTATTAGAGCTGACTCTCGAGAACCAGACTGCACAATTTGCGGGAGAGGGTTTAATTAAATGAAATTTTTTAGTATGGGGGCAAGCAAAAACAAAGTGATCGGCGTCACCAAATGCGCCGCAAGTACAGCTAGATGTAGATTTTTGTTTGAAATAGAATAAGTAGTCCATGAATGGGCCATGGCCAGTTAGAAAATAAATAAGATATTTGTTTGTGATTTGAAGGGAAGGGTTGACCCGGGGGAGAAAGGAGGAAATGCGGGCAGGATCATGCGTCCGGGGGGAAATATAAGAATTTAAAAAAGTTTGCCAATACCAGAAAGGTGTAAGGTAACTGTTTGGACGGTCGGCGGAGATGCGTTGTGTGAAAGTGCAGAATCGGTGTATGTATATACACTAAAAAAAAATAGTGGATTATCCAAGAGAAATCAGAAATGCAAAGTATAAGGGGAGAAAGGAAAATATTGAAAAAATTTATCCTACTTTTGTCATACATCTTCTATTAGAAAGGAGATATCGTAAATCCAAAGAAACATACAACTGCGTACAATTAAAATAGCAAGTTTGCATTAATGAAAATTTGCGGTTTATTTTTATTAAGACATTTTTTAAATATATTTATATATGTTCTCTAAAGCCTTGCCATATGCTTTTATCCCATAATTCTAGTCCTATACACCCCTGTCTCTCACTGTTTGAACCCATGGAGAGGAACCCTCGTCGCAACGAGCTTTATATCAAGAACCATCCAACTGTATATAAGCTTAGTTGTTAGTTACAACTGCGTACAATTAAAATAGCAAGTTTGCATTAATGAAAATTTGCGGTTTATTTTTATTAAGACATTTTTTAAATATATTTATATATGTTCTCTAAAGCCTTGCCATATGCTTTTATCCCATAATTCTAGTCCTATACACCCCTGTCTCTCACTGTTTGAACCCATGGAGAGGAACCCTCGTCGCAACGAGCTTTATATCAAGAACCATCCAACTGTATATAAGCTTAGTTGTTAGTTCTTCCCAGTATATCTACGGTTTAGCCGACTGAATGCTAAAGGGCACACCTATTCCTGGAACACAATCCCGATATTTTTTTTTCAAATGGCCAGGCACTTGACTCTTCGTCATTCGGCCGGAATCGTGAACCATTTCGCCGTCCTAGGACGTTGCCCCAGGTGCACCAGAGGGGGGCGGAACACACTGCGCCCACATCACACAACATCCATGTCTTACGTGGGACTCGAACCCACAACGCGGCGGCCGATCGATCGCTTGGAAACGCTCGCCCTCATCCCGAAAGTTGAAGGCAAAGAATCTCAAACAAGCTTTAGGTACAGGTTCACTTACTTTAGAAAAAATATAGAAACTTCCATTGGGACAGGCAAAAATTTGATGTGGGGAACACATGACTTTCCCTGACACAAGACTTTATCATTTCTTTAATAATTTATTAAATTGAGTTTTATTGCATAAAAATACACGCATACGCATTTGAAATTTGTACGCTTAATACAATTTTCGCTTTTATTTGGTAACTGCACATATATTCAAAGGCAGCTGAGCAAAAATGCGAAAAAACTAAAATATACCCTAAAAGGCTAATGTAACGGGATTAGTCTTATTCTTCTTACCGTCAAATATTATGTATAAAACAAGCATTTAAGTGTTACATTTGAGCATACGTAGTCATACTATTTTTAGCCTGACATCTGTGTCTGTCCTAAGGCTCCTCTATATACGAGCTGACTCTGTCAAACATATTGAAGCTCACCCAGGCAGAAAGCGTAATCCATTAACATTAGCTCTATTAATATTTTCAGTGTAGGAAGTACTATTGATATAATTTCTGGTGAACTTCTCTAAACATACTAGAAAAAGGTTTAGGTAATTTCGCTTCCCCAGAAATGAAGAGGAAATATAAAAATGGTTTATAAATAGTCGGCAGCATCATTGGATACCTGGTACAGCAGCATACTTGTGAAAGCTACATTTTACAATATTGTAATTGAAACTTCTATTTTTATATAAAGTATTTATTTTAAACACTCATTTTATAATTTCAGTAACTGTAGTATGCATTATTATTGATTTTATTTGTTATAGCCTTATCTTAGTAAACGTGGTTTTTAACACTTTACAACAAAGTTGAAAAGTGTTTATGACTTTGTTCATTCTGTCTGTCTGTCTGTCCGTTAGCACGATAACTGCCGTAAAAATGACTTAATTAAAATGAAATTTTAGTATGTTGTTCAGACGGTCTGTAGGACCTATGGGAATATGAATGAATAAGATCACCCAATTAGTTTTGGATTGAACCCGGGTTGAAAAAATGAAATACATTGAGCCCTATGGGACCTAATATTTCAAACATTTTTTAAGCGGATTTAAAATTTACAAATTGCTTCGAAAATTTTAGGTAATATTCAAATTGTTCCATAAAATATATAAAAAGAAATTCAGCGAAATATATTCAGTAGTTTTTTAAATAAAAATTAAAATAATAATTACACCTCTTATGTGAAACGATCACATGACCCACTTCAAAATGATATATGACATCCATCTTGTTTCAAAATCGTGATTTTTTTAAGTTTTTTTTAATTCATATTGAGTGTTGTATCGGTCCTAAAATTACTTTATTTTTCTACATACATACTTCTACATATTTTAACAACGCAAATGCAATATATTTCAGTTTAAATGATTATCCAAATTTGATTATTTCTAAAACGAAGCCTATTTTTCACTTATGTAAAATGTAAACAGCAAAATATGTAGAATGAGTTGTATTAGAATTGCTGTATTTCTTTAAAACAAAATAATTTAGTCATGGCTGATATGAATGAAATATTAATTGATTTTATGAAGAGAAGGACGATTTCTTTCGATGAAGTTTTAAGCATAGAGTTTTATAACTTGTAGCTCCATGGTCTTAATTTTTAAATAAAAGAAATTATTATAGTATTGTGATGAATGAAATGAATGGGAGAAAGTTATGAATGAAATCCTGTTTTTACAGAGATCCAGGCGTGTTATTTTTTCTAAGACGTCATTTGAATTAATTTCAGTTGTTTTCGATGAAGTTTCGAAATATAATAAATTATCGTAGTATTATGATAGTTTTGAAAATATTACCGTGGAATGTATCATATTTTAGAGATATTTAAACCAGGCAATTTATATTTCAATGCCGTCATTTGAATGAAGTTCATTTTTTTCAATGAAGGTTTAAGTTTTCAAATATAATAAATTAATGTAGTATTGGGATAAGTTTTAAAATATTACCGAGGAATGTATTGCATTTTCGACTTTTTTAAATAAAATTGCATTTAAGTTGGAAAGTGTTTCATAATCAATGTTTTAAGCATGATTGATCTTTCTTGTTGTAATCCTGAATGTGTTATTCTCTCTTCCAAACTTAAAAGTATAATTTCTTAAAATTATATATATATATTAAAGATTTATTCATGTTACACCAATACCTTTCAAGTTTTATACACTTTATTGCATTTTTAGAATATAATGAATTATAAAATTGTTGAATCCTACTGTTAACAAACTGTCGCCAAGTGGAAAACTTACAATATTATAATAATTATGCAAACATAAACTGGTTTATAACATAAAACTGGTTTATAACAAAATTGACCATCTTTAGTACTTTTAATACAGATTTTTATTTTAAAATGCCCCTCCCCCCCCCCTCCGGGGAAATTCACACACTACTATGTATCATCATAAATATATATATCAAAAACAACTTTTTGTTATTTAGTACAGGTATTTTAAATAATAAAGGTCTTTCTGAGCTCATAATAAGACCGTATTTTATTCTATATAATGTTAGAACTGTAACAGATGTAATTTATTGCATTTTTAGAAAATAATGAATTATAAAATTGTTGAATCCTACTGTTAACAAACTGTCGCCAAGTGGAAAACTTACCATATTATAATAATTATGTAAACATAAACTAGGGTTGCACCGAATATTCGGTATACTGCCTATTCGGCAGTCAAACCGAATATCCGGTTCGGCCGAATACTTCAATATTCGGCCTAACCGAATAGTAAAAAAAATTTAAAATATTCGACAATTGGTAAAGCACATTTTTTATAAAATGAATGAAAGTTATAGTATCATAGTACAAAATGAATTCAAATTTTTACTTACCAAAATTATCACATTTAAAATAATTTTAATGTAAAAGAAAACTCTCTGATATTAAATTTTTTTTTTCAATTTTTCTTAAACCTTATCACACCTTAACCTTACTAACTCGTTTAGGTACAGATTGGATATAAAGAATTTGGATTTTTCAACTTTTTTCCGCGAGCCAATTGTGGCGCCAAATGGCCAAATGTGGCGCGCCTGCTTTGCGCAACATTTCGCTTTTTCTGGAAATTCTGGCAACCCCACCCCTTTTAGCTTTCTGATATAGTCGGCTGCGGCCATTTTATTTTTGTTTTGTTGTTGGTGTGTGTGTAAAAACGTGTCTGAGTGTGTTAAAAACGTAAATATCATACAGGAATTAAAGATAGCACATGTTATTAGATAAAATAATGTAGAAGCAGGAAATTTACATAGAAATAATGAGAGTTTTTTTATGACCGCAATGTGGAAACAATTATTTGTGCAATTTGGATATTTACACGTGTTTTTCTTTGAAAAGTTTTGGATTTCATTAAACCAGGTACTGTGTTTTGATTTTGTTGTCCACGTAAAGTATCGTTTCTCTTAAATTTAGTTAAAGTACAAACTTTTTTCTAAGTATCGTTTTCTTTTAAATTTAGTTAAAGTACAAACTTTTTTCTAAGTATCGTTTTTTCTTAAATTTTGTTAAAGTACAAACTTTTTTCTAAGTATCGTTTTCTCTTAAATTTAGTTAAAGTACAAACTTTTTTCTAAGTATCGTTTTCTCTTAAATTTAGTTAAAGTACAAACTTTTTTCTAAGTATCGTTTTTTCTTAAATTTAATTAAAGTACAAACTTTTTTTCTAAGTATCGTTTTCTCTTAAATTTAGTTAAAGTACAAACTTTTTTATAAGTATTGTTTCTTGTAAATTTAGTAATTTCGTATTTTTTCTAAGTATTGTTAATTATTGGCATTTTTATGCATATATATGTTTATATTTCGTACGCGCAATGTTCAAGATGGCGTCCTTTAGGAATTTTCAAAACACCGTACGCGTTGGCGCCAGTCTTGGCGACAAAAAAAATGGAGGATTTAGCCAAATTCTTTATATCCAATCTGTTCCCTCGTTTAAATATGAAACTGTAACCAGAAAATAAAACTGATAATATTACGTGTTCAAAAATATAACGGTTAATTTTTTATAAAATATGCAGCTAAAAAAAAGCTATTATCATTTCACCAATATTAAAAAACGGTGAAGGTGATTAATATATAAAAAAAAACACTTGGATGAACATTCAATTTTGCAGTATTTTAATTTCGATAAAGATAGATAAGATACTGAGGGTGCCATAGGTGTTCCTTTGTATCCATTAAAATTTGTCAAATAAGATAACCAAAGAATTTCTCTGTGTGTGGCCCCATTGTAGTCAACCCTTCTAATTTCTTTCATGATTTCTGAAGCGATGATTACTTTGTTGAGTCTTTTGTCAGAGGGTGGGTACACCTGTCTGTAACTGTTAAGTTATGTATCAGTATCTACTCTGTTGTAGTTTGCAAGACCAGGTGTGACAACAACTTAAAAAAGAATGGCTAGACATTCTGGCAAAGTATCCTTTGCACTTTAAAAAGAAAAATGATTTGGCAATGTTTGAATTAGATAGCAAAATTCACTTGAATAAATTGTAATTCTAATTTGTAATGATATTTTAAGCAACTTGGGTTTGTATGTAAGGTAAATGCAACTATCAATTATCAATTTATGCAGATCCCATGCAGAAACCAATTAGGTAGCCATTTACTATATTAATTTGCGTTTGGAATGATTTATTTTATTTTTTATTTATTTTAAATTAATAATTATACTTAATGTATATGAAAATAAATTTAGGAAGTTAAATGTAAATGCATTTAAAAAAGGCACAAAATAGAAATATTACCTTTAAAAAATTTAACCGAATATTCGGTATTCGGCCGAACATTCGGTTAGAATTTTAACCGAATATTCGGTATTCGTTATTCGGCAAAAAATAGTATTCGGTGCAACCCTAACATAAACTAAAATGCTAAATGAATCCAAATGCATTTATCATAAAAGATAATGAATGAGATCAAATAGGATTTTTTACTAAAAACTGATAGAAATTATATCTGAATAACTCGATTTTACGTTGGAATGGCATTAAATTATCTTCCTCAATATTAACTTTTTTTCTTTTAAAGTACTTCAATTCTTTTGTGCTAGGCATAAAAATATATCGTTTACAATACAGATTTATATAATTTATTATTATTATTAAGATTTTAAATTCTGTATTTATCTAATCTATACATCCACAGGTTTATAACAAAATTGCCCCTCTTTAAAATTTTAGTACTTTTAAAATTAAATACAGATTTTTATTTTAAAGTGTCCCCCCCCCCCCCCCCTGGAAAATTCACACACTACTGTGTATCATCATAAATATATATTTCAAAAACAACTTTTTGTTATTTAGTACAGGTATTTCAAACAATTCAAGGTCTTTCTGAGCTCATAAGAAGACCATATTTTATTCTATATAATGTCAGAACTGTAACAGATATAATTTATGGCATTTTTAGAATATAATGAATTATAAAATTGTTGAATCCTACTGTTAACAAACTGTCGCCAAGTGGAGCACTTACCATATTATAATAATTAGGTAAACATAAACTAAAATGCTAAATAAATCCAAATGCATTTATCATAAAAGATAATGAATGATCAAATAGGATTTTTTTTACTAAAAACTGATAGAAATTATGTCTGAATGACTCGAATTTCTTTGGAATGGCATTATATTATCTTTTTTTCTTTTAAAGTACTTCAATTCTTTTGTGCTAGGCATAAAAATATATCGTTTACAATACAGATTTATATAATTTATTATTATTATTAATATTTTAAATTCTGTATTTATCTAATCAATACATCCACAGGTTTATAACAAAATTGCCCCTCTTTAAACTCTTAGTACTTTTAAAATTAAATACATTTTTATTTTAAAGTGTCCCCCCCCCCCCCGGAAAATTCACACAGTACTATGTATCATCCTAATTATATATTTCAAAAACAACTTTTTGTTATTTAGTACAGGTATTTCAAATAATTCAAGGTCTTTCTGAGCTCATAATAAGACCATATTTTATTCTATATAATGTTAGAACTGTAACAGATATAATTTATTCCATTTTTAGAATATAATGAATTATAAAATTGTTGAATCCTACTGTTAACAAACTGTCGCCAAGTGGAAAACTTACCATATTATAATAATTATGTAAACATAAACTAAAATGCTAAATAAATCCAAATGCATTTATCATAAACGATAATGAATTCGATCAAATAGGATTTTTTTCTACTAAAAACTGATAGATGTTATGTCTGAATGACTCGAATTTACTTTGGAATGGCATTATATTATCTTTTTTTCTTTTAAAGTACTTCAATTCTTTTGTGCTAGGCATAAAAATATATCGTTTACAATACAGATTTATATAATTTATTATTAAGATTTTAAATTCTGTATTTAACTAATCTATACATCCACAGGTTTATAACAAAATTGCCCCTCTTTAAAATTTTAGCACTTTTAAAATTAAATACAGATTTTTATTTTAAAGTCCCCCCCCCCCCCCCCGGAAAATTCACACACTTCTATGTATCATCATAAATATATATTTCAAAAACAATTTCTTGTTATTTCGTACAGGTATTTCAAATAATTCAAGGTCTTTCTGAGCTCATAATAAGACCATATTTTATTCTATATAATGTTAGAACTGTAACAGATATAATTTATTGCATTTTTAGAATATAATGAATTATAAAATTGTTGAATCCTACTGTTAACAAACTGTCGCCAAGTGGAAAACTTACCATATTATAATAATTATGTAAACATAAACTAGGGTTGCACCGAATATTCGGTATACTGCCTATTCAGCAGTCAAACCGAATATCCGGTTCGGCCAAATACTTTAACAAACTGCCGCCAAGTGGAAAACTTACCATATTATAATAATTATGTAAGCAAAAAACTAAATAAATCGAAATGCATTTTTCATAAAAGATAATGAATGATCAAATAGGATTTTTTTACTGACTGAAACTTTACGAAACTTTATCCTGGCATGAAGTAAGATACTAACTCACACCTGTGAATATTAAGTATCTTATTAAATAATATATAATATTAAATATATTATTAAATTGACGAAAGAGATTGATTATTAGAATTACTAGATTGACGAAAATATCGTCAACATTATATTCCCATAGGTCCCACAGACCGTCTGAAAAACATACTAAAATTTCATTTTGATAAAGCCATTTTTACGTTTTTACGACAGTTATCGTGTTAACGGACAGGCAGAATGAACAAAGTCAAACACTTTGTTTCAACTATGTCGAAAAGTGTTAAAAATTAAATATATCTTACCGGATCAGAAGTATCCTTAAAATCGTAGTCTAACAAAGAGTCGATGTCCGTAAAATCTTCAAATTGTAAATAGTTTTCCATGATAATGTTGAGTCAGAACTCCGGTCTTTGGTAACTGCTGTGTGCACAATCGTATTCTCAAAGTGCTTGAGTATGAGCTGCTTGCCTTGGCGATACTTTCTTATAGCAAGCAACCCCATCCGTAACAAAGAAAATGTCATATGACATCAGGAACGACCTCTGATTGGAGGGAGTGGCCACTCTCCCTCCAATTCTGATAATAATAATAGATAATGAATGAGAGTGGCCACTCCCTCCAATTCTGATTGGAGGGAGTGGCCACTCTCTCTCCAATCAGGGGTGGGAGGAGTCGACATTTTTGACGTCACAACGGGACAAACAGAGAAAGATATGAAGATTCTATGGAAATTGTAGGCTTTATTTTGTCGAATAATTCTGTTCTTTTTTAATATTGCCTTAGTCTAAGTGCTTTGATTGAATATACAGCAATGATCAATATTAATATCTTGGGAAAATTAATTGAACTGCAATTATTTTCAACTAATTGATTAGTTTTTATAACAGTTATAATATTGAAGGAGCAATGAGGAATTATGCGTGGCAACTGTTATAGCTATACGAAGAAAAACAAAGTAGTGGATGTGAGCTCGAATAAGTCTTTTAATGCTCCAAAGTTGCAAAATGAATAGATAATTAAATGCTGAAAGGAAAAATTACTTTTAATCGTACTACAGTATATTCAAGGCATTTTCCATTCTATGATTAATTTAGATTTCCAAAATGAAATTCTGGTCGGAAGAAAACGGTTGATGTAGTCATCACTTTCTCTATACACATAGTATAATGCATTGGGAAGTATTGTGACAGGGTTGAAAACTCGAATTCGAATTTTCGACGGAAAAGCAGGTTTCTTCAATTATTCCTGAATTGAACTCGGATCGAACGTTTTTGAGGTGATATCTGTATGTTTGTGTCCGTGAGTTTGTGCGATGTCTCCAGAAAGAACGGTGTGTTTCGAAAGAAATTTGATACAAATACTAAAATCAGTGAATACTGGAACCCTATTGATTTTGAACGCAATTGAATGTTTAGAACACCCACAAATTTTCGAATGAAATTTTGAAAGAATCATTTAAAGATCAGAACTTTTAATAATGTTACATATATGATCATTTCCTGTATAATTTTTCATTAAAAAACGGATGACACAAACTTTAAAATTCTAGCAAGAATCGTTCTAAAGATATTACACATGATACAAATAAATTTATTAAAAAAAAAAAATCAATACAATTTAAAAAAAAATAATAATTATTGTGAAATTGTTCAATTTACATATGTAATAATATGTGATAAATTTGTTAACATTATTCTCGGGAATCTAGTTCATTCCGTTCACGAAAGACGATACTTTGAGTAATAGTTTTGCATTTTTCAATGCTCTTGACATGTTTACTACTTAGTATTCTTGTATCCTATGTTCGGTACTTTTTAATTTCATGTGTGGCTACGGTAACTGGATTTCATCTGTAATTGCGACGTAAATTGAATAAAATAAAATAAAATTTTGGCGCATAACAAATCAACAGCAGTCATTTATATGTAAGAAATGCTCTTCTTTTCGTCTGTTTTTAACACTTGGTGATAAATGTGGCGAACTTGGTACTAATTTGGCGAAATATCGCCATTATCGTAGAAATTGCCTATATTATACCTATTTTAAAAATAAGTATTATAAAAAAAAGGTTAGTGTATCAGTTTATACGCATAGTGTGTGTCTTATTTATCTAAATCCTACCATTTTTAAAAATAAAAGTACATGCCAGAACCCTCCACGCTTAAGTCTCGTAAAAAAATAATATAGCTATAAGTGCCCCGCCCAACCCTTTTGTGCGGATGGGAGATATTTAACACATTCTCGGCACTAGGAGAATACGTAGTGGACGTTCACACGTGTTATATTACTAAATAAGAAATCGCTTAACCCGAAATACGAGCGAGTCTGTCTGTATTCAGGAGATATATAGCCGAAAATGGTTATCCTGTGATTTTTAACGTTTGAAATAGCAACATACACGCTAATTTCTTTACGACGAATAACATATACTTTTTGTATATGACTCCAACTTTTTTGAATTAAGTGGAGAATCTACTAAATCTTAGAGGGTGCTAGCGCTTATATTCACTAAGATAAATTTTAAAGTAAAGACTTTAGAAGTTTCACATAAAAGGCAATTTATACTAGTTTTTAAAGAAATGAAAACGCCCAGCGAGATGACTTAAAATGAATACAACGCCGATATATAACAGCGAAAGGAAAACTTAAATATTGTTTAAAGACTGAACTTTAAATTTCGAAGTAAATGTACATGCTCAGAAACTTCTAATTGGCTAGTAGGATACACATACTCGATATAACAGTAAAATGGCGAACTAAGAGTAATTTATAAGTACGTAACTTTGGATTTTCTAGTTAAATAGGGATTTCTACTAATTTTTAAAGGGATAGAAAGGCATACTGAAGAGTATAGAGTGTAATCATTACTAACACCTAGTGCTAAAATGAGGAATTAGCATAATATTTTAAAGATTAAACTTTATTATTTATTTACTTATTTATTTATTTATTTATTTTTTTTTTTTGTAACTAGGTACAACATATAAACGCTTAAAGCGGATGAATACACAGATTGAGACAACATGTGCAATACACATCATCCGCATATAGTAACAAAAGTAGAACTAAACATGTTTTTAAGGATATAATTTCTGGTTTCTTCACATAAATGAGGATGTTTAGAAACGTCTGAATGGTTAGAAACTACACTTTAAGTGGGAGTAGAATAGCATCATCACCAATACCTATCGAGGGAAAATAGGAATTAGAATAATATTTTGGGGATGGGACTTTAGATGTTTAGGTAAATGTTATGTTTAAAAACTTTTAAAGTAGCGTAAATGCCTACTAAGACGACATATGCGATACGAAATTGGTATCTGCTATTATTTAAACTTCAAGACTTAATCACTTAATTTAATTATCATCCTTTAATTAACTTGTGAGATTCATAACACTTAAGTATTTTGGACATAAGAGCACTTTCACGATTATTTAAAATATTTGTTTTTTAAATTTTGAAATCTAAGACTGGAATGGTTTGGTAAACACACCCCCTCCAATAGACCCGATTCCCGAAATTCTACTACTTTGAAAACACACCTTTTTCATCACATTTTTGTAAAAACACACATTTTTGTTGTTTTGAGACATTTTGTGCGAAATGTTAATTTTTCCCATTACCACATTTTTTGAAAAAAAATTACAAAAGTGTGAAAACCTATGTTAATTCCCATAGAGAAATTAACATTTTGAAAAAAAAGTCGCAAAATGTTAATTTTGCCCATTACCACATTTTTGTTGTTTTTTTTATGCTTTTGGAACATTTTGTACAAAATGTTAATTTTTCCCATTACTACATTTTTCTAAAAAAAAATTACAAAAGTGTAAAATTCAAGTAAGTACAGATATATTATTTCCCGAAGAGAAATACAAGACATTCTTAAAACCTATGTTATTTCCCTTCATCATACAAGATTCTCAAGTATCTCATCATACGATATTTTCGCAGTTAAGTATTCGCAACCGTGATAGAGCGGAGGGGTATTGTAAGGACGATGTACCTTGGTATGGCCTTGGTATACCCTTGGCATGTCCTTAGCATGTAATAACAATGGCCTTGATATACTTAATCACATTCAATTCATTTAGAAAAAAGAAAAAAAATCCCAACTATCAGAAAAATCCCAAGTTTTAATTCTCCTTTCTGCCGCTAGGGGACGCTGATGGCACTGCTCCTCAATTGAGAGTGAGGAGAAGGTGTTGCCATCCCGAAAATAGTTTCTTCCATACTTAGAAAAAATACCCAATTTCATCCCCATAGTTCCGCTTTTCGCCGCTAGGGGGCGCTGCTCCTCAATTGGGAGTGAGGAGGTGTTGCCATCCCTAAAAGAGTTTCTCCCATGCAGGTGTTGCTAAGGCAACCCAAACAAAAAATATTTCTAAGTTACAATTTTAATTCTCCTTTCTGTCGCTAGGGGGCGCTGGCGGCACTGCTCCTCAATTGGGAGTGAGGAGAAGGTGTTGCCACCCCAAAAAAGTTTCTCTCCCACTCAGAAAAAACGCATTAAAAAAAATTAATTTCCCTCCAAACCCCCCCGTGCAAGACTACGAAATCGTTGCCACCCGAAAAAATGTTTCTCAAAAATTTTTACCCCCACCTTTTTTTCATTTTCCCCCCTTTTACACCCCCGTCCAAGATTACGGAATTCAAGATGGCGGTCACTGCTCCTCCTCCGGCGCAGAACTCTCCTTCCTCTACTACTCAGGTTTTTTTTCCCCGAATCGTACCGAAATCTAATCAGCACCAGGTTAACACATGTGTCTTATCTACCATGTGTGCCTGGTCAATTAATTGAACTAAAGTGTATACATACATTGCACAGAGACACACAGACAGATGTCACTCTAAAATTAATGTTTTGGAGTGCTGGAGGTTCGAAACGTGTAAGTCCGTGAAAACTCGAGTTGCGATTTTCGATACGATTCCAATACTTTTCCTATACATTATACCATGTATTGGATGGAAAGTAATGGAAGTAATAAATAAATCCACGCCACAATATTATTGGTATTGAGAAAAACGTAATCTAAAGATGGTATTAAACCACGTAAATTAAAATAACGTGCTTGGCAACTTCAGAGCTTGAAAAAGCTTTAATGAGGCCCAAGAAATCATTCGGGGCCCCCTACTCAAATTTATGATATGAATAGCCAGAATATCAAGAGTGTGTTTGTGTGTGTATGGGAGGGGAGGGGGGTCGCCGACTAAATGGCAGTTATAGTAATGAATCTGATCATTGAATTGCAATATAAATAAATGAACCTGGAAGAACATTAATTTATATCTACTTGCAGTAATATAAATGTTATAAACAGAGAATCAATGTTATGTAGAACACAGGTGGTTGTTAGCTTTTTATGTTCCTACAACTTTAAAACACGTCTGTTGTTGATCAAGCGTATGCTTAGCGTTTATGAGTCACATTTCAGGATCAATAAAGTAGATCTTATGATCATACAATTTGGGAATTTATTATTTTATAAATCGAGGATAGATAAGATTCAGCACCTTAACCCCCATTTGATCAGCTACACCCTAAAATACTTTTTATACATTCTGGATATGCCTGTGATAGGAAGCTTGAACATGAAAGAGAAAGCATCGCAGTAAGAATTTCCAGGAATCTGGTTATAGGTTTCAATAAAAAAAAAAGATTTTTAATACAAAAAGAAAATTTTTCATCTTTGTCCTGATGAAATTCTAAGTATTATTTTTTATCATTACTCAATCCACGACTTGGGTATTTATATACCGATCTATTTTTTACTTTCCCTGCAATACATGGTAATGTATAGAGAAAGTATTGGAATCATGTCGAAAATCACAACTCGAGTTTTCGACGGATCTACTCGTTTCGAGAACTCTAGAATACGAAAAAACTATTTTTAGCGTGACGTCTGCGTGTCTGTGTCTGTCTGTCTGTCTGAGCAATGTATGTATCCACTCTAACTCAAAAACTAATGGACCTCAATTTCATAAAATTTGGTAGGTAAGCCACTTGGGTGAAACCCTGGTTCTGATTAATTTTTGATAGGATTCGTAAAATCAGAACCCGCCTTTTTTTGCCGAATGACCCGTAAAAATTTCATGTATCCACTCTAGCTAAAATACTAATAAGTTACTTGTAGGATACTCTGGTGCTGATTAGAATTTGGTACGATTCGGAAAAGAACCCGCCTTTTTTTTAAGAAATGGCCAGCAAAAATTTCATGTATCTACCCTAGCTAAAATACTAATTGATCAAATTTCACAATATTTGGTAGATAAGTTATACTTGTGGGACACTCTGGTGCTGATTAGATTTTGGTACGATTCTGAAAAGAACAACCTGCCTTTTTTTACAAAATGGCCCGCAAAAATCGCCAAAATCTAAAAGAAAAAAAAAGACAACGTATACTGAAATGTATCAATTAAATTCTTGTTTTATACGCAATTCTTGACGAGGAAAAGAATATAACACACTCCATTCTACTTTAAGACTAAGCGTTCTCAAGATATTTGAGATTTCTTGCATTTTTGTTACGCCGCTATCAACAGAAAAAAAGAACAACCTGCCTTTTTTTACAAAATGGCCCGCAAAAATCTAACAGGAAGAAAAAAGACAACGTATGCTGAAATGTATCAATTAAATTCTTGTTTTATACGCAATTCTTGACGAAGAAAAGAATATTACACACTCCATTCTACTTTAAGACTAACCGTTCTCAAGAAATTTGAGATTTCTTGCATTTTTGTTACGCCGATATCGGAAAAATGTCCAATTACCAAATAAAACCAAATATTGAATTAAAAATGCAAATTTAGTGTTATTTGGTGCAATTAAACTCAATCTAATTAATTATTAAAGAAATAAAGAAAGTATGAATTTAAGTCTGCAGGGAAAGTCATGTGCTGCCCACATCAGATTTTTTCTAGTTGTGCCCATTTCGTCAGTTTGATTTCTGGTCTATTGTTTCTATAGCACTGATGAAAGGAATCCAACATACCCTCGAAACAGCTGTATGCTGCAATTTCCTTCAATTTGAGCTTAAATACGCTGCTCAAAATTTCCTTATGCTTTGCACAAAATTGTTTCTTTTCTTAGTGGTATAATGAAAGCTGAGACTAATAAATACAAAAAGTGAATGGAAAGAAAGAACATGGAAAAATATGTAAAGAAAAGTTTAAAATAAAAATTATTAAAACCATTTCATAACTTGTTATTAAAAAAAATTTCCATTACTTAACCGTTTATATTTAAAGGGCTGAATTCCTTTTACTCTTTTGTACGCAGTTAGCACGTTATTGAAAACTTTTACTATTGGGTACTATGGGAAAAATTTACTATGAGGAAATCGCATGAAATTTCAGTTGTACGGAAGTCGGCCATCACTTGAAAAAGCGATATCTCTCTCTCTCTCTCTCCCCCCCCCCCCCCATGAAGAACTAATAATTCTGCAAATGAGTAACCCATGGACTCCCATATATAGGCTATAAATGAGGGTCTTCAGCCTTTCTTATCGCTGTACAATATTTACTTTTAAAGGGTGATTGATCTTTTATGGAAAAAAAAATGGTTTTGACTAATTTTTCAATAACCTGTTTTTGCGAAAATTGATTCTTAAAACTCGTGTTCTTAAAGCTCAGAATTTTGTTCAGATGTTTCTAAATTTTCATTTACAAGGTGAGCCCCCCCCCCCCACCTATGGCTGTGATTGTCATTAATAAAATAATAAAAATGGTTCTCCTAAGCTTCGGTTTGCCAGTTGCTTTCTTTACAAAAAAAAAAAACATAATGTAGTTTTCAATTTGGAAACAGGTGTGGTCGTTAACGAATGAGATGCATTCGGCTGATGTGTTGATATACACTATTTCAATACCATTTAATTCTATAGCCAGCGGTGGAATTTTAAATCGTGACTCCCCCTCCCCCCTAACTTGCAGAGGCATTTCAACTTGGCTTTCTACAGAGCTTATAATTCCCCAAACATAGAGTATGTAACATTCACGAATTTTACACAACAAATAAAGCGTATTCATTACCATCAGTATAAAAATGTAAAGCAACTTGCTGTAAAAATTAGGTGAAAAGAACTTCGTTAGTAAATTAGTATAAAGCAGATATATAAAGATATTTTCAACTAGTTTTAGACGTAAAATAGGTTTTAATAACTGTTATGTCTAGTGGAGTTTTTGTTCTCTAGAAGTTTCGTCGCCGGAAGAAACATATTTAATAGTGCCCCCTTTACTATAGTTCTGCATTTAATGTCCGCTCCTTATGACGATGAAACCTTCCACTTCTTTTTATCAAAGATCCTTGGGGCTCGAAAGTATTTGCCTTAGTCATTATATATTAAAAATATCTCTATATATTAATTTTGATCCTGAAGGGCTCCAGAAAAATGTGGTGAACATTGAGATAACGACAATGGAGTTGTTCATTTGGGAGCATGGATTCATTTATGGAAGGGCATTTAAATACGTGCTCACAGCATCTCAGTTTTTAGTAGGGCCCATAATGCCATTACAACTTTATGTTTATCCGCTTGAAGCGACCTATCAAAATAGACTTCAAGAATTTAACTTCTTATGCCCATTAGTTATTAGGGTTTCATTGTAGAAAGTCAAAATCGACTTTCTGCAATGAAACCCGACAGAGAAGTCAGAATCGACTTCTAATGCCATGATTTATGACATGCATATTCTTACAAATTTAATAAAAATTATGTGGCTTGACACAAGAAATGCACGGATGCAATATACAGGCATGCACGTACACGAGCAAAATAAGACTGATTTATTAAAGTATGATGTAACTGTACATAACCATGGAAAATTCTGCTGTCTCAACAACGGAGCGACGTCGAGCGTAGCAAAGCACTCAAAAGACATTTTTTTCTATAAATGAAACACTTATGAAATGAAAAGAAGCTCTTCAAATATTTGAAGTAATAACTTTTCAAATAGTCAAACAACTAGGCTAATCCTAGAAAAAGAAAATAATATAATAATATTGCATTTAACATTATATGATATTATATCTCGTAGTACTGGGGCCTAGAAACTTTGCTTCTTATTGCTATCCATCTGAGTAAATTGCATTTATCCTGACATAGACGATACTGATACCGATTAATGACTTACATATTTGTTTTATCATGTTATTTTTATTTGTCGCAGCCTGTTGATTTGTGTGTATATAGCGAGGTTTTGTTACTTCATGCATTACACATTCTTCATATAGTTTTATTCTCCCATTACTATCGACTTGCAGATATTTCAGGCTCCCTTCGAGGAAATCCAGCTACGTGCTTCGGGGTGCTTCTGCGTGTTTAACAATCACGCCTTTATCAGTCCCATTGATACAAATAGCATCTAATTTATGTGAATGTTCACAGATTTATACCTTATTTATTTCGCACTGCAAACCAGGGAGGGTCAGAGATCAAAAGAGCGGAATTCTACAGTTGACAGTTTTCTAGAGGGGGGGACATCTTGTTTAAAGTAACTTGACTGCAAACTAACACTGGTATAGTCTGGCTCCCATGAGTTGGCAGATGGCCTTGGATGAGTCCATTTCGTTATAGGGAAGAAAGCTGGCAAAACAGACGATCTGTGCACTACAGTGAAAGGGTTGCCAAACGCAGAAACCTGTTTGGCGATCGCATTTGCTGCGCGTATTTCGCCAATTGTTTGAAATTTAGAATAGTTGGAATGCTTTGCTAGCATTGCGCTTGCGACTAAGAAAATGTCTAACATCTGTTCCAACTTCTAAAGTCTGTTTATTTAATTAATTAGAATCTGATATTTGTGAACCGTGCTTTTATCGACAAAATGTCTGTAGAAGTAAAAGTAATTCGTTCCAAGGAACGAAATGTGGTCCACAAAGTACTCGATTTTTTTTTAGGCTGAAGCAAATTCAGAAAAGTTATGCACCCCCATCCGACAGCCCTTGCCAGCATTACAAAGGAGCAGTGGATTAAATATTGTGAGCACGCAGTAAAAGTTGAAAATAAATATTGGGAAATTGACAATTTAGTGGAAGAAACCATAGAAGAAATCAGTTTTGTGGTAGGTACCGACTCCTCTTCAGAACATGACTCAAGAGTCAACTGAAAGTATAGAATCAGATTTCGAGAAGGGCGACAGTGGTACAATTTTTTAAATATTTTATATATAAAATATTATAAAATAATAACAAATATATATATAAAAATATAAAACAGATATTTTTTTATATATTTTTACATTTTCCAAATTTTGTAACTCGGGGGGGGGGGGGGGGGGGGGGTGATAGATTCCTTAGATGACATGGCCATGCAATGTAATCTCTAATGATGAACTGACTGTCCGAATAGTGACCCACAAACAAGGAAAATGGTTAGATAACATGTTTAAAATTAATTAAATTACTGAAATTTATTTTAGAATTAACGAATATTAATACTTTATGAAATATGTAACTGTATAAAATGTGATTCATAGAACTTACTGAAATGATTTTCAATGGCTGCAAAAGCATTTAGATTGAAGCGTTTCCTTTGTATTTTATAGAAATAAAACAACGTTATAAAAAAAGTAAAATACACAATGATAAAAATATAAAGATGTGTGTATGTCAAGGTATTTTTTCCCCTTTTATAGATGGATCGAGGATCTTTTCCTAAAGAAAATGTTTTATTACACAAGCGAGCAGCCTATAAATTATGGGGGGGGGGGGGGAGGCGGAGAGGGGGGGGGGGTAATCTCAGCCAACAAATTTTTGGAACTTTTAAACACAGCTTTTCAGTAATTTTACAAAGTTTCCAGGAAAAAAATTGAATTAAAACTGCAATTTCAGTGTAATTTCAAATAATTATTCGTGCTAGTTTGTACATATAACTCAAATTAATGAATTATAAAAGAAATAAAGAAAATAAATATGAATCTGTAGGGAAGGCATGTGCTGTTCACATCAGATTTTTCCTTTTAGGAGATGAATCATTCATTCAAACGCACGAAACGCATTGTGCATTTCTCCTAAATAAAATAGTTTAAGTTACAAGAAAAGTATTTCAACCGAACTCTTCAATTTTAACAAAACATTTACGACCATTATTGTTTTATTATAATATAATTTTAATTATTATGAAGAAAACACATTTCCACCACATCCCAACAGTAACACTGAATGTACTTATACATATAAAGCTCTTTATCGTTCTGCATAAATCATTTTCGTACTGCACAAATTGTGCATTATTAATTCGCACTAAAGGCGCCAATTCAGGAAACCCGTTCTTTCTAGTACGTTTCTACCTGTCATTGAATTTAACTAATGGATTCGTCCAAAGTTACGTGACTCAAATGCCTTCTCGTTGGAGTCGCACTATATGTGGGATTAGTAAAATCCTTGTCAGAATGTATTGAAACAGGGTGTTCCAGAAGAAGAATAAATACCAACGGGCGTTTAGGAGATGTGTCCGCTTGAGCATTTTAATAATAGAAGTGCTGCCACTCAAACTCAAATATGTAGAATTTCCAAGACTTATATATTCAGTTAATAATCCTATTGTAAGCGTCTTCCGGATTTGTTTCTTTCAAAACACAGTTCTTTACGGATATGATTTTGTGCTGCTAACTTTACACTTACGTAGGCGGTCATAGACATCAGCATTATTCAGTTTTCATAGTTTATTAACATACCGGCAACATAATAGTTTCTTTGCAAAGGCTTCCATTTCCTTGCGATATATAGTCAAGCATGCAAGGTCGCTTCGCTGCTAGATCATACAGGTCTATGAAGCCGCTAACAAAGGGGACAAAAAGAAGCACAACACAGGGGCTTGTGAGCCCGGAGCGCATAAGCAGTTTATGATAAAAGTTAATATCTTGTAAAATAGGAGATTGAAGGCCCCGCAATTTTTATATATGGATCCGCAAAATTCCATCTTTTGCACTGCACATATGTGGTGGTCCTTGCCTAATTCACAGGTCCTAAACTTTTATGGATTCTGTTAACATATAAAGTGACAACAGGCAGAGAGACATTGCCATGTGTTACATACATTACATATTTGGATAAATACATAGTATGTAAATTAGAGTCGAGGTATCGAAAATATAATTATTAAAAAAAAAAAGGCGAAGATTAAACGACTTAAGGGGGGGGGGGGGGGAGGAGGGGGGTCAATTTTTATCACAATCATATAAACATGTAAACCAAGATAGATATAATTAATGTGTTTTTAAGTAAGTTTAAACGGTTAACTATAATGGTTTTAGAAAAATTCTAGTTTTTGAATACTTTTAAAGTGAATGATAAGTGGTTTTAATCAGATAATTTTTATTATAAATTTCTACTGTTTTAAATTAGTAAAATATTTGCTTTGACACCTGACTGTGTGTATACACTGCAATAAATTTTTAATTATTATATATTGTGCTGACAAGCGCTATATATCACGAAACTGGTCACGTTTTCAATGAAGCACCCTGTCATTGCAAGCGTAATTCTACCCCTTGCTTTGTCGAAGTGCACCCAGGCGACGCCAAAAAAATTCAAGAGGATTTTGAGACTCAAAGAAATATTCAAGATTTATCGACATTTATTATGTGATAGTTTACAAGAAAAGAGTCCAATTTCAAAATTGGATTTAGGCCTTTTTTAACTACAGTTATTAAGACTGATTCTCAAAAGTAAAACCGCATGCGTTTACGCTGATTATAAATCGTCTTACAAAACTCATTGATTAGGATCTTTTTTACTTTGTTCAAATCACTTTTTTGGCTTAAACCAAAATTTACCCAGATTTTCTCCAACCCTGGTTAATTGAAAAAGAAGAAGCATTTTTTTCCGGAATTGGCAATATGCAGATCATATAATGAAAACCGTGGAGGTAAAAGTAAGGAGTTAAAACTTCATATTAATGGAACCCTAATATCATTTGAAACAATAATTCAGGTGGTGCTAGGAAAATATAAGTAGCCTTGCATTGCATGCATTTTTATGGCGAAAGACCTAAAATATTTATTTAAACTGTCAATTTTGTGAAAATAAGCTATTAGCGCAATGCACAGTAGTACTGAAATAATAAATAGTATTCTTACGTATTCAATATTAATTACCTTTCAATTTATTTTTATCTCTATATTCGATATTGGCGTTATTATCCTACAACTATGAAAAAATTCTGGTTGATTAAATTCATAATTAGGGAACCTTTAATTTAAAAATAATCAAACATCTATATATACTAATTACCAAGTGTCCATATGTCTGTCTGTCTCTTACGCATTTTTTAGGCACTTCCCGAATAAATAGAGGGTTGCAATTTGGTAATTTGGTACACGGGTCAATCGTTCGATAAAAGCCCCTGGAAAAATCGAACTCTTCGAAAACTTTCTCTAGTGTGTGTGTGTGTGTGGTGGTGGTGGGGGGGGGGGGGGGGGGCTCCATATCAAAACTTTCGAAAAGTGATATGATAGAAAAGCATACGTTGCCATAAAATAGAGACTTCAAATTTGGTATATGGGTAAATCGTTCGAATGGAAGAAAGTGTGCAATATCAGATTTCCAATATTTTCGACTTAAAGGGGTGCTGCGCATCAAAATGTTCGATTTACCGAATAAATGAGAAACGGCTCCTTTAAAATTTGATAGAGGCTTGATATTTGGTATATGGGCGAATCATTTGATAAAAAACCCAAGAAGAATGGAGTTTTTCAAAAATGTTTATTTAAGGGGGTGGGTACTCCACAGAAAAACATCCGAAAGTTGAAATAACAAAAAAAGCATGTTTCGCGATGAGTTAGAGATTTCACATTTGGTATACGGTTATAGTTGAAAAGGAAGAAAGTGCGCAATTTCAGTTTTCCAACATTTGCTATTGTAGGGGGTGCTGTATATTAAAATGTTCGATTTGACGAACAAATGAAAAAACCTCCCTTACAATGTGATAGAGGCTTGAAACTGAGTGAGGCTAATCATTGGATAAAAAACCAAAGATTATTACGGTATTTCAAAAATGATCATTTAAGGGGTGCAACACAGAAAAAACGTTCGAAATGTGAAGTGATAGAAAAACATGCTTCACGATAGGATAGGACATCAAATTTGGTGTACTGGTAGATAGTTTGAAAGGAAGAAAGTATGCAATTTGAGATTTCCAATATTTGCTACTTTAGGGGGTGCCGCACTCCAATATGTTCGATTTTCGGAATAAATGAAATAAGCCTCCTTTTAAATGTGATAGAGGTATATGAGCCAATCATCTGATAAAAGACCCAAGACGAACAGAGTTTTTAAAAATGTTCATTTATGGGTGTGCTCCACAGAAAAACATTCAAAAAGGGAGATAATAAAATAGTAAGTATGCTTCGGGATGAGATAGAGACTTTAATTTGGTGTACGGATAGGTAGTTCGAAAGGAGGAAGTGCGAATTTAAGTTTTTCAACATTTCTTCTTTAGAGGATTCTGCACACTAAAATATTTGATTTGCCAAATAAAGGTTGAAACGCGAATTATTAAAAAAAAAAAATTACAATATTCAGGGGTTGCTTATTGCGAGACCGTTGATTTTCAACGGGTATC